>CM019713.1:18896483-19574315 GCA_009760885.1 Achatina immaculata
CAGATTTTATACAGACATTTTAAGTGTAAGCTGAAATATTTAATTTGTAGAGGTGTCACAGAATAATATGTGTGTTGGTAAAATTTGGAAAGCGATTTTTCGTTCTACCTGGTCAAAGTGAAGTGAGTTGAATTAATTTTCAGCTTAATGAAATAATAAAATTTAGGTATCATAAATTATACTTAGCATGTAAAAATAATGCCATGCAGGACACATACATTAGATTAAGCATAGAAAACAAACAATTAAATTTGAGAAACATGATTTGGATGAAGCACTAAAGGGCATTTAAATTTGGGAAACATTAACTACACTGTGCCTGGACAACAATCAAGTCTTAAAAACATGAATTAGATTGTTCACAGAAAACAGCGAAGTTTTGGGAAACATTGATTAGACTGAGCTTAGATTAATTTCTACGTAATTAGTCTCCACCGGTGAAACGAATGTTGAAGAGTTGTTTCGTCATATGAGCGAGAATTGAGCTGTCATGTAGTTCTCGGCACACTTGGTCACTTGCCATCACTTGTCTGGCTCCTTCCTTCAGACCTGCCTGGCTCAGGTGACCCTGCCAGAGGAGCTCTTTTTGTCACGGAGACATCACGACAAGGTAAACAACTCGCGAAGAGAGAAGAATGAATGAATGAATGAATAATCTTTATTTTTAAAGGGTAAAGAATTGGGCACGCAGGCCCGTCTTACATTCTGCCTTTCATCACTCCATCTTTCATTCTTCCCACACACTCGATTTAATACAAATATACAAATTAAATTAGGAAAAAACATATCAAAAGAGTGTAAGTTATAACTATTACATTCAAAGTAAAAGAGAAGAAGTAATTAACCTAATAAAATAGCTCTCACGCACACATATACACGCAGACATATACATAAACAAAAATACATTGTAAATACAGATCTTCTAACATGCCTTTTTTAACAAACATTAAAATAATTTCTGACAATATCTAACAAGTTACTTTTCGAACTATGTCATTTCAGTACTTGATGGCTGGCGAGTCATGGGTTGAGAGTTACTTGGAGTCCATTCTGTTTTATGGGAATGAGTCGTATACAAAAATGATAACAAGGTTACTTGCTACGACAGAGACATAGACGAAGACCTCGACATAATACAAAAGACAGTCACACGTAAACGAGATCTCCACGGACCTTGCAGTGGTGCAGTGATAGGTGCACTTGCCTGCCGACCAGGAGGTCCCTAGTTCTTTTCCGCTCTAAAAGGAGGAGATGCCGGGATCACACTCAGCCTCTAAAAATGGGCATCTGAGAAAACAGGCATCAAAGACAGGTGCTGCCCTCCCTTCCTCAAATGCTGCAGTGGCTTAGACATTGAAGGCACTGACACTTCACACACCTGGGTCATGCAATCTCACCGGCCATCTTTTTTTACGAAAATTTTAAAAACGAATTAAAAAACAAAAGGATCTGCAACTAAGATGATGGACAGCATTAGGATATGTGGAAATGATTGACTGTCAGCACATTTTTAACACATGATGATGATGGTGGTGGTGGTGTTAGTGGTGGTGATGGTGGTGGTTTCATTCATTCATTCATTCATTTGCATGTCCCTTGGGGAGCGTTGCATCCCTAACAGGACTCCTGTAGGCCTCTCGGTTGTGAGCAAGATGGCCTGCTGCTGATGGAGGTCCTGGTAGTGAATAATAATTTCAAAACTTTAAGCGATATCTCCAGCTCCATCCAACATTATAAGGGCGGATAACTCTTTATAAAACATACAAATCTCCTAGAGACGAGTTGTCTATTGTGTTCTGCTTTGACTGAATAGGAGGCGAGTAGAGTCTAATGTTTATTCCTTCAATACGTGTCGTACCGACAGACGTAAGGGGGATAATGCTTCTCTGTTTTGTGCTAACTCCATGTTTTTATATAGATCAGTTTCCTCCGTTTTCCCACTGCCATTTGTTACCTCATTCGAATATTTTTCTCTTGTCTTGCCTCTGTATTTTCTGTTCTAAGTCTATTCTCTTGCGTTACATCTATATTTCTCTTGTGTTACCTCTATATCTTCTCTTGTATTATCTCTGTATTTTCTCTTGTATAGCCTCTGCATTTTCTCTTGTATTACCTCCATATTTTCTTTGCATTACCTTGATATTTTTTCTTATATAACCTCTGTATTTTCTCTTGCTTTATCTCTATATGATCTCTTGTATAACCTCTGTATTTTGTCCTGTATAACCTCTGTATTTTCTCTTGTATAACCTCTATATTTTCTCTTGTATTACCTCTATATTTCTCTTGTATTACCTCCATATTTTCTCTCATATAACCTCTGTATTTTATCTTTTATTACCTTTATATTTTTTCTTGTATTAGTTCTGTATTTTCTCGTGTATTACCTCTATATACATCTTGTTCTGTATTTTCTCTCGTTTTAGATTTTCCATGTTTTCGTTGTTCTGCAATTTCTTTGAGAACTCCTTCAGTTTTTTTTTCTAACAATCCAGGAAAATGAAATATAGATAAGGTATGGTGTGGTTACGTGAGTGTTTGTGTTTGTGTACCTGTTTGCTACCTTCCTCCTAAAGCTAACAACAAACTCCGATATTGGACTGGATGGGGGTATAATGGTAACTTCGCTTTATCTTAAAGTTATCTTCACGTTAACTTCACGTTATCTTGAAGTTATCTTCACGTTATCTTACAGCTACCTTGAACAGTTTGAGAGATATAACACACTGTTTTATGTTTAATTTAACCTTAGCTCTCTCAGTCCAAAGATGCCACTCCTCCACAATCCCATATTTGTGGGTAAGTAAACTGCTCCACGAACGATGCAAATGATGATGTGAAAGACGACTTCTATCATCAACTACAACAAATCATCAACAAAGTCCCTAAACACGACATCCTAATTGCTATGGGGGACTTCAACGCTAAGGTAGGGAAAGATAATACCGACGTTGAAAAAGTAAAGGAATTGACATGGTTAATCTGAACGGAGAAAGATTAATTGAAATATGTCTAACAGAGGGCATTGTCATTGGAGGCACAATATTCCCATACAAAGAGATACAAAAAACAACGTGGATATCACTAGATGATAGAACTAGAAACCAGATAGATCATTTTTGTATTAGAAAGCAATACAGAACATCTCTCATAGATTTAAGGGCTTATAGGGGTGCAGATGTCAACAGTGATCACAACCTGTGCATAGGGAAAATAAAACTAAAAGTTGAAAAGTCAACACAAGAAATCAGTACACAAAAAGATAAACAGCCACAGATTACAAGAAGAAAATACTTACATTAATTTCAATCAGGAACTAGCCAATCATTTCAAAACACACAGTGAAGTTGAGGAGATAGGTATAGATGAATTATGGAATTCTTACAGCACAGCCATAATCACAGCAGCAAAAGCAAGTGCTGGACTGAAAAAACCAAATAGAAAAGCATGGATATCAGAAAAAACATGGAAGTATATACGTGAAAGACGAGCAGCCAAATTAGACATGTTGAATGCAAAAACAGATCTTGGAAAAGATCTGGTGAAAGCAACATACAAAGAACTAGACAAGAAAGTAAAAAGTTCAGCTAGAAGGGATAAAAGAGAACGCAAAAACAATATGGCGAAAGAGGCAGAAAAAGCAGCAAAAACAGGAGACAGCAAAAATTTATATAACATACAAAAGAGGCTAACAGGTACTATTACATCTACAGAAAGACAAATCCTTAGCAAAACTGGAATCCTATTAGCATCAAATAAAAACTAAAAGCAAAGATGGGCTGAATACTTCCAAGAAATATTTAATCGACCACACCCAAAAGAATTGATGAACCTTGAAACCGATTTACCAGCCCCACAACTAAATGTCAATCTAGATGAAATTAAATTGCATGAAATTGAAACAGCAGTGAATTTAATGGCTAACAACAAAGCTGCAGGTGAAGATGAAATAACAGCCGAAATGCTAAAAGCTATCAATAGTGACAACATGAGACAACTACAGAGAATGTTTAACAAGATTTGGAAAGAAGAGAAGGTCCATCCTAATTGGAAAAAAGGAATCATTGTTAAAATACCAAACAAAGGCAACCTTAGTGACTGTAACACTTGGAGAGGAGTAACCTTAATATCAGTTGTATCAAAAGTATTTTGCAAGGTCATTTTGAATAGACTTAAAGATATAGTGGATACTGCAATGAGAGAAGAACAAGCAGGATTTCGAAAAGGGAGAAGCTGTCTCGACCAGATCTTTACTCTCAGAATAATACTTGAAGAACATTTTGAAAGGCAGAAACCATTAATACTGAACATCATAGACTTTAAAAAGGCATTTGATAGCATACACAGAGATTCATTATGGAGAATTTTAAGTCTATATGGAATACCATCTAAAATCGTCAACATCATTAGGGACTTATACAATGGATATGTTTGTGCAGTCAAGACAGAAGAAGGGATGAGTGAATGGTACCAGATTGAAACAGGTGTGAAACAAGGATGTATACTGTCTCCTTTACTTTTTGGGATTGCAATAGACTTCATAATGAAATGAATGCTGCACAGGTAACACAGGTATTGACTGGATACATGGGACCCAACTAGAAGATCTTGATTTTGCTGATGACATAACTCTTATCAGTAATAATGTGAATTCCATGCAAGAAAAAACAGATAGCCTGTCTTCACTGTCTAGCAAAATAGGACTTGAAATTAACAAGGACAAAATAAAAATAATGATAATTCCCAGTAATCAAAATGGAAAAATACACATAGAAGGGACAGATATTGAATAAGTCAATCAATTTGCATACCTTGGTAGCTACATAGACCAGGATGGTGACACTAAAAAGGAAGTTAGGATAAGAATTGCAAAAGCAGCATCGATCTTCAAGAATCTTGAGAACATATGGAATTCAAAAGTTATAAGCACAAAAACTAAGTTAAGACTATTCAATTCAAATGTAATATCCACCCTCATTTATGCATGCGAAAGCTGGAAAACAACTAAAGAAATACACGAGAAATTAGACTGTTTTGAAAACAAATGCCTAAGGAAAATACTCGGCATCAAGTGGAACGAATTCAAGAACAATGCAGAGATAAGACAGATGACTGAACAACAACCAGTCTCATGGGTGATCAGGAAAAGGAGATGGACATATGTTGGTCACTTGATGAGAAGAAATGATCAGAGATCATGACCAAAACAAGCTATCAAGTGGAACACAACATGCCGAAGAAAAGGAGGCAGACCGCGTGAAACTCTGAAGAGGACATTGTTAAGAGAGGCCAAATTAACAGGCATAAAATCCCTTGATGAGGTTGAAAGACTCGCCGAAGACAGGAAAAATTGGTGAACTACTTTGCGAGCCCTATGTGACATTTAATGGCACAGGAAGGATATAAGATATAAGATAAGAAATTACTCCACAATATCATATTTGTAGGCTAGTAAGTTATTCCACAATCCCACATTTGTGGGTTAATAAGCTACTCCACAATCCCATATTAATAGGTTAGTAAGCTATTCTGAAATCTCATATTTGTGGGCTAGTAAGCTATTCCACAATCCATATTTGTGGATTGGTAAGTTACTCCACAATCCCATACATGTTGGTTAGTAAGCTATTCCTCTACAGTCCCATATTTGTGGGTTAGAAAGAATCAATGTTTAATACGATCGGGTTTTACTACGTTCGTGGGGAACTCCTATGCACTCACTAGAATACACTCAGGTCCCTCAAGTTTACATTTTACACATGGTTTGTTGCAGATCCCACACAAATATTTTAAAAACTAACTAATTTTATATAAGTGTACAATATTCACCACATCATCATCATCAACTAATTAATACATATTAACTAACGAAATTCACAGAGAAGCGTCGATTATCACATATTTCTCTCTCTCTCTCTCTCTCTCTCTCACTCACTCTCTCTCTCTCTCTTTGTACATACTTAATATTAACTAGGAGAGGACAAACCATCATTATCGTCTCCAAGCAAGTCATCATACATAAGAATACATATTCTATCAGCAGGCGCACACTTTAGTGGGTGTTGGAAGGAACGGAAGTCGGAACTCACATGGGAATGCCCGGAGAGCGGATTGCCAGTCTCTTGTTACAGTTAGTAAAAACGCGATGTAACCAAACAACAATATCATTATATACTGTCCAAAAAAAAAAAACGCAAAGAAACTATTGTAGTCATAATGGACACCAAATTTCAAATTTGTATCAACATTTCGTTTTACGGAATTAATGTGTCAATCTTCCCATAAAGAAACTTTAAGACTTTAACAATGAAATGATGTTCATTAAATTTGGTTTGGACTTTTATTCTTTCCAGTTGAGGCCTCCGTTTCAATAAGGTGTAGGGCCTCATCTCGCCTTTATCAGAGAACGACATCTCATTGACATGGATCGGATTAGCCATTGGATCTGTTGTTGTGGGATGGCTGCCCACTCTTCTCGCAGTGCAAGAGACAACTGTCGGAGATTGGTGGGCGCCAAGTCTCGCTGGCGGTCTTGTCTGTTGAGTTCATCTCATAAGTGTTCTATTGGGTTAATGTCTGATGCCATGGATGGCCACGGAATGATCTGGACGTTGTTGTCAGCGAGGAACTAGGTGGTGAGTTGTGCCACATGAGATCGAGGGTTATCCTGCTGAAAAATCGACCCTGGTGCAGCCAAAAGTGGAACGACGTGAGGACGAAGAATTTCTGGGACGTATCGTTGGGCATTCAGGCGTCCTTCCATTTGAATCAGGTCACTTCTTCCCATGAAGTTGATCGCCCCCACACCAGCACACCTCCACCACCATGGAGCCTCATCAACCTAATTCTGGGCGCAGTGCTCATGGACTCTGCGGTAAACATTTCTCCGTCTATTGTGAACGAATATTCGAAGCCCATTGGTTCACGAAGTGGGCAATGCGTCGCTATTCACGTGATCCGGAAGTATAGGACCTATAAATACCGAGGAATTCGCGGCGGGAAGGTAGAACACAAAACCAAAGGATATGGCAAGGAGCTAATTTCGTCTCGTCTCATTAACCGTGCCGACTTCACAGTGTTTGATTCTACTGTACTGTGGATAATATGATGTGTCGTAATCATAATGTGCTGTTGGATTATCGTAATTTCGTCGCATGTGAAGATTTCGCTGATTCTGTTGTCTTGTCATATTTGGGTGGCACACCTAGGTCCAACATATGTTATTCAGTGCGTTGGCACAAAGTGAAATATGTTATTCATTGCGTTGGCACAAATGGAAATATGTTATTCAGTGCACTGACAAAAAGTGAAAATATGTTATTCACCGCATTAGCAGAGGGAAGTTTTATGTGAGATAGGGGGATGGAGATTTCATGATTTCAAATATATATATATATATATGCTTAGTAGGGCCAGAGGAGCCCAGGCCAGTCTGGTCCATTGATTTAGTTAGAGATAATGCATTGTTTTTATGTCATGCCTTGTTATTATCATGATGATATATTTTGATGTCTTGTATATGTAATGTATGTGGTTGCGTCACTATGATGTATGTAGAAAGTGTTAATAAATGGATGTAAATTGATTGCTGACTTTGTAATATGTATTTCATGTTGATGTGATGTATGAATGTGTGTAAGATGCTGAATTAACTGGCATGCAGTGTCCTTGGAAGGAAGAATCTAGGTTGGCGGACATGGGAGTCGCGAGATCTTGGCCACGCAGTACGGTAGTACATACCAAGGGAATACCTGAAACAGCTGGGTTGATCTATTTCTTCCCAATCTATCCATAAAATGTAGATTTAGCGCCACCTAAGTTTACGCTATCGTGTCGCTGGAGCAGAAAGAATGATTCATCACTAAACCAAACCCTTCTCCAATCATTCGCACTGTCCATTGACAATGCTGGTTCGCTCACTGCAATCGGTTCTGGCGATGCCGGTCCGTAAGAACAGGACATTTGTGGGGTCTTCTAGCCAAAAGACCAGCGTCGTGCAGCAAGTTCCTGGCCGTCTGATACAGACGAGCTGCTGTCATTGACTGGACTGTTGAGGTCGCAGATGCAAATCGGTTATTGATGTGACGCAGCCGTATGAAGCGGTCTTCGGCAGGAGTTGTGACTATGGGCCTTCCACTGTGAGGCCGGTCTGCAACTGAGTCAGTTTCTTTAAATCGTCTCCAAAGGCTTCTAACCACATTAAATTGTCTGACCACTACACTTTGTGACTGCCCAGTTTGTAAACTTCCAATGATGATGAGTCGTTGTTCTGTTGTGAGATGAGCCATATTTGCGCATTGAATTTTCAAATGGATTTATTCGAGGAGCATCAATCTTTTATAAACATTCAATAACATGGTCAGTGAGTTTTGTGTTTAGTAAATTTCACGGGATTCTCGTGAACCTGTCATGAGTTATTGTCTAAAATGCTGTTTGACTAGTGTCGCTTTCTGTGCTCATGAATCTTCTGCTGAGTACAGTTCAGGTGAGAACATGAAGTTGATGTTTCATTGCCCGTGTCTGATCAGAAAACTTCAGTTTAAATCACAACATTGTATTTGTTGCGTTTCTTTTTCTTTTATGAACAGTATACGTCATCCTCATCACTGGAAGTGAACATTATATCTTACCTGTACGTCATTTTCAAAAAGTGCACCAAAAATAGTAAATAGTCACGCTAACAAGACGCAGTTCCCAGTCCATTCCTTGTGCTCCATCATACGTCCACCAAAAATATTATGGTAGCTCACATGAATTCGGTCAGAAGTCGGAAGATTATATTTTTGCTGTAGTCGCACGCCTAGACATATAAATGTCTGTGTCACACTGGCCATTTCAACACTTCTGGGTTAATTAATTGACAGAGCCAGAATTAACATTACCTGATAACAAATCCATCCCTTTAACACAAAACGAACACCTACATATAAAACCTGCTACGCGTTTATTGGTTATATGTGCAAGGCATGATCTAGTGGTGGATGAGTATGTGATGACTCATGCTGTAAGCAGTGACAGCCCAACACACCACAACATCCAAACAAACGAAGACGTCACTTTGGCTGTGACCGAGACTCCGGAACGACCTCTCCATTGAAGAACACGTCCAAGCCTAAGTCCAGTTTCAGTGGCTCACATATTTACTTCTTGTTTAATCACTTTCTCAGCACTTATGTAGGCAGGTGAAGACCTTCTATACGTCCATCCTCTAGCTTCCACACAGATGGTCTCCTTAAAAAATCCCACTAAAAACCTCTCTCGTTATTTCTCTGAGAACAACCGAAGTCTTCATCTGGGGTTCCAGAGTTTAGCGTCATCCTGGCTTCCAGAGTTTAGCGTCATCCTGGCTTCTAGAGTTTAGCGTCATCCTGACTTCCAGAGTTTAGCGTCATCCCGGACGACCAGGCCTCGACTAGCTTCTATGTCAGGTGACCAACAATCGAAACTTCCGCCAGGCACGTGACAGTGGTCATCTCCCTACAGTACATCTTTCTCTACACCCACATATCTATTGTTACAAATTTCTGTTTTCTTAGTGCTCGTCTCACAACATTATACTAATGTAAGACCCACACAGCGTTTTTCATTCTGAAACTCGCTAATTACAAGCAGTCTTTGCCTTCCTTATTCGTAACTTGACTTCATTTGTTCACTAGCATTCAGCTGTTACTGAGGTTCCGATGTGATTGAACTTATATTCTTGCTTCGGTCTTTCCATTTCTTTGCATGCTTGGCATAGTATTCTTTTTTTTTTATATGATATTTGTTTTTCTCTTGTTGTATTTGTTGTATTCTGTACTAGGAGGATGCCACAAGGCTACGTTTTTCATTTTCCTTCATTTTATTTATGTGTTTTGTTGTTCTTGTACGTACGCTATCCTTGAAGAAAGGTTGAGGCGGAAATATTGGATGATTTATGGTTTTCATTTATACATTCTTATCTTACTTTCATACTTTCTGCCATTAGTGTTTTTTTTTTTCTCACATTTCTCATTCCCTCTGTCGTTTTGTAAAATTGAACTAAACACCTTTATCTACCTTTATTACTTGTTAGTTTTAGTATAGTCGCATGTTTGTTGTTGTCAGTTGTATGACAGTGTTCACGACAATTTCAGTTTTTGCTGCCAGCGCTGTGCCATCGGCGTAGCGTATATCATTGGCACTGGCGTCTGTTACAATGAATACTTTCAAACAATTAATGCCTTTCGGAACAGGTCAAATGGAAAGGGCACACCAGTGTCTTACTTCCGGTTTTATCTGATCTTCACTAAGTGAGTGTTCACTATCACTGCCACCCTGTGTTCCTGTACATGCTGTTAACAAATCTCATTATCTGTACCCACTGTCAGGTAGTTTTCTTTCAAGAATTTATGTCTTGTTACTTAGTTACAAGTTTCTGCATTATTGATAAAACAAACCATTTCGTCAAATTCACTTCTATTCTCTAATGTCATATAATATAAAAACAGCATTTGTAGCGCTTTTTCCTAAAACTGCTGAAGTTTCATCCTCTCCAAAGAATGTATGGTTTATTGTTATATATTTTTGAGTGATTTTTATTACTAAACTTTCAAAACCTGTCTAGAAATGTTTCATGTTTTTGTTTGCGATAAGATGCAGTTTTCTTTATTGGAACCACGATCTACTTGATGCATAAGATCGTTGTTTACTGTCTTTTTATTCTCTCTCTCCCTCCTTCCCTCTCTCTTTGTTACGTCTATCTCTCTATTACTCTCCCTCTGTCAGTCTCTCTCTCTCCTTCTCAGTCTGTCATTCTGCTTTTGTCACTTTCTCTTTCCCTCTCTTTCTCTTTCTATTTGTTATTTTCTCTCTCTCTCTCTCTGTTACTCTGTCACTCTTCCTCTGTCAGCCTATCTCCGTCTCTCTCTCTGTCATTCCCTGTCTCTGTCAGTTTCTCTCCCTGATACTCTCTGTCTCTCTGTCATTCTTTCTGTCTCTGTTATTCACTCTGTATTATTATCTCTCTGTCATTCTGTCTTCCTCTGTCACTCTCTGTCACTCTGTCTCTCTCTCAGTCACCGTTCCTCTCTGTCACAAACACACTCTCTCTTTCTATTTATCTCCCTCCGCCAACTCTTTTATCGCTTTATTTTTCTCTCTTCTATCACTCACTATCTCTCTCTCTGTCACTCCCTCTTTCTCTTTCCGTCACACACACTTTCTGTCACTCTTAATCTTTCTTTTCTCTCTCTCTTTCTCCCTATCCCTTCCACCTCTCTCTCCCTCTCTGTCACTCTTAATCCTTCTTTTGTCTCTCCCTTTCTCTCCCTTCCCCTCTCTCTGTCACTCTCAATCTTTCTTTTCTCTCTCTCTACCCTCCATCTCTCTCTCTCTCTCTCTCTCTCTCTCTGTCACCCTCAAATCTGGTGTTGTATTTTTGTGGTCTCCTACAAGAGAAAGAAAGCTCCCTCCTCTCTGAGTACAGCCTGGATTCTATCAGGAATCTATTTCCGCTCCGGCGCACAGCCTGTTTAGCTGGCTTTGATCGATGACCTAGATAATGCCTCAACTTCGACTAGACGTATCCAACCTCCTCTTTACTTCTACCTTTCCTTCACATCATCTTCCTCATCATATCAAGATCAGGAACAAAGAACTACAAAACAAAAAAACAAAAAAGAATGTTCAGAAATCTATGCACGACGATCATTTTTTTAGTCATAGCTTTCCCTTCTGATTTACTCACTCAACTTCCACCAAAACCACTATAAAACATTCACTCACCCGCAGATACATTCTCACGCACATGTTGTGCTCACTCACACGAGCAATCACAAATATAAGCATACAATACAAATGTGAAAATGAAGGGAATGTCGCAGGTAATCCACCCTGTGACGTCATAATTGATGAATCGATCCGGTCATGACGTTATAATAGCTGCCTATTGGCGACGAGATCGATAGCGTTTCTCACTCCCAACTAATATCAAAGATATCAGTTTATTGAGAGAGAGAGAGAGAGAGAGATAGTGAGAGTTAAAGGGAGAGGTAGAGAGAGTGAGAGATAAAGAGAGAGTGAGAGATAAAGAGAGAGTGAGAGATAAAGGGAGAGTGAGAGAGGGGGAGGGAGTGGGAGATCAAGGGAGAGTGAGAGATAGAGTGAGAGAGAGGGAGAGGTAGAGAGAGTGAGAGATAAAGGGAGAATGAGAGAGAGGGAAAGAGATAATGCGACAGTGAGAGAGAGAGGGAGAGAGTGAGTGATAAAGGGAGAGTGAGAGAGAGGGAAATGGTAAAGGGAGACTGAGAGAGAGGGGGAGAAAGTGAGAGATAAAGGGAGAGTGAGAGAGTGAGAAATAAAGGAGAATGAAGGAGAGAGAGTAAGAGATAAAGGGAAAGTGAGTGAGAGAGAGAGAGAGGGAGATGATAAAGGGAGAGTGAGAGAGAGGGATAGATAAAGGGATAGTGAGAGATAAAGTAAGAGTGAGAGAGAGAGAGAAAGTGAGAGATCAAGGAAAAGTGAGAGAGAGAGACAGAGACAGAGACACAGAGAGAAAAGAAAGAAAATATTAAGCGGTTTGAAGCCAGTGTGAACACGTCAGACATACTTTTTTTGGTAGCATCAATATCTGAAGGGAAAACTCCCTCAAGTAACCTGAAATAGTTTCTGAAAAAAAAATTGGCAACCAATTTGTGCTACCCCAGGTGCTCCTGGCACTGTGATACATAAAAAAACGGCATCACCTGCTGCTGTCAAATCCACCACCTTGTGGGTGCCTGGGGAGAACCAAACCGCAGGAAAATAAATATTATAATGTTAAACTATTAAACACGGGACCCTTTGGAAAGCTACTGGAGAGGTTCCTTCCTTGCAAATATTCCTGATTTACCTGATAACTCCACTAGATTAGGACCTTATTCACTTCATGATCTTTGCTAGATGAGACAAAATGGCCGTGCAGCATGTATAACGTATTTTCCATTTACCGACTGTTTTTTGTGTAGAAGAAAATCCATTCAAGAAAAGAAACAAGTAAAGACAGAAGGTACAAGGATAAAGAAACATGACAAAGAAACACAGGTAATTTTTTTTTTTACTTATAATTGAAACACAGGTAATTTGTTTATTGTTTATTGGAACACAAGTAATGTATTAATTGTTTATTGAAACACAGGTAATTTGTTTACTGTTTATTGAAACACAAGTAATGTATTAATTGTTTATTGAAACACAGGTAATGTATAATTGTTTATTGAAACACAGGTAATGCATTAATTGTTTATTGAAACATAGGTAATATATTAATTGTTTATTGGAACATAGGTAATGTATTAATTGTTTATTGAAACATAGGTAATATATTAATTGTTTATTGGAACATAGGTAATGTATTAATTGTTTATTGGAACACAGGTAATGTATTAATTGTTTCTTGAAACGCGGGTAATTTGTTTACTGTTCCTGTGGTCGATCATGAAATGTGAACTTTGGTAGAAGCTGCCAAGAGAGAAGCTAGCAGTCGAGGAGTCGTCGGAATTCTCCACACTAATCTAACGCCCATGATCCTCATAGAGTCTCGTCTTGTGAGATGAAAGGTAGCATCAGAACATGTTCATAGCACAGCTCTGGGTACATCATCCACAAAGGGAGACCGACCTAAATTTCGCCCAGAGTAATTTCCCCTCAAGTCTGACGTCATTGAACAGGGATTAATTACCCAACAGGGAGTTGAGGGAAGTAGGGAAGGGGACGGGGTGTTTTCCACTTTCAGCGAGGCATAAGCGGAACACGTCGATCCGTGTATCTTCACTGACGTCATTAGACGTGGTCGATTGTTTCCTCAATGTACGGCCAATAATTGTGAATTAATTGTCGGGGAGGGAGTGGGGGTGCGCCACAGATAGAATCACGCGAGGAAAATCGAAAGAGTTACCTTCACCCCCAATCCCCACCATTGTCTTATTTCTGTAAAAGAACTTCACATACAGACACACATTACCCTACGAAGATTCTATGTTCTGGTTTTTTTTAAAAAATAAATATGCCGACTTTGCACAAAAAGATAAAAGATCATCGACTTGGGCTACCATACTCCCGTAGTTGTTTTTGAAAAAAACCCAGCTCAGAGTATAACATTTGTTGTCAGGTAATAGGCGTTAGTCAATGTTAATCTTAGAGCGAACATGGGGGCTTGATTATAGTGTTTTCTAGATCTCACATAATTATCACAGGTCATTTAAAATTGTGTGATTTTGTTGATCTCAATGGAATAATCATACTGCAGACGATAACAACAGATTTATTTTTTTTTACGAACCTTGAGCCTGTGAGATCGTCATAACTTTCATCATTTTCTGGTCCATCACTGTTATCATCGCCATTGTTAACACGAAGGTTCAGGAAGTTATTATCAATTTCCTAAGCGAATCTCCGATTGTCTTATTATCTGCACCGCCATCACTATCGTTATCTTCTTCATATTTCTATCATCATCATCATCATCATCATTCATCATCATCATCATCATCATCGTCATCATCATCATCATCGTCATCATCATCATCATCATGGCTCTAGCGTGAATTTTGCCCTCATAATCTGCTATGTCCAACCGAGAGGCCTACAGGAGAGCTGTTAGGGAGGCAAAGTTCAGCAAGGGACATGCAAATGACTGACTGACTGACTGAATGACTGACTGAATCTTGTACTTTATGGAAGTAATATTAGAATTGTGCAGTAAAATCTACTGGTGAAGTGTGTGTTGTTGTTTTTTTTAAACAGAGTTTTCTTGCAGAATCTGTAGAGAAGATCGTATAGCGAAGAAACTGTATAGTGATCAAAGTATATAGAGAGAATTTACAGCTGCTGTCATGGTTTCAAGTGAGAGTGATATGTCAAATGAATGTCGTGAAGGATGTCTTACTGAAGGTGTACGAAAGTCACAGAGGGTGCAACATGTATAGGTGTCCTGTAGAAGGTATAGCATGTAGAGGTGTCCTGTAGAAGGTATAGCATGTAGAGGTGTCCTGTAGAAGGTATAGCATGTAGAGGTGTCCTGTAGAAGGTATAGCATGTATAGGTGTCCTGTAGAAGGTATAGCATGTATAGGTGTCCTGTAGAAGGTATAGCATGTAGAGGTGTATCATAGAAGGTAAAGCATGTATATGTGTATCTTAGAAAGTAAAGCATGTATAGGTGTATCTTAGAAGGTAAAGCATGTATAGGTGTATCTTAGAAAGTAAAGCATGTATATGTGTATCTTAGAAAGTAAAGCATGTATAGGTGTATCTTAGAAGGTAAAGCATGTATAGGTGTATCTTAGAAAGTAAAGCATGTATATGTGTATCTTAGAAGGTAAAGCATGTATAGGTGTATCTTAGAAGATAAAATGTATAGGTGTATTATAGAAGGTACATCATGTATAAGTGTATCATACAAGGAAAATAGATTTAAATTTGTCACATAAACAGCACTTCATGTATAATATTGTATCGTAGATGGCACTTGAAGTATATATGTAACATAAACTGTACTTCACGAATAATTATGGCTAAGTAGATTAATGTGCTGTCCTCTCGTGGCTAGATTGTTCCTAGTTCTACCGGAGTAAACGCTTCAAGTCCCAGCTGATTCTCTTGTCATTTTTCTTTCTCGTGTCTAAAAGTGCTTTGTTTACGAAGTTTTCAAGGTGTAAACATTCAGTACTGTGCTCTGTTACTTCATGAATAATTGTAACGTAGACGGCACTTCTTAGATGGCAATTCTCGTATAGGTGTAACATAGAAGGTAAATCATGTATAGGTGTAACACAGATGGCACTTCATGTATAACTGTTAGGTAGACGGATATTCATGTACAGGCGTAACATAGACGGCACTTCATGTACCAGTTCTAACAGATAGCACTTCATATATATGAATTTCTGATTTCTGATCACTCATAAGACAGGTTGTTGTTTGCTCATCTGTCTTATCTCTGTGTTTTTCTTAAATTCATTCCGCTTTATACCAAGTATTTTCCTGGGACATTTGTTTTCAAAAGAGTTAATTTCTTGTCTATTCCTTTAGTTGTTTTCCAGCTTTCGCATGCATAAATGAGAATGGATATCACATTTGAATTGAATAAACTTAACTTGGTTTTTTGTGTTTATATCTTTTGAATTCCACATGTTCTCAAGATTTTTGAAGGACAATGCTGATTTTGCAATTTTAATTCTAACTACCTTCCTGGTGTCACCGTCCTGGTCTATATAGCTGTCAAGGTATGTAAATTGGTTTACTTCATCAACAACTGTTCCTTCTACATATAATTTTCCTTCTTCATTAATAAGAAATTTCATCATTTTTGTTTTGTCTTTGTTAATTTCAAGATCTATTGTGGCTAGCCAAGGAAGACAGGGAATCTGTATCTACCTGCATCGACTTCACATTGTCACTGATAAGAGTTATGTCATCTGCAAAATCAAGATCTTCTATTTGAGTCCCATGTACCCAATCAATGCCGGTTTTATCTGTACAGCATCTTTTCATTATAAAGTTTATGGCAATTCTAAAAAGCAAGGGAGATAATATACATCCTTGTTTCACTCCTGGTTCAATCTGAAGCCATTCGCTCATTCCTTCTTTTGTGTTGATTGCACAAACATATCCGTTATAGAGATCTCTAATGATATTGACAATTTTAGATGGTATTCCATATATTCTTAAAATTCTCCACAATGAATCTCTGTCTATGCTATCAAATGCCTTTTTTAAAATCTGTAAAGTTCGGGATTAACGGTTTTTGCTTTTCAATATGATCTTCAAGTATTATTCTCAGAGTAAAAATCTGGTCGAGACAGTTTCTCCCGTTTCGAAATCCTGCCTGTTCTTATATCATTGCAGTATCCACTACATCCTTAATTCTATTCAGAATCACTTGACAAAACACTTTTGGCACAACTGATAGTAAGGTTACACCCCTCCAGTTATTGCAGTCACTGAGGTTGCCTTTTTTGTGGTATTTTAACAATGATTCGTTTCTTCCATTTAGAAGGGAACTTTTCTTCTTTCCAAATTTTATTAAACATTCTCTGTAGTTGGTTCATGTTGTCACTGTTGGTTCATATTGTCACTGTTAATAGCTTTTAACATTTCGACTGTTATTTCATCTTCACCTGCAGCTTTGTTCTTAGCTATTAGTTTCACTGCTGTTTCAATTTCATTCAGTGTAACTTTATCTAAGCTGACGTTTATTTGTGGAACTGGCAAATCGTTTTCAAGATTTATTAATTCATTTGGGTGTGGTAGATTAAGTATTTCTTAGAAGTGTTGGGCCAATCTTTGGTCTTTACTTGATGTTAATAGGTTGCCTGTTTTGCTAAAGACTGGTCTTCCTCTGGAGGTAATAGTACCTGTTAGCTTCTTCTGTATGTTATACAGAGTTTTGCTGTCTTCCATTTTTGCTGCATTTTCTGCTTCTTTTGCCATATTGTCGATATATTCTCTTTTGTCTCTTCTAGCTGAAGTTTTTACTTTATTGTCTAGTTCTTTGTATGCTGCTTTTGCCAACATTAATAGCTTATTATTAATTTTTATTTAACACATAAATTTACAAATTACACTTTGGTTTTTCTATGGAACTATTGTAGTGGAGTAACTGAAAACGTTGAAGTTCAAACAGTCCATTCAGCCTTGAACTTTTTAGACACTGCACATAAAGCGAAATATCCTCTAATATAAAAATCGGTTTCAAAACTGGAATAAAAGATGGATACAAACTTCAGAAGCCTCTCTAAATCCAATCTGATTTTGATGTACAAAAAACATTTCAGTAAAGAATAGTATTAGGCGGTTTCATAAACAGTAAATAATTTGACCAATGTTTCATTTTTTTTAAAGTAACTCGCAGCTGACGATGAAATCGACGACAAATAATTTTTCCAATTTGCTTTCAGGGTCAAGGTGAGCAAATCACAAACAACAGGAAAAAAAAATGCTGAAGTTGTAATCTAATATTCTCGTGAACACTCTAAATTCTAAAGATAATTTGAAGGATCTCTCTACAGAAGAAATTTGCTAGTGGCGACAATCTTCTGCTCTTCCTTTTATATGTTTGACTTAGGCAAAGCTTGTTGTCGACGTAGCAAATATTTTTTTTCAGCATGAAGATCACATAACTCTTTCACTACAAACAAAATCTCAGGATAATACACACAAGAAAATTGTAATGAACACAACCACCAGTTTTAGTCAGGTAATGAGCAAAAGCTGTATATATTTCTTATATAGGCTTTCAAACTTTGAACCTCCAATACAGTGGACAAAATCAAATAAATGCAATGAGTTACTTTCTTTTTATTCACGAAATCATGTAACAGACAGATGCGAGTAACAGAGTTAGCAAAACTTCCAGACAAACTACCCTCGCGTGTCATATAATTATGTGCCCTATGAAAGTGCTTCTGGTTTTTCTTCTAGCCCAAAATTAATTTTTTCCCCATTAGCCTCAGATAGATATTCCTTTTTTGTCATACTGGCTGTCCATGATAGTTCTTTTTGTGAAGCATTACTGTTACTGTTCAGTAATGTGATTGGGTGTCTGTGTGTCAAATGTGTTGTAATATATTTTAATAATGACACTGAAAAGTGATTCATATAAATATTGGTAAGAGTTGGCCAAAGCACGCGCCATGATGAGATAACCTCCGAGAAGGAGAGATGAAAAATAGAGCTAGTATTTAAGACAAATAAAAATGTAGGTGACTTAAGACTGACTCTCAGAACACAAATATCGTTTTCTGAGATCGATCATCCAAATCCAAAGTTTGGTAGATTCAGTCATAAGAGATATACACAGAAACAATGTTCTGCAAGTTTTACAAAAGCTAACATCTATTTGTGTCAAAATCCTCTCCTAAGACAAAAAGTGTTATTATTATATTTCTACTGTGCATGTCTTCCAGGAAAACAACAACAACAATAGGGGAAATGTACGTGTACATGTAGCAGCAACAACAACAACAAAAACAATAGGAGAAACATACATGTATATGTAACAACAACAACAAAAACAAAAGGAGAAACATACATGTATATGTAACAACAACAACAAGAAATACAATATAAGAAACGTACATGTATTTGTAACAACAACAACAAAAACAGTAGGAGAAACGTAGATGTACAGGATCTGGCATAAAGCATAGCACGATTTTAAAAATGGAAAATAAATAGGCTCTATACATGTTTTTGGTATGTTTTTTTTATTCTTAGTGACAGTCATATTTAGATTTTGAAAATTACGCCGGTTAGATGACCTCCATTACATTTGATACATTTAGCCAGGCGTCTGGAAAATTGCTGCATAACACCATTTAACATGTTCAGATTGATATTTTGAATGCAGTGTCGGATTCGATCTATTAGGTCTGCAGTTGATTGTGGTCGACTAGCATACACCGTGTTCTTGAGATACCAACACAAAAAGAAGTCTGCGGCCCATAAATCCGGTGACCTTGCCGTTCAATGAATATCATCAAATCTGGAAATAAGACGATTTGGAAATGCTTGTCGCAGCATGGCCATGGACTGACGGGCTGTGTGGGCAGTTGCTCCATCTTGTTGAAACCATATTAGTCTCTTATTTCTATTGGCCAAGTGTGGAATGAAGTATTCAGTTAGCATCTGACCATAAAGATCAGTATTAACAGTAAGAGGACGCCAGGTGCCAAAGCGTTCCTAATATCTGATCGCCAAGGGCTACTCAGCAAAGCGTTGCGGACTTCTTGAATTCATTCAGGTGTCTGCTGAGTTCTTGAACAACCAGTAGACTTGTTATTAAGGTAATTAGCGGTTTCCTTAAATTTTTTGCCCCACCTCAAAATTGTTTTGTCCTCCGATCGGGAACATTATCACGGGGATACAACTCAAAATGGCGACGAAACTTGCGTTGTATAGTAATAGACGACTCTCCTTTTAAAATACGTTTCAACGGTGAATGCGCGATGTTGTGTTTGCCAAGAAGCCATTGTTAAAACTTACCGTTTGTCTGCTTCATCTCTGACGTCATGTTTTTTTAACACGTATTCAGTTTCTGCGCACTACTTCAGTTAAATCTAGCTATGCTTTACGCCGGATCCTGTACTTATTGCAGGAGCTCGAAAATTTTAGGCAAATATGTACTTTTTAAATGTTAGTACAACTGCACACTTCTTTGGTCAACACTTGTAAAATGATTACTTAAAAAGTTAATTCACACGTAATTTATAATTTCAGCTGTACACCTGCAGATTCTTCGTGGCACACCAGAATGTCGCAGCACAGTGTTTAATAACTGCTGTCCTAGACCACAGTCACTTACGGAATCACATAATTCTACTTTGACATTGTTGCTAGTTCTTGAACTCTACCAGTCATAATATGTCAGCAGCACACAAGAACAGAACTGATAAACTGATGGGATACAGACAGAACACTTACGTCTAAAACCTTTTTTTTTACAATAGGCTAAAGATTACCAACCATTTTACCACGGCAAACTGCAGTGTCGCGCATGGTCGGCATGTATGCAGCGGAAGTCTGTGTGGAAACTGACAATAACAGATTTTACTCAGTTTTAAAGAGTGAAATTCTGCCGATGTAAACTGCTAGTTCGATGTGGTACTGTTGCCACGTTGATCAGCGTGTACCGTGAGACAAAAGATGTTGAAAATGGCAGCTTGAAATAACAGAACACATACAGAGCTAAGGCAGTATATAATAGAAACTTCCTGGAAAAACGAAGTAGATGGTGCACAACGCAAATAAAAAAGTGTATGCCTTCTAACTCTTTCACTGAAAACTAACACTGGCAGGGATCTTGCACACTTATGGAATCTATGCCCGGAGAGATATTTCGGTGAAATCTCAACAAATGAAAACTAGCAGATTTCTAGCTCACTCCATATTTTAAATTGTACAGTAACTTCCTTCCAGTTTATTTCAACCAAAATTTATCCTGGAGGGCATGGAGTGAAAGGAGAGAAACGGTTAAAAATATCGAACGGAAAAATAAATACATAAAAATAGCGCCGTGAACGAAACCCCAGCTTATATGAAACTTCTCTCAAAATTTCTTTAAGAAATTCTATTATAAATAATTGTTACAGTCCTGGTTAGTTGATTATTAGAAGTTCATTAGTTCAAGAAGTGGGAGATACTCTCTATGTTCCAGTTCATTTTATTTTAATATTTCCTCTGCGTGCATCTTAATTCATTCATTCATTCATTTGCACGTCCCTTGCGGAGCTTTGCTTCTCTAACATCACTCTTGTAGGCCTCTCGGTTGTGAACAAGATGGCTTGTTTCTGACGAATTCATTTGCAGATCATCAACGATGTCTTGCAGCCATCTTCGCCTTGGTCTTCTTCTCTTTATTTTTCTCACTATGTACCCTCTCAAGACGGTCTTCTCTAGATTATTACGACGTTTAATGTGTCCAAAATATTTAAGTTTTCTCTCTTTAATCCTCTTTACTAGCCAGCCTTCTTCAGTATTAAGTTCTTGTAGTATTTATTCTTTTTTGTGTCCATGATATTTGAAGAACTCTTCTGCATCATTTACATTTAAATACATTTATGTGTTTCTCAGCTGTTTTGTTAAGTGTCCAGGTCTCACAGGCATATGGTGCAATGGGAAAGATGCATGCCCTTAAAAATCTTATCTTTGTAGTTCTGTCTGCTCCTTTCCACGGATTCTTTAGTTGTTTTACTTTCTGAAGAGTGATAGATGTCCTCCTTTTAATTCCCCTCATTGTATCTCCATTATTAGTTAGCATCCACTTATCAAACAAATTTCAAGGGAAATAAATTAAATGTGCAATGCAATTTAATGGTTGTCTCCCTTCAATGCGTACTCGCTATGACACATTTGCGTTATCACCCCCATTAAGAAAACGTATCTTTCTTTCGGTCACATCAATCTGTTCTCTTCTTTCTCCTTTACCTGAATTCACTGACATAATTTCATTTTAAAAAAAAAATCATATTATGTATAGTTCACAAGAACGTCAGTTTACATATTTTTATATTACATGCATTACAACTGTGTTACAATAACAGGCCACATTACGTTTATATCAACTGTCAAGATAAAATAGCACCGGAATTTGAAATTTCTCTGTGTCTCTGATATGTGTACTCTCTGATGCAGAATGTCTGAAACTGAAAGGATATCAGACCACATGCGTGCCAAATTCTTTACCTTTTTCAAATAATCTACCTGTCTGTCTGTCTGCCTGCCTGCCTGTTTGCCTGTCTGCTTGCCTGCTTATCTGCCTCCGGAACAAAATAAAAACAGTGATTCCGTAGAATCTATCTATCTATCTATCTATCTATCTATCTATCTATCTATCTATCTATCTATCTATCTATCTATCTGTCTGTCTGTCTGTCTGTCTGTCTGTCTGTCTGTCTATCTATCTGTCAGTAAATTTTAAACCTTCAGAACAAAAACGTCTTAAATTAGAATTTACGATTCTAGAACAAAAACAATACACTTTAAACTTTAGTAGAATAACTGATCAGTCGGTCAGTAAACTTTAAGTCTTAAGAATAAAGTTTGTCACAGTAGATTTTAAAACTCCGGAACAAAATGCCTCAAAAGTAAACTTTAAAACTCAATAGTAAAAAAAAAATAGACCATAAACGTCTGCACTAAAACAATATATCGGTAAACTTCAATCATCCAGAACAGAAACAGTCTATCAACAAACTTCAAAGATCCAGGGAAAAAAAAGTCTGTCAGTAAACTTCCAATATCCATAACAAAAAGAAAACAAAAGAAATACATTCACTTAGTAGATTTTAAACCTCAGAAGCAAAGACACTCTCTTAACAGACTTCCAACCCCTAGAACAGCTTCCAACCTCTAGAACAGCTTCCAACCTCTAGAACAGCTTCCAACCTCTAGAACAGCTTCCAACCTCTAGAACAGCTTCCAACCTCTAGAACAGCTTCCAACCTCTAGAACAGCTTCCAACCTCTAGAACAGCTTCCAACCTCTAGAACAGCTTCCAACCTCTAGAACAGCTTCCAACCTCTAGAACAGTCTTTAAACCTGTATAAGAAAAGATCTCTCAGCAGAGTTTAAACATCAAGGTAAAAAATAAAACATTAGGCTTTAACCCTTTCACTCCTGGATTAATGTACTTCCTCGCCAGGATACATTTTGATGAAAGATTTTGGTTGAAAGAAATAAAAAGCGAAGTTGTTCCATAATTTTAAACTTAGCGATGGGTCAGAAATGTGATCCTTGTCATTTTATTTAAGCTTCATCTAAATATCGCTCTGGGCTTTAATTCGCACTGGCGTGCACAATTAACCAACCCTGCCAAGGCTATTTTGCAACGAAAGAGTTAAAACTCTGTTATGAAAGCAATTCCTCCGTAGACTTCAACCACCAGGAAGAAAAATTCTATCAGTAGAACTTAAACCTCCAGAATAAAAACATTAGACTTTAAACGTCTGCAACAATAACAGTCTCTCAATAATCTTTAAACATGTATATATTACACCTCACCTTATCTTACATTTACAGTAGTATTGCAGGATTTAATACACAGCCTTAGCTGAGGTGATATTTCAAACTATCATCATCATCATCAGGTGCCGTGCTGACTGGCGTTGGCTATTATGCTTCTCCAGAGTACCCGATCCTTCATGCAAGCCATCAATTCAGTTGGTGATCTCCTCTCACACCATCCCGTCAGACTGTCCAGTATCATTTCTCTTTGTCTTCCTCTTGATCTTCTTCCTTCTATTTTTCCTGTTGTTATAATATTTTCAATGCCCCCTCTTCTCATTGCATGTCCTATGAAAGTACATTGTCTCTCTCTTATCTTTCTGACAAGGTTTTTTTGTCTCTCCAGCTCTTCTCATACATTCTTCATTATACTATACTTTGGTATTTTAAGTTACTGACTAATCAGTTTAGAATTTCAAATACAGTTTTTATTCATTCATTCATTCAATTGCATGTTCCTTGCAGAACTTTGCCTCCCTAACAACACTACTGTAGGCCTTTCGGTTGTGAGCAAGATGGCCTGCTGCTGATGCATCCAATAGTTTTAGTACTAAATAGTTTTCACATTCTTTCTACCCGCAGCTATAAAGCCGAACATCTCAGCAGTGAAAGTACATTAGGTTTCTGAAGATTTAGTTAACTGTTGATAATACCAGTTTGAATGTTTTGTTAAGCCTCTCAAATAAACCTCTAAAATAAATCAGAGTAATATCATTTCAGAAATCATATAACACTATAGCATCTAAATAACTGGGAAGCTGTGCCTCTTATATGATAAAAGATAAAATTCCACACAAATTGTGAAGGAACTTGAAGATACGGTGAGCTGAAGGTGAAAGACAGTGAAATATGAAAGTAGAGAACAAGAACAAGTTTTAGTTCATTTTCTGTTCATTAACATGTTGTAGCTTGGGTTAATGGAAGCGGGATACACATGAACTTTTTCTGAAGACCAGCACTGCGATATTACCAGTGCGAAATCAAATATCCCGAAAAGGTTCCGTGGATCTCAGCAACGGTTCCAAACACATTCGCCGTTCGGTAAGCTTGAATATGCACAGTATCGTTAACTTGAAGGTCCAGGATTACCGTATTTCCTGCAACAAAATGAAATTGCTTCAGTGAAATAAATTCCAATTTGACAGTCATCGTATTATTTGTTATTATTACACTGAACAGTTTCATGATATAATCATCGCATTCTATGAAAATAAACGTGGATCTGAGTGTCTCTCAGTTTCCTGCAGACTTTAGTGTCGAATATGAGTTACAATTTATTAATGCTCTCTGCCAATTTGTCACCATGTTCAGTTTATTTGTCTCTTAGTAGTCATCTGCTTCCCTTATGATTTTGGTAATACCACAGTTGCTTTGGGTGTCTGAGTGGCGAAGTGGTTAGTGCACTGGTCTCTCGTGGCGAATGTCAGGGGTTCGTTTCCGGCCGGAGGCACCCCAGTCACCCAGCTGTAGAAATGGGTACCCAACTTCTTCTGGAGTTGGGGAAGGAAAGGCGGCCAGGCGTGATACTGACCATATCACCCTCTAGTGTGCTGACAGGTCAAGGCAAATATGGACACTAACACCATATCCCTATGTACCTCTAAGGCATGACAGGATTACCTTTACCTACTACAAGTGCTTTAACTTTTATCTTGTAAGACTGCGCAGACAGACTGTATGTAGCTTATTACATAATGATACCGTGAAGATTATTCCATTTACTTTTGTTATTCGAAGTACACTTTGTCCCCCTTTTAAAAGTCTATTTTTGTTTATCCAGTCTCTGTTTCATGGAACCATCAATACTGTGTGAGGCATGTCCAGTTATCGTAAATGGCCAATCACAAGTGACTACATTTTTGTGTCCCTGTAAAGTGTTGTCCAAGTGATAGGTTTCTGAGCTCCTTGGAATCATACACATAGGATGGGACTGAGCACTGAACCTAAGTTAAAGGAGAATGTGGATCAACGACAGAACTTCATTCAAGCAACTATAATCCACTCCAGAGGTTTTCAAACTTTTACAAACGTTGGCACATATGGCAATGCAAATTTCTGTCGCGGCGATCCTACGTTTATGTTAAATTGTGTAAATGTGTGGTATTTTACTATTTCCATTACACCTAACGAGGTGAAATTTGAATGAAAATATTTTACAACCAAGTTGTGGCGATATATTTATGGCGTCTTTTGGCACATTATCAACATTGATCTACCTCCACTTGACACGGTACTTGGACTTCTGGATGAACATGATACCTGCTGCAAAATATGTTCTCAGCCCCAGGAAAGTCATAGAAAAAAGAAAACAATGTCCTGATGCATCACTGGGGAACTGTAACACTTTGTCTCCAGTTTAACAGACACTTTGGAGGCGAGGACGTTATCTGAGTAACTGTTATGTTGCTGTCAGGGTTGGTAAACCATAGCCGACTAAGACTCTATTTCAGCTCTCCATTGGTTCCCCCCCCCACCCCAATAACAGGCTTATCCTGAATAACTGGGCAGCGATATATGACCCCAGGACAGTGGAGTCTGCTAAAAAAGCAGTGCACGGCCCCTGTTGTTTAGCTCCACCTAGCTTTGAATAGATAGCCGCTATAACTCGTTTACAAGTCTACAGGATGTTATGCGTCGATATCCTCAGCGCATCGGCTGCAAAATAACAGCAGCTTCCAGTTCAAGATGAACTGAATAATAATAATAATAATCAGGTGCCGCGCCGACTGGCCTTGGGTATTATGCTTCACCAGAGTTAACGATCCGTCATGCAGGCCATTAGCTCAGTTGGTGACCTACTCTCACACCATCTCTTCCAGTATCATTTCTCTTGGTCTTCCTCTGGCTCTTCTTCCCTCTATCTTTCCTGTTGTTATAATATTTTCAATGCCCACTCTTCTAATTGCATGTCCTATAAAGGTACATTTACATTGTCTCTCTTATATTTTTTGGTCAAGATGTTTGTGTATCTCCGGCTCTTTACAAACATTCTCCATTAGTTATTTTTGCTGTCCAGGCAATTCGCAACATTCTTCTAATAAACCACATTTCTGCTGCTTCCAGTGATTTTTGTGCAGACCTGCCTATTTTCCATGATTCGCTTCCATATACTACTAATAATAATATCAATAACAATAATAATAAACAAGAAGAACATACCTGATGCAGCATGGTCATTTTTCTGTTGAGCGTAAGCTGAGACAATAGATTTGTTATTATGGAAAAGCTGCAGCAAAACATTGCCATTATAGTTGGTGACAAAGTGATAATGGAATATGTACCGCCCAGCCTGAGACACAACCAATAATAAACAGATTATATTTGTAACGACGCATTTGATTAGTGACTTGCTGCACCCTATTGCAGGACAGTTGCATAATGAGAAATGTAAACAATTAATCACGACAAGAAACGATTTGTATGTTTTAAAAAAATGACCTCAAAATTATGTGACCTCACACATAAACATTATTATTTTAGTGGATAATGCCTATTGAATTTCATTAAAACATTAACTAAACATACAATCACATACTACATAGCCTTTCTGATACAGTTTGTAAATAACATTCGCTAGTAAAGATATACAGGAAACAAGGAATTAGGCGAAACTGAATACACGTAATTACTAGAGCAAACCAGACTTTTGCAGTGCTGCAAACTATATGGAAATCTAAAAAACTAAGCGTAAATATGAAAATCAGGATATTTAAGAGTAATGTTCTAAGTGTACTATTATATGGAAGTGATTGCTGGAAAATCCAAAACCATAGAAAACAAGTTAAATTCTTTCAGGCTAAATGTTTACGAAGAATTAGAAAAATATTTTGGCCAAACACCATAAGAAATAATATCTTGCTGGCAGAGATGCAGATGAAGCCACTGTCAGCAATTATTGAGGAAAGACGCTGGCGATGGTTGGGACATGAGCTACGAATGACTGACAACTCACTACCAAAAATAGCACTAAGATGGACACCACAGGGAAACAGAAGTAGGGGTAGACCAAAAGAGACATGGAGAAGAACAACAGAAAGGATGTTAAGCAATAGAGGGCTCACCTGGGCAAGAGCAGAAAAAAAAGGCAAAGGACAGGCATTTGTGGAAAACCCTTGCGGAAGCCCCATGTGCCCTGGGCACTTAAGGTTCAGAGAGAGAGAGAGAGAGAGAGAGAGAGAGAGAGATAGAGAGAGAGAGAGAGATAGAGAGAGAGAGAGAGAGAATACACGTACTCCTCGCTTTTCGACGGAGTCGTGGGAACGCAACCCGTCAGGAAAGCGAAATGGAGGTAAAACTAATTTCACGGGGGGGGGGGAGTGAAAATAGTTCTTTACTCTCAACAGACAAGCATGTTTTACAGCTTAAAAATAGAAGGACCTTTTAATGTGTACACAGACTATAAAAAGTTTTACATAAATAAGTACTGTATATCCCCCCTCCCTCCCCAAAAAAAGTACATTTACAACAAGAAGTCACAGGACCAATGGTGGGAACAACGAGGCGTAGTAAAACTGGAAGTCAGAGAGCAGGGACTATGTGTATATGTCCCCAGGTAAGATCATTTGATTTTCTGTAATCAATTAACTTTCATACTCACACAAATATGTTCATGATCGGTGTAATACAAATTTAATATGGAAAATGCGCCTGGACAATCAGCAAGCACGCAGATGATTACTGGATGGAGATAAACTACAGAAAGTAAAGTTAAACCATTTTGCATGAGATCAAGGAAAGCTGACACCATAATTCAGACACCTTGTTATTTACACCCGCTTATTATGGCCACAAGTCTTGAAAACAGCTGAACTATTTAAGTGTGCACGGGTAAGAGAGATCTCCGTGTTCTGACTGGCGAGTCAGTCACAGGATCTGACTTAGCGAGTCAGTCACAAGGTCTGACTTGGCGAGTCAGTCACAGGGTCTGACTTAGCGAGTCAGTCACAGGGTCTGACTTAGCGAGTTAGTCACAGGGTCTGACTTAGCGAGTTAGTCACAGGGTCTGACTTGGCGAGTCAGTCACAGGGTCTGACTTTTAGCGAGTTAGTCACAGGGTCTGACTTTTAGCGAGTTAGTCACAGGGTCTGACTTTTAGCGAGTTAGTCACAGGGTCTGACTTTTAGCGAGTTAGTCACAGGGTCTGACTTTTAGCGAGTTAGTCACAGGGTCTGACTTTTAGCGAGTTAGTCACAGGGTCTGACTTGGCGAGTTAGTCACAGGGTCTGACTTAGCGAGTCAGTCACATGATCTGACTTAGCGAGTCAGTCACAGGATCTGACTTAGCGAGTCAGTCACAGGGTCTGACTTGGTGAGGTGTTCGAATGAGTTTGCTCTGTGGGAAATGTTGTAGAGACAGGCTGTATGTAAGTTAGCTCTGTGGGAAACGTTTTAGAGACATGTTGTATGTAAATTTGCTCTGTGGGAAATGTTGTAGATAAAAACTGTATGTAAGTTTGTTTTATGGAAAATGTTGTAGAGACAGATTGTATGTAGGTTTGCTCTGTAGGAAATGTTGTAGAGACATGTTGTCTGTAAGTTTGTTTTGTGGGAAATATTGTAGAGACAGGTTGTATGTAAGCTGGTCCTGAGGTGTGCTATGATTGTTGATTCGTAATGTAAGTTTTTGAGTGAACTGTCCTTTTTAGGACAAATTGTTAATATGTAGTTTTTGTAAATAGATTTGTCCTTTTTATGACAATTGTCGTAAGTCAGTATCTAAAGCTGAAGGGTTTTGTGTTGAAATTGTCCCCTTTTGGACATGAATGGATTATTGATAGAAAGGCATGTTGGGTTCAGTTTATGTTGTAGTTAGCATGTTTTCGATTGTGTGTTAGATTGCGTGTCCCATTGCGATGTTAATCGTCCAAACAGTTGCGATCCATTGTGATTTGTCTCATAAATTTCCAGCCCACACCCATCTGCAGCACTCATTTACATCATTAAACGTTTGCTGA
This sequence comes from Achatina immaculata, assembly GCA_009760885.1. Lineage (NCBI taxonomy): Eukaryota > Metazoa > Mollusca > Gastropoda > Stylommatophora > Achatinidae > Lissachatina > Lissachatina immaculata. Next base: position 18,925,939 of record CM019713.1, read on the forward strand.
TTTTTATAACTGCCGAATCCTGTGCTCTTTGGATTTACGTTATCTGTGCCAACTGTGGTGTTTGAGTTGAGATGGTCATGCACATGTCATATTCGGGTATGGATTTGTAGTGGTTGTTTGTCGTGTGTTATTGTTTGGTACGTGGTATATAACAATGTAAAGTTGTTGGTAACACTGTGAAGCAGTTAAGTCAATGTCTGCTCTGTCATTGTGACTTAAAGTGTTCAAGAGTAAAATTCTTGTTCAAGGAGTGTGTAACACACTATTACACATCATGGTGTAGTGCATGCAATACATGCCAATACCAGGTCAACACTAGGCTCACTACATGTAATAGGTGTATAGTGTATGTAGTAATACTATTTCAATCTAGCACACTGTCATGGTTACATTTTGCAGTGACGAAAACCTGGAATTCTAGAAAGAGCCCAACATCCCCAGAAGTAGGGGACTATAGATGAGATAAGGTGAGAGAAGGAGAAATTCTCTTTCTCTCTGGACGAAAACGGCGATATCACAAGCAAACCGGCATAGTGGCAATCAGTACATACACCTAACGCTGGTCACTGGAATGGGCGGAGGAGGAGATATGGGAATGTCCTGACTGAAGTGACGCTGGCGCCTGAGGTTAATACAAAAATATGTAATCTGAAATCCAATATCCAGTCGATGCTCTGGCAGAAATCATGTAGTCTCACCTGTATTTACCAGTACCCATTCGTTATCTTACCTTTCTTATATCTTATATCCTTCCCGTGCCGTTAAATGTCATATAGGGCTCGAAAAGTAGTTTGCCAATTTTTCCTGTCTTCGGCGAGTCTTTCAACCTCATCAAAGGATTTTATGCCTATTAATTTGGCCTCTCTTAACAATGTCCTCTTCAGAGTTTCATGCGGTCTGCCTCTTTTTCTTTGGCCTTTTGTGTTCCACTTGATAGCTTGTTTTGGGATTCTCTGATCATTTCTTCTCATCAAGTGACCACATATGTCCATCTCCTTTTCCTGATCACCCATGAGACTGGTTGTTGTTCAGTCATCTGTCGTATCTCTGCATTGTTCTTGAATTCATTCCATTTGACGCCGAGTATTTTCCTTAGGCATTTGTTTTCACAAGAGTCTAATTTCTTTTCTATTTCTTTAATTGTTTACCGGCTTTCGCATGCATAAATGAGGGTGGATATTACATTTGAATTGAATATCTTACCTTAGGGCAGGTGAAAATTCCTGACCTGTGATCATAACCACCGCCTGTGTTCGTGAACACCGTGTCGAAAGCAAGCGTCTGCCCGGCCGACAGATTCTGATGTGTGGAGAGACCAGCGGAGAAAGCTACCTCAGTGACTGCAGATTTAGAGTTTGTTTGTGTTAATATTCTGTATCTGGATCGAGCTTAAAGAATAAACTGTGGATCTTACTAGAGGTAGATTACTACAAGAAGATATAAACCTGGATGAAAACTGATAACTTTGCTACAGGAGTTATTGTAGCCTACTCTTAGTTCGACACGCTGGTTGCATCTCAGGATTTTTACACAGACTGGGCTTAGTTGCAAAGGGTTGAACTGAGCGTGCTACAGACGGCTTGTCAACAACATGTGATTGACGGGTCAATTATAGCCCAATCTAGAAATACCACATCTTGACAACAACCCATGATTACAAGTGACAAGTCTGAATCTCGAAACATATCTTTGCTATATCACTCAGGTTTGGAGGGGAATTTGCTGGTAACTCGTAAGTTTTTTTTTTCGTGCTATCAAAGTATACACAGGACACGGTGTTATTCCCATATGTTAATCTACTTGAGCAATACAAGATGATGATAGGTTTCATCAAGCCTGGCCGCCTTTCCTTTTGTCAGCTTCCAGGTGGAGCTAGGTGCCAGTTTCTACAGATGCCTGACACTGGAATCTCTAGTCTGTGCTGAGCCATTACCTTGCGCAATGATAAAAAGCCGAGCTAACTGTGACGCAACTCAAGAGCCTTGTGTGAATATTTCAGTATCATATTTTTGATATTTTCAATTATAATATTATTTCAGTAGCAATGAACAGGCTGTTATATTACATGGTATCCTGCTAAAAAAATATTTACGTTAATCCTGTCATTACAAAATATTTTCACTGGAATAATTATATTCGAATAGTATCGTTACAATATATCTTACCTAGATTAATTGTACTCGAAAAATATCATTACAATATATCTTGCCTAGAATAATTGTACTCGAAAAATACCATTACAATATATCTTGCCTAGAGTAATTGTACTCGAAAAATATCATTACAATATATCTTGCCTAGAGTAATTGTACTCGAAAAATATCATTACAATATATCTTGCACACAGCATTATACTTTAACACTATCACAAGATTTTTTATCTAGAAATTTTATACTTTAATACTTTCGGTACACATATCTTGCTTTCGACAATTTATACTTCAAAACTATCAGGCTTTAGATCCCGACTACTTAAATGTTACATCGAGCCAATTCTGTTTTATGGGTGTGAAGCATGGTCTCTGAATAAGAGAGTACAGCGAGAAACAGAGGCCATGGAAGCATGATTTATAAGAAGGATGTTGAAGGTACGATGGACAGCTAAGAAAACTAGTGAATAAGTCTTACGAGATGTGGCTCATTTCATTACAGATTATTTAAACGTGGCGAGGATCTCAACTTTGAAAGCGAATTTAACAAAAGAACACTTTTGGAATTATTTTCATTGGTAAGAATCCTTCTTGGTACTGATGAGTCCAAACTTCAGTAACAAAGAGAAGGGCAGTTTTCTTATGTGAGTGTTCTTCATCTTCTCCAACTAGTAGTGGCCTCAGATTTGTGCAGTCTGTCGTGTATGTTCTTTGTTATGTCTTTGTCTTTATCCTCGTTGTGTCCCTGCCACTTGTGTTTTTGACACATCGTGGATATAGATTCTGTAGTCTCTGTCTCGAGCCACATCTTGGCTTCCGTTCATTCATCTCCCTTGGACTACGTTATGGGTCTTGCTTATGACGCGATTAAATTCCATGTAGTATTAGGGAGATGGTTTGCTAAACAAACTCTCTAAAAATACGGAATTGTATAGGACACATATGTCAGATTTAACATGAATTACACAATTCAGTCCATGAACACGGAGTAGACGTTTTTCATAGGTGAGTTGTCAAAGAAAACTCACTTTGTGCCCGGTGCTCTTTTGGTCATGTGATCTCCGATACAAAAGGAAACAAAAGATTTATTCCCTCTTCAAGACTCCAGAGTATCAGCGTGTGAACGATAGTCTTATAAGACTCTTAAGCTTTGGTCGAATGCTTCTCAACCTCAGGTAGAGATCGCGGGACGTCTGAGGTAGGATTGAGACACGTCAGCGGTAAGGTCGGGAGAAAATATGAGAAATATAAAGAAAATAGAACACTTGCAATTATTTATTGAAACAATTTTTGCTGAATTTCAATATTCTTTTTAAAAAATCTTGTTCATTCATGATTTGCTGGATTATAATCAAGCTAAGAAAAAAAAAAGATTGGAAGCTGCTGTTTTAGTCTGATGGGGAACTTCATTGTAAGCCAAAAATCCAAGGAAACGACATAACGTGCAAAGCTTGCAGTTATCTGTCCTGGAGGTTTTACGAGGATACAGGTGTTCGATCATGTTTTTTATGCAGGTGTTTAGAAGTATCAAAGAGTATTAGAGTTCTACAGGATTCTGTTTAGAAGTATCAAAGAGTCCATGATATCTACATTTACTGAGAAGTATTAGAAATTTGAGAATCTTTGAGATCTAGAGATGTTTAGAAGTATTAGAGATTTGGGATTCTTTGAAACCTACACATGTTTCGAAGAATTAGAGCATTGAGGATATTCGAGATCTTCAGATGTTTAGAAGTATAAGAGATCTGGGAATATTCGAGATCTATAGATAGAGGGGAACAGACAGAACTACAAAAGTAAGATTTTTAAGGGCATGCATCCTTCCCATCACAACATATGCCTGTGAGACCTGGACACTTAACAAAACAGCTGAGAAACACATAAATGCCTTTGGATGTAAATGCTACAGAACAGTTCTTCAAATTGCATGCACAAAAAAAGAACAAATATATCCATATTACACGAACTCAGTATATAAGAAGACGTGAATATTTTGGTCACATTAAACGGCATAAGAATTTAGAGAAGACCGGCGTGGAAGGATACACAGTGAGAAGAAGAAAGGAAGGAAGACCAAGTCGAAGATGACTGCAAGACATCGTTGTTAATATGCAAATGGATGCATCAGCAGCAGGGCATCTTATTTACAAGCGAAAGGCCTACAGGAGATCTGTTACAGGGGAAGTTCCGCAAGGGACATGAAAATGACTGACTAACTGAAAGATGTTCGCAGTTAACGATGTTATGTATCTGAGAATACTTGGACAATAAACTGTTTCTCATGATCTACTCATAGTTACACCCAGGTCTATTTGCAGCTAACTTGAATATCTTTCTGGCCATAACACCTGATGCGCCTGGTAATGATCTTTTGTTCTTCAAGTCTTAGCTTTCCTTATTATTTTTGCCGCTGAAAGTGGAAAAATATCAGAGTCCATTCTAAGGAACGATAAAGACCAGGCAGGATAATTTACTGTTAAAAAAAGAAACGCAACAAATACGATGTTGCGATTTAAACTGAAGTTTGCTGATCAGGGAAAATTGCCTGAAACATTCACTTGGACATCAACTTCACGTGCTGACCTGAGCTGTACTCAGGAGATGATTCATGAGCACAGAAAAGCGACACTAGTCAAAACAGCATTTTTCATAATAACTCATGACAGGTTCAGGAGAATCGTGTGAAACTTACTGAACACAAAACTCACTGACCTTGTTATTGAATGTCTATAAAAGATTGACGCTCCTCGAATAAATCTATTTGAAAATTCAATCCGCAAGTATGGCTCATCTCACTACAGAACGACTCATCATCATTGAACGTTTACAGACTGGACAGTCACAAAGTGTAGTGGCCAGACAATTTAATGTGGCTAGAAGCCTTTGGAGACGATTTCAAGAAACTGACTCAGTTGTAGACCGGCCGCGCAGTGGAAGACCCATAGTCACAACTCCTGCCGAAGACGGCTTCACACGGCTGCGTCATCTCAGGAATCGATTTGCATTTGCGTCCTAAACAGTCCAGTCAATGACAGCAGCTCTCCAAAATTCAGATCAAACGTTCAGAAGCCAGCTGTACGACGCTGGTCTTTGGGCTAGAAGACCCTACAGAGGCCCAGTTCTTACGGACCGGCATCCCCAGAACCGACTGCAGTGGGAGAACCGGCTTCGTCAGTGGACCTTTGCGAGTGATTGGAGACGGGTTTGGTTTAGTGATGAATCATTCTTTCTGCTCCAGCGACACGACAGACGGAGAAGAGTTTACCGCAGAGTCCATGAGCACTACACCCAGAACTACATGGATGAGGCTCCTCCACATCGTGGTGCAGGTGTACTGGTGTAAGGGACGATCAACTTCATGGGAAGAAGTGACCTGGTGCAAATTGAAGGACGCCTGAATGCTCAGCGATACGTCCCAGAAATTATTTGTCCTCACGTCCTTCCTCTTCGGGCTGCACCAGGGTCGATTTTTCAGCAGGATAACGCTCTACCTCATGTGGCACAACTCACCATCCAGTTCCTCGCTAACAACAACGTCCAGACCATTCCGTGGTCGTCCATGTCATCAGACATCTCTCTCTCTCTATCTGAACCTTAAGTGCCCAGGGCACATGGGGCTTCCGCAAGGGTTTTCCACAAATGCCTGTCCTTTGCCTTTTTTTCTGCTCTTGCCGAGGTGAGCCCTCTATTGCTCAATATCCTTTCTGTTGTTCTTCTCCATGTCTCTTTTGGTCTACCCTTACTTCTGTTCCCCTGTGGTGTCCATCTTAGTGCTATTTTTGGTAGTGAGTTGTCAGTCATTCGTAGCACATGTCCCAACCATCGCCAGCGTCTTTCCTCAATAATTGTTGTCAGTGGTTTCATCTGCATTTCTGCTAATAAGATGTTATTTCTTATGGTGTTTGGCCAAAATATTTTTCTAATTCTTCGTAAACATTTATTCTGGAAGAATTCAACTTGTTTTCTATGGTAAAACACTTATGGGTTGAACTCAACAGACAAGTCCGCCAGCGAGACATGGCGCCAACCAATCTCCAAATGTTTTATTGCACTGCGGGAAGAGTGGGCAGCCAACCCATAACAACACATCCAAAGACTAATTGGATCCATGTCAAGGAGATGTCGTTCTCTGATACAGGCCAGAGGGGGCCATACACCTTACTGAAACGGAGGCCTCAACCGCAAAGAATAAAAGTCGAAACCAAATTTAATGAACATCATTTCATTGTTAAAGTCTTAAAGTTTCTTCATGCCATACTGAAACATTAATTCCGTAAAACAAAATGTTGATACAAGTTTGAAATTTGGCGTCCATTACGATTACAGTAGTGTCGCATTTTTTTTTTAACAGCAAAGATCAGACACATCATTTTAACTAAGAAGTCATACCTAGACATTTTTGCTAATTCATACTACAAATTCCCAAGTATCACTCCCACATGATGTACCTGCCACACCGCATTCTCTTCCTCAAGGAAAATGTAAGAAGTAATCAGGAGGCAAGGCTGGAAGAAATTGACGCACCATAAGACACGCCGTGAAATATTTCTGGCAGAAAGGTCAGGACAACAACGTAACTGAATAGATATTTATATACTTCAAAACGGAAACACTTTACTACTATCAATGCATTTACCCCATTTCAGAAGCGTTCAAAAAGTGTGAGGAAAAAAACTGTACTTACTGTGGCGTGTTTTAAACTTCTCCAACGACAGACCGGCATAAGAAAGCCTGTAGTCTGCGCCTTTTGGCGAGGTTGCCACATGAACTTTCTGTTCCTGGTCTTCAGGTACCTTCTCCGTGTTCAGCTGTGTTATGAGCTTTCCCGTGTCCGCAATCTCATCGTCCGTGATCTTTAAAAACTCCACCTTCATTGGAGAGACTCCGCAGACGATTAAGAAAATGATGGAAGCAGAGATGAGAAATCTTGCTGGATTCATCATGACTTCGAACACCTTTTCTCTGCCTGGAATATACACATGCAGTACGTGTTGTTGTAATAAAATTTCATGAGATCAGTTTCCGATACCAGCTGGAGTCTGTATGCTCAGCAACAGAAGACCAAGGAAATTATATTTGTAAATGTGTATAAATATGTGGTTCCAAACAGTTCTAAAGTTAAAGATGGTAGTGATAACGTGATCAGACAGTTAGATGTCAAGTCAGGGAGCCACAGCCGATCGATATCCTGTAAATGCCTCCGCTGGTGTTCACCCTTGCCAACGAGGCAGAGACCGCCATTATCCCCATGACAGCGGAAACTACAGAGAAACACTGAACTTTTTCCTGCCTTTGAGCTCTACTCCCCGTCAGTCAACAGCAGCCTTAACCCATTCCTAATCTGTCAACAGCCGTAACCCACTCCTGATCTGCCTAGAGCCGTTACATAATCGAGATCTGCTAATCGGCGTAACCCACTCCTGACCTGTCAATCGTAACCCATTCATGATCTGTGTCAGCCGTGACCTATTCCCGATCTGCCAACCTCCGTAACACATTCCTGATATACAAACAGCCGTAAACCACTTCTGATCTGCCAACAACCGTAGCACACAGCCATAACCCATTCCTGATCTGCAAACAGCCGTAACCCACTTCTGATCTACCAACAACCGTAGCACACATCTGATATGCCAACAGCCATAACCCATTCCTGATCTAGAAACAGCCGTGACCCAAATCTGATCTCCTAATAACCGTAACTCACATCTGATTTGTTAACAGCCGTAACTCACATTTGATATGCCAGCAGCCATAACCCACATCTAATATGCCAACGGCCGTAACCCATTCCTGATCAGAAAATAGCCGTAACCCACATCTGATCTCCTAATAGCCGTAACCCACATTTGATTTGCTAACAGCCATGACACACTGCACACACTGGATACGATGTTTGTTCTTCAGCACCTTCAATGTATCAGCTGTATAGAACATCCTGCTTGTAGTTCCAGAAAGATAGAACGCGAACAAAACCGAGAAGATATTTGCTTCACTTTTTTAATTTTAAAAGCGCACAATGATAATAATTAAATTCATTAAACGCATGCAAATGTTCCTCCGCTTACACAGCGCATAAAACTCTCTTATGTCGGTTTTCTACAAAATGAATCTGCCCCCTCCCCCCGGGATACAAGCCGGGGAAGGGGAGGAAGAGGTACCTGGAAACTATCCTTCGTTTACGCAAAGAGGGTGGGACTAGGGGAGAAGGGTTTGGAAGCTATCGTCCGTGGATATAAACAGTTTGGGATTTTTTGTTTTTTGTTTTGGGGGGGGGGAGGGGACATGTCATCTAAGATATTCTACATACCTGCGGCCTAAGACGCTTTACAAAACTGTGGTCGAAGATGCTTTACATAAATGTGGTCTAAGGCGTGTTAATGCGTTCGTCTAAGACGCTTTTCATATAGCTGATCAAATACATGTTACATGCTTCTAATCGTGTTTACTCCATATATCTCTCATCTAAATCATTCTATTTACATCTCATCTAGAGCATTTGACCTACCGCCATACATAACTCTCGTCTAAGAGTCTGTAGATACGTTTATTCTAAAACGCTTTCTTATTTCTGATCTAAAGTATATAACATGCCACTAATTTATGGACCTCTAATTACCATCCTCTAATACGCTTTGCATACCTGTGTTTATGGAGCTCTACATCTCCTCTAAAATATTCTGCATACCTCTGTTTTATGGAGCTCTACGTGCATCTCCTCTAATACACTATGCATACTTCTGTTTTATGGAGCTCTACGTGCATCTCCTCTAATACACTATGCATACTTCTGTTTTATGGAGCTCTACGTGCATCTCCTCTAATACACTATGCATACTTCTGTTTTATGAAGCTCTACGTGCATCTCCTCTGATACACTATGCATACTTCTGTTTTATGGAGCTCTACGTGCATCTCCTCTAATACACTATGCATACTTCTGTTTTATGAAGCTCTACGTGCATCTCCTCTAATACACTATGCATACTTCTGTTTTATGGAGCTCTACGTGCATCTCCTCTAATACACTATGCATACTTCTGTTTTATGGAGCTCTGCCTGCATTTCCTCTAATACACTATGCATACATCTGTTTTATGGAGCTCTACGTGCATCTCCTCTAATACACTATGCATACTTCTGTTTTATGAAGCTCTCCATTTCCTCTAAGACACCCTACGTATCTGTCATTTAAGACCTGATCTAAGAAAGTCAACATACATCTGGTCTAAATAACGACACTCATCATATATCTTCCCTATAATAGAATAATCTACATACCTCTAGTCTAGTCTACATACATCTGGTCTCAGATAGGATAGTCTACATACATCTGGTCTCAGATAGGATAGTCTACATACATCTGGTCTCAGACAGGATAGTCTACATACATCTGGTCTCAGATAGGATAGTCTACATACATCTGGTCTCAGATAGGATAGTCTACATACATCTGATCTAAGACAGGGCAGTCTACCTACGTCTGGTTTAAGTCACACCACAAACATCTCATATAAGACTTCCTACATACCTCTAGTCTCAGACTCTGGAAGAGCACATGCAACCAGCTCGGAAAAATTGTGCAGAAACAGAAATATTTATAGTCCAGCAATTGGGGGACACAGATTTTCTTATCTTCTCCTGACACGATACACAAGTAATCAACGATTTCCCCTCCTTGTCGCTCATCTTCCTGAAAACTAGAAAACAGGATGTAGGATTTTGAGGTGGCACTTACTGTACAACAACATAACTGTTACATCGGTTATGAGGCCAGGCATAGGGCAAGACGAGAGGTCATCATACAGGATTAAGTATGTAGTCAACTGGAGCATACAATGAAGTCTTTTATTCTTTTACAACTATTGTATTTCTTTTTCAAGAGTTGGTGTATCTTTGAAGCAAGTACATTATTTCATTTAGGCTTTGTTTTATCTTCCTTTTGTAAGGGAAGAGATAAGAACACAGCAAACCTAGGATGACTGGTAACCCTAGTTTAAGAAATAAGGGGTCAGCAGCTGGGTAGCTCATGAGTGAGCAATTCCGAGTGAGATCAGTTTGTCGGATCAAGTATACAAAGAAATTGTTAAAGAATTATGATGGATCTGGATTTGTTAGCTGAGCACGTAGGAGGCCATCGGATCGGGGGAGTCATGTTATTGTTCAAGCGCGAATGTGAATGTTTATTCGTCGAAGGAGAACTAATGTATGTGTAGGGTAGTACTGGTTTATACTCTGTGATGTGGATGCGTGCGAGCTGTGCTGCTGACCCCTCCGGTCGAATCCGGAGCCACTTAGGTGATGACTGTGTTAGTTGAATGATGCATGAATGATCACAATGCGGTTAAGGTGTAATTGTCTGTGTAAGATTAAAATGTTTTAGTATCGTACGAACTGAGGATTTAATTGTGCACATAAATATATATTTCTGAATTGTATGTACATGCATGTCGTACGCAGTTATTACCAATTAGTATATCTGATTATATTCAGACACTTAATCTTTGATGATTAAGATTAGAGAATTTTGCAAGGAACGATTTTATGTTAAAAAATCAAACTAACCCACGGCGCGTAAGATATTACTCTGATTTCTAACCCATCGCACGTAAGATGTTACTCTGATTTCTGTTATTCCATTGTTGGTACATTTTTGGGGAACCAAATATTAAAGGAAATTGATTGATTTTGTTGATAGAAATATAAACTGATGAAAAATCGTATTCGTGTTTTTCCTCCATAATGTGTATTGTTTTGATGTGAAGGAATGAACGAGAGATAGATTAGAGCGAAGAGAGAACCCAAGCCAGAGTATTACTCGTGTTCCTTTCCTTGTTGTAAAATGTTAATTGTATAATCCGTATAATCAGCAAACTCCTATACTCTCCAAATAACAAACACTATAAGAAATACGAAATAACAGAAAATATACATATAATCGTTTTTTTTAATTCTCACACTTTCTTCTAGCGAAAATAATATTCATCCCCTGGAAATTCTTTTCCTTCTTCTGATCTTGAAGCATTAGCTTAATGTTAACAACCACCAGGTGGTTGCAGACCTGTCCGAGAACATCCGATCATGATATCTAACCACAAAACTAAGCACCAGGTGGTTGCAGGCCTGTCCGAGAACATCCGATCATGATATCTAACCACAAAACCAACCACGATCTTTTCTGGCCCTCTAACACGCCGTCGTTACAACAAACGTGTCACTTGGGTAGGTTCTGCAGACAGAAGCCTTAATATGAAGTAGAGTTCACAACAGTTAGCTTGGTTCTGTCGAGTCGAAGGTCATCCTTGGTGATGAGAACCTAAGCGAAGACAAGACCTTTTTTTGTCAAGAACAGAGACCAGTCTCTTTTAACATTCAGACCCTTGCACCTGGCGTGTCATACCACGTGATCGCCTGCCGTTTAAAGCGATCATGTATTGCTCCATCTCGTGGTCGCTGAAAAAAGAAATCTCACACGGGCAAAAATTCTTTGTTTGGACCTGATCTATGGCAGAGTATCATCGATCATCTTTTGGTGGAAAGAATGTAGAGGAAGTTACCCTTTAATTTCAAAATATGTATTGTGTTAGAATGTGCTGGTTTTAATTTTATTTAGCTTTGCCTAAAGGTCGCTCTGAGCATTGGCTGACATAGGGGTTAAAGCTCTACAAACACTAGCAGTGTTTGTGTGGGCTGACAGGGTTAAGCACTGCGTTAGAACGATCCGTAGAAGTAAAAAAAAAGATTTATTCCTTTGGTTTACTGAGTACACGAAAGCTTTTAACAGAGAGACACATGAAGACATGATTCAGAAGTTAGAAAAACTTAATATAGATATTAGATTATATATAATAATAAACTTAATATAGATAATAGATTATATATATATATATATATAATAATAAACTTAATATAGATATTAGAACAAAGATATGAAATTATTATGCACCGGAATCAAAGAGAAAGAGAACAGTGATATAGCTGAGTATCAGAACATAAAACAATGAGAAAACAGTGATATATCAGAATATCAGAACAAAAAGCAATAACAATACAGTGATATATCAGAGTATCAGAACATAAAACGAGGTGTAAGACAATGATATGTACTGTCACCTATTTCCTCTCATTAAACAGTAAAAACATCTTAAGAGACGTAAACATTTTGAAAGGAATAATGAAAGGACCTAGATGGTAAAGATGATGATAAACATTAATATCCTGAGATATGCCCATGACACTTCACTGAATGCGGAAAGTTAAAACAGTTTACAGAAATTAGTGAACAAAATTATTAAAGAGAGCAATAAAAGAGGTCTATAACAAAACAGCAACAAGACAAGATCAATGGTATTATCATTCATTTATTTGCATGTCCCTTGTGGAACTTTGCCTCCCTAACAGCACTCCTGTAGGCCTCTCGGTTGTGAGCAAGATGGCTTGCTGCTGATGCATCCATTTGCAGATCACCAACGATGTCTTGCAGCCATCTTCGCCTTGGTCTTCCTCTCTTTCTTTTTCCCCATTATGTACCCTTCCAAGACGGTTTTCTATAGATTATCATGACGTTTAATGTGTCCAAAATATTTAAGTTTTCTCTCTTTAATCCACTTTACTAGCCAGCCTTCTTCAATATTAAGTTCTTGTAGTATGGATATATTTGTTCTTTTTTGTGTCCATAATATTTGAATAACTCTTCTGTAGCATTTACATTCAAAGGCATTTATGTGTTTCTCAGCTGTTTTGTTAAGTGTCCAGGTCTCACAGGCATATGTTGTGATGGGAAGGATGCATGCCCTTAAAAATCTTACTTGTGTAGTTCTGTCTGTTCCTCTCCACAGATTCTTTAGAGTTTTTATTTTCTGAAGAGCGATAGATGTCCTCATTTTAATTTCCCTCATTTAGTAGTGATCCAAGATATTCAAAACTCTCCACTTCTTCCAGTTTTTCCTCATTGATACATATATCAGCTACCTAGTTTGTTTTGTCAGTTGTCATCAGTTTAGTTTTCTTTGCATTAAGATAGATGTTTGACTCTTCACTGTTCTTACGGACTGACATAATTAGTTTTTCCATTCCTTTTTCTTTTGTGGATGTGTCATCAGCATATCTAATCTCTGGTATTTCAGAACATCCAATTGTTATGGTATCGTAATATTCTTTGTCTACATCTTCTCTAACATTCTTCATTATATTTTCGTTATACAAGTTTAATAAGTAGGGTGACAATATGCACCCTGACGGATCCTTTGTTTTAGTTTTATGTCAAACAAAGTTGTTGTTTTACCATTTATTCTTGCTGCTGCTTATTAATTATATCAAATGTGTTGGAAATCCCACTTTTTTCATTATTTCCCAAATATTCTGATGTTGTACGCAATCAAATGCCTTTGAGTGGTCTGTAAAGGATAAATATAGATTCACATTAAATTCTCTGCATTTCTCTATTATTAATCTTATATTGAATATATGATCCCTTGATCCTCTTCCTTGCCTGAAACCAGCTTGGAATATACTGACTTCTTCTTTTATGTTCTTACGAAGTCTAACCATTATGATTTTTAACAAAATCTTACTGGCATGACTAATCAGGGCAACAGTTCTGTAGTTGGTGCATAATTTCAGGTTACCCTTTTTGGCAGTGGTATGAATATAGTTCTTTTCCATTCTTTTGGCCAAATTCCTGAATGCCATATCTTTTTACATAGTGCATGATAGATTGGTGCACATTCCTTTCCTCCTGCTTTAATAAATTCAACTGTTATCTCATTACATCCTGGTGATTTACCATTTTCAGAATCTTTGTTGCCCATAAAACTTCTTCTATTGTCGGTTCGGGTTCTTTCTCCTCCAATAATAATTCACACTGTTGATTTCTGCTTTCACAGTCAGTTGTTTCATACATTCCTCACCAATATTCCTTCATCTTTCTAGAATTTCCTCTGTCTCTGTCAAGGTATTCCCCATCTTGTCACAGATTACATTTAGCTTAGGTGGGACATTTCTCGTCAATGTCTTCATTTATTTAAACATTTCACTATCTCTGCCACACTTCTGATGTCATTCTATTCTTTCACAACAATCTTGTGTGTATTGTTTTTGTTTTTTGTTTTTGTCTTTTCTTATGTTTCTTCGTAACTTCTTTTGCTAAAGATTTATAATCCTGTTTGTTGTTATTTGTTACTTTCCATTTCGTCTTCATTTCTCTACGTTGTTTTGTCAGTTCTAGTGTGGCTGCTGTAATCCATCCATTCTTTTGTGTTTTATTTACTGGAAGCATGTCTTTAGCTGTTGTTATTAAGTTATCTCTGGCCTGAGTAGCCAAATCATCTGGTGTCATCTCCTCCTGTACAGCCGTCAGGATTTCGAAATGGTTCTTCTCTTCTATACCGTATTGTTCTGGTATTTTTGCAAGATCAATGCGGAGTGGTCTTAATCCCGTAACTGTCTTTTCTTTAATCTTTATCTTTATGTCTGCTATTAATAACTTATGGTCCGTGTCACAATCAGCACCTGGTAAAGTTTTTGCTGATGTTATACTTGATCTCCACCTTCTTTGCACTAAAAAGTAATCTATTTGATTCTTGGTTTTCCCATCAGGTGATGTCCATGTGTAAAGTCTTCTTGGATGTTGTTTAAAAAGTGTGTTAGCAATCATTAGCTCATTTTCCATGCAAAAACCCATTAGATTGTCACCTGCCTCATTTCTATGTTCTATGCTAAATTTCCCTTCAACATATCCTTCATCTTCTGCTCTTTCTGTACCAATCTTTGCATTAAAATCCTCCATTATAAATACAATATCATTTTTCCGTACCTCGTCTATCGTCGTTTGCAGTGTGTTATAAAAGTATTAGCAACAAGAGTAAATATACCAAAATGTAACATCCTTTCAAACTGGAAGACACTGACACTCTTAGATAAATTCAGTTTTCTTGGAACAACAATAGCAGCTGATGGCAACTGCATGAATGAAACAAAATTACGAACAGGTAAGGTAAAGGCACTCTTTTATGAAATGAAGAAGATGCTAAAACTAAGATTACGCTAAAAGTGAGGAAAAGAGAACTACCGTCCAGTACAGAGCACGGCATGAAGAAAGTCCACTGGTCAAGCTCGTCATTAACACCCTGAATAAAGAATTGTGGGCAAGCATGACCACCAACGCCTGCCTGCACGACACTGGATAAACAGATATAGAGCTAGTATTGTTACACGGTTGTAAAACTTGGACAGTCAACAAAAAGATGGCAAAGAAAGTGAAAGCAGCAGAGATATGGCCTTTTAGAGGCAGGCAACATATATTTTGGACGGATAGAAAAATAACCGAAAATCCGCCCTCATAGAAGTTTCAAACCAACGAATGTAGTTAAAAATGATAAGAAGAAGACAGTCAAAGGTTCTATGACGTGTCCTATTAAGACAGAAGTTACAGAACTTGATAATGAATGGAGAATTCAAGGGAACACGAAAGAGGAGACGGCCAAGAGAAAAAAAAAAGTACTCCAGTGAACTGACTAGGTGGTTGACATCATTGGAAACATCAGAGATCGCACAAGACGAAGAAGCGTGATCGTCAACTCTTTCTGCCAAGGAAATAATAATACAGAATTGATAATGAGGAGCAGACAAATATATAATCTGTCAGTTTTCCTGACAAAAATATACCAAGAATACAGTCTTCGCGTCACAGACAAAAGTTTAATTTGTATTTGTCTTTCCATGTAATTCCTATTGATGGTTTTGGGGGGATAGAGGGGGCAAGACTATCCATGTGAACTATTTTTGTTCTTATTTTTTTTATATATATAAGGAAAAAAAACGGCTCGTACATAGTAATAGTCAAGTAGACATGGAAGTAGACAGACAGATAGACAGATACACAAAAGACAGAATGTTAATGTAGAGACTCAAGGAAGAGACAAGAGTGATTGATTGATTGATTGATTGATCTTTATTTCAAAAGAGTTAAGAATTTGGCACGCAGGCCCGTCTGACATTCTGCCCTTTATCATACAACTTTCACTCTATTCCAGACATTCTACAAATATGCTGTTCATATAACAAACATAACTAACATTGAAGCTGAGAGACATAAAATAAGATAAAATGTAACATTTACGTTTCACTCTTAAACATTCACTCAGTACAGAAGTAACTACATACATTATAAATGACTATCTACTAAACAAAATGTTAGGGACTATTCAGAAAACAATTCATTGTATTCGGTGTCTGTAAGAGCAGTTTAAGATAACTTTGAGAGACAGGCAGACAGATATTCAGCCTTGCAGTTCACCGATGAACAGGTGAAAAGCTTCTTGGGACACAAGATAACAGAGGACGGAAAATGTGAAACCCGAGTTAATAAAAAAAATAGCATCGCCAAAAAAAACATATTCTGCAAAATGGGAAAGATCCTTCGATAAAAACAAAAAGTTGTGTCACAGCAGCCGAGATTACGTATCGTAAAATGCTACATATATACTTTATTCCTTATAGTGCATAAGACTGGACCTTGAATAAGACAACACAAAGGAAAACTGAGGTGCTTGAAATGTGGATGTATAATAGAAGAATGGGGCGTATCCCACGGACAGTAAATAAAACAAACAACGAAATGCTAAATCAGCTAGAGGTGACAAGAAAAATATTGAAAAGCATAAAAGCAAGACAATTAAGACGCTTTGGACATGTCAGAAGGCGCAGTACTATATTTAAGAGCCTTCCTAGGTGCAAGATCGAAGAACAAGAGGACGACAGTGGCAAAGATGGATGGACAACATCAAGAGATGGACAGGAACCAGGCTGGCAGAGTGGTCTATGAAGACGAGAAACAGAGCAGAGTGGAGATTCACTGCAGCCAACCTTCCATGCGGAGACGGCACGAAATGATGATGATGATGATAATGATAATGATAATGATGATGATGATGCGTTCCTAGTGTTATCTTTTCTTTTAATGACACTTAACTTGCTTACATCCGTCTGTTTCTTATCTACACACATCATTCTTCGTCGTTTTATTTTCACAGATTTCAGAACCTCTTAAGATGTTGTCATGTGAATGTGGGAAAGTAATGTAAAAAATAACAGTAACTGGAGGAATAGCAACAAACTCAATTTAAAACTGTAAATTCATAAGTTTAGTAGAATGAAAATTTAGACTTGCACAAAGTAAGCTTATTATATTTCCGATTATATCTTAAGTGTAGTCTCTTCTCATTGGGTGTAAAAGTAGGTCGCTTCTTTAAATGTATCCGTCTTTTAAAAATAAACAGTTGTAATTGGTTTATTATGATATCTTGTAAATATAGCGTTCTTTCTGTTATATTTTTGGGAAGTTCTGTATGAATCTTATTAAAAACAGGAAACGATCTGTGGAAACAACACGGATTTCTTTGCGTTGAAAATTATAATTTTAGGAAGTTGGAAAACCAAGAAACAAGATGGTCAAGTTGAAAGTGTGTTATCGTCTCTTGTCTAGGCAGCTAATTGTCCTACTGGAGTCTGTAGTTCAAATCACAGCTATTCTTTTATTATTTTTCTTTCCCTCGCGTGTAAAGTGTCCTTGTGTATGTTCTTCGACGATTATCTTAAATACTTTTTGAAACAATTAAAATGTTTGGTATGTTTAGTGTTGAAATGTTCTGTTAGATTTTTTTTTATGTCTGGTACATGTCACCTTGAGACAGTGTGGCATATCTTGATGTTTTGATAGTGAGTAGTTTGCAGATGTATGTCACAAGATACTGATTATGCATGTCATGTACTATTTTTATTGGCTTGATGTCCTATTGTTTTTGAAGGATGTCATAAGATGTATTTAGTGGAAATATTGGAGATGTCTTGATGTCCTACTGGTTTTTTTTTATTTAGAAGATTTCATCACCATTTAAAATGTTGGAAATTATGAGTGTCCTATCGGAATGAGGTATGGATGTGTTGTCTGGGAGTTGTAACGGTGTGTCTGAAGAAATTTGCATGCTGTAAGGGGGGAGGGGGGGAGTGAAAGTCTGTAGCAGTATGAGAGATAATTTGTTTTTTCTCTACAGAAAGGGGATTTCTTGCCTTATGAGGATGTATTGTGAATGAGAAGGTCACGTGGTTTGAGAACCCATGACTGAAAATTGTGAGAGAAAGCCTGAGAGATTTAGTCTTCGTCTGAATGTGAACCGGTGTGGACGCTTTGTGTGATGTCTCCGTGGAGTATATGGACGTTATATCTGTTCTTGACTTTTGTAGTATGAATAGACTCACCACATGGCAGGGGTAACCTGCCGGCAGTCGGATTATTGTCATCTCCATCGGTATTATCATAATTTCCATGAATAAAATCCTCATGTCAAGATTAACCAGGACTTGCTTGATGTCTGTACCAGTTGGTTGCTAACGTGAGGTTTTGTACGAGCCTGGAAGCGAATCATGGCTGGTGATAGTGTTTGGCTAATCCGCAAAAGTGAAGCTGACGGCTGGAATTCTGTACATAACAAATCCAGCAACACGGCCTCAAGATGAATGTACAACTTGGTATCCGCATGCGCAAAGGCAGCACAACGACACGGCACGCCCCTAGTAAAGAGTGCCCGCCCCATTGTAGAACACACAAGAGAGAGATAGATGGTTCCCATATGTCTTCAACTTCAAAATCCTCGCAACAGCAGAAATCTTACAGCTCAGAGTAACTGACCATGTTGACAAGAGAAAAGTGAGTTTTAAAACTTGACTCTCATTCCTGTAACGGTAGACACTGATGGCAAATATAGAAAGATGTAAGAGAACTTGGCAACTGGAGAGAGAATGTAAAGGACAGACGGGAGTGGAGAAATATCTGTCTACAGCAATGAAATAGAAGGAATGAAATACTATGCGGCGAGAGACGGGCAGGAAGAGAGCGAAATCAAGAGAAAGAGACAGAGAATGAGAGAGAGAGAGAGAGAGAGAGAGAGAGAGAGGGAGGGAGAGAAGAAAAGGAATATTATTTTCATCTTAACACTTCCCGCCCATTACTTTCAGTTCTATTTCTCAACCGCTTCATTAAAGCCCAGATTCCTCTAGGGAAAAAATAGTCTGATGAACCATATACCAAACTATACAAAGCCTCTTTAATCTCTACTTCCAAACTGAACGTCTTCCAACTTAGCGTCTCCTTCAGGGAGCCTAACACAACACATGATAATCATATGGTGCGAGGTCGGATGAATATGAATATGTGGAAGAAACCTTAAAGGCAAATTCACAGTCTCTTGAGGTGTTACACAAAAATTGTCTATCTATCTATCTATCTATCTATCTATCTATCTATCTATCTATCTATCTATCTATCTATCTATCTATATCTATCTATCTATCTATCTATCTATCTATCTATCTGTCTGTCTGTCTGTCTGTCTGTCTGTCTGTTTGCCTGTTTGTCTGTCTGTCTGTCTGACGTCTTTGTTGATGACTCCACAGTTTACACTAGTGACACTGACTATATTAACATTGAGTTAACTCTTCAGGTAGAAATAAACAGTCTAATTAACTGGAGTAACAACAACAGAACGCTCATAAACATCAGCAAAACAAAATCCATGCTCATTACAAGACAGAAATTAACAAATTCACGAACAACAACACTACAGCTCCATTCCAGAACTTCGCAGACAGAGAATGTTAATGAACATAAAACTCTAGGTCACATGATTACAATAATTAGTGTATAAGTATACAACTATACACGAAGCACTGCAGTAAAACTGTGATACCAGAATGTATAAAATAGGAAAAAAGTAGGAGCAGCTTTATTACTTAACGATTACAAAGTTGTGACGTTTCGGCGTGAGCCTTAATCATACAAAAACATACAGGACGAAGAAATAGAGAGTTTAGTTACACGTAACATCATCTTCTTCAATCATTATAGTACCTCTCCACTAAATCCACCCCTTCTTACTTTTCAAACTTCCTCACAGCATCACTCTGCAGCCCCGCTTACTTTTCAAACTTCCTCACAGCATCACTCTGCAACCCCGCTATTTTCTCTGCAACCCCTCTTCCCCAATCATCTATTTCAATTTCTCCTAGCAAGGTCGGTATTGCGTCACTCTCTCTCCCCTCCCCGGTTCCCCATCCACCACCCCCAGTTACAACCCACTGACCACATGTCACAGGTCTCTATTTAAACTGTCTCCACGTCCCACTAGATCCATTCCTGACACACACCGCCGGACAAGTCACACATTGCAATTTACAGCCAAGTACTCTTTAAAAAAAATTTTTTTAAAAATAGTATTCATGTGAATCTATACTTTATCTCCTCTCTCTATTTCTTCGTCATGTATGTTTTTGTATGATTAAGGCTCACGCCGAAACGTCACAACTTTCTAATCGTTAAGTAATAAAGCTGCTCCTACTTTTTTCTATTTTATACATTCTAGGTCTCATGATTGATCAACACCTCATCTGCAGTTATCACGTAGACAATCTAACCAAACTACTCATTGCACAAAAAGTTTACCAATTTACTCAAATTAACTATTTTCTTGACACAAACACCGGAAAAATATACTACATACCACAGATACAAACACACTTGGACTACTGTTCTACAATCTAGGATGGTTGTTCCATGTCAAAGATGACAAAAAAACGAGCAATAAAGCTTATAGATGACAAACATGCAGCGCATATTATATATAAGGACCAACATCTTGATATTCTACATTTCAAGAAGAGATTTCTTTTCAACAAGGCCAAGTTAATTCATAAAATTCTATCGCACAATGCTCCCCCTATCTGTGGTCGTTGTTCAAATCCAACCCAAAACACAGTCAACGCTTAAACTGTTATATTCTCCGAAAACCAAGTCTTGACATGTTTAAAAGAAGCTTCTCTTACTCATATAAAACATATAAGTAATATTCGTTCTTATAACTTCAAATATTTTCAACATCTGTTTGATATGGACTACATGCCTCACTAAGCATAGTCTAAAGCATTTTAAAGTATGGCTTGATTGTTGTAATTTTTTATGCTGCTTTTCTATAAATTTGTTAGTTTTGAATGAATGTAAGAATGCAAGTTTATTTTATGTTGTTGCATAAATCAGAGTGTAGAGTATATGGACAATTGTATGTGACGCTCACCGTAAGAAATTATGTCCACCCCTGTTCTACATCATTCATTCATTCCTTTGCATGTCCCTTGCGGAACTTTGCCTCCCAAACAGCACTCCTGTAGGCCTCTCGGTTGTGAGCAAGATGGCCTGCTGCTGCTGCATCCATTTCCAGATCATCAACGATGTCTTGCAGCCATCTTCGTTTCGGTCTTCCTCTTTTTCTTTTTCCCATTATGTATCCTTCCAATACGGTCTTCTCTAAATTATCATGACGTTTAATGTGGCCAAAATATTTAAGTTTTCTCTCTTTAATCCTCTTTACTAGCCAGCCTTCTTCAATATTAAGCTCTTGTAGTATAGATATATTTGTTCTTTTTTGTGTCCACGATATTTGGAGAACTCTTCTGTAGCATTTACATTCAAAGGCATTTATGTGCTTCTCAGCTGTTTTGTTAAGTGTCCAGGTCTCACAGGCATATGTTGCGATGGGAAAGATGCATGCCCTTAAAAATCTTATTTTTGTGGTTCTGTCTGCTCCTCTCCACAGATTATTTATTTGTTTTACTTTCTGAAGAGCAATAGATGTCCTCCTTTTAATGTTCTACATCAGTGAGTTCAGATATGTAATCAAAGATTAATACTGAAGTTACAACAAATATATCTCACATTCTTATCCAGCTGCTAAATGCAAGAGACTTTTGCCACTGTTTCTACTACTACAACTACTACTGCGGCTTTTACCTTTGCGACTATAGCAGTTGTTAGTGTTATTAATACTATCACTGCGACAGTAAACAATACTTCCACTACTACTACCACTACTAGTGCTACTACTACTGCTGGTAGTACAACAACAACTACTACTACTACTACTACTACTACTACTACTACTACTACTACTACTACTATTACTACTACTACTACTACTACTACTATTACTACTACTACTACTACTACTACTACTACTACTACTCCAACAACTACTCCTACTACTACTACTACCACTACTAGTGCTACTACTACTGCTGGTAGTACAACAACAACAACAACTACTACTACTACTACTACTACTACTACTACTACTACTATTACTACTACTACTACTACTACTACTACTCCAACAACTACTCCTACTACTACTACTACTACTACTACTACTACTACTACTACTACTACTACTACTATTACTACTAACAGACATTTGAAAATTATTTTTATAGGGTGGTCAAAATTATTTTCGGGACCCCTACCCTAAAGATTGGACATCTTCTTCTCTTCCACTACGACCCTTCCTTTAACTGGGGAAGCCATCCAAACTTCAGAGAGAAGTAGCGGCTGCACCATCTCTCATTTGGCTGACTGACATTTCTAGTACAATTACTGCAGTTACTATAATGCTACTGCAGCTGGTACTAACCCTGGAGGCACTATTTTTACGATTATAAGAAGTAGTGCAGTTAGTAGTGCTACATCTAGTCAGAGAAGCTATTTTTATATAAATAAAATCAGTAGATGGCCAAATCGCGGGATGATAAGAGAATCTCAGTACTCCCTCCCACCAGCCAGATTATTTATTAAAATGAAATGATCCCTCTATTGGCGAACTACTTTGCGAGCCCTATGTGACGTCTAACGGCACGGGAAGGATATAAGATAAGATCCCTCTAAGAGACATTCTCATCTACGATAGAAACTGACTAACCTCAGCCATGCCACTTTCTGTCATGTAGGTCTGCTTTGAGCTTGGTTGTTCCTCTAAGAGGTACCTTATCTGTATGGTCTGCCAGGACAGACACGTGTTCAGCGCACTCCCACATCAGGGCAAGCTATTCAGACATGTAGGCAAACTATCCAGACATGTAAGAGGGTAATCTAGATATGCAGGAGAACTATCCAAATCCATAGAAGCATTGATGAAAAAACATGGAGTCTATACTGGTAGCTTTGAGGAAGCTCTCCGCCATCTTGGCTAACTTCGGAAAGTGAAATGTAAAAGGAGAGACAGAAGAATGGAACTTGGCTGTATTTTAACTAAAGTGATATTTTTCCATGTTATATTTTTAAATGATATGCCACGTAAAGATGTCGACCACTCGATGCATATTTTAATGTTTGCAAATAAACGATCGAAATTAGCTACAGCTTATAGTGCTTTTGACAATAGTTATATTGGTAGATCTACACAGGCTATGTGTGTGTGTGTGTGCTGAGTAATTCTTTGTCCAGTCAATTAACGTTTGCTGATGCCACATCAGAATCTGTACGGACCTTATATGTCAATCAAGCAGATGAAGTCAGGATACCCAGGCAAATCCAGGACGTTAATATCATGTTTGACTGACTGACTGAATGATTGATTGATTGATCTCAAGAAGTTGTACCACGGTAGTCAAGGTATTTCTGCCGCTCGTTCCAGTAACCAAAGTAAGGTGTGTGTACTGATTGTTACTGTCACACATTGATTGTGGGTTCAAAATCGACCGCATTTTTTTAGACAGAAGCAACCAAGGCAATCGAATGGCTACCCGGGATGTATTGTCCAATATTCTCATGCATATGGAATTTGAGGAGTCTCTCAAGAAGAGGTAAGAGGAATCATTGGCAAGGCCAAGTGTAGAGCCCCAGGTCCAGATGGCTTTACCTACGGTCATATGAGACATATCAGTGAGAACATGACGGAGAGGATAACGGCAGAATATAATCAAAGATTAGGTACAGGGGAGACACCGGCACAATCGTTGCACTGTTATCTAACGAAGTAAATAAACCCAGTAAAGATCATTCCGAAATGACTGGATACAGAATTCTTCTTCTTCTTCTTTTTCTTCTTCTTCTTCCTCTTCAGTTGTCCGAGCCATTAAGGATCATTACTGCAAATAAAGTTCGCCTGCGTTCGCATCTCTAATCTTCTCTCTCCGGTTGGTGACACCTTGGGCTTGTTTCCCTCATCTCTTGTCCATACATAATTTTCATTTGCCCGTTATCTTCTATTTTTTAAAGTGTATGTAGACGTAAGGATGTACCGAATAATTAGTATGAAGAATATAATTATTCAGGTCGTGAAAAAGATTGTTGCAAGAAGATTACCTCATGATCTAGAGGTCCGAGATAAACTACCAAAAACGCTTGGTGGACATCGCCTTGGCAGAGACATTGTAACTAGTGCTTCGGTCCTCGTATATGATGTGTATGAGGGTTTCCAAAGAAAGGATGAGACGGTGGTGGCTGCCATTGACTTAGAGGACGCGTATAATCGGGCGTGTTATGTCAGACTAATCCACCTTCTTATAGAAATCGATAGAAGTCCTTGGGTGACTCGCTGGATTGCTGTCATGTAGGTTCTCTGTTTGGTTCTTGGATCTCGGAGCAGACAGAAATAGTACTGGGTCTTTCACAAGTATCCCCGCCGCCAGCAGTTTTGTTTAATATCTGTACTGGTAATGTTGTCAGGTTACCAAGTGTGGCAGCAGGCAGAAATCTCACTTTTGCCGATGATGTAATGATTTAAAAACAAAGGCATAATATGAATGAGATGGCCCAGGATATGCAAACATCCCTGGCTCACTTGTCCAAATGATGCACTAATTACATTGCAGTGGTCAACCATTGTAAGGCATAGGTGCTGTGATGTTAAGTGTACAAGAGTCCTTAAAGATGAGACGCCAGCAATCCATTGCAACGGAATGCAGGTCAAGAGAGTCCACGGCTTAAAGTATCAGAGATGTAACGTTTGACTAATCGTTGTCTTACGGTCGGCACATTGAGCTTACTGTCGGAACACTGAGCTTACTGTCGGAACACTGAGCTTACTGTCGGCACAGTGAGCTTGCTGTCGGCACAGTGAGCTTACTGTCGGCACATTGATCACTTCATACAACGAGCACAAAAAGGATATGCAGCAAAGGATACTAGTACGTTTAACTCAGACAATGCTGTTAGCAGTAGCCGATTACTGGCTTGGACTACTGACTTCGTCCAAAACCCAAATGAACAGTTTGGACAGAATTCACAATGAAGCTACGCGGACTGTCCAAGGTTACACAAACGATACTCCGAATGTGACCATCTACTGGGTTTGCTTTGTTCTTTCTCTAGACTGATTCACCCTTCAATTCCTTCATTCTGTTGTTGTAGGAGTTGTTCTCTCATTTCAGCGCTTCATCCCCGCAAAATCTGTCCATAACAGCCAATGTAATATTTGTCTACAACAGCTGATGTGATTTTTTTTTTTTGCAACAGCAAATGTCAAGAAAACGTCTGAAATCTCTAGACTGTATGAAGAGACCATAAACTAAGGGAGAATCATAAGGTAATATCTTATTGTTGCTAAAAAGTGTCTTCTTGTTATAGAAAGTAATATCTTATAGAAAGAAATATCTTACAGTCATAAATAGAAATGTCTTACTGTCACAGAAAGAAATAAACAAATCAAAGTTTCAGTGCATTTTCATCTTTGTTTAATCAGACAAACAGTAAGATTGCAGACTCAAAAGTATGTGCGTACTTTCATTGTCAAACTAAAATCTGATATGAGAAAGATGCACTACTAGTGATCTTAAATGCTGAAAATGTAGAATAGATCTCTGCTGGTGTTCCATACAGGCTTGCTCCTCTGTGTACTCGAATATACACAGTATCGCCCACAGCAAGATCCAGAATTGCAGTATTTCCTGCAACAAATCAGTTTAGTGTAAGCAAACATAACTTCACAGTGTCTGCATCAGTGCTTTTTCTTTACTCATTGTTATCCTGACACTGAAAGTGTTGCATGCAATCATCATCAGGTGCCTTGAAAACAAGGATAAACTATTATAATTCTCAAATTCTCGCAGTTTGATGTTATAGATCAGTTATAATTTGCTCATATCATACACCAAGTTGCTCTCTCTCTCTCTCTGTCTTTTTTGTGAATCTCTTTCACTTTCTCTCTCTCTGTCCTTCTCTCTCTCTCATTGACTCTCTCTCTCTCTCTCTCTGTCTCTGTCTGTTTCACTCAACCTCCCTCAGTCTATCTCCCTCCCTCCTTCTCTCTCCTTCTCTCTCTCTCTCTCTCTCTCTATTTCTATTTCTGTTCTCATACTTAAACTGTTTATGTCAGCGTAAAGTTATTTCTTGTCTGTGTAAGCAACAAAATCGTTCCAAAGATAACGCGCATTTACCAGAGTTAACAAGGACTTTTGGACATGTACTTCCCGTGTTCCCAGAAGTATTCTTCTATAGATCTGGCTATTTTTAAACACTCTTGATGGAAAACCATATAGACAGCTTAAAAATAAAAACCACAACCTCTACCACAATATTTCAAGAAGATTCAGTTTGGGGGAGGGGAGGGGGGAGTTGCAGAGTTCCAGCTTGTGCATTGCTCCAGTGCCAGGAGTTTCCTTGTTTTAAGGGACAGCTGTGATGTCTTATTCTGTTCTAACCGAATGGTGGGAAGACAATCAAAGCGGATGAAAATGGCCACTGGATAGAATAAAAGGATTTGAGTGTGACAGAAGAGTGGGGGGGGGGGGGGAGGGAGAGATGAAGAGCTACTTCTGCACTGGCTTACACGGTTCCTCTATGAGACTCTGACTTCAGGTCAGTCATTTTAAGTAACTCTCCATCTCACATGATCCAGTTCTGCAATATCATCGCCATGCCAGATGCAGAGATCAAAAGTTCAGTTTTAGAGATACATTTAGAAAAGAAAAACATTGAGACTTGCACCTGCTGTACAAGTCAGTTGTGATATATTTTGTGCATAGTTTCGTGCTGTACAATTCAGGTGTGATATATTCTGTGCTCAGTTTCGTGCTGTACAAGTCAGTTGTGATATATTCTGTGCTCAGTTTCGTGCTGTACAAGTCAATTGTGATATATTCTGATCTCAGTTTCGTGAATGTAAACAGTCGATAAGGTTAAAAGACTAGACGCACTCATGACGCCATGGAGTGTACCATAAGATATTTTATTTAGACTCTATGAAATACTTACCACCGGAAGCGTAGTCGCCTGACAGACGACCGAAAGCTGAAACAACGTAATTTCCGTTATGTGCTAACTCCAACCAGAACTCCAGACTCTGTAAAGTTAGAGCGCTGAAGTGGAATATGTAATTCCCAGCCTAGAGAACAACCAATACAGAAAGACAGCGTAAGAAACGATGTGTCTGATTTGTCAGCTTTTTAAGTCTCTGTTGTAAGCTTTCTAAGCGTTTGTGAAAGATTTCCTCATTCAATCTCATCACAGAAACGTGACAGAAAATCCAGTGAAGTCTACTATAAAATGGTTGCTATGTTCTTAAAGATCACGAACACTTTTATTAACAGGTGTAATAGAATATTCGTTCGACTACATAATGCGATAATTTTGCATAAAAATTAGAGGTTATGTAATACAAAACATTAGATATGGTGATGAAACAATATTACTATCCACAACACAAAAAGGACTGGAAAAGCTAATTATGTCAGTCCCTAGGAATATTGAAGAGCAAAACCTCAATCTTAATGCGAAGAAAACTAAATTGATGACAACTGACAAAACAAACAAGGCAGCTGATATGTGTATCATCAATGAGGAAAAAACTGGAAGAAGTGGAGAGTTTTGAATATCTTGGATCATTACTAACTAATAATGGAGATACAATGATGGAAATTAAAAGGAGGACATATATCGCTCTTCAGAAAGTACAACTAAAGAAGCTGTGAAGAGGAACAGACAGAACCACAAAAATACGATTTTTAAGGGCATGCATCTTCCCCATCGCAACATATACCTGTGAGACATGTCACTGCACGGAAGGGAAGCAATAGTAAACTATCTTCTGGAAATATACCAAGAAACCGAAGCAGCAAGAGAAATCTTAAATATTTTGGACACATTAAACGTCATGATAATCTAGAGAAGACCGTCTTGGAAGGGTACATAATGGGAAAAAGGAAGAGAGGAAGACCATAGCGAAGATGGCTGCAAGACATAGTTGATGGCATCTTGCTTACAACCGAGAGATCTACAGGAGAGCTGTTAGGGAGCCAAAGTCCCGTTTAGCAGATATGGGAATGTCCTGATTGAGGTGACTATGGTGCCTGAGATTAATAGAAATATGCAATGTGAAAACTCATATCAAATCAATGTTCTGAAAGAAATCATGTAGTCTCATTTGTATGAAATAGTAACTATTCGATATCTTACCTTAGGGCAGGTGAAAATTCCTGACCTGTGATTATAACCACCGCCCGTGTTTGAGAGGACCCTGTCAAAAACAACCGTCTCTGAGTGGGACAGATTCTGATGTGTGGAGAGACCAGCGGAGAAAGCTACCTCAGTGACTGCAGATTTAGAGTTTGTTTGTGTTAATATTCCATATCTGGATCGAGCTTAAGATTAAACTATGGATCTTACTAGAGTAGATTACTACAACAGGACATAAACATGAATGAAAACTGATAACTTTACTTCTGGAGTTATTGTAGCGTACTCTCAATCCGAAATGCTGGTTGCATCTCAGGATTTGTAAATTGTTCTAAAGTCAGACAGGCGTAAGAAAGCCTGAAGTCAGTGTCTTTTTAGCGAGGCTGCCATATTACCTTTCTGTTCCTGGACTTCAGGCTCAATATTCAGCTTTCTCACGTCCGCCTGCTCATCGTCTGTGATCTTCAGACAGTTCACCTTCAGTGAGGAGACTCCGTAGCCCATTAAGGAAATGATGCAAGCAAAGATGAGAAATCTTGCTGGATTCATCATGACTTCGAACAGTTTTTACCTGTTTGAATATACACAGGCAGTTCTTGTTGATTTCAGAAAATTTCTGACTCAGCGACAATAGACCAAGAAAATTGTAATTAGTGAAAGGTTGTAAATATGTGGTTCTAAGCAATTCTACAGTTAAATTGGACATGCTAAAACGATGTTACAGTTACATGTCAAGGTCAGAGAGCCACACCTGGTCAAGATCCTGCCTAATAGCTGCAGACCCACCTTTGCCAACTATGCAGAGGTCACTGTTGTTCCAGTAGCTGCGGAATCTTCTGCGAAGCATCGAATTTATCCTGCTCTTAACGTCCACTCCCGAACTGCCAACCGATGTAACCCACTCTTGATCTGTCAACTGCTGTAACTCACTCCTGATCTGCCAACTGCTGTAACCCATTCCTGATCTGCCAACTGCTGTAACTCACTCCTTATCTACCAACTGCTGTAACTCAATCCTGATCTGCCAACTGCTGTAACTCACTCCTGATGTGCCAACTGCTGTAACCCATTCCTGATCTGCCAACTGCTGTAACTCACTCCTGATCTGCCAACTGCTGTAACTCACTCCTGATCTGCCAACTGTTGTAACTCACTCCTGATCTGCCAACTGCTGTAACTCACTCCTGATCTGCCAACTGCTGTAACTCACTCCTGATCTGCAAACTGCTGTAACTCACTCATGATCTGTCAACTGCTGTAACTCACTCATGATCTGCCAACTGCTGTAACTCACTCCTGATCTGCCAACTGTTGTAACTCACTCCTGATCTGCCAACTGCTGTAACTCACTCCTTATCTACCAACTGCTGTAACTCACTCCTGATCTACCAACTGCTGTAACTCACTCCTGATCTGCCAACTGTTGTAACTCACTCCTGATCTGCCAACTGCTGTAACTCACTCCTTATCTACCAACTGCTGTAACTCACTCCTGATCTACCAACTGCTGTAACTCACTCCTGATCTGCCAACTGTTGTAACTCACTCCTGATCTGCCAACTGCTGTAACTCACTCCTGATCTGCCAACTTCTGTAACTCACTCCTGATCTGCCAACTTCTGTAACTCACTCCTGATCTGCCAACTGCTGTAACTCACTCCTGATCTGCCAACTGCTGTAACACACTCCTGATCTGCCAACTGCTGTAACCCACTCCACACTGGACACAGTGCTTGATCTTCAGCTTCTTCATCACAGCGGCTACACAGAACATCCTGCTCGTAGGTCCATATAGTGAGAATACGAACACAAAGGAAGGAAGATACTTATCTCATTTTTCAGCTTGTTGTGGAATTTTTATTCTATTAGAGAATGTGGAAAGTCTGGTAGGGATTCCTTGTTTCATAATGTTAGTTTTTGTGTTTGGTTGTCCTTTTCAGGACAAAATTGTTGTAAAGTCTAGCATGTAACAGTTGTGGTCAATTTTTAGGGCAAAATGTTGTTGTAATAGTTTTGTCCTTTTCAGGACAAAGATTTCATGAACTTTGTCATCTACTGCTTGTGAATTTATTGTCCTTTGTTGGATAATGATTGAGATTCTAGATTGAAAGGTTATGTTGCAGTTTTTGGGTATACATGACGTTAGAATGTTTTTCAATGTTGTCTGGACGTGTTTGTCCCATGGCGATGGTAATCAGTGTATTTTCAGTGTTGATTGTTTCCATCAGTTCAGTTTACAACACTCATTTACACATGGGGATTCATCATTAAACTTTATTATATTTTGTAACTGCTGGAATACTGTGCTATTTAGATCTATGTTGAGTATTTCAGCTGTGGTGTTGAGATGCCTTATACTTATGTAAACTGGTCATGTTCATGTACGGAATTGCAGTGGTTGTTTCTCCTGGGTTTTTGTAGTTGCATGGGGTTTATCAATGTAACGTCTGTTGTGCCACTTGTTTAGCAGTCAGGTTAATCTGCTCAGTATATAGTGACGTTATGTAATATGTTGAATGAAGAATACAGATTCATTACTTCAATCAGTTAGTTGCAAAACACACACACACATACTAGCACAGTACAGTACAGAGTGTGGGCAAAACTTGTACAGGTAGGTAGCTAATACTACCTTAGTTGGTGCACGGATACTACAGGGTCCGGCATAAAGCATAGCTCGATTTTAAATTGGAAAATAAAATAAGCAGCGTAATTGTTTTTGATGAAAAACTGAAATGAAACTCAGAAAAGTGAGTAATTTTATTATTACTGACAATCATATTTAGGTTTTGAAAATTACACCTGTTAAATGCCCTTCATTACATTTGATACATTCAGCCAGTCGTCTGGAAAATTCCAGCATAACACCATTGAACATATTCATGGGGATATTTTGAATGTGATGTCGGATTCGATCCTTTAGGTCTGTAATTAATGTGGTCGACTAGCATACACCGTGTTCTTAAGATATCCGCACAGAAAAGGAGTCTGCGGCCGATAAATCCGGTGACCTTGCCGGCCAATGAACATCCCCAAATCTGGAAATAAGACGATTGGGAAATGCTTGTCACAGCGTGGCCATGGACTGACGGGCTGTGTGGGCAGTTGCTCCATGTTGTTGAAACCATATTAGTCTCTTATTTATATTGGCCAAATCTGGAATGAAGTATTCAGTTAGCATCTGCACACAGAGATCGCTATTAATAGTAAGAGGATGCCCGTCTTCGTCTTAAAAAAAATATGGGCCAGTGACGCCGAATGATGCATCGCCACAGCACACTTTTACTCGTTCACTATAGAGCAGTTTCTCATGCAGTAATTGTAGATTTTCAGCTGACCAGTGTCTGAAATTCTGCCTGTTCACACTTTCCTGACAACTCAAAATGTGCTTCATCAGACATTATGAGATTATTGAGCAAATTCAGATGTTCTTCAATGCGTGCTAGAAAATCTGTAGCAAAGTCAAGTCTGCTAATTGTATCCAAATCATTCAGTTGCTGCACAGCTTGCAAGGGGAAGGAGCTTTGAATCTATCCCCCTCTGATACAAGATGGGGAGGGGAAGGAGCTCGGAATCTATCCTTCACTGAGATAAGATGCAGAGAGAAAGGAGCTTGGAATCAATCTCCCGCTAATACAAGATGGGTTAAGGGGAAGGTGCTTGGAATCTACCCTCCACTGATACAAGATGCAGAGAGAATGGAGCTTGGAATCAATTCCCATCTGATACAAAATGGGGAGGGGAAGGATTTGGAATCTATACCCATCTAATACAAGATGGGGAGAGGAAGGAGCTTGGCATCTATACCTCACTGATACAAGATAAGGGACAGAAAGCAACTTGGAATCTATCCTCCACTGACACAAGATGGGGAAGGGAGTTGGGGGGGGGGTGGGAAGTAGTGTGGAAGCTATGTCATACTGATACATGATGGGGGATGGGGTAGGAGGTTGGAATCTCTATCTCCCAATGATACAAGATGGGGTAGCAGAAAGCGCTTGGAATCTATCCCACACTGATAAAGGTTGGGGAGGGGAAGGAGCTCGGAATCTATACCCCACTTATACAGGTTAGGGAAGGGGAAGAAGCATGGAATCTATCCACCACTGATACAAGATGAGAAGGGAAAGGAGACTGGAATCTTCCCCCCAATGATACACGATGGGGAGGGGAAGGAGCTTGAAATCTATACTCCACTGATAGAAGATGTGGGAGAGGAAGCAGCTTGCCATCTATACCTCACTGATACAAGATGTGGGAGGAAAATGAGCTTGGAATATATTCCCCATTGACAGAAGTTTGGAAGGGGACGGAGCGTGGAAGCTATGTCATACTGATCCATGATAGGGGAAGGGTAGGAGGTTGGAATCTATCCTTCATTGATAAAGTTTTGGGATGGGAAGTAGCTTGGAATCTGTACCCCATTGATACGAGTTAGGGAAGGAGAAGGATTATGAACACTCTATCCACCACCGATACAGGCTGATGATGGGAAGGAAATTGGAATCTATTCTCCAATTATACAAGTTAGGAAAGGGAAAGGAGCATGGAATCTATCTACCACTGAATCAAGTTGGGAAGGGAATGGAGATTGGAATCTATCCCCCAGTGATACAAGATGGGGAGGGGAAGGATCTTGGAATCTGTCCCCATTGATACAGGATGGCGAGGGGAAAGAGCTTGGAATCTAATCCCCCCCCCCCACGATAGAAGATATTTGAAGAAAGGAGCTTGGAATCTATCCACAGTTGATACACGATTGGGGGGAGGGGCTTCGAATCTATGCTCCACCAATACAGGATGCGGTGGGGAAGAAATTTGGAATGTATGCTCCACTGATACAAGATGTGGGACTGGAAGGATCTTACAATCTATACTCCACTGATACCGGATGGAGGAGAGGAAGAAGCTTGGAACCTAACCCATCCAACCCTTCCAATAGAAGATATTTGAAGGAAGGAGCTTGGAATCTATCCATCACTGATATACGATGGGGGAGGGAAAGGAGCTTGGAGTCTATACCACTGAAACAAAAGGAGGGAGGAGAAGGGTCATGGAATCTATCCCCCACTAACACAAGATGGGGATGGGAAGTAGCTTGGAATCTATACCCAATTATACGAGTTACGGAAGGGGAAGGAGCATGGAATCTATCCACCACTGATACAGGATGGGGAGTCAAAGAAGATTGGAATCTGTCCCCCAATAATACAAGATGGAGAGAAGAAAGATCTTGAAATTTGTCCCCTACTGATACAGAATGGGGAGGAGAAGGAGCCTCGACCATATCCTCCACTGATACACAGTGTGAACGTAAGAAGCTTAGAGTCTGTCCTCCACTGATGCACGATGAGGAGGGGAAAGAGCTTAGAGTCTATCCTCCAATGATACACAATAGGGAGGGGAAGGAGCTTAGAGTCTATCCTCCAATGATACACAATAGGGAGGGAAAGGAGCTTAGAGTCTATCCTCCAATGATACACAATAGGGAGGGAAAGGAGCTTAGAGTCTATCCTCCAATGATACACAATAGGGAGGGGAAGGAGCTTAGAGTCTGTCCTCCACTGATAGGGAGGGAAAGGAGCTTAGAGTCTGTCCTCCACTGATACACAATAGGGAGGGAAAGGAGCTTAGAGTCTATCCTCCAATTATACACAATAGGGAGGGGAAGGAGCCTGGAATCTATCCCCCACTGACACAAGATTGGGAAGGTGAGGATCTTGGAATCTATCCTCCACGTATACAAGATAGGGAGGGGAAGAAGCTTTGAATCTATACCCAACTGACAGTAGACGTGTTAGAGAAGGGACTTTGAATCTATAATCCACTGATACAAGATGTCGGAGGTGAAGGAGTATGGAATATATACCCCACTGATACAAGATGGGGAGGGGAAGGAGTTTGAAATCTATACCAATCTAATACAAAATGTTGGAGGGGAAGGAGATTGGAATCTATACTCCAGTGATCCAAGAAGTGGGAGAGGAAAGAGCTTGGAATCTGTACCCCAATTATAGAAGATGTGGGATGGGAAGAAGCTTGGAATCTATACCCCATTGATAGAAGATGTGAGGTGGGAAGGACCTTGGAATCTATACACCAGTAATACAAGATGTGGGAGGGGAAGGAGCTTGGAATCTATACCGCAGTGATATAAGAAAAGGTGACAGGATGGAACTTGGAATGTATCCCCCACTGATAGAAGATGTGGAATGGGAATGAGCTTGGAATCTATACACCAGTAATACAAACTGTGGGATGGGAAGGAGTTTGGAATCTATATACCTTAATATAAGATGTGGGAGGCGAAGGAGTTTGGAATCTGCACAGCACTGATACAAGAAAGGTGACAGGAAGGAATTTGGAATCTATCCCCCACTAATACAAGATGTGGGAAAGGAAGGAGATTGGAATCTGGAATCTAGTCCCCACTGATACAAGATAGCTGACATGAAGGAGCTTGGAATATATCCCCCACTGATACAAGATGGGGGAGGGGAATGAGACTGGAATCTATCCCCCGTTGATATAGGGCGAGGATCGGGATGGAGAAGAGGCGCTTGGATTCTGTCCCCCGTGGAAATGAATCAGAGGGAATAGGCGGTGATGAAAGAGGCGCTTGGAAGCTATCTCTTTTGGATACAATGGATTTGGGGAATCGTTTGGAATCATACTCTGCTGATATAGGTGGATTACCGTAAATGCATCTGTCACCTAAGATATTCTGCACACTTGCGTTCTAAGACGCTTTACTGGCATTTTTGAAAGCTGATTTAATATGTCCCCTAAGATGCGTCACAAACATGTGGTCTACGACGCTTCACAATTAAGTCACTCTATATACTTGTACATCACCTCCAAAGCATTTGACATACCGCCCTACATAACTGTCATCTAAGAGACTCTAGACACCTTTACTCTAAAACGCTTTGCAAATTTCCGATCTAAGATTGTCTGTGTACCTATGCTTTAAGACCCTCTACTTACCTCTAATCTTAGACTGTCTGCACATCTATGCTTTAAGACTCTCTACGTACTTCTTCTCTAAGACACTCTACATATCTGTCGTACATGTTGTTGTTGTTCGTCCATCATCTTCGATGATGACCACAGATTCATCTTAGTCAAAGAAAGGAGAGGTGTGTCCGTGCGTGACCAGCTAGCCCTATACGAGCTCTAAAGGTTTTGCCACACACGAAACATGTCCAGATTCAGTTGTTGGTGCTTGTGCTGCCTTGGCTTTTCTCATTGCGCGTTTGTGCTGGGCACTTTCAGTTCTTGAGTGCTCTGCTCTCTGAGCACCCAGAGAGGTTAAAGCCCCCCCCCCCCCCGTGATGGGCGGACTTGTGCTATGGCCTCCCAAGAGTTTATGTCTATCCCGAAGGCTTTGAGTGAGGTTTTGAGCATATCCTTGTAACGCTTTTTTTGCCCTCCAGCTTTCCGTTTTCTGTTCAGAAGTTCCCCATAAAGGAGTTGTTTGGGCAGTCGAGTGTTACTCATTCTGACTACGTGTCAGATCTACCTCAGACCTGAACACTGTATTCCTCTGATAAAAGAAAGTCTACATACATATGGTCTAAGACAGAACGGTTTACATACCTTTGGCCTTAGACAATGCAGTCTGCAAACATCTGGTCTAAATCACACTACGTACATCTTATGTAAGATTTTATACATACCTCTGGTCTAAGACTCTGGAAGAGCTGACTCAACCACCTGAGAAAAGATGTGCAGCAACAGAAAAGCCTCACTTCTTTATATAGCCCAGGCTGTGTGTGGGCCAGACAGCGTACACAAGTTTTCAACTTTCAAAGGTTTCGCCTGCTTGACGCCCACTTTCCTGAAAACCCAAAACCAGGATGTAGGATTCTGAGATGGCACTTACTTGATAACAACATAATTGTTTCATCGTCGATAATGAGGCCAACCGTAAGACAAGACGACAGGTCTTTGATCGAATCATACAGGATTAAGGATGTAGTCAAGTGGAGTATACAAAGAAGAAGTCTTATATTCTTTTACAATTACTGTATTTTTTAAAGAGCTGATGTATCTCCGAAGCATGTACACTATTTCATGTGTGTTTTTGTTTTATTTTCTTCGAGAGAAAAAAGGATTCATCCCTTTGAAATTCATGTGATCTTTTCGCTGATGACTGTACTGTTTACAATAGTGACTATGACATCAATAAACTACAGACAACGCTCCAAAATGATATAAACAATTTGATTAAATGGAGTAATAAAAATGGTATGTTGATAAACACCAACAAAACAAAATCCATGCTCATCACTACAAGACAGAAACTGCAGAATGCAACAAAATCTTCTCTACAGCTTTGTAAGGCAATAGAAAATGTTCATGAACATAAAACCCTAGGACTCATCATTGATCAGCATTTAACTTGGAATTCTCACATACATAACCTAACAAATTTGATTGCACAGAAAGTTTACCAATTAGCCAAAGTTAAACACTTTATCGACAAAGACACAAGAAAGATATACTATATATCACACATACAAACACACTTAGATTACTTCTACACAATCTGGGATGGATGCTCAGTCTCAAACACAAAAAGGCTCCACTCACTTCACAAGCGAGCATTAAATCTTATTTGTGACAAACACCCAGTACAGACTGTAGATCAACACAAACAACTCAAAATTCTACCCCTCAAAAATAGAATCATTTTTAACAAAGTTACGTTTGTTCAGAGAATTCTGTCGCACAATGCTCCGCCTTACTTGTGATCACTGTTTACATATAATACTAAACATAGCCAGCGTTTAAAAAAACTGTCTTCTTCTTAAACCCAGGATTGGTCTGTACAAGAAAAGCCTTGCATACTCTGCAGCACAGCTCTGGAACACCCTCCCCTACCATTTAAAATCCATTGGTAATACTTCATCCTTTAACTCAAACCTGTTTCATTATTTACTTGCTTGTAATTATATGCCTCCATAAAATAAGCAGCACTCTCTCAACACATGACTCGCCAACCATCAAGTACTAAAATGAAATAGTTAGAAAAGCAACTTGTTAGATATTGTTATAAATTATTTTAATGTCTGTTAAAAAACATATGTTAGAAGATCTGTATTTACAATGTATTTTTGTTTATGTATATGTCTGCGTATGTATGTGTGCATGAGTGCATTTTATTAGGTTAATTACTTCTTCTCTTTTACGTTGAATGTAGTAGTTAAATCTTACACTCTTTTGGTATGTTTTTTCCTAATTTATTTTGTATATTTGTACTAAATCAAGTGTGTGGGAAGAATGAAAGATGGAGTGATGAAGGGCAGAATGTAAGACGGGCCTGCGTGCCCAATACTTTACCCTTGAAAAACAAAGATTATTCATTCATTCATTCTATCTTGAAGCATTAGCCCCAGGTAAGTGTCCCACAGGTAGTTACTAACCTGTCCCAGAACATAGGATCATGCTCTCGTCTAAATCACAAAATGACCTCGTTATAATAAAACTCACCACTCAGGCAGTTTCTGCAGAAAGGGGCCTTAATACGAAACTGAGCTCATAACATTTCGATTGGTTCAGTTAAGTTGAACGTTATCCTTTGTGATCAGAACCTAAGCGAAGACACGACCTTCTCTGTCAAGAAAACAGAAGCGGGTCTCCTTTATTAGACAGATCTTCGTACCTTGTGTATCATGGCAAATGTATCATGGCAAGTGTATCATGCCAAGTATATCATGCCAAGTGTATCATGCCAAGTGTATCATGCCAAGTGTATCATGCCAAGTGATCGCCAGTCGTTTAAATTGCTCGCCTGTTGATCCAACATGTGGCCACAGAAAAAAAAACGCATGTGGGTAATTCATTCTTTGTAAGGAATATCGTCATTTCTGTGAAAGAACAGCCACATTTTTGTAACACTGCACCCAGAAACAAATTCAAGATCAGCGAGAAAAAAATGACTGTGCAAGAAACACCTGTTTTTAATTGAGATCCAACAATGATCAACCTGGTAGTGACCTCTGAGTGACCTTGTGCTTAATGCGTCAGTCTGAGGACGATGTATCATGGTGGTGGAGTTGGTTAGAAAGGGATTACATACTCCTTGCTATATAGCTTCACACTGAGACTGAAATAAATATACGCCATAACCCTCTCCCAGTCCGACACGATGCTGTGCTTTAACATTTTCGCCGCATCAACAGCAAATAACTCCAATCTGGAAGAAGAAGAAGAAGAAGAATGTCTTTCACTCGGAGGTTGATGGTCAAGATTTGTCAGTGATGTCCCAATAACCCAGATATAGAAATGTGCACCATCCATCTGGAACATGGGAAGGAAAGGTTTGTAGGACGTGTTTTAAGAAGAAGCAAGCTGGAACAACTTGTGACAACAAGAAAATTGGAGAAAGAAAGGGACAGAGGAAGACAAAGAAACAAGATAATTGCCGGACTAAACGAGTGGCAACGAGACCGGTTCAAAACACAGCTTATAGAAAGAGCAAAGGATAGATAGCTGTGGAAATCAATGACGACCAACGCCTGACTTGGCCCGAGAGAGGGAGACACAGAGAGAGAGATTGATTGATTGATTGATTAATTGATCTTTATTTCAAAAAGGTTAAGAAATGGGCATGCAGGCCCATCTGTCATTCTGCCTTTTAACATACAAATTTCACTTTTGACATTCTACAAATATGCTGCTCATGTAACAAACATAATTAACAATAAAGTAACTACATACACATAAAAATGAATACCTATATACACATATAAATGGCTAACTACATACACATATAAATGACTATCTACCAAACAAAAATGTGAATCCTATTTAGAATAAACAATTAACTGAACTCGGTGTCTGTAAGGGCAGACTAAAATAACTTTTTAAGTTTTATGATTCATGGAGGCGTGTAGTCAACATCAAATAGATATTAGAAAAGTTTGTAGTTGTAGAAAGGAATATAGCTTATATTTTTTATACGGGATATGAGGATATAAGATTAATAATAGAGAAATGCAAAGAGTTTAATATGAATCTATCATCATCATCATCATGTGCCGTGCCGACTGGCGTTGGCTATTATGCTTCTCCAGAGTACGCGATCCTTCAAGCATGCCA
This sequence comes from Achatina immaculata, assembly GCA_009760885.1. Taxonomy (NCBI): domain Eukaryota; kingdom Metazoa; phylum Mollusca; class Gastropoda; order Stylommatophora; family Achatinidae; genus Lissachatina; species Lissachatina immaculata. Next base: position 18,965,467 of record CM019713.1, read on the forward strand.
TCAGCTCAGTTGGTGATCTCCTCTTACACCATCCCGTCAGACTGTCCAGTATCATTTCTCTTGGTCTTCCTCTTGATCTTCTTCCTTCTATTTTTCCTGTTGTTATAATATTTTCAATGCCTCCTCTTCTCATTGCATGTCCTATGAAAGTACATTGTCTCTCTCTTATCTTTTTGACAAGGTTTTTTGTCTCTCCAGCTCTTCTCCTACATTCTTCATTAGTTATTTTTGCTGTCCAGGGGATTCGCAACATTCTTCTAATAAACCACATTTCTGCTGCTTCCAATGATTTTTGTGCAGACTTACCTATTATCCATGATTCACTTCCATATAACAAGATAGGTTCAATATAGCATTTTAGTACTCGTTTTCTAACATTCATTGATAAGGATGTGTTGGTCAATATGTTTCTCATTCTCTGAAATGCAGTCTTTGCTTGGCCTATTCTGTTCCTAATTTCTGTTCTGCATTTCCCATCTGAAGTTATTACTGCTCCAAGGTATATGAATTTCTGCACCTGCTTTAGAACAGTTCTGTTTAATTTAATACTGCATGCTGGTGGATTCTGTTTCTTAGATATAACCATAGTCTCTGTCTTTTTGATGTTCAAAGTAAGGCCTTTCTGTTCACTTTCTTTGGCGACTTTATCCAAGAGATTTTGCAGGTCTTGTTGGTTTTCAGCTATCAGTACTGTGTCGTTAGCATACCGAAGGTTGTTAATATTGTATCCTCCAATTTTTATGCCTGGTTCTGTGATGATTGTTCTTAGAATATTCTCGCTATACAGAGAAAAAAGGTCTGGAGATAGTACACATCCTTGTCGCACCCCTTGTTTTATAGGTTGATATTTTCCAATTCTATTTTCAACTCGAACTGCTGCTTCTTGCTGCCAGTATAGATGTTTTACAATCCTCAGGTCTTTGCCGTCTATATTGATGTCTTCAAGCATTTTGATAATTTCATTATGTTTCACCTTGTCAAATGCCTTGGTGTAATCAATGAAGCATAAGTAGAGACCTTTCTGTACTTCTAAAGCTCTTTCTGTTAGTGTTCGTAAAGCATAAATGGCATTGTGTGTTCCCTTTCCTTCAACAAATCCAAACTGTTCATCTGCTATTTCCATTTTTATCTTTTTCCTTGTTCTTCTCATAATTATTCTCAGAAGTAGCTTCGTTATATGACATGAGAGGCTGATAGTCCGGTGGTCGTCACATTCCTTTGCACCTGGTTTCTTTGGTAGTGCTATAAACGTGGATTTAATCAGGTCACTGGGAATATAACCACTGCTGTAAATGTCATTCAGTAACTTGGTTATTATTTTTATTCCTGTCTCCTCTAGTGCCTCTATTTCTTCTATTGTTATATTATCAGGCCCAGTCGCTTTTCCTTACTTCATGTGTTTGATGGCATCTATGATTTCATCTTCAAGTATTGGTGGTCCCTCACAGTTTTCAGTATCTGGTGTTAATTCTGGTCTTTCTCCTCCATATAGCTCACCGATATATTCTGTCCACCTGTCCACAATGTCTTCTTTTCCCATTAACATTTTACCTTCTTTCGATTTCAGGCATCCTGTGGTATATTTTGTTTTCCTGCCTGTGAGTTCATTAATTCGTTTGTGCATGTTTTTGCTGTCTTTAATATGAGAGTCCTCTATCTGTCTGCACTGCTCATTTAACCACACTTCTTTTGCTTCTCTGCATTTGCGTCTTATTTCTTTATTTATCTTGTTATATTTTTTCTCGTTATTTTTACTCCTCCTCCTCTATATTTATCTATATGAATCTATATTTATCTTTTATAGACTACTCAAAGGCATCTGATTGTGTACAACACCAGAAACTTTGGGAAATAATGGAAAAAATGGGATTTCAAACACATTTAATACAATTAACATCACTGCTGTTTCTAGACCAACAAGCAGCAGTAAGAATAAATGGTGAAATAACAAGTTGGTTTGACATAAAACAAGGGGTCCGTCAGGGGTGCATATTGTCACCCTACTTATTTAACTTGTATACTGAAAATATAATGAGGAATGTTAGAGAAGATTTAAACAAAGAATATTGCGATGTCATAACAATTGGATGTTCTGAAATACCAGAGACTAGATCTGCTGATGACACAGTATTACTGTCCACAACACAAAAAGGAATGGAAAAACTAATTATGTCAGTCTGTAAGAACAGCGAAGAGTAAAACCTCTATCTTAATGCAAACAAAACTAAATTGATGACAACTGACAAAACAAACAAGGCAGCTGATATATGTATCAATGAGGAAAAACTGGAAAAAGTGGAGAGTTTTGAATATCTTGGATCATTACTAACTAATAATGGAGATACAATGAGGGAAATTAAAAGGAGGACATCTATTGCTCTTCACAAATTAAAACAACTAAAGAATCTGTGGAGAGGAACAGACAGAACTACAAAAATAAGATTTTTAAGGGCATGCATCTTTCCCATCGCAATATATGACTGTGAGACCTGGACACTTAACAAAACAGCTGAGAAACACATAAATGCCTTTGAATATAAATACTACAGAAGAGTTCTTCAAATATCATGGACTCAAAAAAAGAACAAATAAATTCATACTATAAGAACTTAATATTGAAGAAGGCTGGCTAGTAAAGAAGAATAAAGAAAGAAAACTTAAATATTTTGGACACATTAAACGTCATGATAATCTAGAGAAAACTGTCTTGGAAGTGTACATAGTGGGAAAAAGAAAGAGAGGAAGGCCATGGCGAAGATGGCTGCAAGACATCGTTGATGATCTGCAAATGGATGCATCAGCAGCAGGCCATCTTGCTCACAACCGAGAGGCCTACAGGAGTGCTGTTAGGGAGGCAAAGTTCCGCAAGGGACATGCTAATGAATGAATGAATGAATGAAGATGTGAGGGTATTCCAAAGATGAGTAGCAGAATAAGTAAAGCTTTTCTTGTAAAGATCAAGTTTGCAAGACATACGTTGTTCAAGCGTTGGCTGAACTTTGGGCTAAATTTAAACAAGTTCCATAGATAAGGTTGGGCATGCCGTGAAAGAATTTGATGTACCAAATTGGTTTTGTTGAAGAGGAACCTGTTCTTTACAGACAGTATTTTGATACGTTTATGCTGGTTAGTTGTTTGTGCTTGATCTTTGTCACTAATTAGCTTTACTGCTCGCTTTTGACGTGAGTAAAGCCTATTTGTATTTGACACTGAGCAACCATCACTGATTGTTGAGCAATAGTTTAAATGCGTTGTATATTTTATATGTAGTATGTTTTCCTTGTGTCTTGGTTGATGAAGTCCTTAATTTTGGCTAACTGGTATACTTTTTGGTCGATGAGTTTTGTTAAACTTTGCACATGAGAGTTCCAGGTCAGATGTTGGTCAATAATAATAATAATCAGACCTAGTGTTGTTTGCTCGCTAATGTTTCTGTCTGTGATTTTCCGTACAGATCCGAAGTGTTGTTTTTGTCGTGTTTTGTAGTTTCTGTCTTGTTGTGAAATTTGATTTTGTTCTATTAGTATTTATAATCATGTCATTGTTGTTGCTCCATCTAATTAGATTGCTTAACTCGACCTGAAGAGTTGATTCTAGGTTAATACAGTCTTAGTCACTGGTGTAGACTGTGCAATCTTGGGCGAAAAGGTCACAAGGAGAGTGTTTAAGATGAAATGGAAGATCATTAATATGGATAGCAAAGGGCCTAGAATAGAACCTTGCAGAACACCAGAGTCAGCTATAGCATAATTTGATAGAGAATTGTTGAAGAATACTACATGTTTTCTGTCTGAAAGAAATGATGCAATTTATTTTATTAGGTCAGGATGCAGTCTAAAATTCTTTATTTTTTTACAAGAATATCATGGTCATTCATATCAAATACCTTTTTAAAGTCGACACTGATGGCACCACATAGTATGCCATCATTTATGTTTAGTAACCAGTTTTCTGTCGTTTTGGTGAGAGTTGTGTGGCAGGAATGGTTGGTTCTAAAGCCTGACTGACTGGCTATGAGTAAATTGTTCTCCAGCATGTGTCATTGAATTATTTTTTTGTATATATTTGTCGAGTGCTTTTGATAATAATGAAACTATGGATATTGGTCTATAGTTGGTAAGAATGTTGGATGAGCCAGATTTAAAGAGAGGATGCACTTTAGCAGTTTTAAAAGCCTGGGGGAAATAACATTCTGCAATGCACTGGTTGTAAATATATGTTAGTGTATGTGACAGGAAAGGTGCAGCTTAATGTAAGATCATGCTGCTAATATCGTCAAGCCCAGCTGTGTTGTTGTTGTTGTTTTTTTAAGATAAGAGATAACTGTAAACTTCACTGACTGTTAAGAATGGAATGTGTAACTGTTTAAATTTAGTACATTTGCTATCCAGAAATGATTGTAGTTCATATAAGTCGCATACAGGAGTTGGTATTGATGATTTAAGAATGTTGATTTCTTCTCTGAAATGAGTACTGATATGTGCGCTAGTGTATGCATGACTGCTGGCTTGAATATCAAATTCTTTTCTTTTGTTTGATAGGGTATTTATGGCCTTCCAAACTGATTTACTATTCTGTACTAGATTCCTAAAGTAACTTTGTTCTCTTGTCTTATTAAATATTGAACTTTGCTCTCTTGTCTTATTAAATATTAAACTTTGTTTTTGAGTGAACAGGAGTGTGAAGAAGCTGGGCTTGATCTTCAGAACGCGGCCGGTTTTGAAGGTCAGGTACTCGATTCTTCGCAACTCTCGGTACGTGGGGAGCGTGCTAATGATCACGTAAGAGTTGAGCAGGTAGAGCATAAAAATGTGTAAGGTGAGATCAGTCTTCGTGAGGCAATACGGCCGGCAGCAAGTGTCTACTGGGGGGGGGGGGGGGGCGATCGTATGTGATATCGTGCAGTGGTTGTACAGTTTGTTCTAAGTCAAGTGGTTGTGCATATATGGAACTGTCAGCAATGATCTCGGGGTGCTGTTCGGGGAGCCTCATGTGTTGTGAAAGTCAATTATTCGTAAGTTGTCGTAAGTCAGAGGTCAAGTTTTTTTAAAGCATGTATGGGTAGCCGTGTTTTAGTGTTTTATATATTACTAACGTTTTTTGTTGTTGTTGTTTTTTTTGCTACGTTTATGGTTAAGAGGTTTGAAAATTTCATTGTGTGATTTAAATTTCTTATTGTTTTTAAATTCGTTGTTATATTACGAGATCATTAATGACTTGAAGTTGTGTTCTCTCAACGTGTTTCATGTTAAATCAGTGTTTCTCAAGCTGTGTGGCTCATAATTGATAAGTGTATATTTATTGATTTGTGTTGGTTTTATAGTGAGCCAAAACTATGTGTAAGAAATTGTTGGCGTCACATTCATTTTTTTAAAATTGTGTATTATGTTATATGTGGGACGCAGGCAAGGTCTGCAGATAGAGCATGTGTCGGGGAGTTTTATCAGCTGTCCTTGTAGGAAATAGAAAGGAGTTGAATATCAGGAAGCGACCAGACATAAGACGGGAGGACTGTTGCTACACATGCAAGGGTCAGCTGTAACTAGACGTGTAGAGAGCTTGTGAAGGAGGAGGAGAAAACACGTGGAGCCAAGTTGATGTTTTGTCATGTTGTAGCAGAAGAGGCAAGTGCAATGCATGATTTATTTGGTATGGTTTCCAGAACTAAAGTGAATGTGATTGATTCTTGTATTTATGTAGTGATTTTTCTGTGATGTTAGGTAGTGTTAAATACATTCTTTTATCTTGTGTGTGATGTAAGAGGTTTCATGCGTGCTAATTTGATGTTGGCGATGACTGAGATGTATTCTAGTAGTTTTGGGTGAAAAATATGAGGGAGTAGCAGATCAAGGGCACTAACTGTGAAAGCAAGAATCTCGGTGGAATTTTGTCGGAAGTATGCGGTATGGAGGATGCACCGTGCAGTGCTGTAATTGGGCACTTTTCCTTTTTCTGAAGGGAGCAATTTAGCCGAGTTCCCGATATTAAAGAATGTGAAGCGGGTTGTAAGAGGGCTGCCATTTGCAAGAAACAGTGATTTCCTTAACAACGAAACATTGTCAGTAAACCCTCAGTTATGCACAAACATGTACACTTATTAAGCAAGAAGAAAAATATGCCTGCATTTTACAGTAGGTCCTGAAGTCCTTAATTTTGTGCGCCCGGTCACGTTCTCTCATGGCTTGTAATATTTCAGGTGTTATCCAAGGTGACTTCGTCTGGTGTTTTACTCTCACCTCTTTCATGGGGACATGTTTGTCTAATATATCTCTGAAGATCTTTAGCCAATATTCTATTGCCTCATCACGGTCAGTTAGTTGGTACACGTGTGTAAGTGAAGATTCTTGCAAATCATTAAGGAATAATTCTAGGTTAAATTTTCTGAAGCTTCTAAATTTCATACTGATGTGATTGTGTTTAGGAAGTTTATACATCTTTCTTGTCTATGTACAGCAGACTAGGTAATGATCACTTAACGAAGTATGAGGGATGTTATATTTAGTGATGTTTTCTGGGTGGTCTACATATATATGAGCTAATAATGTGGATGATACATCTGTTAATCTAGTAGGTTTGGTGACAATTTGGGAAACATTGTAAGATAATATAATATTGCTCCAAGTTGGATTTGACATACATCATACATCATAGTCGTGAAGTGATCATACTACAGGGTTGTTGTATTTGGATTATGGTACAAAAGTCCAATAACTAATGGACTCCGGTTTGACAACTTAACTTCCACCCAAATACACTCTACCTCCGATGATTCGAGGTCTTCTCAACGACTAAACTGGATAGCTGTGGAGACATACATTACTTTGTATGTATGAGAGACTATTAGAGATATCATGCTATGTATGAGAGAGAGAGAAAAAGAGAGAAAGAGAGAGAGAGAAAGAGAGAGAGAGAGAAAGAGAGAGAGAAAGAGAGAGAGAATGAGATAGAGAGAGAAAGAGAGAGAGAGAAAGAGAGAGAGAATGAGATAGAGAGAGAAAGAGAGAGAGAGAGAGAAAGAAAGAGAGAGAGAGAGTTGTGGTTAAATTTGTTTCTGAAGGGCGTCATTCTATACGAGTAAATCTGAGAATCAAACATGCAGAAGAGAAACAGTGACAGATCACGTGATTTCTGGTTACATCATTTCTAGATCACTTCTTGTCAGGATGCAAGCACTCAAATAAAAATATCTGTAGACAGTGCAAAAGCGGAATAGTTGTAATATTGACATCCCTCTACAGTGATGTTCTTGACAAGGCAAATTCAAGGAGTGAGATATAATATGACATTCATGACAAGTGGAGGCAGAAAGATCTATAGATGCAAGCAAAGATTTGTACTTAAGCATTACTGAGTACACGAAAGATTTTGACAGAATTAGATCTGAAGATAGGATTCAAAAGTTAGAAAAACTTAATATATAGGAGAATTCCTAAGAATACGTACTGGAATCAAAGAGCTGCCATAAGAGTGAACAATGACAAAAGGTGAGTATCAGGATATAAAACAAAAGGTGAGTATCAGGATATAAAACAAAAGGTGAGTATCACGATATAAAACAAAAGGTGAGTATCAGGACATAAAACAAAAGGTGAGTATCAGGATATAAAACAAAAGGTGAGTATCAGGATATAAAAGAAAAAGCTAAGTATCAGAATATAAAACAAAAGGTGAGTATCAGGATATAAAACAAAAGGTGAGTATCATGATATAAAACAAAAGGTGAGTATCACGATATAAAACAAAAGGTGAGTATCAGGATATAAAACAAAAGGTGAGTATCAGGATATAAAACAAAAAGGTGAGTATCACGATATAAAACAAAAGGTGAGTATCAGGATATAAAACAAAAAGCTAAGTATCAGAATATAAAACAAAAGGTGAGTATCAGGATATAAAACAAAAAGCTAAGTATCAGGATATAAAACAAAAAGTGAGTATCAGGATATAAAACAAAAGGTGAGTATCAGAATATAAAACAAAAGGTGAGTATCAGAATATAAAACAAAATGTAAGACAAGAGCGCGTATTGTCACCTGATCTATTTTCAATATATACAGTGAATAAACAGGCTAAAATCTGAAAGGAATAAAAATGAGACGTCATAATATCAGAAACAGAGATAATACGGATGACAATGCTCTGGATGCAGAAAGTGAAAACAATATGCAGAGAGCAATAAAAGAGGCGCAGAGCTAAACAGCAACAAGACAGAAACAACTGTTATACCAAGAAGAGTAAAAGACACCAAAGCGCAATATTGTGGAACGTTCAGCTGGATTAGGAACCGACCAGCCCGAGTCGAACGGAACGCTTCACTATATAGGCAATGTATCAGCAAAGCGTTTTTTTTTTCGTTTGTCCGTATCTTTTTTCTGTTTTCGTTCTAGGAGACAAGAAGTGTATTAATGTGGCTTGTGAAGTAATCTAAGTAATTAACTAAGTACAGTCTAACTTATCTTATATCCTTCCCGAGCCGTTAAACGTCACATAGGTCTCGCAAAGTAGTTCGCCAATTTTTACTGTCTTCGTCGAGTCTTTCAACCTCATCAAAGGATTTTATGCCTGTTAATTTGGCCTCTCTTAACAATGTCCTCTTCAGAGATTCACACGGTCTGCCTCTTTTTCTTTGGCCTGTTGTGTTCCACTTGATAGCTTGCAGTCTAACTAGCAGTGTTAAATAATTTTTCATTTTTGTTTCCTGTATTTGGATGCCATTTAGATGTAAGGGGCACGACGTGATTGTTGGTTTTTATATGTTTGTCTGCCCGCATCGTGATGATCTTATTGCATTTTGTGTCTGAACTCATGAACAACTTTCCTTATGACATACACTTCGTTTTGTTTTTTTTTTTGGTTGCTTCGTAGGAAAGTGTGGGTTGTTAAGCAAGATGTGAGCAGAAAAAGTCAAGCAGTTTTTCTGTGTTAATTGGAGCTGTGAAACAGAGTCGCCTTGTCTGTTATTTTCCTGATGTAGCGAAAGTCAGTTGTTGGTCTCAAGTTTACTGGCGGTAAACACAACAATTTCTACATTTGTCAAGGCCAAAATTCTACATTTTGGTGCCCGTGACCAGGATATCTACATTCTACAACATCCATTCAAACGAGAAGATCATGTCACAAGTACATAAATACCGTGCTACAACAATAACAGCTGATAGCAAGTGCACAAATGAAATAACACACGAACAGATAAGATAACAGTAGCTTTTCGTGACACGAAGAAGATACTACCAAATAATAAGATATCTCTAAAAAGTGAGGAAAAGAGGACAATAGTGCTATATAGAACCAATGATGATATTATTTGTGAAACTCAACAAAAAGATGATAAAGAAATTGGAATCAACAAAATTGTGATTTTAGTGAAAGATAGACAACCCTAGACAGAGAGAAAGTGTGTGAAGTGTAATATGAGTTTCTCCATGATGGTATGTATTGCTGGTAGATTATTAATCATACATTATCTATCTTTGTGGTTTAAGTGTTTCTCGTTCCTGTTGCACTGGGTTTTTTTTTAATTCCCGGTTGTTGTTTGTTGTTGTCTTGAGTGATGTGCTTAGTTACATATATATATATATATATGTAAGTATGTATATATACATACATGTATATATATACATATACATAATGATCATGAGTCATCGAAGTGTTGTTGCTCTGTTATGGTGGAAAACGTGCTGAATGTCAAGTGATACCTCCTTTTACGTTTAAAAGTCACACTAGTAGCATAATAGAACCATTGAAGTACGAAGCTGGAGAGAATTATTAAAGGGGTACAAATTTGTCCCATTAGTACCATGCACACATAAAATTGGGAAGTATATTTGACTTAAAGCCAAGCACAAAATCAACTTAATTATTATATTTAACACAGAGTGAAGGAATATTAATATAGGCATTATCAGAAGAGAGAGAGAGAGAGTGTGTGTGTGTGTGTGTGTGAGTGTGTGTGTTTATGTGTTATTTCCAAAGAGTAAAGAATTGTGCTTCCAGGCCCGTTAGACAAATAGGAGTTTGAGTAGAAAAGTAACCTTTCGTGTATTTATAATACGTGAAAATTCCTTGTAACTTTAGAAACAACTCCCATCACGTTCAGTGTAGATCTGCAACCACTTCGTTAATACGCGAGATTTTTAAGAGAAAATTAAAATATTCTTATTGATCCAACTATGAAATTATGCAAGGGATCCTTAATCTCTACGTTCGTATTAAACTTGTTCCCTCCATCTAGCGCTTTGGAGGATTTTGCCAGCAAAAGGAAATAATGTCATATTTGTCCCTTGCAGATTTAACGGCCCTTGTATTTTTAAGATAAGTATAGTTGTTCATAGTAGTCGCCCTTAAGATAGGGTGATGCATTAGTCGGAGCAATATTTATTAAAAGACATACAGTTTATGAGGCGGAAGCTAAGTATACAGTACACGACCATCAAAAATATAACAGGAGATATGCTGTCACTGTACACAACTGTCTACCGCAGCGAACTGAAAAGGGACCATTGAATATTTTGTATTTTAAAGGAAAAATTTTGAAGTTTTAAACTTTAAATTTAATAAAACAGTAATTTCACCTCTAAATTGTTAAAGTCCAGCGAATGATACTTACATAAATTATACATGCGTTAAGACTCTTCCCTACCCTGTACCTCAGGGCTGTTGACCGACATTTTGTATAATATAGGAATGGGGGCACTGGAATCTGGTCTGATTCCAGTCTGAGAAATCTAGTCAAACGTGGACTAGTGTTTGCACTATATACATGGAATCCATGTTTGAATATAAAATTCAGAAGTACACACAAACGATTAACAAATAGTTGCGGATACTTAATCAATAATGCAGAAATGTTTCTTCTTTCAATTAATGTTTCTTCCTTCTTCTCTAGTTCCAAATACTGTTCATTTGTAAGGGCATAAGAACGTATGAAATAATTTAGTTAATACAAGGAAACTTCATGATTTCTTTTTAATCAGAGCCCGCTGAGCTGAGATTGTGTGAGACTGCTCAGAAATGTTTTAGCATGCCAGAGCTTATGCCAATTTCTCTGATCATGCCATGATAAGTCCACAAACTGAGAACCTGATAAACGAAATCATTTAAAATACATAAAGTAACAGAGGAGACAGAGAAATAATTTAAACGTGTCGCCCAGGCAGCATATGACAAGATAATTTACATATAATTTTCAAAATGAATACTTATACAAAACGTGCTTATCCATGTACCAGTATATTAGTAGATATTAGAGTACGTTGGAATTTTGTAGTCCGAGAGAAATAATCAAGTTAAAAAGCAGCTTAAGTAATTGTATAGTCCCGTGAGAGAAATCTTGGAATGAAACAAAAATCTATTTTTAGAACACTCAGTTCATGTTTTGACTGGAAAAAGTCGGACTTGTCACGGGATTTGGATGGGAAGTCTGTTTAAGGACACACAGACAAACTTTAAGTTAACAGAGAGGATATTTATGAAGATGGTTTTTTTCAGTGAGAAATAAAGGTCACAAAAACATGTAACTTCGAGTGAATTGAGTTTTTCATGACAGAAGATTTCGGAAGCTTGGGAAGATTTTGTATGGAATATTTAAGGGTCAGAAATATTGACTAGTCATTTCAGTTCTTTGTGTGATAGAGATGTACGTTTTATCATTCATCATGTGTTGAGGTAGACTGCTTAGAGAGGATTTTTTTTAAAATGTGTCTTTAGCTTGAGTTGGAATTTGTAGCTAGTCTGTAAAAGGAATTATGAAAATGTTATTTTGTAGCGTCCATGTGTAGTATTGTCCTGCTTAGGACAGGCAGTTATTATTGCCATATTTAGAAATCAGTCTGTGGTGTTATTTGGAATTAGCTACATTGTTAGAATTTTTCGGCCATCTAGTGAGTATGTAATATTTTTTTATCATTTATTTGATAGTGGTTTCTTCCCACATGGCGTTATCACGCCGGGAATCTTGTGTTTGTAATATTGTCAAGCCTTGTGGCTTCATCTCATTTCCCATCAGTTTCAACACTCACTTTCCTCATTCAAAAAATGTACTCTATGTGTACTTGTATCATATAGAGATCATATATTCAATATAAGATTAATAATAGAGAAATGCAGAGAGTATAATGTGAATCTATATTTATCCTTTATAGACTACTCAAAGGCATTTGATTGTGCACAACACCAGAAACTTTGGGAAATAATGGAAAAAAATGGGATTTCCAACACATTTGATACAATTAACATCACTGCTGTATCTAGACCAACAAGCAGCAGTAAGAATAAATGGTGAAACAACAACTTGGTTTGATATAAAACAAGGGGTCCGTCAGGGGAGCACATTGTCACCCTACTTATTTAACTTGTATACTGAAAATATAATGAGGAATGTTAGAGAAGATGTAGCCAAAGAATATTACGATGCCATAACAATTGGAGGTTATGAAAAACCAGAGATTAGATATGCTGATGACACAGTATTACTGTCCACAACACAAAAAGGAATGGATAAACTAATTATGTCAGTCCGTAAGAACAGCGAAGAGCAGAACCTGTATCTTAATGCAAAGAAAACTAAATTGATGACAACTGACAAAACAAACAAGGCAGCTGAAATATATATCAATGAGGAAAAACTGGAAGAAGTAGAGAGTTTTGAATATCTTGGATCATTACTAACTAATAATGGAGATACAATGAGGAAAATTAAAAGGAGGACATCTATAGCTCTTCAGAAAGTAAAATAAATGAAGAATCTGTGGAGAGGAGCAGACAGAACCACAAAAATAAGATTTTTAAGTTCATGCATCTTTCCCATCGCAACATATGACTGTGAGACCTGGAAACTTAACAAAACAGCTGAGAAACACATAAATGCCTTTGAATGTAAATGCCACAGACGAATTCTCCAAATATCGTGGACACAAAAAAGAACAAATATATCTATACTACAAGAGCTTGATATTGAAGAAGGCTGGCTAGTAAAGAGGATTAAAGAGAGAAAACCGAAATATTTTGGACACATTAAACGTCATGATAATTTAGAGAAGAACGTATTGGAAGGATACATAATGGGAAAAAGAAAGAGAGGAAGACCAAAACGAAGATGGCTGCAAGACATCGTTGATGATCTGCAAATAGATGCATCAGCAGCAGGCGATCTTGCTCACAACCGAGAGGCCTACAGGAGTGCTGTTAGGGAGGCAAAGTTCCGCAATGGACATACAAATGAATGAATGAATGAATGTGTACTTTTTAGTTGGAGTCTTAATGACTTGTTCGAGTTTTTCTGATGTTAGTTCTATTGTGCGATTTAAAGTCTAGTGAAGTTTTCATTTGTGACACTGGTGTTTTCGTTGTACGAGGGTCATACCGAAAGTTGTGAACAATTTTTTTTAAAAATCAGAATTTATAGATAGAGAAAATATAAATGTATAACCTTAATCTGCATCCTTTTCTTCACTTTTCAATATAATCTCCATTTCTCTGCAAGTTTGAAAATACCCTCCCTGTAGAATTCCGTTCCAACTGACTGACGAGACAGTCGCACTGCTTTCTGGACATTCTCTCCTCTGGGACCTAGAGGGCACAAACTATTCTATAGCCTAAGTTTCCAATCATTTCCTGTACTTCATTGTGTCCTATTCAAATATTTACAGCGATTACGTCTGTCTTCTTTAATGATGTCGTCAACCCTTTCCACGTTGCGTTCAGTGGAGGCAGTTCGAGGGCGACAGCTGCGAGGCATATCTTGGATGCTCGTGTTTCCATATTTGAAATGTTTCACCTACCTCCTAACACTGCTAGCACCCATACACATCTCCATAAGCAAGTTGAAGTCTTTGGTTAATTTCAGAAGCGTGGATTTCCTCTTTAACGAGAGCTCAATAACAGACCTTGAAACGAAACAGCAGCACAAGCCACTTTGTTTCTGCTTCGCGTGGTCACGTGACACATGATGGTGACATGTGGTCTCTACATGAAGTGCAAAGAATACAGATTAAGGTACCTTTATGTTTTCTCTATCTATAAATTCTGATTTTATATTTTAAGATACATTTACATTTTATCTATCTATAAATTCTGATTTTAAAACAATTTTTGCTCACGAATTTCGTTATGACTCTCGTAGTAGTACCGATTCTGGGTGTTGTTGTTGGGTCAGTAAGGGAGTACTACAGTGACAAGAATGTCTATAGGTTTTTAAGCAGTTGAACAAAATCTTTCAGGCAACAACAAGAATAACACAAAAAGCACAGTAATTAGAGAAATTCTCTCTAAGAAGACATTCCATTTGTCCTTGTTAGTCTAGCAAAAGATAGTCCCATAGCAAATGCCGTAGGGGATGAAGCGTTAGAGACCTCAATATGCTGGTCCATCAGCGTATGAGGTAGGGTGGCCAGTTCCTTTCCTCGCTGCCTTTCCTTCCCAGATTTTCTCTGGTACCCATTTTACGAGGCTGGGTCCACCTCGGGGCCATATTGGTCGGAAAAAAGTTCCGCTCAGCTGGGGATTCGAACCTTCGACCATTCGGTTGCTAGACGAGTGCTCTAACCACTATACTAGCCGGTCCCCACTAATCTAGCTGAATCCTAGATAAGCTAACAGAAAGATCTTAGTATAGCTTGTGTTGTGTTGGCACATCAGTACTTGCCGCGGTTCGATTCGTCGTCATCTATGATCTTGCGTAGCACATGATGCTGATGACATTCAATACTTTCAGTCTTAAAGTAAATCAAACAATGGAGAAATTACATAAATGAGTAGAAAGATACATGTATAACTGCATAGAATATACTAACCCACACAGGGAAAGACCCACAACGAAACCAAATATAACAGGCCATCATATTTGCACTACAGATAGTGACGTAACTGTCTATGTCCAGGGTACTATCTATGTCGCTATTAAAGCTGAGATAAACTAATTTGAACTTTATGTCGCTATTAAAGCTGAGATAAACTAATTTGAACTTTATGTCGCTATTAAAGCTGAGATAAACTAATTTGAACTTATGTCGCTATTAAAGCTGAGAGAAACTAATTTGAACTTTATGTTGCTATTAAAGCTGAGATAAACTAATTTGAACTTTATGTCGCTATTAAAGCTGAGAGAAACTAATTTGAACTTTATGTCGCTATTAAAGCTGAGATAAACTAATTTGAACTTTATGTCGCTATTAAAGCTGAGAGAAACTAATTTGAACTTTATGTTGCTATTAAAGCTGAGATAAACTAATTTGAACTTTATGTTGCTTTTAAAGGTGAGAGAAACTAATTTGAACTTTATGTTAAAGCTGAGAAAAACTAATTTGTAAAGAAAACTTGATACTGCATTGAGTTTTCCTTGTAAGTGCGGCTGATTCTATCCACTACAGCGCAAACACAAAGAAATGTTTATTAATTTCTGTGTATGTCATTTATTAATATTGTTTAGGTGCAGCTTGGACAAAGATCTTTTATTCTTTGATATATTAATATTGTTTAGATGCAACTTGGACAAAGATCTTTTATTCTTTGATATATTAATATTGTTTAGGTGCAACATGGACAAAGATCTTTATTTCTTTGATATGTTAATATTGTTTAAGTGCAGCTTGGACAAACATAGTCCTTTATTTCAGTGATACAAGGGGTGATTGATAAGTTCTCTGCATAAGGTACAAATATTTGAAACACACAGTTGATAGTATGTGCATTTGTAGATCAGGTTAATGTAAAATTAAACACCAATTGTTTTACAGGCTACTGTAGTGCTAAGGGGTGGCAGAAATTGAGAAAATGGATAAAATTTCTCATCCAGCAGTCATTCGTTACCTCTGCATCAAGGGCTTATCATTGATGGAGATCCATGAGGATATGGTAGAGACTCTAGGGGAGAGTGCCCCTTCTTACAGCACAGGGAAGAAATGGGCAGCTCAGTTCAAACATGGAAGAGTCTGGAAGATGATCCCTGTCCAGGAAGACCAAGAACGGTAACCACCAATGAAACCACTGGCAGAATCCATGACATGATAATGAAGCATTGACAACTAACTGAGCAGTACATTGCTACTGAGTCGGGCATCTCCCAGGAATGTGTTCATGCCATTATTCATAATTATCATCAAATGACAAAGGTCTCTACTCAATGGGTCCCGAAACTTCTTGGAGCTGATCACAAATGATAGCATCTCAACATGTCAAGAGAAAATCTTGGACATTTTCTGCAGATCCATTTGTGATGGATGAGACTTGGGTTCATCATTTTCTACCAGAAATCAAAGAACAGTCAAAGCAGTGGAAACATCATGGATCTCCACCTCCAAAGAAAGCAAGGGTGGTTCTGTCTGCAGGCAAAGTGATGGCTTCCATCTTTTGGGATTCAGAAGGTGTGCTATTGGTAGACTTCAAAAGGGCCGAATGGTCACTAGGGCCTATTATGCTAATCTTGTGAAGCAACCGTGGGTCAAACTGAAGGAAAAACATCAAGGGAAATTGACAAGAAGTCATCTTTCATCAAGACAATGCTCCAGTTCACAAGTTGGCAGTGGCAATGGCTGCCATTCATGAATGCAGCTTCCAGCTTCTTGAACATCCTGCTTATTCCCCAGATTTGGCCCCTTCAGACTATTACCTGTTTACCAAACTCAAAAAGGAGCTCAGTGGTCACAAATTTGCTTCAGATGATGACACCATTCATGCTGTAGACCACTTTCTACTGACACAAGATGCCGACTTTTACAAAAAAGGGATCCGTATGCTCCAGGATCGCTGGACTAAGTGTATAAACTCACAATGGGACTATGTTGAGCAATAACCCCAAAATGTTGTCCACAAATAATCCATTGTACCTTATGCCAAGAACTTATCAATCACCCCTCGTATGTTATTTATTAATGTTTTGTAGATGCAGTTTAAGGAGGCGTCTATCGCTCTTCAGAAAGTAAAACAACTAAAGAATCTATGGAGAGGAACAGACAAAACTACAAAAATACGATTTTTAAGGGCATGCATTTTTCACATCACAACATATGCCTGTGAGACCTGGACACTTAACAAAACAGCTGAGAAACACTTAAATGCCTTTGAATGTAAATGCTACAGAAGAGTTATTTGGATGAATATCCAAATATATCAAATATCATGGACACAAAAAAAGAACAAATATATCCATACTACAAAAACTTAATTTTGAAGAAGGCTGGCTAGTAAAGAGTATTAAACAGAGAAAACTTAAATATTTTAGACACATTAAACATCTTGGAAGCGTACATAATGGGAAAAAGAGAGGAAGACCAAGGCGAAGATGTCTGCAAGACATCGTTGATGATCTGCAAATGAGTGCATCAGCGGCAGGCCATCTTGCTCACAACCGAGAGGCCTACAGGAGTGCTGTTAGGGAGGCAAAGTTCCACAAGGGACATGCAAATGAATGAATGAATGAATGAGATGCAGTTTGGACAAACATATCTTTCAGTGGACGACACTGTGCACGTCCAAATCACATTAGCATGGTCTCAAAGTGAAATATGTGCAGAGATAGATTCTTGGTTGTCGGGAGATTTTTAAGAATAATTTCAGTTGTCAGTAAAGATGGGCAATGAAACTACATAGAAATTGTCCCCTCACTGAAAGTTTATCTATAAATAAACTGAATTTGAACTGAATTTTTAAATATATTTTCATCACTTTTAATGCTCAGAGTTTACCAGACTGTTTTAACTTCCTTTGGTGAGGTTAACTCTTCCCCTGCCGGTGACATTATGATGCGGCCTTCCGGCTAGGTCACTTTTGGACTGAATTCACTATAATAACTTTCGGTCCATTTCGATGAAAAACCAAACTCAATTTTGGTCCCCAAGTTATCTGCGCTTGTCAGAATTACCCAGCATCCTTTTTAACTTAGCGTGGGCAGTGTGTAGCCGTTTTTTCAGTTTCTGTTCGATTTGGTGCAAATATTTTTCCTAATTTCCAGCCACTTTGTGGATCTGCAAAAGGAATTCTGAATGTTTTCTGTTGTGTTTGTGCTTTTGTTTCTGCAAAATGTGATTACATTTCATGTGAGGAATTCCATTTATCATCAATTTGTGATTTACACGTGGATATTTACAGCTCTAATAAGTAGAAACCAGTTTTATTTGTGTGTCATAATTTTTTTTTTGGGGGGGGGGGGGGGGGGGGGGAACTAAAAATGTTGTCTTATTTTCTCATCAGTTATTTTTTCCTAAGAAAACTTTGCATTTATGGAATCTTCATTCAGTTTTATTTCTTTTGGATGTATAAAAAGTATACTTTTTCACATGGAAGTAATCACAACATTCACTTTTTCAACTATACCCCAAAAATGTCGCAACATTTGTTGAAAGTTGCTAGTTTTTCTAAAAGTTAAAAGTATAATTTTTCTTAATAAAAAGAGAAATAAATAGTGTCATAATCTAAAATATAACTTTAAAAAGTAAAAAAAAAAAATTTCGCCAACCATGGGGACCAAATCCATGCCCCCGATGTTACTACAGTCATACTTTTACCAACTGAGATAGCCGGACGTTCAAAAGAATAATCACTTTTGTAGTACATAATCCATTTCCCCTAAAAAAAAGCTCCCCAGTGGTGTGCAGGAGACATGTGCAGTGGCTATACTACGAATAAGCAGCCCCCCCCCCTCCCAGGGTGTACTTATCCGTAGTTTGTTACTGACAAGCACTCCCTTCATTTTTGTGCCAGGTCATGCGGGGGGTGAGAGGTAATGAACGAGCGAACAGAACTGCTGGCATAGCTACAATGGAGGGTGGATGGGTAATGGACTGGGTGATATCCTGAATGCACTCAGAGAAGCTGGTGAAACTGCCAGTTCACACAACAGTTCTGTATCAGCAACCATGAACAGACTGTTGGAACATAATGTCAGACATGGAGTAGCGAGACAAAAGCTCTACATCTGGGAGCAAAGAAGACTGGTTAATCAACACAGAACTTGTACTGTCAGCCGCCAAACACTGGGTGGAAATATTGAAGATGGGATAGAGTACTTATGGACTAATCGTTGGATGTGTGATGAGGATGATCCATGGACCCATGGACTAACTATACTTAAGACTGTTTCTCTTTTGAAACATAATTAACTTAAACCTGGGGGGGGGGGGGGGGAGAGAGGGGGGAAGAGAGAAAAGAGAGAGAAGAGAAACTCATTCAAGCTAATTATTAGTTCAGTTTTAAAATAAAACATTTTATTTCAGAAACACAATGCACAAACAATGAGCAAAATATGAGCTAATTTAAATAAAATGGCCATGTGAAGCTGTCTATAAAATCTCTAAGATGGACAGTTCTTTCTGAAAATGGAAAAGTTCAATGTAGACAACTGTAACACAGTTAATTCTCTTGTAAAACTGAACAGGAACAAACTCATTAGCAGCAAATGTCTCCATACTCACGCATGACAAAGTCTGACAATATACAATATAACTGAGTGAAACTAAGCAATAATGTGGTGCTTTACAAACATTTCTAATGGAAGTATGAATGAAACTGTATTTGTTTAGTCATCATTTACAGAAAACTAATGTCTGGACTGCACAGTTCAAAGTGTCAGAAAGCAGACTTCTTAAAACCATTTTCAGCCTTAAAAGAACAGATGGAAGTAACAGACCAGTTCAAACACAGACAATGAGCATTCGGCTCCAGTTCAGCCCTGAAACACATGCATCATTCTCATCAGCTAATCAAACATGACCTTCAGCATAAATACAGTTGCACATTCAGCATCTCTTACTCCAGCCTTCCTGCTTCAAGCCATTTTAAAGCTATGTTATGGAAGTATGGTCTGCAGTTTTATTTAGCTTTCTCTGACAGCTTTACGGCTTCTGTCTTAGGTCCAGCCCCTGGAAATTTGGCTACAAAGACCTGGATGAACTGGGAAGATATGAAGTGTATGTCTGACATGTAGATTCCACCCAGATTTCTTCTTCATCTGCAGACTGTACAGATTATCTGGTGATAGTTTTTTGTCTCTCTAACACTTACTGGGGATTTGGGTGCTCGAGTTTGCTTCCTACTCTTCAAAAGACATGACTCTTCCTGTTTGACATTACTTTCATCTCTCCACCTTCTCAAACATTATCAAATTCACTTTCACTCTCTTCAAAAGACATGACTCTTCCTGTTTGACATTACTTTCATCTCTCCACCTTCTCAGACATTATCAAAGTCACTTTCACTCTAAAATTCATCACACCAGCCTTGAGAACAAGAACCTCTCCACAATAGACAACATTTTACTTCAGCAGATCTTATGTGAGAAATGTTTCCACCGAACAAATTTCTAAATAATGAAATGAACACTACCAGAACTAAACTTCATAAGTAACAGCAGACATAAATTAAACATACAAATTTAAGGAACAGTTTACTAGAAAAACAACAACATACACAAACAGACACATAAATCTTGTGACTGCAATAGATGTACCCAGTCAGTCAATCAGTCAGTCATTTGCATGTCCCTTGAGGAACTTTGCTTCTCTTACAGCTCTCCTGTAGGCCTCTCAGTTGTAAGCAAGATGCCCTGCTGCTGATGCATCCATTTGCAGATTATCAACAATGTCTTGCAGCCATCTTCACCTTGGTCTTCCTCTCTTTATATTTCCTATTATGTATCCCTCCAAAACAGTCTTCTCTAGATTATCATGACATTTAATGTGTCCAAAATATTTAAGTTATCTCTGTTTAATCCTTGTTACTAGCCAGCCTTCTTCACTATTAAGTTCTTGAGGTAGTATGGATATATTTGTTCTTTTATTATGATAGCAGAAGTGGTAAATGAAAACCACATATGACCCCATTTCTCCTTGATACAGGGCTCTTAAGGAGTCAACAATCATTTATAAACAGCCCAAGAAAGAAGATAAGATCACATGCATCATCACTGAGCAGTCTGTGCTATTGTAGCTTGTTTGGATAAAGGTAACCCTGCCATACCTTAGAGGTACATAGGAATTTGGTGTTAGTGCCCATTATTTTCCTTGACCTGTCAGCACACTAAAAGGTAATGTGGTCAACATCACACCTGACCATCTTTCCTTCCCCAGCTCCAGAAGAGGTCAGATGGGTGACTGGAGCTCTGCTGGCTGGATACGAACCCCCAACCTTTGCCATGAGAGGCTAGTACACTAGCCACTTCGCCACTCAGATGTGCTCAGCTTGTCTGGAGAACATTGACAATTTTTCTACACACAATTCTCACCAACCCCCCTAAAATGAAGAAATCTGACTGCCTACAATTATTCTATCACTTCTGGTTCAAAAGAAATGGCATATTTAGCCATCACTGTTACTTGCCAACATCATCATCATCATTACTAGGAGAAAGGACAGCTCAGTCCCACAGCTACAACAACAGAGTAGCTGCACCTTGTTACCGACAGGTAAGGAGGAAAAATTACGCCATGCTGACCCTGACCCACATCAAATACAAAATCTACATTGTGACTGTCACTGAAATGATGGCGACTTCTCTACCATCTCAAGGGCGACTTAACATGAGACTGACTTCTAATTTATAATCTATCGTCAATATCACACACAGATCTGGGAACTGCCACTGAATATCAAGGGAGATATCATCAACACACACACACACATGCCAGCAGGATGAGAACATCAATATCACTCACTTTCACACAAGACCTGTCTGCAGAAAATAACTTAACCTTTTCCTGTCCATTTTAAAAATTGATGATAACCTGCTGTTTATCAGTTCATTTTCACTTTTATGTTACCTCCACAGCACACTAGAATTCTGACTGATATGTCAAATTTATACAAAAGTTAACTCTTGACCTATCAAATAAAACCCATGATGCACCAACATTTTTATATTTAAAAAAAAAAATGCAGATGGGATGTTTGAAGAGGAACTGATGTGATGCCCATTTTTTCAGCATTTAACAAGTTATGAACCCATGGTTACAGAACAAAACCATATGACTGTGCTCACTTTAAATTTTTTTTTTTTTTAACAGCCATTTAAAATGCTTATGGGAGGTTAAGAGTTAATACGAGGGAAAGTCAACAAATAAGCTGTAAAATAAGCTAAAAAAAAAAAAAAATGACTGCAAGTACTTGACTGAATTTAAAAAATAATCTCCCCCACCTGGAGGTTCAGACATTTTCCCCTTGAATTGAGAAATCCTTGAAAGCTAGCATCAGAGAAGGTATCTTGCTGCATCTGACAAGTTACCTTCTTGACGTCTTCGTCGCCTTGGAAACGGCAACCACCCAGATGAATTGTCAGTTACTGAATTTATGGATCCAGTTATACACGGCTTTTCTTGACATACATCTTTCATCGCACGCTTCAAGCATTTCTTCATGCACTTCCTCTGTGCTGTCCTTTGGTCCATAGAAAACAAAAAAAAATTTTCACTTGCTTTCTGCCTGTCTGGATTTGTGACTTATTTACTGACTTGCCCTCATTCATGAAATCTGAACTAGTAAAAGTCATTTAATTAGTAGGTTATAAGCAAACGTATACGTATTAGCTATAGCTAATAAGAACAATACCTTTTCTTTTCATTATAATCAAAACACCAAATTCTCTGCTGGAAATGCGTCACTACTTAAGAAAATGTTGACAAGATGCTTGAACACTAAAACTGGTCTCTCTAAGAAATCTTTCACAAGGATAAGAATGGAGCAAACTTGCCTCCCAAGACAGGACTCCAAACTGCATCACTCACTCAGTGTTAAGAAGCTGTCCACAGTGATCTGTGGCAGAATAATCTCAGAGAAATTCTCACACTTAAATCCTTTGGTTCAAGCACTCTTATCACATATTATTTCCAAGAGTCACATAACATTCTGTCTTAAGAATCAACAAGTATGAACCTACGAACCAGCCAGTCTGAAACAATCTACAACTTGCATGACACATTCTACTTGAGAAAATTTTAACAACAAATGAAATTATATAAAACTACCCCCCCCCCCTCTCCAATATTTAGCAGAACCATATTACCAGGACACTCAATCCACCCATTGAACACACAATTTTCTAAAAGTCAAACTCAAACTCTTCAACAGCATAAAACAGCCTAAAATCAGTATCCTTGTAAACCATTATAAACGGCTTGTTTGCTCTCCTGCTTCAGTATAGCCCGGATGCCTGTAAAATAAACACAAAAGATCAATGTTAGCTGAGGCATTCCTGCAAGGAGGTACACACACGTCCCTGGTCATAAACTTAACCAGTTATACATACAATTAATTGATTTTCTTGTCAGGATCAAGTTTTCCCATAGCACAAAGACAGTTATGTGATGTACTCTGTGTATACAAGTATCAGTGGAAGACATGATCATGTGAAAGAAAAACCCAGTGCCTGATGGGAACTGAATCCATGACCTTCATACAGTGTGCAGTGGTAATGGTCATGCTCTTTTTCAGTCAGTGTCAGGGTTGGCGAACCACAGCTGAACAAGACTCTGACATACCTCTTTGCTGGTACCTGCAATAATAGACCTAGCCTAACCTGACTAACAAGAGTGGGACAGGGATCGCTATAGTGCCCATGGCAGTAGAAACTGCTAAAGAAACACTGCACACTGGCCATTTTTACCTTCACTCAGGGACTGAAAAAAAAAAAAACAGCCACCATAACCTGCTGCTAAGTATAATGTTGAGCCACATCATCTTCATCGCATCGGCTGCATAGAACATCAAGCTCAGTTTCAGGGGATAGAAGATCATGGCAAATATAAAAACAAAAACACAAAAGAAAAGAAAGAAAAAGACCTCTTTAGTTTCTGAACTTTTAGTACATAAGCTGATGGTAAAGCTTGTCTCAGTTTCTGCTTGTTCCTTATCTGTTAGTACTTCACAGCTTTCTTAGATCATCATCTTCTGCGCTCTCTCTTTCTCTCTCACACAGAGACTAGACAGCACATAAATTTAGTCCATCCAATCTCTTCCATTCTCTCCACATGCTCTAATCAGTTCAATTAATTTACCCTTATATTAGTGATAATTATCTATACTGTCCAAAAAAAGAAATGCATAGCTTATATAAGCTTCATGTTTTATATGTTATGACAAAAATTTTTTTCCCAGGTATCTCAAACCAAACCAAAAACTGTCACCAATATATCAGATCCACGATTTAGAGTGAATTTTGCTATTCTCATGTATAGTCAGAACGCAGTAGCTGCCCTTGCTAATCACGCATTTTTTTTTACCATAACTCACACTGCGTTTATGGAAAAGTCGTGATTTTTGTGGTGAGTACAACTCACTTTCCTATAAAAGGATGAGGTTACACAAACAAATTCAGTTAATTTTCAAGGAGACAATTACGCCAAGCATTTAAACATCAGTCGACTTTGGCACTATTTCCAAGCCACTGGCTCAGCTGAAGACCAGCACCGCAGTGGACGACCCAGGGTGACAACAGCAGCTGATAATCACTTTATTTTGGTCCATCACCTCAGAAACAGGTTTACAACAGCTTCCTCAAGTGCCCAGTCATTGCTTGCAGGACGTCGTGTTTCTGATCAAACTGTCCAGAACAGACTGCATGAAGCTGGACTGGTGGCATGATGACCTCAGCGAAGTCCTGTCTTAATGAGATGCCGTCACCAAAATCGACTTGTTTGGGACAACCAGCATCAGCCCTGGACAAATGACAATCAATGGAGACGTGTCTGATTTAGTGACGAATCTTCTTTTTTGTTGCACCGACATGATATGCGGAGGAGGGTCTACCATAGGCCAAATGAAAGTTTTGCCCAAAATTGCATTGATAAAGCTCCGCTGCATGGTGGTGGAGGAGGTGTAATGATATGGGGATTGATCAATTTCAACAGAAGGAGTCCATTGGTGTAGACTGAAGGAGGCTTGAATGCACAATGATACATCAATGAAATCCTTCGACCTCATGTTCTTCCATTTTTGGCTGTGTTTCAACAGGACAACGCCAGACCCCATTCTACATGGTTCACCACAAAGTTCCTGACTGCCAACAACATTCTCACCCTTCTCTGGCCAACCGTCTCCAGACATAAATCCGATCGAGCACCTATGGGATGAGCTGCAAAGATGTGTTTGTCGCCGAAACGTTTCTCCAGCCAACTGTCGCGATCTGTGGCAGGCACTCCAGGAAGAGTGGGTGTCCATCCCACAGGCACACATCAGACATCTGATCGCATCTATGCCCAGGAGATGCCAGTCGCTGATCGATGCAAGAGGAGGCCACACACCATACTAACTTGAGAACCCCTGGGACTAACAAATTCTCCTCTCACAGATGTAAGAAACTGTCAAGTGAGTGTTTAAACCCTTAGGTATTATTGTGTGCAATTTGAAAATTGTATTCATTCAATTTAAAAAGCTATAGAATATCAAAGTTATGGATAAAATTGGGTCATCAGTAGTTATGCATTTCTTTTTTTGGACAGTTTATAATGATTCATTAATATGAGGTTTTATTTTTTCTTGCTCAAGGCACACTGCTTCAAGTCCAAATGCTCTTCTTCAAATCTTTGCAACTTTTTTCTTGGAAAAAATCTCAATGAGCTAAATATTGCATTATCTTAATGTCAACACTATATACAAACAGAGACTGAGGTTAAAATATTACCTTTTTTATCCTCCTCTGATAAAACTCCCTTAGGGAAGTCAATATCAAAAGTGATGTAGAGAGAACCTTTCACATTGTTGTTCTCATAATTTGGCATTCCCTCATTTGGCTTTCTCATTCTGGCGCCTGGCCAAGTGATCTTGTCTCTCACCACATGGACCTGCCAAGTGGTACATGATATCATCAACTCGTATGATGGCATATGGCAATGTCTTAAATAAGAAAAATTATGTACAATTCTTCATAAAACAATGGACAAAGCTATGTGCTGTTTATTCTGAATGCACTGACACTTTAGGTAACTTTAAGTGAATATTTATTACTAAAAAGTGCAGAAACAATACCTTCAAAACATTTTTAATACCATCTTACACAAACCATGACGGAAATTCATGAAGGAAGGATCCAAAGGCAGTTCATGGCACGGTTCTTTCCTACCCATCTTCTTCCTACCTCTGCTAACCGTGCTAGATTTCAAAATGGTACAGATCACACCCTTCCTCTGCTGGCAGATCAAACGATTGGTGCTACATGGACACAGAACTTCCTCCATTACCAACAACCCAGATAAACCAGAAAATGCACCTAATGCGTGAAGAGCAAAATTCTGATCTCTGCTCATTCTTTGTGTGTCTTGTTTTTCAACCACCTGTTGTCAACTCTGATACTGCCCCATAATCATGGAAATGATATTCACAGGAATATCTACTGGAAACCTTCATGTACAGAATGACTTATGCACAAGATTGTGTCCCTCTAAGACACTGACTATTTCATGGGTAATCTTCCCTAGCACAATGTCTCTGGCACCAATTTTTACAGCCACATTGACTGGAGCATTATTGCAACACTGCCAGAGCACACTGCCTACACATGTGATGCAGATTCACTATAAACTCAGTACCTCCTACAACCAGTTTGCTTTCAATACTGCCTAGCAAAATGACAATCCACAGCTTCTACACACAGTTTACATCTGCATGCTTCAACATTACTCTCATACCAATATGCCATTACATCATTAGTTCAAGAACTTTTTATATGCTACATCTACTGTTAAAGTGATAATGTGATGACTAACCATATGTCCATCCAAATGTTTTATGTCCATTTCAAATCCTGTCAGAGCATCAGCCAGAGTGACAGTGACATTGGTGTACAGGTCATCAACCCTACGTTCAAACCGGGCATGTCTGCAGACACAGCAAAATGTGCTATGAGATGTGTTTGTGTTCTTTATGATTTACCACAAGCACTCCAGAACATGTGCTGTAGTTGTTTATTTATTGTAAAATAACACAATGAATGCACAGGTGTTCCTCTCATGCTTAACAAACACAGACTATGAAGTTGTGGCTTTATGGAGAGAACACGAGGCTAGCAGGCATTTTCTACAGCATACAGAGAAGTTGAGACTATGCAAAGAATGAAAGACTTGCATATAACTTTATACAACATGACATATAAATGATAACACAAGCAAAATATTTAAGGCCTAGTTCATCTTCTACTTATAAACAAAAGCCTATGGTCATACAGCAATGAAACTACTGCTTCTTGCCTGATCACTGAAACAATAACCTGCAAATTATAGCTGAATATCATCCTGTATATAACAGGAAAACTGAGCCTCATTACTTTTTCTTTTAACTTTATATCTTTTTCCATCTTTTTATTTTTCAATATTCAGATCACTGTGTGTATTCCCTTATTCATGAGAATGACCTTCATCTGACTGACCTTTTTTCTTTTAACATAATCAGGTGTACAGGTGTCTCTAGCTGACTAGATCTACAGATTGATATTCTGCTTTCAGAAAGCTGGTTTGACAGGAATGTTCATAAAATCAGACTATACATTACTACATTCCTCTCAAGACATTGCTTTACTATAAATGTGTTTACCCTTGCTTTCAACTTTGTAAACTTCACCACCAGATTCTCAACTTAAAGAATAAAATTCTCCATAAAGAATAAAAACATGTTTCTTTAAAAATTAAGTAAAACAAGAAAATCACAAACTTGACTTGTCGTATCCTGAACCTCAGATCACCAGGTTCACCATCAATGTGAGGTTCACCTATTAGGAAGAGGAAAGTAAGTTCTCAGAGTTATTTTCATCTAACTGAAGCAACTTTGGTGGAAATTTTGATGAGAAAAATAATGAATATTTAAGATATAATAAAAAAAAAATGTGTGCTACAATCATTTTATTCCTCTCCAAACTTTAGTGAAATTTTTATTCCTTTTTTTTTTTTTTTACACAAACTAGTCTATGTTGTGATCCTGTGTCAGTCGCAAAACAAATTTTAAAAAAATTAATAAAGGAAAAAAAAAAAGACCTTGTTCAGGATAAATGTGAGCCCTATTTTTGTAAGAAAAAACTTATTTTTATATTGCTAATTACAGAAATCACACGCCAAATACAAAGACTAAATGTAATGAAATAGCCACATAAAGTTGGTGAACTTTGTTCTACAACTAGGAGAAAAAGGGATGTAATGTCAAACATTTATCTTCTCTAATGAGAGCATTCAGATGTTCACAGCTGACTTCTGGCATGGAAAATGAAAAGCATCTGCTAATTAAAAACACTAAGGACCATGCAAGATGGAAAACATGACCATCACTGCTATCTAGCACAACATATAATAAAAATAATAATAATAATAATAATAACACAACCAGAATCACATACAGAAACTCAGACATCACATTATGCCACATCATTTTGTTCAACAAATGGGACTTCCCTCTGTTTAATAACCCAGGAACTACAAGTGTGTGTTTTTGGCAAACACCACCAGATTTTGCTGACGTGGGAACTGACTGCCACCTTGTGGAGCACACTAATTTTATATTTCAATAGCCAGACTAAAAGACTGCATCAGCCTGCTACCTGGAGCAGAATAAAGAAGAAGGACAGAGTCTTGGCCAGCTCTGACATAAAGAAAACAAAAAGCACAATGTCCTTGCCTCCCAGCATCTTCTCACATTATCTGATGATGACAGAACACTCGGTTACATCAATTCTCTCAGCAACTTCAAACAGAGGGAAAAAAAAAGTCCCTTTATTAGAACATACCTTCAGCAACAAATGGGTACTCTTGTCCATCTCTCATACCTGGCTCAATCTCAATTTCTAGAAGTTTCTCTTCCGGAACAAATCTGGAAGAGAGAATATTCATCATTATCACCTGCACCTGGTGACTTTACCAACTTTTCTTTTTGGTGATGGTGGTGGATCTCAAGTAGCATTAAGCTACAGTTCTTGAGAGAGTCTGTACCATGAAAACAAAAGCTTGGCTCAGTTTTAGAAATAAAGATAAAATATAAACAGGTGAAGTGTTGCTGACATGACTAACTGTGGAAGCGTGCTTCCCAACTGGCTCCATCCCCTGTATGACAACATGGAAACTCGTACACCAATGGCAGTGTAACTACAGCTTTATAGGGAATGTGGAACTCATGCTATAAATGAACACTCATCGCATGCTTCACAACCTACTTACCTTACACCTGGACCTTCACACACCTCTGTAATACACTTATTAGCTGGACCCTCCACTCCACAACTCACGTTAAATTTGGATTCTCATAACCTTCACAACCCACGTTATATCTGGACACACATCACAACCTTCACAACCCACCTTATATCTGGACACACATCACAATCCTCACAACCCACCTTATATCTGGACACACATCACAACCTTTGCAACCCACCTTATATCTGGACACACATCACAACCTCCACAACCCACCTTATATCTGGACACACATCACAATCCTCACAACCCACCTTATATCTGGACACACATCACAACCTCCACAACCCACCTTATATCTGGACACACATCACAACCTCCACAACCCACCTTATATTTTGACACACATCACAACCTCCACAACCCACCTTATATTTTGACACACATCACAACCTCCACAACCCACCTTATATTTTGACACACATCACAACCTCCACAACCCACCTTATATTTGGACACACATCACATCCTTCACAACCCACCTTATATTTGGACACACATCACATCCTTCACAACCCACCTTATATTTTGACACACATCACAGCATCCACAACCCACCTTATATCTGGACACCATCACATCCTCCACAACCCACCTTATATTTTGACACACATCACAACCTCCACAACCCACCTTATATTTGGACACACATCACATCCTTCACAACCCACCTTATATTTTGACACACATCACAGCCTCCACAATCCACTTTATATTTTGACACACATCACAGCCTCCACAGCCCACCTTATATCTGGACACCATCACATCCTCCACAACCCACCTTATACTTTGACACACATCACAGCCTCCACAACCCACCTTATATTCTGACACACATCACTTCCTCCACAACCCACCTTATATTTTGACACACATCACATCCTTCACAACCCACCTTATATTTTGACACACATCATATCCTCCACAACCCACCTTATATTTTGACACACATCACATCCTCCACAACCCACCTTATATTTTGACACACATCACTTCCTCTACAACCCACCTTATATTTGGACACACATCACTTCCTCCACAACCCACCTTATATTTGGACACTCGTCACAAACTTGCTGCTGGGTCATGGAGAATCTTCCAGGCCCTAACTGTTGGGTCACCATCTCTGTACGACAATTGCACTTACGCTTCCCCTTGGCTGTTCTTGCAACAGGTTTGTAGCGCAAGACCTACGACGTGAAATGAAAAAAACCAAGAAATCTGAAATAACAAAATACAAGCAATGACAACAGCAGAAAAAAAAAAACAAATTTGTATAGAAACAATTTAATGATTCCCTACCAAGATGTTTTGCACAGACAAAAAATATTTATGGTAAATACAATAACCATATAGTAAACTCAGACACCACCAGACTATAGACAGACACTGCTGCATGGTAAACATAAGCACCACTTCATGGCAAACACACATAAAAAGTAATCCCAGACATTAATGTATGGTTAAAAACTCACAGCACTTCCACTACACTGTGAACACACACACCATTCTATTCACTCACAAAGGTTGCATACTATACATATATATCATCTTACATCCTTCCTGTGCTGTTAAATGTCACATAGGACTTGCATGGTAGTTGGCCAAGTTTTCCTATTTTTAGTTAGCTTTTCAACCTTATCATGGGATTTTATGCCTACTAATTTACCCTCTCTTAACAAAGTTCTCTTTAGAGTTTCAGGTGGTCGACCTCTATTTCTTCGACCTGTTGCATTCCACTTCATAGCTTGTTTTGGGATTCTGACTGTTTCTTCTCACAATGTGACTGATATATGAAGGTTGATTGATAAGTTCGCAGCATAAGGTACAACGGATTATTTGTGGACAACCTTTTTGGCTTATTTCTCAACATAGTCCCCTTGCATGTTTATGTACTTAGTCCAGTGATTCTGGAGCATACAGATCCCTTCTTTGAAAAAGTCAGCATCTTGTGCCAGTAGAAAATGGTCTACAGCTGAATGATGTCATTGTCTGAAGCAAATTTGCGACTACTGAGCTCCTTTTTGAGTTTGGTAAACAGGTAATAGTCTGAAGGGGCCAAATCTGGGGATTAAGGAGGATGTTCAAGAAGCTGGAAGCCGCATTCATGAATGGCAGCCACTGCCACCGCCAACTTGTGAACTGGAGCATTGTCTTTATGAAAGATGACTCCTCTCGTCAATTTCCCTCGATGTTTTTCCTTCAATTTGACCCACAGTTGCTTCACAAGATTAACTTAATAAGCCCCGAAGACCATTCTGCCATTTTGAAGATAGTCTACCAATAACACACCTTCTGAATCCCAAAAGATAGAAGCCATCACTCTGCCTGCAGACAGAACCACCCTTGCTTTCTTTGGAGGTGGGGATTCATGTTTCCACTGCTTTGACTGTTCTTTCGTGTCTGGTTGAAAATGATAAACCCAAGTTTCATTCATAATCATAAACTGCTGAAGAAACTTTTCAGGATCTGCAGAAAATGGCCAAGATTGTCTCTTGACATGTTGAGACACTGCCATTTGTGATCAGCTCCAAGAAGTTTCAGGGCCCATCAAGCAGAAACCTTTGTCATTTGAAGATCATTGTGAATAATGACATGAACAGTTCCTGTGAGATGCACAACTCAGTAGCAATATACCACTCAGTCATCGATCCTCCATGGATTCTGCCAGCGGTTTCATCAGTGGTTACCGTTCTTCGTCTTCCTGGATGGGGATCATCTTCCAGACTCTCCCTTCTATGTCTGAGTTGAGGTGGCCATTTCTCCATTGTGCTGTAAGAAGGGAAACTCTCCCCTAGAGTCTCTACCATATCCTCATGGATACCCTTCAATGATAAGTGAAAAAAGAAATTTTATCCATTTTCTCAATTTCTGCCACCCCTTACCACTTCAGTAGCCTGTAAAAACAATTGGTTGCAGTTAATTTCTTGAAACTTACATTAACCTGATCTATAAATGCACCTAATACCAACTGTGTGTTTCAAGTATGTACCTTAGGCCATGAATTTACCAATCATCCCTCGTATGTCCATCTCCTTTTTCTGATCACCCATGAGACTGGTTGTTGTTCGCTCATCTGCCTTATCTCTGTGTTGTTCTTGAATTCATTCCACTTTATACATAGTATTTTCCTTAGGCATTTGTTTTCAAAAGAGTCTAATTTCTTGTCTATTTCTTTAGCTGTTTTCCAGCTTTCACATGTATAAATGAGGGTGGATATTACATTTGAATTGAATAATCTTAGCTTGGTTTTTGTGCTTATAACTTTGGAGTGCCACATGTTCTCAAGATTCTTGAAGGTCAATGCTGCTTTTGCAATTCATTTAACTTCCTTTCTGCTGTCACCATCCTGGTCTATGTAGCTGCCGAGGTATGCAAATTGGTGTACTTCTTCAACAGCTTTTCTTTCTAATGTATGTTTCCTTCTTGATTAATGGGAATTTTCATTATTTTTGGTTTTTCCTTGTTTATTTCAAGTCCTATTTTGTTAGCCAGTGAAGACAGGGTATCTGTTTTTTCATGCATCAAATTCACGCTATGCAAAAGGAATGCATATGTTATACGCAAAAGGAAGATCTTCTAGTTGGGTTCCACGTACCCAATCAATGTTCATTTTACCTGTGCAACATTTTTTTATTATGAAGTCTATGGTAATTTCAAAAAGCAAGGGAGATAGAATACATCCTTGTTCACACCTGTTTCAATCTGGAACCATTCGCTCATCCATTCTTTTATATATATATATATATCACTATATTGTAAACCAACAGTTCTCAATATTTATTTCCCCCATGCACCATTTTTCCATTTGTCATTTCTCATAACCAATCTCTCCCAAATTGTCTGACTTAAACTGTGCGCTGTAGTTTCAACAGTCTGAATCTGTCAATCTATGGTCTCAGCTCACCCCCAGGAACAATAAAATGTATTCACATGGGGAATTCCCCACTGGTGGAGAACCCCTGTGCAGACACATTCATCATTCTATAGTAAAAAAGACATTGGTATATGTAAACAAAGACACTACAATATAGAAAACATTCAGTCTTTCCTTTGGTAAACAAAGACACCACTATATGGTTTAAATACAGACAACATTCTATGGTATGCACTTCTACCTTACGCCAATACAAACTCAATATCTGCTTCAAACAAACACAAACACACACATATAAAAACATAAGACAGTACAAAGAATAAATACCTCTACAAAATTTCCATTGTACAATTCCTCTAATGTGACATCTAGATTCAAAATGACATCACCACCCCTAGGGATTTCTCGGTCTTGTTCCCTCATGCCACCAAATGAGAACCCAAAGTCTCCAAAAAAACTGCCAGAGAAAATGTATCAGTAGAAAAGAAAAGACATCAGAAAAAATAAAATTATCATCAAATTTAATATGTTTCTGATGAACAGTTGTTTCTACTGTTGCAAATACTTGATGATTTTCTCTAGGGCCGACTTTGGTGATGAGATTTGTTTATTTTCTCTTGACCAAGCTTTGATAATAAAACTTGGTGATTTTCTCTTGGCTGTTCTTTGATAAGACTTGGTGAGTTGCTCTTGGCTGTTCTTTGATAATAAGACTTGGTGAGCTGCTCTTGGCTGTTCTTTGATGATGAGACTTGGTGAGTTGCTCTTGGCTGTTCTTTGATAATGAGACTTGGTGAGTTGCTCTTGGCTATTCTTTGATAATAAGACTTGGTGAGTTGCTCTTGGCTGTTCTTTGATAATAAGACTTGGTGAGTTGCTCTTGGCCTAGCTTTGATGATAGGACTTGGTGACAACTGGTGATATCTAACCATCTTGATTTTCCTGATATCCAGGGGCTCAGCTCTGATGATGGGACTTTGTGACAACTGGTGATATACAACCATACTGATTTTCCTGATATCCAGGGACACAGCTCTGATGATGGGACTTTGTGACAACTGGTGATATACAACCATCTTGATTTTCCTGATATCCAGGGACACAGCTACATCACCATAGCAACCACATCACAGACCAGGCTATTATGACACAGGGTCACAGCCAGCCTTGGTGTCAGAGAAAATGCTTCTATCCCTCAACAGAACATTCAAAGCTGAACAATACAGCTGATAACTTTTGTAACAGAGAAATATAATTTTAAACAAACAATAATACAAGATCACCATAACGTCCTCCCTTGATAAAGAAAACTCATACGTTTTAAACTACATAGATAGAAACATGAATGTTGTAGCATACATAAGATGATTTTTTTTTTCATGTATAGTTTGCCAGTGATCACATTAATTGGCAATTACCAGTAAATCACCAAATAAAAATGAGAAAAACAACTTTCGGAGCTCATCAGTTACTGTAACTGGTTTATATTATTAAAAACCCAGCAAAAAAGCAACCAGTGAATTTTGCTGGAGGATAATCGGGCCAGATGCTTGATGATTTACATTGAGTAGAATCAGCAAGCTTTGACTCTGGTTCAGCAAGTAAGTGTTTTGTAAAGATTAAATCTTGCCGCTAATAATAAGTAAGGAAAAACAAAACAAAAAAAAAATCACACAAATATTCATTTTCTACTAATGTTTATAAAGCATGTTTAATGTTACATAAAAAAGTATAAAGTAAAGAATGTACTGACAAAATCGGTATTTTGAAAAGTACTTTATGCAAGGTGAAAAGAACAATTTAACTGGTTTAAAAAAAAAAAAAAAAAAAAAACAAAGTTTCAGAAATGAGTGTGGGCAAGATTTGTCAGATGATTTTTTTTTTTTTTAACAGAGGTACATGAAAGATAAACTGTTCATTTCACTGGTTCCTGATAGTGAAACTCTGAAAGCAAGGGTGATGGATGCTTTAACAACAGTGACTAATGAGATGCTGAATATATGATAGGAAAATGATTATCACTTAGAAGTTCTACAGGCAACAAATGAAGTACATGATGAGGTGCATGAATAAAGTTAAAAGATCTTTTAGCCAAGACAAAATTTATGAAAAAAAAAAGAAGACCTCATGTCTGTGCTTAGCATATTGTGTACTAAATGT
Organism: Achatina immaculata; assembly: GCA_009760885.1. Classification (NCBI taxonomy): domain Eukaryota; kingdom Metazoa; phylum Mollusca; class Gastropoda; order Stylommatophora; family Achatinidae; genus Lissachatina; species Lissachatina immaculata. The sequence continues at coordinate 19,000,657 of CM019713.1, forward strand.
CTGAAATCAAAAACTTTATGTTCATTATGTATTAATAAACACTTAATCTAATGGATTAAATGCTCACCAGAGGTTCCAGTAAGCGTAGCAAGTGATAGCTGTATGATATCAGAGCTTTAATCAAAAAACATAATTTACAGAAAATGGTGGCAATGATTAAGGAAAATAACAGACAGACATCTTAACAACTCAGAGAGAGGGAGGAACAGAGCATGAGTACACTGAACATTAAGAAAAAAAATGTCACCTTGAAAATGGATCTCCCCTTGTGTCTCCTTGTTTCAGGCCTTCCTCTCCATGTTTATCATAAATTTTTCGCTTCTCAGTGTCCGACAAGACCTGTAAAGAGCACAGAGACATCTCTTAAGTTAAGTCAACTTATTCTTCAACAAAATCCTCCTTTTCTAGTGCAGGCCTCATCATACAATTTTAAAACTGAAAAAAAAAAAAAAACCATTCTATATAATCCATCTATAATCATTGCAAATTAGTACTTTAACGCTGCCTTGAATCGATGTAAATGAAATGTTACAAACAACCTGACCAATGCAAAAGATAATGGACACAACAGAACTATGGTTTCTCAAATCAATGCTAAAAGTAAATTAGATAGGTAAGATAATGAATGAGAAATGTCTAACAAAAGTAAAAAAAAAAAAACACATTATAATAAAAGTAAAAAAATATATAAGAGTGAATAAAATGGCTTGAAAACTTCAAACAACAGGAAAGATACCTAGGAAGAATGGCTGAGGAAGGCAAAGAGAGTAGATCATGGTCAGTCCCAAGTATATGCTAACACTAACTCAAACATAACACAAAAGCACCAAATGAGCTGACATTTAAATGCATGCCATTTAGATGTAAAGTGTTGGAGCCTTCGTATTTCTAGGTTGCTACAGCATTTGGGGTAGTGATGCCAGCACCTATCCTCCCTGTACTATTTTCCTAGGGAAGTCCCATGTATCCAGTTTTTGAGGCTGGATGAACTGGTGCCAGATGGTCCAAAAAATTCCATCCTAGTGTGAAATGGAACTGGGAATGTTCTGATCAGTAGCAAGAGCACTAACCGCTACACCACCACAGCACTGCCAGGCTCAAAAGGAATCTGTCTTAAGCAGAGTGCTGTCTCCACTGCACCGTATCAGTCATTTGTCAAATATCTAACAAGGATTCGGAGCTGGCAGAAAGCATCAAAAACTATGATCTGCTGAGAGAAAATCTGATTATCTTGACCTCTCATTTTCTATTACAAAATGCTGGGAGGAAAAATAAGCAGACCATCAGCATCTCTACATCAAGTTCTCATACCAATTACATTTTTAACATTCTACCTCATAAGCAGCTCCCAAGGTCTGGAACCTCTCTTCAGCCTCTGGATCATCTTTGTTCTTGTCTGGGTGTAACTCTTTGGCTAACTTTCTGTATGCACGCTTTATCTGGTATGTGTCAGCTGACCTGGACACTCCCAAAATTTTGTAAAAATCCCTCCTAAAATTTGAAGGAAAAAAAAAAAAATCAGTCTCACATATAGCTACAACTTTCAATGTAGACTGGAAAACAGCTGCATATAAGAGATACGTTTCCAGTAGGCTTAAAAATTAAATGAGGCCAGCTGGCCAGTCATTTGCATGTCCCTTGCAGAACTTGCCTCTCTAACACCTCTTCTGTAGTCTCTTAGTTGTGAGCAAGATGGCCTGCTGCTGATGCATCCCTTCACAGATCATCAACGATGTCTTGCGCCATCTTCACCTTGGTCTTTCTCTCTTTCTTCTTCCCATTTTGTATCCTTCCAAAACTGTCTTTTCTAAATTATCATGATGTTTTATGTGTCCAAAATATTTAAGTTTTCTCTGTTTAATCATCTTTACTAGTCAACCTTCTCAATATTAAGTTCTTGTGGTATGGATATATTTGTTCTTTTTGCATCCATATTTGAAGAACTCTTTTGTAGCATTTATAATCAAAGGCATTTATCAGCTGTTTTGTTAAGTGTCCAGGTCTCACAGGCAAACATTGTGATAGGAAAGATGGATGTCCTGAAAAATCCTATTATTATAGTTCTGTCTGTTCCTCTCCACAGCTCCTTTAGTTGTATTATTCTTTGAAGAGTCACAGATGTCATCCTTTTAATTTTCTTCATTGTTAACATATTAGTTAGTAATGATCCAAGATATTCAAAACTTTTCACCTCTTCAAATTTTTCTTCACTGATATATATTTCATCTTCCTTATTTGTTTTGTCAGTTATCAATTTAGCTTTCTTTGCAATAAGATAGTGGTTTTACTCTTCATTATTCTTACAGACTGACATAATTAGTTTTCCTTTCTGTGTTGTGGACAGTAATACTGTGTCATCAGCATATCTAATCTCTGGTACTTCATAACCTCTAATTTTTATGGCATCATAATATTCTATGAATACATCTTCTCTAACATTTCTCATTATATTTTCAGTATACAAGTTAAATAGTGAGACGACAATATTCACCCCTGATGGACCCCTTGTTTTATGTCAAACCAAGTTGTTGTTTCATCATTTATTCTTACTGCTGCCTGTTGGTCTTGATACAGCAGTGATATTAATTGTATTACATGTGTTGGTAATCCCATTTTTTTTCCATTATTTCCCAAAGTTACTGGGTTGTAAACAATCAAATGCATTTGAATAGTCTATAAAAGATAAATATAGATTCACATTAAAATCTCTGCATTTCTTTATTATTAATCTTATATTGAATATGTGATCTCTTGTTCCTCTTCCTTGCCTAAAACCAGCTTGGACCATATCTATTTCTCCTTCTATTTTATTACGAAGTCTAACCATTATGATTTTTTAATAGAATTTTACTGGCATGGCTGATCAGGGCAACAGTTCTGTAGTTTGTACATAATTTCAGGTTATCCTTTTTTGGCAGTGGTATGAACACAGTTCTTTTCTATTCTTTTGGCCGAACACCTGAATGCCATATCTTTTTACACAGTGCATGATAGATTGTTGCACATTCCTTTCCTCCTGCTTTAATAAGTTCAGCTGTTATCTCATCACATCCTGGTGATTTACCATTTTTCAGATTCTTTATTGCCCATAAAACTTCTGCTATTGTTGGTTCGGGTTCTTACTTCTACAATAATTCACACTGTTCAATTTCTGCCTCAACATTCAGTTGTATCATACATTTCTCTGCAATATTCCTTCCATCTTTCTAGAATTTCCTCTGCCTCTGTCAAGGTCTTCCCCATCTCGTCACAAATTACATTTAGCTTAGATATGACATTTCTCGTCAATGTCTTCATTTCTTTAAACATTTCACTATCTCTTCCACACTTCTGAAGTTCTATTTTTTCACAAAAATGTTTTTTTTAATCTTTTTTTGTTTTTTTCATTATTTTTTAAAAATTCATATTAATTCATATTTCTCCCTGTACTTTCCATTTTGTCTTCATTTCTCAATATTGTTTTATTAATTCTAATGTGTCTGTTGTAAACCATTCATTCATTTGCATTTTCTTTACCGGAACCATATCTTTAGCTGCTGTTATTAAGGTATCTCTGGCTTGTGCAGCCAATTCATCAGGTGTCATCTTCTCCTGTACAGCCATCAGTATCTCAAAATGGTTCTTCACTTCTATACTGTATTGTTCTGGCATTTTGTAGGATCAAAGCAGAGCCGTCTTGATCCTCTAACTGTCTTTTTTTATCTTTATCTTCATGTCTGCTATTAATAACTCATGGTCTGTGTCACAATCGGCACCTGGTAAAGTTTTGCTGATGTTATACTTCTTTGCACTAAAATGTAATCTATTTGATTCTTGGTTTTCCCATCAAGTGATGTCCATGTGTGAAGTCTTCTTGGATGTCTAAAAAGTGTGTTAGCAACAATTAGCTCAATCTCCATGCAAAATGCCACTAGACTGGGACCTGCCTCATTTCTATGTCCTATACTAAATTTTCCCAAAACATATCCTTCATCTTGTGTTTTTTTCTCTATCAATGTTTGCATTAAAATCACCCATTATTAATACACTATCATTTTTTTTTATCTGGCCTATCATTGTTTGAAGTGTGTTATAAAAGTCTCCTACTTTCTCTTCTTCTGCTGCTGATGTAGGTGCATATATCTGGATAACTGTTACATTTCTGGGAGTGCCTTTTGAGGATTCTGTCACTTACCGGGTTGTTACCTAGTAATGTTTTGACGTTAATTTGTCCAAGCAAAAACCCACTCCATTCTCTCCTCCTAATTCTCCACCAGAGTATATAAAGATACCATCATTTTTGCTTTTGAAGTGTCCTGAATGTATAAACTATGAAAAAACAAAAGTAGGAACAGCTTTATTACTTAACGAGTACACATTTGTGATGTTTCGGCATGAACTTTAATCACTCTCTCTCCCCTCCACGGTTTCCCCACCCACCACCCACGACCCAACTATGACGCATCCCAAGTCTCCATTTAAATACTCTCTACACTCCATCATGTGCATTTCTGACACACAGCATTGGACAAGCCACAGCTTCTTACAAGTTACAGGTTAGTGCTCTATTCATTGTATTTTTTTTTTTTTTTTTTAACACAGCATTCATGTGAATTTATATTTTATCTCCTCTTTCTATTTCTTCATCCTGTATGTTTTTGTATGATTAACACTTTGTGGACCACAGTTATTTACCCTGAAAAACCCCCAGTTCCCAGCCATTTTTCTGAAAAATGAACTTTTTTTAGTGGACTTAGAAAAACATGCATATTTCTACTCATCACTGAGATAAATTAATCCAGGTTGGTAGACTCCCAAGACCCTCTAGTACTTCTTGAGTGTGTGATATCTTGTGAAACAATTATCTGAATGCAATGGAACTTGACAACTTTGACAAAAAAAAAAAATTTTGTTTCACTCTTTTTCTCATTGACCAAGCACACTCTGCACTTCCTAGATGATGCTTTTTTTAGTGCCTTCATCCTCAGGATTCACCAGAACATGATCCTTTACTATTCCAGACAATCACTGTTGTGCATTGTTGATATCATGCAAACAAGTCTTTCGTCTTTCTTTCATCAGTTGAAAGCTGCTGCTTCGGTTTATACAACTCTTGAAATTTAGGCAAAAAATAATCCAGCAGAGGTTTTATTTTGCTAACGCCGAAACATCACAACTGTGTACTCATTAATTAATAAAGCTGTTCCTACTTTTTTCCTAGTTTATACATTTTGGTATCACAGCTTTACTGCAATGGTTCTGTGTATAGTTATATACTTATACACTAATTATTAAGTGTCCTGATCCCTTCCATCAATGTTTACAGATTCCCAAAATGTGTATCCTCGTTCTTTCCATCTCATCACTAATTATTTGATACTTTCCCTCACACATATTCTCATATTCCATGTTCCTTATTTTTCTTTTTAATTTGATGCTGGGGTTTTCCTTAGTAATGCTGTCAGGATTTTGTCCGTCATCACAATTACTAGCACTGACCTCTGTCTCACACTCTTCCCCAGTGTTAAAATTAGATCTATCTGGCCTGGAGGACTCCCCACCTGATCTTTTTTCTATATAACCTTCCATGTGCCTGTTTGGGTTTCTTGGCATATTTCTAGAAGGTAGGTTACCACTGCTTTTCTTCTGGGCAGTGACTGTACTAGTCAGTGATCATATCCATCATCCCTACATTGTGATCATCTGCCTACCATTACAGAATATTCACATTAAAACAAGTCAAACCAGCACTGAAGACATGGACAGAAATAGATTTTAATAGGAAATCATGAGATTGAATAAACAGATTATAACAGGAAGACATGAGCATGAATGAAGAGACTGTAACTGGAAGACATGAAAATGAATGAACAGTTTGTAATAGGAGGACATGAGCATGAATGAAGACAGCAACAGGAAGACATGAGCAACAATGAGGAGACAGCAGCACGAAGACATGAACATGAATGACGAGACTGCAATAGGAAGACATGAGCACAAATGAACATACTGTCGTAGAAAAAAGACTGTCATATTAAGATAGAAAATAGGACTACATAAAACATTCAAATAAATGCCAAAAAACTATGACACAGATTACCAAGATTCTGACTGTAGCATGGTTGAATGAGTGACCAGAAAGTGGTGACAAGACTGACTGTAGCATGGTTGAATGGGTGACCAGAAAGTGGTGACAAGACTAACTGTAGCATGGTTGAATGGGTGACCAGAAAGTGGTGACAAGACTGACTGTAGCATGGTTGAATGGGTGACCAGAAAGTGGTGACAGACTGACTGTAGCATGGTTGAATGGGTGACTAGAAAGTGGTGACAGACTGACACGACTGACTGTAGTCAGATGTGTGTTGCTGGCAGTGTCCAGAATTATATGACACAAACCCTTACCGTTCTGTTAGTACTTCTTCAAACTTTATTTTTTTCCCCTCTTGTTAACATATCCTTATTTTTTTTTATCTATAGGCAGAGCGGAGGACTTCAAGTGAAGCAAATATACGTCACTTCACAGACTGAGAGAGCTGGGATTACAGACTGGTACAGGCAGGAATGAAAGGCATGTGGGGCGCATGAGAGGACTTGTAAACAACACAGAACTGGCACTATCACCCACAGGATGCTGAGTCACCCACATGATGCTGATGGGCATGGGGGGAGGAGAATCTGAGCACCTATGGACATGTCTGGAATGAAATGATGATGATCCAAACAATAAACCATTCCTTTTATCACATGAAACTTTGGGCTCATTATTTTGGATAAATATTCACGAGAAATCGTCTACTTGTTTTGTGAGGTTCTAATTGTATTCTCTAGCTCCAGTATGCTCGTCCTTTTTGTTATGAAACAGTCAATATGGATGATGATTCAGAAATGTAAATAACAAAATGTTTTTTTACAAAAGGAATTGTAAATTGCAATCAAAATATATAGGAAAAAAAACTATCGTATTAATATGATCAAATAAAAAGTCTCATTATCTATATCCTCAAACTTCTCCATTCCTGCCTCCAGGAAATTAATTTAGTGCTAGTAACTATGCAAGTAAGAGGGGATTCATTTGTTAAACGTTGGAAATATTTCAGTAATAAGTAGCTGTTGTAATTTATTTCGCATGTTAGATGCTTTAGTTGTCTTTCTGTTATTGGAAAACGTGTGACTGTCAGTGTTGCGTCCATAATATGTAAGATGTGAAAGCAGAAAGAGAATTTCATTAACCCAAGAGTTGAAATAAGTGACAAGAACCGCCCAGCCAATCACAGACAACCACGCACAAACATTGAGCTGGAACTTTCGCTTCCACAAAAATTGCGTTTTCTTTCATTATTACACATAAATCAACTAAAATACAAAACTGCACTGGAATGAAGCATCACAATAATGTATATTTAGCGAAAACAAAGCTACTTACCCCGCCAAAACATGAAGAACAAGAAGTAATAAATTAGCGGTGAGAAACATCCAGCCCACTGTAGACGCCATGTTGAAACTTTCTACCAAAAGTGGAGGCTGTCAACATCCGGTCTACCCGTTTGTCCAGATTGGGCAGCTTATATCGTTTTGTGACACCAAATAGTCTTTGAGTATAAGTATTTATAAAACTAAATATATAAATATACACAAACCCATTGCAGTAAAGCTGTGATAATAAAAGTTATGACCGTTTAAAACAAAAGTAGGAACTGCTTTATTATTTAACGAGCACACAGGTGTAAGAAGATTTTTTTTAATCAGCTCAGATGGGTGTTTTTTATTGTGTCATCACGTTAGACTGTCCAGAATTATTTTTCCTTTGCCTTCTTCTCTTCCCATTATCTTTCTTGTTGTTATGGTGTTATCACCGACGTTATTTATCTTGGCAACAGACTGGTTAATGAAGGAGACAACATCAAACAGACGTAGAGGACTACAGTGGACCCGTGATACAGTACGGGAGGATCTTTGACTGCGGACGACAACAGTTTGCTATCAAGTAGACAAAAGGCCATGAGAGATAAGACTAAAAAGCTAACCCAAAAAATGCCATTAAATAGGACTAAAAGTTATCATAAGAAAAACAAAGTTAAAGAAACAAAATGTGAGCAACAACAATGTGTTGAGGGTAGATAATAAGTCAATGGAAGAGGTCAAGGAATATGCATATTTTAACATTTAATTAAAGTAGCAGAAAATGGAAGCAACGAAGAGGACATTAGTTGGTACACCAAAAGGAGAAATGAAGAATAACAATAGAGAGGATGTTGAATAATAGAGGGCTCAACCTAGGCAAGAGCGGAAGAAAAGGATAAGGACAGGCGTTTGTGGGAAAATCCTTGGGAAAATGCCATGTGTCTTGAGCACATAAAGGTTCATAGAGGGAATAAGGAGTCTTTATCGTGCCAAAGACAGAAATAGTGAGTTAAGTATAAATCTTGTTTGACTTTCCTATCTGTAAAACTGCTGGAGTAACACTCTTTAGTGGCAATACACTTCCCACGTGACTCTTACTGAATGACCGATCCAGTCTCCGCCAAACCATTCGTATATTTTAGGAGCAGTTTAAAAATGAAGAAGAAACGGTCAATACGGAAAAACTCTTTCCTGTAACGACATTTACCTCAAGATCGTCCTCTCTGTACGTATTTCTTGGATTCAGCTTCTTTCACTGGCTTATTTATAAGATAAATTATAAATATGATTTCTTCAGTAAAGAAATTGTTGCTGCTTCTATGAACAGTCTGTAACCTGGAGTTCATCCCCTCTTGCTTTCCTAATACATAACGAGGTTCTGCTGTTTATTTCAACGTGTTTAGATTATCTCCCATTTCACTGGATGTTTGTTAGAAATTTCAACCTGTCATCGAAATCCTAATACATTACATATATTTTAGTGACCTTTATTGACCATAGCTGTTCTTTAGTTATGGCTAGTTTAGAACAAATTATTCCCAGCCTACAAATCTAGTCAGTTTTTATGCATTTCGGTAGGTATGGTTTGCCCTGCTGTGCCATGGAGACACATAGGGAATGTAATGTTAGTACACATATTCTCCTTGACCTATCGGCATACTGGAGGATGATTTGATCAGCATCACGCCTGATTGTCTTCCCTTCCTCAGCTCCAGAAGAACCCGGCAAACCTGGGTAAACGGGACGCCTTCTAACCCACCCACCCACCCCCACCCCACCCCGGGTTTGAACCACCGAGTTTTGCTACGAGAAGATGGTTGGTCACTCAGGCGTACTTTTTTTTGTATTTAATGTACAACATAATTTTCTTCTGCACTTACTTACCTGTGAAATTTTTTTTCTCGCTGTCAGTTATATCTGTAGTCAAATATCCGCCTCTGATTTTGGCAGTTTAGAAGTCCTCTTATTCGATTTACGAGGTCACAGTTTGTTTTTAACTACAGTATATGGCCATTTCTCGAACTGGCAAAGGCTTTAATACCGAGGAACTTTGTGAAATTTACACTTTACGTAGATAGGAATTTCCTTAAATTCTAAAGAACTCAATCCATACACGTGAAATTTGATCAGAGGGGAAAAAAGCGATCGATGAACATATAAATATAATTATTTATTCATTTCTTTATTCAAATTCACGAGCAAGGACAAGTGAGCTTCGAAATGTATAGTAAGACGATACACAAAAAAAAAGGGACTCACCCTAAATATCAAGAAAACAGAAACAGGGGTATGTCCACGGAAGAGGGGCCACCTAAATGCAGTGTTAACCTTGAGACAAGTGCATACATTTAAATATCTGCGCACGCGAGTAAGATTTTTTTTTCTTTCAAGCAAATGGGAAAATCTTGTGCAAGGCGTCCCTGTCACTGAACATAGGAGAAATAGTTACAAAACAGAGGCCATGGAAATCTTGAGCAAATGAGTTGTCAGTCTTGTATCCTTCTAAAACTCTATAAGTGAGAGTCGCGGATAATGAACAGATCTCACTAGAGACAACAGAGATGTGGTTTCTTCGAACATTTTTTTAATAATACCGTTTTAGATGATAAAAAGGGAATATGTAATACATTTTTTAACCACACAAATTAGGTCAGGAACCTTCAGAAGCTCTTAAGAAAACGACAGTTATCATTCACTGGACATAGAATTAGAACTGAAGGGCTCGAAAACATCGTAACAACAAGATAGATACATTGGAAAAGACGCAGGGGAAGAGAAAGACCTAGATAACACACACAAACAATGATGGTGTCTGTCTCAATGGCAAAAAAAAAAAAAAACAGCCGATGGAAAATATCAAAAATAGAATTCCTTGGAGATGCATAATCACCAACACCTTCGCACAACACCTAATGATGATGATTATGAATGTATAATAATAAAGAGCAGAACAAGTGCCGATGCAAACATTATAAATGATGACACAATATCTTCAACATGAAGATAATACATATTTATGTCGTTATACAAGCTGATGCAAAAGGATCTAGCTCGTCTCTGACACGGAGTTGAGAAGAACAATCGTAAACTAGTACTAATCAGTTTGGCGCCAGTTAACAATGGCCGACGGCTGAGTTCACTTATGCAGGACTGCAGTTTAGCGTGAAATATTTTCAGCAATCCGTGTAAAAACTGAGATAAATAACACTGCAAACATGGCGGTACAGTTGCAATGAAAAGTACTGTTATTTATAAAGAATTTAGATGTACTCAGCGTAGTAGCATACGTTAGTGGTTTATTATTTTATTTTTTAAATTTACAAATAATATATACAAACACAGTCACAGACACAGACACACACTCAGTGTTTGATACAGACACACACTCAGTGTCTGACACAGACACACACTCAGTGTCTGACACAGACACGCACTCAAAGTCTGACACAGGCACACACTCAATATCTAACACAGACACGCACTCAAAGACTGACACAGGCACACACTCAATATCTAACACAGACACACACTCAATATCTAACACAGACACACACTCAAAGTCTGACACAGATACACACTCAATATCTAACACAGACACACACTCAAAGTCTGACACAGACACGCGCTCAATGTCTGACACAGATACACACGTGCGCTATAAAGTCGAGAGTAACACAATATGATAAGAGTTTTAATTCATGATCATTTACATATTTTTTATATAAAAACAGTATTAGGAAACAGTAGTAGTAGTAGTAGTAGTAGTAGTAATAGTAGTAGTAGTAGTAGTAAATGTAGTGGTAGTAGTCGTAGTAGTAGTAGCAGTAGTAATAGTAGTAGAAGTAGTAGTAATAGTAGTTGTAAATTAGCAGTAGCAGCAGAAGTAAATGCAGTAGTAGTAGCAGTACTAGTAGTCATTGTCGTAGTAGTAGTAGTAGTAGCAGCAATTGTTCAGATATTAGAAAATTTAGTAATAGTAGATTTAAAACTAGCAATAGTAGTAATTAAGTGGTTTCAAGACTGGTATAATAAAATTAATGGTGCAATAGTAGTAGTAATAGCTGTAATAGTAGTTACTGTAATAATAATGGAATCAGTAGTAGTGGTAGTAGTAATAGGAGTAATAGTAACAGTACTGTGAATGAAATGATGACTGTACTTGTGGAAGTATTAATAATAGTCGTAGCAGTACAAGCAGCTGTAAAAGAAACTGCAGGAGAAAAAAGAACAGAAGAAGAAGAAAAAGTGTAATCTCAATTATCAGCCATTAGTTTAGCATGTAAAGTTGTTTTATGGATAGCAGGCTGGCTTGTCGTTGATTGGATAGACTGGCTTGTCGTTGATTGGATAGACTGACTTGTCGTTGATTGGATAGACTGGCTTGTCGTTGATTGCATAGACTGGCTTGTCGTTGATTGGATAGACTGGCTTGTCGTTGATTGGATAGAACACGTAGGAGGCGATGCCACACTGGTTCTTGCCCCTGGCTATCCGCATGTACCCATGCTCACCCCAGTCAACGCCTAAAAAAAGGCGAATTGATGATGATGATGATGATGATGATGATGATGATCTTATTGAGAGAGTTGTGGTATTCAGCTGCCCAGTGATGATGGTGTTATGTAAAAAAAAGAAGATAGACAGAAGAAGAATGGAGAATCGAATAGACAGGTTAGTTACGTTACAAAAAGGAATTATGGTTATTCGGTGCGCTATGCTGTGACTTAACATATGTATGTCTTAATAGCATATTTTAGGGGCGGGGGCGGAGTTTAATTCTGGAGGCCGATGATTTCCCCTGAGGTGCAACCTCCCATTAAATTAACACAGTAGTACAAATGGGATCCAGAATTTCCTCCTTAGAAGTCTCAACCCAGATTCTAAACATTTCAAAACATAAGTAACTACATCAGACTAGTTGACTTGTGTCCCAAGAAACAAAAACCAAAATGTTTATTCCGCAAACTGCACGAGAAACTCTGGACAGCAAGGACGCAGACTGCAACTCATAGCGCATGAAATCGCTGCAAACAGAAACACTTACATAAATAATCAACACATTGCTGGGAACCACTTATAGTTCACCGTCTCAAATCTAGTTGTTTAACTCAAGTTACAATCGATCTGCCTTCTAATTATGTAATAGATACGTCTTATGTTACTTGAAAAACTTACTTCCTTGGTTTACAAACATTATTCAACATTCAACATCGCACCAGCAATATATCTAGTGCATGACTCAAACACATGGATCCTTGGTGCAAACAAAAACATTTAAATGCACCAACATACTGAACGAGAACGCACGTGATTAATTCAAGTTATGAGTTACATGTTAATCCTCACAACTACAGCATGATGACAACAAACTTATGATGCTTCGATATGAACCATGATCCCACTCTTGTGAGAGCAAGCACAGCACACTTAATTAGCATTAACAAAAACTCATCAAGTCAAAATGATCGAAAAGATGAAGAACGTGATGGATTAATGCAAATAAACAGCAAAAACGCACAGTCACGAAAATGGCGCAAAAATTAAATAAACGACAAAATACGAGGGCTACAGTAAGACATTTAAATAAAACCTCAATCAACGTTTTCGTAGAAGTCGACCGCACAAGACTCCAACAGACTTGCTTCTCCTTCACGACAATGCGCGCCCTCACACAAGTCTGGCAACGCCGGAAGCGTCACCAGATTGAGTTGGACTGTACTACCCCATCCGTCCTATAGTCCCTATTTGGCACCCTCTGATTTCCATCTGTTTGGTCCATTTAAAGATGCACTTCGAGGAGTAAGATTTGAAGATGATGAAGGAGTGATTCATGCAGCGAAGAAATGGCTACATAATAAAGAGAAAATCTGGTACGGGCTAGGAATACATGCACTTGTTTCGCGCTGGCGTAAAGCCTTACAAGTTGATGGGGGATATGTTGAATAATACCGATGTTTACATGACATATGCTTGTATATTGTGTATAAATGTCATGCTTTTTTGAATAAACAGCTCCTAAGAAAAACGATGTAGTGCATTACTTTCCGAACGCCCCTCATATCAGAACTACACAAAAATATGAATCACGTGTTCACCATTTATTTCTACCCTACAAATGTAGCATTAAACCTTCCCTTCCAATAATCTAATCTACTTGAACCTATACTCACAGTATTTTAATTCTGCTGTTAAATGTCTCTTAAATAAGCTACACAATTACCGCACATAAAGTATTATGCTCACACAACATCTAAGACAATCTATAACTTACATTACTGAGGGTGGCATGGGAATAAGCTCACAGCAGAAAGCAATATTGCAAAACATATCACTACAAACATCCATGACAATAACACTCACAATACCGGCCGTACCTCACGGGAACGAAACGAAGACTAACTTATTTCACTTTAGTCCGCACGGTTCTAACACACTGGGCACTCACATGACCAATAGAGCGAGGCACTAACTCTGACCCCTTCGGTCGACTGTAACCTAAAAAGCCAAGCTTGTAACCACAAAATCTCCACAGTTACACTATATAGACTTGATAGCTGTCGGCGATGATGGTATAACGATATATAATGATGACAGCTGTCAGCAATGAAAGCTTAACGATATACCCGTACAATGACACCTAAATTTCGTGGCGTTTCGGGCGTCAAGGAGAGCTTATAAGAAGAATAAATATCATCGCATCAATGATTATCTGACATGCTAGGTTTTTTTCTCATTAACCTCAATGACCACTCGGACAGTGTCATAATTCTGCATCTTTTGCTGTGCTGTGATATCACAACCCGTTTCTAGACATCAGTTCCAAGAGATGGAACAGGATCTTGGCCGAAGTTTGCACCAGAAGGCACATCTATACTCTTCACCAATACAAGCAATAAATGATGACAGCGCAGATGGTCATACTAACCCCACGAGTTCTTGATGATCCAGTAGTCAACATCAGACCTTGTACCATAGCCCACAATCTGGACCACATGATCCAAGTCCTCGGAGCTGCAGTTCGGATCGTCATAGATACCAGTGGTATACGTCTGAAACAAGATATTCAGATTTCTTGCAACTTACAACAACGTTCTAAGAAATGCTTACGTCATATTTTCACTTCAACAGCATCTTCAGTTTCAGAAGAATGGTACCATTTTCAAATATGCTTTTTTTCACGTTGGCAAGTTGTGGCCACCTTAGACTTTAAATTGGCTTTCAGCATGATTCATATTAACTAAAAACCTATACATCTTATATCTTATATCTTCCCCGTGCCGTTAAACGTTACATAGGGCTCGCAAAGTAGTTCGCCAATTTTTTATGTCTTCGGCGAGTCTTTCAACTTCATCAAGGGATTTTATGCCTGTTAATTTGGCCTCTCTTAACAATGACCTCTCCAGAGTTTCACGTGGTCTGCCTCTTTTTCTTTGGCCTGTTGTGTTCCACTTGATAGCTTGTTTTGGGATTCTCTGATCATTTCTTCTCATCAAGTGACCAACATATGCCATCTCCTTTTCCTGATCACCCATGAGACTGGTTGTTGTTCAGTCATCTGTCTTATCTCTGCATTATTCTTAAATTCGTTTTATATTTGTACATAGTTTTAAATGTATACATAGGTAAGCATAAATATCTACTTCATATCGCGCATACCCCCCCCCCCCCTTTTTTTTCACACACACAAAAGCACACACACACACACACAAACACACACAAACCTGAACACTGTACTTCCCTTGCACAAAATCTGTTATTGTATGGAGAAATCTTCTACCTGAAAAGACGTGAGCTCAGCATCGATTAAGGCAGATAACGGAACTTGGTGTATGACCTGTAACATGACGTCTTCACGATTTGCCGGAAGATAGCCAGTTCTAGTCACCTGTTTGGAGACGAGAACGAGGTTGTTAACATAGTCTAGGTAATACGAGGGGCGCCCCAAAAGTAAGCTTACAAGGCGTGTAGCGTCTATAAAAGTGATGTGGGACTAATGGGCATGTTGTTGAATTCATCAGCTGGCAACACCATGCTAGATGGCAGCACTGAGCAGAACAAACTAAGCGGCATCCATCAGCTGAAGAGAGAGTGTCCACTGGAGCAGTGGTCCAAACAAGAGTTTATTGTTCATCACAGATGAACTATTCATGTTCATTTCATTTATTTCTTCATGCCCGGTTCATGTTTTGTTTCACACTTTCTGTCAAGTCATTCACTTACTATTATTAAAGACAAGTAGTCAGACATTAGGATCACCTTGTAAATTACAAACGTTTTTTTTTTTAACATTCACCCCAACAGGTGAAACAGGTTATTTCACTACTTGTAAAGAATGATTGAAAATCAAACCAGTTACACAATGAAATGAGCTCACCGTGACGATACCAGTATAACATGGTTTAAAGATCTTCGTTCTTCTGCTCAGTTTCGCAAGTCTCATTGACGATGTCACGCCAACGTCTGCAGGTATAGAACTGGCTACTCGCCTGCTAGACCACTGCTCAAGTTTCTGTAGTTCGGAAAATCATTTTTATCTTCCCTGATACAATTATATTTTCTCCCGTTCTTGTTGACTGTTGTACCTAGATGAAAGTCATAGATGTGAACGTTTTGTCCCTGTTTAAAATAAGCCAAAGAGTCTTTGTTCTACATCTTTACTAATGACATGTATCAGTCATAGATATGTTTACTGCCAGACTTTGCCCGAACAAGTTCAGTGACGGACACCAGTACACTTCACGTAGCGGGCTGATGTACGTCTTTAGTCTGGGTAGCATAGTAAGGCTTGCCTTGGTCAACATGATGGCAGAATCTAACGGGTACTTTGATTCTTGGGTGTATTTGCGTCTTCAGTCAAGCCATAGTAATCCATCCCTAAATCGCACGATGTCTGGCCTTGCACATTATCACAACAGTAGTTAGATAAGTAGGCAGTTAGGTAGGTCATAGTTACATTTAGTGAATACATATTGTAGAAGAAGAAGAAACCTGTTATGGCCTGTGCTTGTGTTTCTAACTTTGATCTGTTAATGTTCTTGGAGGGATTCTGGATAAGGCACATTAAGTGAGTGCTTGATTTGTCAGTTTTCCCCCTCCTTTCTGCCGTACACGCAAATGGCGCTGGTCCGTTGTGACATATAACGATTGAGCTTATATCCCGCATTATTTTTGCCTGATTATGAACCTTGACCTTCTGGTTTTTCAAGCAAGCAATAATTTTAAAATATACTTCGTGTGACCCCTGGTAACAGAAAGAAACATGAGAGAGAGAGAGAGAGAGAGAGAGAGAGAGAGAGAGAGAGAGAGGGAGAGAAATGAACCAGATTGAGAAACAGATACTGTCTAAGAAGTCTAGCTGTTATTCCGTATGAGCACATGAAGAAAAGTAACAACGACATAAAGTAACAACGACATTCTAATAAAAGAATCTCACCTTCCCAACAGCCTGACAGGTAGCATTGTTGCAGATTCCTTCGGTGCTGTTATAATCATCTACCTTACATAGTCCTCCAATCAAGACAATGCAGTCGAAGCCCTGGTACTTGGGTTGGTGACCTTCGTCATCACAGCACTCGCCAACCTCATCTATGCTCAGCTCAATGACTGGAAGTCCGGTCTGTATGGCCAGAAGACTCTCTACTCCCTCTGTGAAAGTATATCACTTTTTTGTTTGTTTGTTTCTTTTGCCCTCTCCATAAATATAATTTTATCTCCTCCGTAGTTGTGAAAGCTTTATCAGCCGCAGCTGTCTTGAAGTTACGAAAAACAAGCCTTAAATAATATAGAAGGGTTTATTGTTAATTTTTTCAGTCGAAGAATTACACTTTTTGGCAGGCTTCACTACCAGGGAGAGCACGTCACTCTCCTTTGTTGGTCAAGATCTATCAGCAAACATGCCATTTTCGATAGTTTCAGGGAAAATAGACTTTGAGAACTCGGTTCACGATATCTGTAGGATCATTCAGTCCTGATGTCGAAAACTGAACATTTACGGGCATGTCCCGAGTGTAATGAAGCAGTCCTTTCAGACTACCAGCAGAGCCAGGTCGTATCCAGTATCCAGGACCCTCTAACCTCTTTCCGATTGTTACAGTATAGGGGATGTAAGCAAGGAGAATTCTGAGCAGGATTTGCTCTAAAAGACAATGAATAACGTCCCGTTAACTTTCTGGATCAATCAGGACCCGATTGGGTACGTGACTACATTCTGACTGGTTGGAACGCTGTGGCGAGAGATTCATAACACTTCATACTGATGAATATATACATAATGATGATTGGGTAACGTTGTTTTTCTAGATGGAGTATGTGTACAAGTGTGGTTGGAATAGTGTGCTAGGTTGTTAATTCCATATGGTGATGGAATCACTTGCTGGAATTGTTATTTTTCATTGGGTATTTCATTCGTGTTATCCACTGAGTCTGTTTTTATTCCATTATGATCATTCATATCGTTCCATCGTTTCTCCTTTCATATTAAATGTGTGCCATAACTTGATTATTGATTTGATTGCTGATTCTGAACAATGTTAACTGTTATCATGTTCCACTGCTGGTTGGTTCACGTGTTGTTGATTGATGTACTGGCCTTGAATATTGTCTGATATACTGGCTTTGAATATTGTCTGATGTACTGGCTTTGAATATTGTCTAATGTACTGGGCTTGAATATTGTCTGATGTACTGGCCTTGAATATTGTCTAATGTACTGGCTTTGAATACTGTCTGATGTTGGTAGAGTCTGTGCAAGTCATGATCCTGGGTGTGTTTCTGTTTACCCTGTGTATAGACTACGTAAACAGTTTGGTGTAAAACTGTTAGTGTTAGACATTACATTAACTTGTCTAACAGATAATAGTACAGTAAACTGTGAGATGCATACATCAATAGTAGAGATACTGTTTTACTATGTCCACTAAAATTTTGTAGATCATATCCAAATGATATAACATTTTTTAAAGGGAAAACACTTTGAATTCTTGACTTGCTATAACTGACTGAACCAGTATAACCTAAGGTGCCATGAAAACGGACAGCTAAAGTAAGTTGTCGATGTTAAAAACTTGAAAACAATTTTTTTTTTGGCTACTATGTAATTCATCCAAGTTTTTTTTTCTTTAAATAATTGAAATTTTGTTGCATATGTTCATGTTCTCACTAAAAGAGTTTTTGTTAAGACATACAACACTCAATAATTCAGTGTTCTGAAACTGTTTATTATATTGTGGCGATCTGCAATGAGCCTATAGTACTGGTATATCTGATGTCTGGTACAATGGTCACATAGGGATCAAGATCAGCGGATATTTGTTATGTAGCATGGACGCTGCTTTGTTTGATAAGACATAAAGTGTAAATGTATCCTACAGTAGCTGCAATGTTTTTTCAAAGTAAAGAAATATATAAATTGAAAATTAAAATACTGTAGATCTTTGTTTTTATTATCTATTTCAGGACAGATCAAGCAGTGCTAATCATTTCTGGATGTTTTATATGTTTATAACAGATATTACTATGTTCTGGATATTTTATATGTTTATAACATATATTAATATGTTCTGGATATTTTATATGTTTATAACACATATTAATATGTTCTGGATGCATCAGTTCTTAAAGATGTGTTTTAAACTATGTTTTATATTTTGGAAATGTTAGAAATTAAAGAATATCTACATTTAGAAATGAACTAGTACAGTGTTTTAGAAAATGTTGCTTGATGTATGCAAGGTACTACAAGAGTCCCACGCTAACAGAGGTCTATCGATTCACAGAATTAAGAAATACTGTGGCTGTGTCTAATGAATTAAATATTTTCAAGCTGTTTTTGGAGTGGGGAGCGTGTGAATATGGGGCCATTTTAGGCTACGACATATAGGAAGATATAGGATACACATCTCAGTCTCATGTAGTTCATGATTACACAGGAACATACAGGTCACACATCTCAGTCTCATGTAGTCTATGATTATACAGGAACATACAGGTCACACATCTCAGTCTCATGTAGTCTATACAGGAACATACAGGTCACACATCTCAGTCTCATGTAGTCTATGATTATACAGGAACATACAGGTCACACATCTCAGTCTCATGTAGTTCATGATTACACAGGAACATACAGGTCATACATCTCAGTCTCATGTAGTCTATGATTACACAGGAACATACAGGTCATACATCTCAATCTCATGTAGTCTATGATTACACAGGAACATACAGGTCACACATCTCAGTCTCATGTAGTTCATGATTACACAGGAACATACAGGTCATACATCTCAGTCTCATGTAGTCTATGATTACACAGGAACATACAGGTCATACATCTCAATCTCATGTAGTCTATGATTACACAGGAACATACAGGTCATACATCTCAATCTCATGTAGTCCATGTTTACATCTACAGCTCGATTGAGTCATATACTCAGTATTCATTCATTCATACCCACTTCGCCTTATTTGCCAACTCAAGCATATACATGAAAGGAGTAAATAGAAGAGCTTCGTTCTCTAGCGAGAAATGAGCGAAGTTCATGGGGTTTTTTATCTTTAAAGAGGAACAAAGAAATAGACAGTGGACTTCCACCCTCTCTAATATTACCAGTTATGACATAATCCATAGGATCTCCCATCATTCCCTGATCTGAGACGTTGGATATAACGCCTTTGTTTCTCCAGTCAAAACTGTCGTCTGTCCCTTGGACTGTCATTGTTTTCTGGAATGTAGGAATTTATGGAATTTTATACCATGTGTTGATTTTATTTCAGTCTTTTGTTTTCGTCTTGCTCAATCTCTTTATCTCATGTAAACAAATATGTACTTGGAACTGAAATATTTCCACATTCATTTGCATATCGTTTTGCGGAACTTTGCCTCCCTAACAGCACTCCTGTAGGCCTCTCGGTTGTGAGTAAATGGCCTGCTGCTTATGCACCCATGTGCAGATCATCAACGATGTCTTACAGCCATCTTGTGCTAATATTTTCACATACATTTGTTATTTATAGCAGCATCCCGATACTATCAAAAACAGAATCTTAAATGTTGTTCTTGAACTAGGATCACATTTTACATGCAAGTGGAAATCACGTAACAAATGCTGCATTGTCACTGGTTAAACCAAATAAGATGTGGTATGCGTGCCTGACGCGAGTAAAGGACGTAAACTTACACAAGAACTGAGTGACGCAAGAATTTTGTAGGTTTCATTTAGCTAGTGCCGAAACGAGTTCTAAAGTTTCCGTTCAACAAATGCCACAACTATTTTCATCAAATGATATTGGACATGATAGAGCCCAAGAGTTGCCAACGGAAAGCACAATGTGGCCAGAATTTCTTACAGTTTTTTGTTGTTGTTGTTGTTGTTGACAGCCATGCCAGATAAAAAAAAAAGGTCAGTCAATAATAGAATGTATCAAGCAAAATAATGTTCGACCAGTGACCATAATCAGTTAGTCTGAGTACTTTAATACTGTCTTTTGAGATGAAGTAACAAATCACGACCTCGATTTCACGACATAAATGACTGACCTTGAAGGGCGTGGTAATTACTGACCAAGGGCAAATCAGAAAACACACGAAAATAACGGGCCAGAATGCCAAAGCTGATTTCATGCTGGCTTTCACAAAAACATCGACTGACGGATGTAAAAGCTGTACATCTTCTTATTAAACTTTTTAATACTTTTATAATGGGCCTCAATATAAAGTATTATCAGAAAAGATTAAATGTTCAGATAAGAATACATTTATTTGCACTGTGAACTGATGGTATCTACAAACTAAGGTCGACATCAACAGTTTTTGTAGAATACGAACACTGATAAAGATTGCGACAAAGAAGAAAAGTTGTGCAACTTTTTACAGCGAGCAACTGTTACGTCACACAGCTTTGTCCAGCAAGCAAGCACTATTGCTGAATGTCACAGCTTTGTCCAGGAAGCAAGCACTATTGCTATGTCACACAGCTTTGTTCAGCAAGTAAGCACTACTGCTGGATGTCACATCTTTATCCATAATGCAAGTTCTACTGCTGGATGTCACATCTTTATCCAGAATGCAAGTTCTACTGCTGGATGTCACATCTTTATCCAGAATGCAAGTACTACTGCTGGATGTAACGGTTGTGTCCAACGAGCAAGCAATAGTGCTGAATCACACATATTTATCCAGCAAGCAAGTAATAGTGCTGAATCACACATATTTATCCAGCAAGCAAGTAATAGTGCTGAATCACACATATTTGTCCAGCAAGCAAGTAATAGTGCTGAATCACACATATTTGTCCAGCATGCAAGCAATAGTGCTGAATCACACATATTTGTCCAGCATGCAAGCAATATTGCCGAATCACACATATTTGTTCAGCAAGCAAGTAATAGTGCTGAATCACACATACAAGGTATTTGTCCAACAAGCAAGCAGTAGTGCTGAATCACACATATTTGTCCAACAAGAGTACAGTTGGACATCCCAGCTTTTCCTAACATGAAAGTCAATACTGCTAAATCTCTCAGCAAAAAAAGGGCGATCTCTCAGCTTTTTTGTTTTTGTAAGCAAGGAAAGCAATATAGCTAGATCTCCCATAGTTTCATTACATTGCTCTCACATAACCTACCGACATAATTGCTCTTGTCAATCGCTTCATGTTATATACTCACCTGTATCGCTGTAGCCCTCTAGCTCCCTCTACTCCGGCAATGATGTGCGATGTTTCGTTTTTTTTTCCTGTTTGTGTGACAAAAGTACTACACGTTTTGTTTTTGTATTGTTAGTTTCTTTTATTTGTTCCATTTCCAGTTCTAGTTGTTTGAGTATTTGCTCATTTATGTTCTTGTATTATAAAACAATACACACGACACATGAACATTTGTTGTTATCATTCATCACATCATCTTTACGACGGCAAGTTAAAAAAAAATGTAATCTCTCGAGTAAAAAAAAAAAGTAATCTGAAATCAAGGGACGAAACCACTAAAATATATTAAAATACTTAAGAACGTGTCAATAAATCTTTATATGATGTTTAGTGATTACGCCCCTTGATTTGGGGTTACTTTTTGACTCGCCCTCGCATCAAGAAATTACATTATGCCTATAGTGATCGTTTACGGGGGTTAAAACTTACAAACTCCCTATGCGGACAAAACAATATGACTTCAATCATTTAAAATTTTATTAAATCACTTTCCATAGAAATGTTAAGACAAGAGAGTGGCGTCTTCTCCTGTCAGCGTCTGTCAGAACCATGAACTGATTTTGTTGCTGCCCCAGAAAGTCCAGGACTGCTAGCGATCTTCTCAGTTTTGTTCGAACTTTCCTGCTTCTAAACAAAGAGATTAACCTTCTCATCCCAGGTTTCTTGACCTGCCACTTTAGTCATTTTTTTGTCCTGTCTCTGTTTCTTTTTTCCTTGAGTTGTTTCAGATGGTAACTACAAGGTTCTCTTACTTCTGTTTTCTCATTAATTATCTAATAGCCTTTAATTGTTCTCTCATTAATGTTTTAATTAATTTTTAATGTTCTAAGGTTTCTGAAGAAAAACATATTCATTCGTTGTTTTTTTTTTCTGGCCGTTGAAGGTATTTGTTGTATTTTCCTCCAAGACCACACCTGTCTTGTTGCTGTGGTACGTGTTTGTTGGTCGAGTTTCACAAGTGGAAGGCTCATCTTGGCGTGGTTCATGGCAATACAACGTGGCGCATTCTCAGGTAGAAAACAAGCAGTTTGCTTTAGAAACATAATATCTGACTCTTATGTGGTTGACACTGGTTTTCCTCAAGGCTCCATTCTTGGTCTTCTTCTCTTTGCTATCTGTATTAACGACTTACCACTACATTTAAAGCACTCTCCATGTGATCTTTTTTTTTTATGACTGCACTGTTTATAATAGTGACTAATATATCAATAACCTACAGACAACGCTCCAAAATGATATAAACAGTTTGATTAAATGGAGTAATTAAAAATGGTATGTTGATAAACATCAACAAAACAAAATCCATGCTTATCACTACAAGACAGAAACAGCAGAATTCAACATAAACTTCACTACAGCTTTGTGCTGGGACTAAGGCAATAGAAAATGTCCATGAACATAAAACTCTAGGACTCATCATTGATCAACATTTAACTTGGAATTCTCACGAACATAACCTAATAAGCTTGATTGCACAGAACGTTTACCAACTAGCCAAAAGTAAACACTTTATCGACAAAGACACAAGAAAGATAAACTACATATCACACATACAAACACACTTAGATATTAGTGTTCCACAATCTGGGACGGATGCTCAGTCTCAAACACAAAAGGCTCCACTCGCTTCACAAATGAGCATTAAATCTGATATGTGACAAATACCCAGTATAGACTGCAAATCAGCACACAAAACATTCTAACACTCAAATATAGAGTCATTTTTAACAACGTTAAGTTTCCTCACAGAATTCTGTCGCACAGTGCTCCGCCTTATTTGTGGTCACTGTTTACGCATAACACTAAACATAGCCAGCGTTAAAATCTGTCTTCTTCCTAAACCCAGGATTGATCTGTACAAGAAAAGCCTTGCATACTCTGCAGTACTGCTCTGGAACACCATCCCCTACCGTTTAAAATCCATTAGTAATACTTCATCCTTTAACTCAAACCTGTTTCATTATTTACTTGCTTGTAATGGTATGCCTCCATAGAATAACCAGCAATCTCTCAACCCATGACTCGCCAACCATCAAGTACTAAAATGACATAGTTCGAAAAGTAACTTGTTAGATATTGTTAGAAATTATTTTAATGTTTGTTAAAAACATATGTTAGAAGATCTGTATTTACAATGTATTTTTGTTTATGTATATGTTTGTGTGTGTGGGTGTGCGTGTATGTGTGTATGAGAGCTATTGTATTAGGTTAGTTACTTCTTTTCTTTTACTTTGAATGTAATAATTTAATCTTTCACTCTTTTGATGTCTTTTTTTTTCTAATGTAATTTGTATACTTGTATTAAATCGAGTGTGTGGGAAGAATAAAAGATGAAGTGATGAAGGGCAGAATGTAAGACGGGCCTGCGTGCCCAATTCTTTACCCTTTAAAAATAAAGATTATTCATTAATTTATTCATTTATTCAATCATTCATTCATTCAATCCCATTGACCGACCAAATTTCCGCACACTTTCTCAGATTGCAACCAACTGTATACATATGGATCATACGTATCAAAGAACACGACGAAGCATGTATTACAGAAAAAAAAGTTTTATTGAATTTTAGTTACAAATTTTTATCTTTGAACAAATTCCAAAACATTTTCATCTCTTCGCATCACTCCATCCCTCAAGATGAAATTTAAAGAGAGGCTATCATGTTTTCCCCAAGATAATTAGCTTAGCTGTTATAATTTCCCTTTAAAAAGTACAAATGAGTTTCAGAAACTAATGCTATGAACTTAAAGCCACTTCAATATTTAGTTCAAGTAATCCAAATTTATGGTACACAAATCTACGAGTAGTAATGTTCTGTGATTAATTTACTGCTCTGTGAGCTGGCAGTAGCTTCCACGTCCCTCCGCTGTCCAGTTTTACTGTTGACTGATGGGATAGAATGCGTTTGCACCGATACCGCACATGTTTTTGCCTCGTGCGATCCTCATGTACCCTTGCTCGCCCCAGCCAGTACCTGCAAGATATGAACGTTGTAGGTTTTACCAGGTGATGTTAGAAGTTTCTGACGACGTTTTCTTGAATGTGTTGCCGGATTAGATTGGAATTTGGTCCTCACTGTGGAATATTTAATGCCTGTGATGTGAGACCATGTGTTGTGTGGCCAAGTGATGTGAAACCATGTGATGTGTGGCCATGTGATGTGAAACCATGTGATGTGTGGCCATGCGATGTGTAGCCATGTGGAATTGTTGGTGGCTGAGATTGCACTGAAAGAGACGGTGGAAAGTAGAAAGGATTCTAAAGTATGTATACATGCCACAGACTGGTGAAAATGACCTGAAGTATCAAGAGTTATGGAGAACGGAAAAAGAAAACCTCGTTGCTGTATCGATGAGCACAAGAAATTGTTAGTTTCTATAACGACATTGATGTAACAACTGTATAACGGCACATTCTACAACACATGCACCAGGAAGACGGACATAATATGGCAGTGGGGAAACGCCATGCAGGATTTCGTGGACTTTTGAGATTTTGATAAACTAAAATAAAAATCAGACGGAGGTTGATGCTAATATCAGAGAGAAGTCCATGTCCGGGACAAAAAGAAATGAACTCGAGAAAGTTTATTTTCAAGAAAAAACAGAGAGCAAATCAAGGAAGTAGAGAAGTGCGTCAAATAATAAGGGGAAATTAGAGAAAATAAATAGAAGATGGCAGGCAAAGAGGAAAAATAGAGAAAGTAGAGAAAAGACGACAGGTAATTAGGGAAACTAGAGAAAGTAGAGAAAATATGGCAGGCTAAACAGTGGAAACTAGAGAAAGCAGAGAAAAAATGACAGGCAATCAGGAAAAACTGTACAAAACAGAGGAAAGATGGCAAGAAAACAGGAAAAACTAGAGAAATAAAAAGAGGATGGCAGGCAGTCAGAGTGAATTAGAGAAAGTATATAGAAGATGACAGACATGCTGTAGTTAAAACAAAACGGCAGGTAATCAGGGTAACTAGAGAAAATAGAGAAAGACTGAATAATAACAGTGTTTATTCAATAACAGTATACCATTGAACGTGCCCTATATAAGCACTTAAACCGAACACACAAAATAAATGTTACTATTTGGAACAAGTAAATCCCACCAAACCACTATATTTAGTTCACCAGCAGTCATTCCACTTTATAAATCTAAATATTGTCAGCTTCGGCCACTGCTGAAACTGTGACAGCAAGGAGGAAAGACTTAAACTTTTGCTGGTAAATACTCAAACA
This sequence comes from Achatina immaculata, assembly GCA_009760885.1. Taxonomy (NCBI): domain Eukaryota; kingdom Metazoa; phylum Mollusca; class Gastropoda; order Stylommatophora; family Achatinidae; genus Lissachatina; species Lissachatina immaculata. The sequence continues at coordinate 19,026,978 of CM019713.1, forward strand.
TACATACATAAGAGAGAGAGAGAGAGAGAGAGAGAGAGAGAGAGAGAGAGAGCGAGAGAGAGAGAGAGAGACAAGATGATGCACCACACTGTGCCAACCTCCCCACAGCCCCGACTTGGCCCCAGCTTTTTGTTCCCCTAGCTCAAATCAAGCTTGAAAGGCCACCATTCTGGGACAGTTAATGACGTGCAAGCTGCCGTGACGTGTGAGTAGAAGGAGATCCCTGTTCAAGACTTCCAGGCGAGCTACGACACGTGGCAGAACCTCTGGCAACGGTGTACTGATGCTCAAGGATGTTATTTCGAGGATTTTTAAGTATATGCAAGTATATCTTGAACAAATCGAATTTTATGGAATCAGTCTCATTACTTACCGGGCACACGTTGTAATTCTCTGCCACGGCGTCATCAGGCAAGAGCTTGTAAGTAACGAACCACAGGAAAACCGACTGCCAACGTATTTCGTGGCTAATGGTGGAGACAGTCAAGATTATAATAATTTTGGTGGCTACCACGAAGATGTCAGTAATAAAGCTTATAATGACAATGAAGGTAGTAATACTGAAATCATAAGCAACAAATCGCGAACTCTAGCAGTTTTTGATGATCCAGTAGTGACTTACCCCAACAGTTTTTGATGATCCAGTAGTGACTTACCCCAACAGTTTTTGATGATCCAGTAGTGACTTACCCCAACAGTTTTTGATGATCCAGTAGTGACTTACCCCAACAGTTTTTGATGATCCAGTAGTGACTTACCCCAACAGTTTTTGATGATCCAGTAGTGACTTACCCCAACAGTTTTTGATGATCCAGTAGTGACTTACCCCAACAGTTTTTGATGATCCAGTAGTGACTTACCCCAACAGTTTTTGATGATCCAGTAGTGACTTACCCCAACAGTTTTTGATGATCCAGTAGTGACTTACCCCAACAGTTTTTGATGATCCAGTAGTCCACACCAGTCGCCGTGCCGTATCCAACCACCTGCACCACGTGATTAGATACTGTAGAGCTGCATGTTGGCTCGGAATAGATACCACCAACGTATTTCTGGAATAGATACTACAAACATATTGCTTGGAATAGATATCATAAACATATTTCTGGAACAGACAATCCCATACAAACAGAACAGAAGACAAATATAAGAGACAGGCTAGAGGTTGTTTAATGTTTAAACATTAAATGGCAGGGCAATATCAGGGACGAGGAGGTATGGGAAAGGGCAGGACAAGAATGCATGAACTGAACCTACAAATCATTTCTAGGAAATGGAGGTGGATTGGCCATACTCTGAGAAAACCCGACACCAGCATAGCAGGACAGGAACTGACATGGAATCCTGAAGGAAATAGAAAGCGAGGAAGATCCTAGACTTACTTGGAGAAGAGACATTATGACAGTGCTCAGAGACAAGGGATACACATGGAAGGAAGCAGAGAATAATTCCAAGATCAGGGATAACTGGTGAGCCTTTATCCGTGGCCTGTGCTCTCAAGGGAATGAAAGGCAATGATGATGATGATGATTATGATGATGATGATGGAGGTTGCTTTACAGACAAATAAAAATGCAGATACTTCACTTACAAAACTGATGGTTTCTTTAAAAATGAATAAAATAGTACATGAATAGGCAGATGAATAAGAGGAGCAAAAAGATAGACAGAAAGACAAACATAGATAGACAGACAGACAGACAGACAGACAGACGGACGGACGGACGGACGAACGGACAGGCAGGCAGATAGATAGATAGATAGATAGATAGATAGATAGATAGATAGATAGATAGATAGATAGATAGATAGATAGATAGATACCGTGAATGATGGTCTGCTGGCGTCGATTAAAGCAGTTAAGGGTACTTTGTGGATGATATCAACCATCAGGTCTTCGCGACCCGTTGCGATAAATTCTGACTTGGTAACCTGTGAACAGATATAATCAAAAGTGTTGTACGCCTTTGATGTATTTTCTCATAGCTTTGATGCTGAATTAAAGTTTTACAGATGAACAGGCCAGGTTATATTCCACTGTCTAAACCAGAGATGTTCAACCGGGGGTCAGTGAGTCTGTTTATCTGCCGGGTCTATGAGTCTGTTTATCTGCCGGGTCTATGAGTCTGTTTATCTGCGGGGTCTATTAGTCTGTTTATCTGCGGGGTCTATTAGTCTGTTTATCTGCCGGGTCTATGAGTCTGTTTATCTGCCGGGTCTATGAGTCTATCTGTAAGGTCTATGAGTCTGTTTATCTGCCGGGTCTATTAGTCTATTTATCTGCCGGGTCTATGAGTCTGTTTATCTGCCGGGTCTATGAGTCTATTTATCTTCTGGGTCTATGAGTCTGTTTATCTGCGGGGTCTATGAGTCTGTTTATCTGCCGGGTCTATGAGTCTGTTTATCTGCCGGGTCTATGAGTCTATCTGTAAGGTCTATGAGTCTGTTTATCTGCCGGGTCAGTGAGTCTGTTTATCTGCCGGGTCTATGAGTCTGTTTATCTGCCGGGTCTATGAGCCTGTTTATCTGCCGGGTCTATGAGCCTGTTTATCTGCCGGGTCTATGAGTCTGTTTATCTGCCGGGTCTATGAGTCTGTTTATCTGCCGGGTCTATGAGTCTGCTTATCTGCCTGGCTGTTGATTGATCCGGGGGAAGAAGGATAGGGAGAAGTGAGGTATAATACTGATTACAATTCACCCCCCTCCCCCCCCTTTCCAGTTCTGTTAAGTCAACGTTTATACAGCATTAACCTTTATCTTCTGTGTGCCTCTGTGGCACAGAACAGAGTCAATGAATATATTAGCATTAACTCCATGCCCCACAGTGGCATAGAATAACTGTAAAAGAAAATATAGGCACTAACACCATTTTCCCCTGTATTCATCAATGATGTGACATAAGTAGAGGCATATATCCCTTCACTGTTTTAATATCTCTGAACGTCCTTCTTTTCCTTTTGTTATGTAAATGTTTGAGCCGTTATATAATACAACATATCTATCACAGAATTCACTTCCTTCCCCTTTCCCCCCAGTCACCAACTCTTACCTTCACAACAGCCTGACAGGTGTCATTCTCACATTTTCCTCTGCTGGAGTTGTACGTGGCCTGTGTGCACAGACCTCCAGTACTGATGAAGCAGTTATACCCGGGGTAGATGGACTGGTGGTAGACATTAACGCAGCAGTCAGCAACCTCCCAGCCACTCAGCTCAGGCGCGGGCTGCCCTGTCTGCAAGGCCAGGAGCGTCTCCATCCCCTCTGTTTATGTTGTGAAATAATATCTATAAATGTGGGCACCAGAGGGGAGAAATGGTTAGTGCTCTAGTCTCTCATGGTGAAGGTAGGCGGTTCGAATTCGGCCGGGGGCCCTCCAGTTACCCAGCTGTACGCAGAAGCAGGTATCTGACTTCTTCTGGAACTGTGGAAGGAAAAGCCATCAGACACGATGCTGACCACATCACTGTCTGGTCATGGAAAATTTAGGCACTAACAGCATATTCCTTAGATGCCTCAAAGCCATAACATGGCTACCAGTAAATGTCAAGGAAGATCTATGTGCTTGTCTGTGGTGTAATTCTCCAGTCTCGCTCAGTAAAAGCCGGACTGTGTTTAAAAACCTTACGCTTCATCAAAGCCATCAGCTAGTCATCTCTGTAGGAAAGGTTGGATGGTTAGATGGTTGGATGGTTAGATGGTTGGATGGTTGGATGGTTAGATGGTTGGATGGTTGGATGGTTAGATGGTTGGATGGTTAGATGGTTAAGTGGTTAGATGGTTGGATGGTTAGATGGTTAGGTGGTTAGGTGGTTAGATTGATCCCTGGATTTGTTTCATTATGATCCCTGGTAACCGTAACCAGGTTCATTTCTTAATGACATTCACGCAGTTTATCATTCCTGTCCTCTACTCTTTTTTTTAAGCATTTGCCTTTAGCGTGATTCACATTATAGCATCGCGACTCATAATATGATTCACGTTATAGCATCGCGACTCATAATAAGATTCACATTATAGCATCGTGGCTCATAATATGATTCACATTATAGCATCGTGGCTCATAATATGGTTCACATTATAGCATCGCGACTCATAATATGATTCACATTATAGCATCGTGGTTCATAATATAATTCATATTATAGTATCGTGACTAATAATATGGTTCACATTATAGCATCGTGACTCATAATATGGTTCACATTAAAGCATCGTGACTCATAAATATGGTTCACATTATAGCATCGTGACTCATAATAGGGTTCACATTATGCGTCATGTTGAAATATTTTAGCTACCTTGTTCTATTTTCTTTCCTTATTTCTCTTTTCAGTTATTGATTTAATAATTCCGTACTTTATACTTTTCTCTCTGTGGACTGTTTCTATACTCCTACGTACACTTACATTTCACAGGCTTCTGTTTTCTTATAGAATACTGTTGTTATACCTCTCCCACCTCGTGGGTACTATTCTTCTTTTTCCTGATGGCTTATAGCTGTCACGAGGCCACATTCATTGTTACTTTCCATGTCAGGAATCGTAGGCGATCACGTTTCTCCATGGCGTGCGGTCTTTAGTTTTCTGATCAGTTCAAGTATTTTGGTTTTTTTTTCCTTACTATTTTTTCAGTCCCTGGAGATAGAAGTTCTCTTCGTCTCTCTCTCTCTCTCTCTCTCTCTCTCTCTCTCTCTCTCTCTCTCTCTCTCTCTCTCCCTCGATTTTTTCCAATCTGTAGCAAGTTTTGTAATTTCCAACTTCTGCCAAAGAAACTTTAACTTTGTTAAAATTGGTATTATAGCTGTAACTAGTTTCAGTTTTCTCAACGTCTCTGGTGACCTCTTCATTTGTTTTACTTTTTTTCAGACTGTTCTTTCTTCCATTTGGTGGCGAAACATGAACTGATACAAGTGGAGCGGTGGCTTCTCTTTGCCTTTCTTCCTGTCTGTGTACAGTTTTCTCCGCTAGTTTTGCAGTTTTATCAGTGATTCTACTGAATTTACGCCTGTGGTCCTCCGTGTGGTCCCCGAAAGGACCGCACGAGATCCCTGAGAGGACTACAAGGGGTTCAGAGTATTGCAGGGGTTGAGCCTGTATTCTTGGTGGGTCTCAGAAGCAGGATTGTGCGACACCGTGGTTTTCGTTGCACCAGTTTAGTCTAGACTTGGACTTTCTCACCGGAAAACCTCGACTTGTTTTGGATATCAGTATATCCCCGCCGGGTGAGAGGTGGTAGCCCATCCAGGCTAGAGTTGGACTTTCTCACTGGAAAACCTCAGCGTGATTTAGATACGCATACATCCCAGCCGTAGGTTTTGTTTAGACTAACCTGGAAGGCAGCATGGTACGTGTTTGGTCGACTGATGTTTATTTAAAAAAAAAGCATAGCTGACTTCAGTATCTATATGTAATGTCACCGTGTGTTGGACACACTTGGTAGGAGTCTCCAGCCAAAAGAGTTACTTGTTATCTTAGCAACCACTATTTTAAGACCTCGCCAAAGTTACAAATCTCTCAGTATAGATTCTTACATGTAAGCCATGCTGCATGGCACTGCTCATATGTCTACCCTTCACAAGTTTTTATATATGTGTTAAGTAAGTATATATCTACACACCAGTTAGAGCAATGGTGAACGGATCCCAGTAGTGTGGCTTATCTTGGTCTCTGACTGGAGATATGACACCCCTATCTCTCCAATCAAAGGCAAAGTCGCCTGCAGTGACCCCGGAGTCTTCCTGCATAAAACAAGAAATAGATCAGGTCGTACTTCAAGATTCGTCTAATTCAATAACGGACTCACACAGTTATCTTTCTCTCGAGATATGACTCTAGTAATACGTCGAATTATCTCCGTACCTCATTAAAAAAAAAGAATTGTTATCTCCTTGTTTGTGTCAAAGTTCACAATCAGAAAATGGCCCATAAAACTGAATATCTTAGTACAAGCTATCTTGGTATTAATGTTTACCTTTTTCACAACGTGTTCTAGATGACTACTGTTTATAATGAATACTTTTTCCCTCATTTGCTTAAACTTGGACGTGTCTGATACGTCTCAGTGCAGGAATTTTGTTATTAGACAGCTGATATGTTGTCTAGAGACATATAGAGTGCTGGTGCTGATAGTGGTGGTGATGGTAGCGGCTGCCATGTTGGTTGTGGCAGTGGTAGCAGTACTGGTAGAGGTGTCTAAAGTTTCTGTGTTTGTTTGTTTGGTTTCTTTGTTTGTATGGTTCCTTTGTTTCTTTATTTGTTTGGTTTCTTTCTGTGTTTGATTTCTTTGTTTCTATGTTTGTTTGGTTTCTTTGTTTCTTTGTTTCTTTGTTTGTTGGTTTCTTTGTTTGTTTGGTTTCTTTGTTTGTTTGGTTTCTTTGGTTTCCTTGTTTCTCTTATTTTGTTTGCTCTTTTTATACTGTTCCTCATTCTAAAACATTGAAGGAACTATGCCATATTTGTATATAACCCATGAAAGCACAGACACACACACACGCGCGCGCACACACAGTTTCGTTTATTTTCTGCGAATTGCTCGTTTAATTTGGTTGGTCTATGAACTGACGATTTTCAGTGTTTGTGACGTTTTATATAAATTTCATGCTTTTTCAGTGTTTGTGACGTTTTATATAAATTTCACGCTTTTACAGTGCCGTATTTTATGTCCCTGTTTTTAAGTAGTATCACTTTTTTACCATTTAAAAGAAATAACTGTTTCTGGTAAGTTTTGTAGCCTTAATTGTATTCTAGACATTATTGTTTGTTTACTATTTTGATTGAATATTTCAGGCTCATAAAACAGAGTAAATGATTATTTAGTGAGTTTCTGAATAATTAGAATATGATATGTATGTATTTGAAATGTAAAGGTGATTTTTTTTTTTTTTTGCGAAAATGAGGCGCTAGTGTTACGTGATAGTGACGGTAGTAGCCCAGATTGATAGCGGTAGCTTCGGTGTGGTTGTGTATGGCGGTGACGTAATGGTGGTGGTGGTGGTGGTAGCGGCGGTCATGTTGGATGTAGCAGTGGTAGCAGCACAGGTAGAAGTGTGATGTACTGTTACATTGGAAAGCGACTCCGGTGATGATAGTTGTGAAAGCGCTAGCGGTAGCAGTAGTGGTTTTGGTAACGGCGATGTGATGGATCTATCCACAGCTACGACCAATGGAATCATGGCTGATGGTTCGAGAAATAAGCTTTTATCACCTGAGACCTCACACCGATCATTAAACTACTGTAACACTCTTACATGCCACAGCATTCCTCCCTTACACATTAGTCTTCGCCACTGGAATGGAAGAATAGTTGTGACATTTCTAAAGAGATCTAAGTACTACACTGTCTATTCCGTTTATTAAGACGGATTAATTCATGTTCCTTAATACCAACTTCATTTAGGATTAGAGAAATATTATTACTAAACCAGAAATAATATAATTTTCAAAGTAAAACAGAGCTTAAAATTTTAACTCACCTCTATGGGTGCACATCTTACGGAATAAACCAAAATAACGGACACGATCAAAATTTTCCTGACTTCAGTGAAAGATGGAGTCATTATAGCTACAGTTTTAGACTAACCCTGAACTTTCGTTACAGCAGCACATGAAACTAATATACTGATTCGATTATTTTCTATGACCGTGAAATGAAAGTCGACTATGAAACTGATATCTGATGCAACGAGAATAACTTGTTACGATGGGTAAAATCAACAAGAGAAAATGAACATATCACCCTGTAGAAGGCATAAGTGGCTCTAGTTATCTCCCATATGAGTGTTTTATGTGTAGATATTAACATAGACTGAAACAGGCGTGTAGTAAAAGAAATCAAGGGACAGTAACACGATGTAGGTCAGGAGACTAATGCTTTATTGTGACGCAGAAATAGTAAAATGGTTCTAAAATGTACTGTAAGATGAGTGACTGAATATGGCGAGTAATTGACGAGGGCTTTTATGCAAAACTATATAAAGAACGTATGTGTAAAAATATATTAAATGATATACCAGCAGCTGAACTACAAAATACAGAGAGTGCGAGAAGATACAAGAAAAAATACAATTTTATCAACAAATTTGAAATGATAATCCAAACTCAGGATGTACGGAGTTGGAGGAAAGTGTTTTATCTACAAAAATCACGGAATGAGTTTAAATGATAAGAGGACCTCAGTATAACTGAAGTCATGGGCAAAAAGTTATTCATTCAAGGGCACTCTGATTAGTCTAGTCCTATCTAAAAATGTAAAAACGGGTATCAGACACATTCTGTTAAAAGAAAACAGTTTTAGGAATGGGATAATGTCTGCTTGCTTGAAGAGCACACCAGAATGTATTCTGCCGTAAGTGTATGACTGGTACAAGGGAGGACCAGGTATAAGCTGCAGGTATGTTGATCATACCTTGACTTGAAACAACTGACTAACGCACACATGCAAGTATGTAGATCATACCTTGACTTGAAACAACTGACTAACGCACTGATAACACATGCAAGTATATAGATCATACCTTGACTTGAAACAACTGACTAAAGCACACATGCAAGTATATAGATCATACCTTGACTTGAAACAACTGACTAACGCACTGATAACACATGCAAGTATATAGATCATACCTTGACTTGAAACAACTGACTAAAGCACACATGCAAGTATGTAGATCATACCTTGACTTGAAACAACTGACTAACGCACTGATAACACATGCAAGTATATAGATCATACCTTGACTTGAAACAACTGACTAAAGCACACATGCAAGTATGTAGATCATACCTTGACTTGAAACAACTGACTAACGCTCTGATAACACATGCAAGTATGTAGATCATACCTTGACTTGAAACAACTGACTAACGCTCTGATAACACATGCAAGTATGTAGATCATACCTTGACTTGAAACAACTGACTAAAGCTCTGATAACACATGCAAGTATATAGATCATACCTTGACTTGAAACAACTGACTAAAGCTCTGATAACACATGCAAGTATGTAGATCATACCTTGACTTGAAACAACTGACTAACGCTCTGATAACACATGCAAGTATGTAGATCATACCTTGACTTGAAACAACTGACTAACGCTCTGATAACACATGCAAGTATGTAGATCATACCTTGACTTGAAACAACTGACTAAAGCTCTGATAACACATGCAAGTATATAGATCATACCTTGACTTGAAACAACTGACTAAAGCTCTGATAACACATGCAAGTATGTAGATCATACCTTGACTTGAAACAACTGATTAAAGCTCTGATAAAACATGCAAGTATGTAGATCATACCTTGACTTGAAACAACTGACTAACGCTCTGATAACACATGCAAGTATATAGATCATACCTTGACTTGAAACAACTGACTAACGCTCTGATAACACATGCAAGTATGTAGATCATACCTTGACTTGAAACAACTGACTAAAGCTCTGATAACACATGCAAGTATATAGATCATACTTTGACTTGAAACAACTGACTAAAGCTCTGATAACACATGCAAGTATGTAGATCATACCTTGACATGAAACAACTGAATGAAGCAGTGATAACACATGCAATATAAAGCTGTTCTCAGCGAAGTTTTATTTTCAGCCTGGTATATTTTTAAATCTTGTAAAATAAGGATAATCAGAGAATCCTTGATAAAGATCACCTGCTTCACATGCCACGGCGGGTAGCTGTGTAGAAAATCGCTCACATGACAACAATGTGATAATCACATTTATGGTTTCATAATTATGTCCTTGTAATTTGGCCGATGATTAGCGATAGATTGGCACTGACTTTCGACTACAACTTTACTGAAAGCACTCACTGACACTAAGTTTTTTAATATCAGTATAGCTTATGGTTGTGTTGTTATTTTTTTTTTTACTGAGCGGGATAAGACTCTAATGCAAAGAGTAACAAAAGCTGGGTGACACTTGCGCGATGAGATAGAGATAAAGAAAGAGGGAGTGTGTGTGTGTGAGAGAGAGAGAAAGAAAGAGAGAGAGAACTGAACTGAATTATCGTTATTTTCAAAGGGTACAGAAGTGGGGAAGCAGGCCCGTCTTACATTCTGTCCTTCATCACTCATCTTTCATTCTTACCACGAGACAGACAGACAGACAGAGATAGATAGATAGATAGATAGATAGATAGATAGATAGATAGATAGATAGATAGATAGATAGATAGATAGATAGATAGATAGATAGATAGATAGATAGATAGATAGATAGATAGATAGACAGATAAGTCAAAATATAAGAGGAAATAAAATAAATATATCACTTTGACACATTAACGTGCTCTTTCTTTGTTTTGTTTTAAAGATTTAAAAGACATTTCGGCATTATAACTATGTCCTACATTCTCTGAGAATGACAGCTCATTTTAAGATTACCTCTCTCTATTACACCGAAACATTCAGTACTTTGTTTTTGGAATAATTATTTTCATAATTCAGCACTGATTGTTTTATTAGACTGGCTATTATGCCATGCACTGGTTTTTTTCCAATCATATCATTTGTATTTCTCTCATTTGCCACTTTGTGAACAATCTCAGATATTTTTCTCCCAGTCTCTAATTTCTTGCTTTTCCCATCACTGATGAAGATTTTTCTTACAAGACAATGAACGATTTAGAAACCGTTGTAGAATATATAAGTATTCGTATAAAGTAGTACTAACTGAAACATTTTTTTTTTGACTGAGCGGGATAAGACTCTAATGCAAAGAGTAACAAAAGCTGGGTGACACTTGCGCGATGAGATAGAGATAAAGAAAGAGGGAGTGTGTGTGAGAGAGAGAGAGAGAGAGAGAAAGAAAGAGAGAGAGAGAATTGAACTGAATTATCGTTATTTTCAAAGGGTACAGAAGTGGGGAAGCAGGCCCGTCTTACATTCTGTCCTTCATCACTCATCTTTCATTCTTACCACGAGACAGACAGACAGACATAGATAGATAGATAGATAGATAGATAGATAGATAGATAGATAGATAGATAGATAGATAGATCGGCTGCTCGTCCTACCGGAGTCCGTGTTCGAATCCCAGGTAATTCTCTTGTGATTTTTCTTTCTCTCACGTCTCACTAAAGTGCTTTGTCTACGATTTTTTCGAGGTTTAATCCTACAATATTTGTTCTCTTACTTTACCGTACCAAAACCTCATAGTTTCCTATTTATAAAAAATTGTTCCTTAAAACTATACCTGAAACTAACTTCATGTAATAAGTATTCGTTCGTTTGTTATTGTTGTTCAAGTTTGCACCAGACATGGCAGGAGACCGTGTGTATGTTTGTCTAGTTGGTACCTGCTAGAGAGAATGAATCTAAGCTACGGAATTTCTGTGTGTCACGACCTCGTTTTTTTCCGGGTGTCACGATCTCTCATGTCTGCTGAGCAGTTACTAAAGACTATGTCAACAAAACACCTTTTTTTGGGGTGCTAGTTGGCTAAGTCGATAGTACGCTGTTCTCTCGTGGCTAGACGGCTGCTCGTCCTACCGGAGTCCGTGTTCGAATCCCAGGTAATTCTCTTGTGATTTTTCTTTCTCTCACGTCTCACTAAAGTGCTTTGTCTACGATTTTTTCGAGGTTTAATCCTACAATATTTGTTCTCTTACTTAACTGAAATATAATACTTTCTGAAGATCAGCATTAATCTAACTCAATGGTTTTACTGTATTATTAACATTTTTTAGTAGATAACAATGAAAGGAGGGTGTGTTGGCTGTATTTATTCTTATCATCAGTGAAGAAAAGAACAATTTCTTTGTGTTTTGTCACTGCCGAGGTCTTGTATTAAAGTTATCTCATCATAATAGTTTCGCTCATGACAGCATGTGACAGTTTCTTGTGACAGTCAGCTGATTTCCTTGCAAATGGAAAGCTGATAATCTTGTTTTTTTTCCTCATTGTTCCCTATCGCCGTGATAATGATTAAGATGACGATGACGATGATAATCTTCATCAGCACTGCATTGCTTATATAATTTCTTTATTGATTTATATAATAGTAGGGTCTCCTATTTTAAGAATGGCCTACTCTTTATGACCTTGTAGTGCTGAAGACGTTTTTTAAAAATTAATCTATACATTGGGCATTTGAGTGGTGCACTGGTTAGTGCGTTTGTCTGTAATCGAAAACCCGGCAGTTCAAGTCTGGACAAAAATGCTTTATAATTCAGCTGTAGAAATAGGTGCCTGACTCATTCCGGAGCTGGAGATGGACGGGTGGCCAGGCACCTGCCAAGGCAAGGAAAACATAAATATGATATCCCGATAGGATAACAGGACAGTGTAATCTCTGCATTCAACGTCCACTTCTAATATCTATAACTTTTAGCACAATTTGAAAACCATCATTCCATTTTATATATTCCTATTTGTTCAAACACCCTTCTACAAACACCTACAGTCACCATTTGATTTGTCAGTTCATCCATCCATCTATTCATCCTTCCATCCATCCTTCATTTGACCTCATTATCTATCCATTTTCTATCTGTCTATCCATGAACAAATATTTCTTATAATCTCTATCCATTCTTCTACCATGTCCAACAAATAATCCATTCATCCATCCATCCATCCAACTATCCGTGTCTCACTATGTATCTACCTACCTAACTGAAGACATAGTCAGTAAAATGCACATATTTAACTGGGTTTACGTGACATAATACAAGGATCTACTTTCACACTTCAGTTCTTACAAACTTCAAACTCTTCTTATTATTGGTCGTTCGTCTTGAAAACATCGTTGGTTACGCTGTGTTGGGTCTGCGCGGTTTGCAAGACTCGACACATGCGGCTTCGGCTCGCCTCAAACCTTGATCTCCCACGCGAACACTAAACACACAACACAGATGCTCAAAATCTTGATTTGTTCCTTCATTCTTTCTGTCTCTGGACTTGTCAACAGAACTCAGAATTTGCCATCTATTTCTCTGATATCTAATTCTGAAGAGATGCGTCTCTGGCATCAAAATCTCCGGTACCTACTTCACTAGGTGTCCTTTTGGTTGAATAATAGTCAAATTTCTAATGAGATTTTAGGTGGCACTGTTTAATAACATCAGATATTTGCTAATATCAGTTTCACTGCATTTAGGAACGAAGAAACTCCTCCTCTGAAATATACTTCTTCTGCACATCCTCCTCTTGCACATCTTATTGTGGTTCAATCTTCTCTGGTACACCCTTCTTTGACACACCTTTCTCTAACGTATATTTCTCTGATACATTTTTGTCTGGCACATGCTTCTCTGACACATCATCTGTAGAACATCATTCTCTGATACGTTCATTCTGTGGCATATTCTGCGCTAACACCTCCTTCTCTGGAACCTCCTTCACTGACACACCTTTCTCTAGCACAGTCTTCTCTGATACGTCACTCACTGACACACCTTTCTCTAGCACAGACTTCTCTGATACGTCACTCACTGACACACCTTTCTCTAGCACAGTCTTCTCTGATACGTTCCTCACTGACACACCTTTCTCTAGCACAGTCTTCTCTGGCACCTCCTCCTGTTACACGCTGTTCTCTGACACACCCATCTCCAGTGCTTCCTTCGCTGACACATCCTTAGCCTGTGTCCTCGTTTCCTCCCCATTTTTGCACACCCCTAATTTGATCAGTTTCCACAGAAATTAACACACTGGTCATCCATAGATGGCTACTACACGGAAATTTAACAACTGAAAAACAAAAACAAGAAAATACAGTAGCTACATAAAAACCAAACAAATTACTGGACTTCTATCCCCTTAGCACTGCTTGTTCCAACTCACATTATAGAAAATAAGTGCTGTTTGTATCTATTATCTGACATAATTTCTTGACACTCTTTCAAGTACCTGTGATTTTAGCACGATGGCAAGATATTTTCCTGTTGTAAGAGATTACAGTTTTGTGGCCCACTTATATTTTCTATAAATAGAAAACTGAGACAACGTCTTCATCTTTATAGAGTGCTGGTTTCAGTTGTTACTTTGACGAAAGTTCAAGTTACCCTGTCTGGACCAGAATGAAGCCGTCTTTCACAGTTCTCAACAAGGTGTTAGTGGCTTCCTTTCTTTTGGTTTGTTACGTGGGAGGCACGCCTGTCAAGGTGAGTTCAAAATTTTAAAATGTTATTATGTTAAAATTCGAATTTCGTTAACGTAAAGAAAATGTTACATTGATCCGGCATAAAACAGAGACGGCACAAAGAGATTTTAAAGCAGCTCGTGGTGATAGAATGCAAGCAAGGATCATCAGCAATGGCATCTTCATTCTGTAAAAAAAGATTTAATCATACATGTAAGTGGATCGGGAAATGAACTAGTCTACTCCCTGTTCTTATCTTTGCAGAAGTGTTTAACCACAATGCAAGGTATTACCAGGCATCAATAATCATTGCTGCCTTTGTGGATCGACAAGAGAAGCTTTTTAAAATATAATTAAAAGTGTTATAGGAACTCATAAGATACCAAACTGTTAACAAGATTTCCATAGCATGAAACAAGATTTAAAGGCCATTAAGCAAGATATTTAAACAGTATTTTAACACGATATCAAGAGAAATAAACTAGATTAATGGAACTGTGGTGAAGTGCAGAAGGGGGGGGGGGGGAGATGTGAAATCACTATTATTAAGAGATTGTTGATGATGCACAGCTGCGGAGCACATGGTTGTAGATATCGTGTGGCCAATGAGTGGTTGTAGGCTGTGGGAGGCTTTGTATACAAGACGGATAGCAAGACAAGGACTGACGACTTGTGACTTCTACTAGAAGCTGTGGGGGGGGGGGGGGCTTTGTAGACAAGACGGATAGCAAGTCAAGGACTGACGACTTGTGACTTCTACTAGAAGCTGTGGGGGGGGGGGGGGCTTTGTAGACAAGACAGATAGCAAGTCAAGGACTGACGACTTGTGACTTCTACTAGAAGGTGGGGGGGGGGGAATCACCCATTAAATCGTGTCCGTTGCCTAATCCTAGCCCGTGGAGCTCAGGTGTGAGACCTATTTGTTCCTATCCGCCGTTGTAGCCCTAAGCAAATTCCACTCCCCATGCGCTCCTTCCACCACAAAAAAAAATAATAAACACAAAAACTGTTGAGTAAAATGAATGAGTCATTGCCAAGAGCAACAGAGTTTATTGTGGATTAGCACAGACCGGCGCCATATTTAGCCAGAACTCTCAATGAAACAATAACTGTTCATAACTCTGAATAGATAGATCGATCCTCATAAAGCCTAAAATCATCTCCTCTCAAACAGAGCATCTTCTTCTTTTAATTAAACATAGTTCCTAATGAAACTAAACACGATGATCTCCTCCTGAAGCTTAGCATAGTCTTTTTCCTCCTATCCAAAAAAATGGGTTGTCTCCTCATAACTAAACATTATTTCTTCACGCAGTTATACATTATTTTCTCCTGAAGCCATACACCCAGGACATATAATTTGCGAGCTACATCAAGCAGGGTACATCTTGCAGGTAACTATTTCCTGAAAGTTTGAAACAAACAACTAACTAGGATTTCGTTAAATAAATCTTACAACTCAATGCATTAGTATTCTCGTAAACTAGAAATAATTTACATGTGATAAATTAGACTTGAAGAAGCAAGTGCCTGAAGCATACCAGAAAAACACCTGATTTCGATATCACGTGGCAGAAAAATCAATGTAAGAAAACCTATTTCTCCATATTTGATTAAAAAAAAAGGTATCAAAATACTGGGCTGTTCAAATTCCTTTAAATCACTAGAAAGTATCCAGTGTAGTATTAAACAGGAAATATTGTACTGAAACTCTACAAAAAGCATTTATCTCAGCCCACACGTTCGTATCCTACTTCATATAAAACTGGAAAACTATTTCTGCCACAAATCTTGAACTTCCATTAGAAAAGGACAAAATATCTAGCATATTCACATCAAATTTGTCTAAATACACAAGCTGAATATGTTTATGTTTTATCACGGATAAAATTCTCACTCACGTATTCTAGTGAAGACTGATTTCTAAGCTGGCCGCCAGGTTAATCCGGGACAAATAATTCGGACCTGTGTCCACTTGAGATACTTTCGGACCAGATGTCAGGCAGAAAAAATTATTCTATTTCCCCGATCGAAAATCACGTGATCCCAAGTCTCGCGAGAGTTGGTATCGACCGATGACGTATTTTCTTCAATTCGGGTTTATTCGTTCGCTTTCGACTTTCTCTTCGTACTAATAGGAATTCGGAAATTTCCTGTTCTTGAAATAATTGAGAGAGGCCCCAGACTGTCGCAGAACATTAAGAGTGATGTGAAGCACATTAAATAATATACCAAGATCTTAAAACTAGATAACTGGAGCATTGAACAATTTATTATGAACGGTTACTAAATAAAATGGAATCATAACCAATTATCAGTGTAGTAGCAGCAGATAGCAGAAGACTTGCAGATATTTTAAAAAATGATCATATTGGAAACTGAGATATAAAAACTCTAACACTATTTAGATATAAATCAACACAAAAGAATGTATTTAATAACTCCAGATCAAAGAGAGTAAAATATATCTTAAAAATATAAGGTCAGTAACAAGCGCGGTAGATATGCACGTTTATCTCTCTTTAACGCCAGAAGTCCTGACCTGTATCTCCACTCTGTCGCAAATATAGAACATTAGTGTTGTACAGGTGTTCTTTACTTTTGTTGTTGTTTGCAGTACCAAGCTCTTCATATTCATCTTTCTATCCGCTGAGATTTTGCAGCGAGTAGATTGTATCAGTATTAATGGTTGTAATAATTGTTTCTTTTATCATTTATCTTAGATGCCTCTCGGTAGTCGAGGAGTGAGAATACGTAGTTATCTGCAGACCTGGCTCACACTTTCACACTAGATATATATAAAACCAATGACAAACAAGATATAAAGTCATTAATGTATTACTATCCGGGCACAGAAGATGAGAATTTCCAAGGAAATACTCTTGACCATTATCTCAACTTCTTTTAGGACCATTTTTGATCGTGACCTTTGGTATAATCAGGGGAGGTAAAATATTCAGAAACAAGTGAGACTGTTCAGGGAGATTATATGAGTGATAACGTTAAACCGAATTTGTTTCTGTCCCTTTTGGAGATTAATGATAGGCTGAAATAAAACATTTACATGTAATGAATATTGTTGAAGAACATGTTTAAAATAATGTACGGATCAACTGTTTATCTTCTCCAGAAAGGCCATCATCTCAAGACAGATTTTGTCTTTGATTGGAGAGATAAGGGTGTCATATCTCCAGTCTCTGACCAAGGGCAGATGGGAGATTCTGTTGCATTTGCAATAGCTGGTATGTATTATATTAAATCATATATACATACATACATATATATGGTGTAGCAGAAACACCTGATGATTTTAAAACGGTAATTTTCTTTCTTTGCGCTTAAGTGTGGAAATACTACCCACATATGGTAACACTTTTTAGCCTCCATCTTGGAGCCTTGTTTGCCATTTCATCGTTAGCCTGTGGGTGACCGTGTTGCTACATTTGAGGTATTTATTCGAACAAAGTCTGTAACGGCTACTCAGCGAGAGCTTCCTATGCAGAACACATGATGCGATGCACTATCACACAATACTATTCTTATATGAGTATCGGATTTTTCGAGAAAACGGTTCTGTTGTTGACATAAACTTATCAAGTCGAGGTAAATCTGTTCCTACAGAGGAACATACGGAATGAAGGAGAGCAATCACCCAAAGTCCATTGCACTGTGTTTTCAGGCTATTTTGGGAGTTATATTTCCAACTCTAAAAACTCAGGTTATGCAGTCACTGATAAACCAACACAAACAACAAAGAGTTAAAAGCTGCACAGTCGTGCTAAATCTGTTGCAAAACGACCATGAAATGTTGGACAGCGTGCTTTGTTCTGATGAGTACAGTTTCATCTGGACACTGAGGTTAACTGAGTTGTCGCTACTTAGCAGCGGGAAATCCCGGTTACCCTCATTATCGACCTTGGTATAATCTAAAGTTAACTCTTTCATATGCTTTGCCATCCACTCACATAACTCAGCTTTGTGTATATGAAGATCATGACAGTGAATGGCGATCGCTACACAGTCATGATAAACAGCTTCTTCGCCTCAAGGATCAGTGCTGTCCTTACTCGACAGAACTATCACTATAGCAAGTCGGGGTTATACAAACACTGCGCGTGAGAGTACGGCTGCTGAGCATAATTTTGTTTGAAGGGCACATCATTTCACAGTTTGGAGATGTTAACAGGCCATGCTGCTACTCACAGGGTTTTGTGTACAGTTTGTACTAAACCAGCCACACTGGATATCAGACATACAATAATTGGTGTAAATAACTATACACAAAGCACTGCAGTAAAGCTGCGATACCAAAATGCAAAGGACTGAAAATATTGCATAGGATATGCTAAAGTGATTTTCCTCAACCGACTCCAGCAGTGTGGGTGCAATGTAACTGAACCATTTAAAAAACATCACAAATTGTAACAACTAATAATTTTCTATTCTTAATAAATTCTCTTTCATCGTAGATCATTAGTATAAAGGTTCATTGGTACAAACGGATGCCCACTTATTTATTGTCGAAAACCATGAAATGTTTTGCTCTAACCTGCGCATATATATATATATATATATATATATATATATATATATATATATATATCTGGTAGAGTAGAAACAAACATAAATGTATATAAAATAATATATTATGCATGTATATGTTTGTGTCGCTGTGGTGTAGTAATGCACTTGCTTGCCGGGCGGAAGGTCGTTGGTTCAAATCCCTCATTGGGTCAGAATCTTTTCAGGCGGATCGACAATAAATTCAAACAACCATCAAGAAATGGGTACCTGCAGAAAACAAAGGCAGCGGCAACAGGTGCTGGCGTACATTCCTCAACTGCTGTAGTGGCCTAGAAATACGAAGATATTAAATCTTCACACACCTACACCATGTAAATGTAAACGGGACATATTTCTGTTTAAATGTCCTTGAATATTTGCCTATCTTTAATGTAAATGCTTGGAATGTACGCGTGGGGATGTCTGGAAACAGATATTTTACAAAGAACAACATCACGAAAAAATATCTGAAAGTAAGAAAGAAACAAATACACACACACACAGAGAAGAATGAGAGACCACTGATCAGTAGTTGGCTTCATAAGAATGAGAGACTACTGATCAGTAGTTGGCTCCATAAGAATGAGAGACCACTGATCAGAAGTTGGCTCCATAAGAATGAGAGATCACTGATCAGAAGTTGGCTCCATAAGAATGAGAGACCAATGATCAGAAGTTGAATGAGAGACCACTGATCAGTAGTTGGTTCCATAAGAATGAGAGACCACTGATCAGAAGTTGCCTCTGTAAGAATGAGAGACCACTGATCAGAAGTTGAATGAGAGATCACTGATCAGTAGTTTTTTCCATAAGAATGAGAGACCACTGATCAGAAGTTGGTTCCATAAGAATGAGAGACCACTGATCAGTAGTTGGTTCTATAAGAATGAGAGACCACTGATCAGAAGTTGGCGCCATAAGAATGAGAGACCACTGATCAGAAGTTGGCTCCTTTAGAATGAGAGACCACTGATCAGAAGTTGGCTCCATAAGAATGAGAGACCAATGATCAGAAGTTGAATGAGAGACCACTGATCAGAAGTTGCCTCCGTAAGAATGAGAGACCATTGATCAGTAGTTGGTTACATAAGAATGAGAGACCACTGATCAGACGTTGCCTCCATAAGAATGAGAGACCACTGATCAGAAGTTGGCTCCATAAGAATGAGAGACCACTGATCAGTAGTTGGCTCCATGAGAATGAGAGACCACTGATCAGTAGTTGGCTCCATAAGAATGAGAGACCACTGATCAGATGTAGAATGAGAGATCAGTAGTTGGTTCCATAAGAATGAGAGACCACTGATTAGTAGTTGGCTCCATAAGAATGAGAGACCACTGATCAGTAGTTGGTTCCATAAGAATGAGAGACCACTGATCAGAAGTTGGCTCCATAAGAATGAGAGACCACTGATCAGAAGTTGGTTCCATAAGAATGAGAGACCACTGATCAGAAGTTGCCTCCATAAGAATGAGAGACCACTGATCAGTAGTTGGTTCCATAAGAATGAGAGACCATTGATCAGACGTTGCCTCTATAAGAATGAGAGACCACTGATCAGAAGTTGCCTCTATAAGAATGAGAGACCACTGATCAGTAGTTGGTTCCATGACTGTGACTCAAGAGTCTAGAAATGTTTCTGTGACATGCACATTGTGAGTCAAGTTCAAAAGACTAAGATTTGAAATATTTCTTTTAATTCGACTAAGTGGAATACAATGGTCCAATTACAGAACAGTAGATCGTTATTTCTTCAAAGATATTTTAGTTATCTCAGTCCGTCATCTGCATGTTCCTTGTGGAACTTTACATCCCTAACAGCTCTCCTGTAGATCTCATGGTTATAAGCAAGATACCCTGCTGCTGGTGCTTCCATTTGCAGATCATCAACGCCTTGGTCTTCCTCTCTTTCTTTATCCCATTATGTACCCTTCCAAGACTGTCTTCTCTAAATTCTCATGACGTTTAATATGTCCAAAATAATGTCCAAAATATTTACGTTTTCTCTGCTTAATCTTCTTTACTAGCCAGCCTTCATCAATATTAAGTTCTTGTAGTAGGAATATATTTGTTCTCTTTTGTGTCCATGATATTTAAATAAGTCTTCTGTAGTATTTACATTCAAAGGCATTTATGTGTTTCTCAGCTTTTTTGTTAAGTGTCCAGGTCTCACAGGCATATGTTGCGATAGGAAAGATGCATGTCCTTAAATTTTTATTTTTGTAGTTCTGTCTGTTCCTCTTCACAGCTTCTTCGGTTATTTTATTTTCTGAAGAGTGATAGATGACTTCCTTTTAGTTTCCTGATCTTCCATGCTGCTTTTAGAATTTCTTGGTATGTTTCCAGAAGGCAGTTCGTCATTGCTTTCCTTACAGGCAGTGACTGTACTAGTCGGTGATCGTAGCCATTGCCCCTACATTGAGATCATCTGCCTACCATAACCAAAATTATGTGTCGGCTACTCTCCCATCTCATCCACTATTTTGTTATCTCACAGTTTGTTATATCCACAGAGGGCGTTGAGAGCCTTCTCGCCATACAGACACAAAAACCTGTGGTTGTACTAAGTAGACCAGAAGTTGCTGACTGTTGTGATGATGCGTCCCATCAGCCCATATATCCTGGCTATGATTGCATTATTCACATTGGAGGTTTGTGCACAGAAGCTGCTTACAGCACTCTTAAAGGGAGCTGTGGTAACAACACCTGCCAAGCTGTTGGAAAGGTAGGAGTTGGTGACTGATGAAAATTCTTTAGACATTGGATTTTTATCCTGTAAACATTGGAATAAAATATCAACAGATATTACTTAAAATGCAAAATAATTAGAGAAACTGATCTAATCTGCTACACAAGACAATCCTAAAACAGTCAAGAAGTTTCTGTATCTTACTCTACAGAGTAAAAGTGCTGAAGATATGATAGCGCTACCTGAGCTTGTTTTTCTCAATTTCTTGTGATTTCGCCTTTTATTTTCTGTGATAACTTTAAATTGTACTTTTTAATTTGACGTTGCGACGCACATTCGAAGTTTGCACACGTGTTGAAAATTTTATACAGGAACTGTAAGACTTCCAAGGAAATATTGCTAGTTATGTGTTGAATAATTACAAACCATTGATTTTCTCTATCTCATACAGCTCAGCTTGTTTCTAGAAATAACGTCTTGCTGGCTGTTGATTGTAGTCAAAGTGAATATTTTATTTCTTATGAAGGAAACTGCTTAGCGAAATGATACAAGGCAAGCTGCACTACAGTTAGCATACAACTGCATTAAAAGGGTATTCGAAAGGATATTATGTTTTATTTACTGTATGTATATTTAAGATGGCTTTGGTTCTGTTAATCAGACGACTGTGACTTACATGTTTTTCTTGTATTCTTGAAACTCACTGCGCAGACTCGGTTTTTGTTGTCCTCAAGTTCTTCCTGTTGTTACAAAGCTTGTTTCCTGGTATCGCACAGAGGAAGTAAGATTAGATCTTATTTTGTTATGATTTGACAGTCCTGGAGCCAAGGCGTTGTTCTCTCTTCATTAGCGGGCTCAGATGGAAACCATTGAACGTTCAGTTATGTTTTAAATATGAAGCCTTGTTCTTTTTGGTTTGTCTGATTGTTCCATGTAGCATTCATTCATTTGCATGTCCCCTGCAGAACTTTGCCTCCCAAACAGCACTCCTGTAGGCCTGTCGGTTGTGAGCAAGATGGCCTGCTTCTGCTGCATCCATTTGCAGATCGTCAACGATGTCTTGCAGCCATGTAGCATAAACTCAGAAAAGCTGACATTTTAGGCTATAGGAACAACCTACAAACGCAGCTTCTAAACAGTAAGATACACAAAATACAAAACTCTACGCTTTCCTGATCATCTCTGCCCTCAGGTGACCAAGTCCGGCTACATCGAAGCAAATCGAGAAGATCAGATGGTGGAGGTCATACACCAGACCCCACTCACTGCTTACATCGACGCCAGTCAAGAATCTTTCCAGGTACAATCCATCCATCCATCCATCCATCCATCCATCCATCCATCCATCCATCCGTCCGTCCGTCCGTACGTCCATCCATCCATCCATCCATCCATCCATCCATCCATCCATCCATCCATCCATCCACCTTACTCTTCTGTATAGTTTATCAGTCTCTCTTGTATATTTACCTATCTGGCTGCTTGACGACCAGTAGCATTCCTCATAATAAGTTGCCTTTAAATATCTGTTTACCTCAGATGTATGTGGGTGGCATCTACTCGGAGCCAAACTGCAACCCTCAGCAGCTGGACCATGCCGTGCAGGTGGTAGGTTACGGCACGGAGTCCAACGTGGATTACTGGATTATCAAGAACTCCTGGGGTAAATATAGGCTGGTTGTTACTTTTACTTACATCACTATTTTTATCTTAATCTTCATTATCGAAATCATCATTCTCCAGAGCTACAACAAAATTAAAGACAAGATTTTCTTCTTTTTTTTTCTCGCTCACTTTCTGCTTTCTGACACAAAAGTTAGTAATTTTACGAGTTAAAATCTTCATATTTCGTCTGCTCATTTCTCACGCACAAGTACAAGGTCTGGCATAAAGCATAGATGGATTTTTAAAATGGAAAATAAATAAGCGCTATACATGTTTTTTTATGCATGTGAAAACTGGAAAACAACTAAAGAAATAGAAAATAAATTAGACTCTTTTGATAACAAATGCCTAAGGAAAATACTCAGCATCAAGTGGAATGAATTCAAGAACAATGCAGAGATAAGACAGATGACTGAACAACAACCAGTCTCATGGGTGATCAGGAAAAGGAGATGGACATATGTTGGTCACTTGATGAGAAGAAATGATCAGAGAATCCCAAAACAAGCTATCAAGTGGAACACAATAGGCCAAAGAAAAAGAGGCAGACCCCATGAAACTCTGAAGAGGACATTTTTAAGAGAGGCCAAATTAATAGGCATAAAATCATTTGATGAGGTTAAAAGACTCGCCGAGGACAGGAAAAATTGGCGAACTACTTGGCGAGCCCTATGTGACGTTTAACGGCTCGAGAAGGGTATAAGATAAGATAAGATACTTGTTTTTTTGCTAAAAAACGTGAAATGAAACTTATGAAAGTGGGTATTTTTATATTACTGACAATCATATTTAGGTTTTGAAAATTACGCCTGTTAGATGACCGCTATTACATTTGATACATTCAGCCAGGCGTCTGGAAAATTCCTGCATAGCACAATTTAAAATGTTCAAAGGTATATTTTTAATAAAGTGTCTGTGGTCGACTAGCATACACCGTGTTCTTTAGGAACCACAATAAAAAGAAATCTGCAGCCGGTAAATCCGGTGACCTTGCCGGCCAATAAACATCCTCAAATCTGGAAATAAGACAATTGGGAAATGCTTGTCGCTGCGTGGCCATGGACTGACGGGCTGTGTGGGCAGTTGTTCCGTCTTGTTGAAACCATATTAGTCTCTTATTCTATTGGTCAAGTCTGGAATGAAGTATTCAGTTAGCATCTACACATAAAGATCGCTATTAACAGTAAGAGGATGCCCGTCTTTGTCTTAAAAAAATATAGGCCAGTGACGCCGAATGATGCAACGCCACACCACACTGTTACTGGTTCACTATGGAGCGGTTTCTCATGCAGTAATTGCGGATTTTCAGCTGACCAGTATCTGAAATTCTGCCTGT
Organism: Achatina immaculata; assembly: GCA_009760885.1. Classification (NCBI taxonomy): domain Eukaryota; kingdom Metazoa; phylum Mollusca; class Gastropoda; order Stylommatophora; family Achatinidae; genus Lissachatina; species Lissachatina immaculata. Next base: position 19,051,340 of record CM019713.1, read on the forward strand.
TCACACTTCCTGACAACTCAAAATGTGCTTCATCAGATATTATGAGGTTATTGAGCAAATTCGGATTTTCTTCAATGCGTGCTAGAAAATCGGTAGCAAAGTAAAGTCTGCTAATTTTATCTAAATCATTCAGTTGCTGCACAACTTGCAACTTGTAAGGGTAGAAATGCAGATGATTATGAATGATGCGACGTAGGGAGCGATCCAACATACCAAGTGCCAAAGCGTGGCTAACAGCTGATCGCCGAGGGCTACAAAGCAATGCCTTGCGGGCTTCTTGAATTCGTTCAGGTGTCTGTTGAGTTCTTGGACGATCAGTAGACTTGTTATTAAGGCAGTTAGCGGTTTCCTTAAATTTTTTGACCCACCTCAAAATTGTTCTCTGATCAGGAACATTATCACGGGGAAGCAAATCAAACTGGCGACGAAACTTTCGTTGTACAGTAATAAACGATTCTCCACTTTTAAAATAAGTTTCAACGGTGAATGCTTGGTGTTGTGTTTGCCAAGAAGCCAATGTTAAAAATGACCGTTTGTTTGCTTCATCTCTGACGTCATGTTTTTTTCCCACGTATTCAGTTTCTGAGCACTACGTCAGTTAAATCCAGCTATGTTTTATGCTGGACCCTGTACAACGTTCTATATTTTTCTATTTTTATCTTTGCCACATATACAATGTTTCTCTACTTTGGTCTTTGTATTTACTTCTAATATAACGCTTCTATACTTCTTTATTTATCTGTCGCAAAATAGAACGTTTCTATATTTGATCTTTTATTTTTCATAAATGCTACAATTCTATGATTTTCTCTTTTTATTTGCCACAAATAAAACTTTTCTATACTTTTCTCTAAAATTTACCATATTTGTCATTATTTTTTTTATTCACTTTGTAGTTTTGACTGTATAGCTTATCACCTGCACCTCTCGGCCTGATTTCTATGTTTCATCCCTCTCTATGTGGACCAGCCCAACGATGATCTTAACAGTCTGTTTTCCTCGTACACTGAACATGTTTAATCTATCACCGCTGCTGTTTATGAAGCTAAGAGTTTATGCTGTTTCTTCTTTACATTCGCCCGACTTAGTACTTCTTTCTCTTTACCGTTTAGTGTTCTTTACGTTATTCCCCCTCCCCCATTCTTGTCCATTCTTTGCTGTCGAAATCTTTGGTCATAGTTTCCTTTTTCTCATCGGTAATCCACGTCTTCCACTTAACAACATCACTAACATCAAACATCAATGTTTCCACCACATAACATCACTGACATCAAACATCAATGTTTCCACCATACAATATCACTGACATCAAACACCAATGTTTCCACCACACAACATCATTAACATAAAACATCAATGTTCCACCACACAACATCATTAACAAACAACTTGCTGTAAAGACATTTCCAATCCTATCTTTCAGGTGCTGACTGGGGAGAACGAGGCTACATGAGGATCCTTCGAGGAAAAAACATGTGCGGTATAGCAACCTCGACATTCTACCCCATCAACCAACAGTAGACAGGAGGCTGGGGACGGCAGAGAGGACGATCAGATTCAAGGATAGATAAGTGCCAAGCATTTTAGTGAGAAATCTCTTATCTACCCAGACAATGGCGGCCTACGCCAGGTTGTTGCTTTTAACTTCATTTTCTATAACTCATTGAATTGAAGCTAAAATAAAAATGTGGCAAAATCTATTCACGAAATGCTGCATTTATGTATGCAACTGTTTCCTGTCATTAATGTGCTGAAACGATTCATATCTGCATTATTCTGCTCCAATAAAGTGAAATAAAAATACAGTATAATTTATTTTCTAATAGAAATGTACTTCAAAGTTGGAAATTTTCCTAAATAACGAAATAAAACACATGAAATTTCTGCATTTGCTTATTTTGAATATTCAGTGATGTGAAGTGAGACTGTGTGATGCCATTTGTCTGAGTTGTGTGGATGGTAAACATCTGCAGATGAGAGTCGTAAAGACAACAAAGATGTTGTTAAAGTTCTTGTGGCTTCCATCTTTTTCTAGAATGTATAAAATTGGAAAAAAGTAGGAGCAGCTTTATTACTTAACGATTACAAAGTTGTGACGTTTCGGCGTGAGCCTTAATCATACAAAAACATACAGGACGAAGAAATAGGGAGAAGAGATAAAGTATAGATTTACATGAATACTGTAAAAAAAAAAAAAAGGTACTTAGCTGTAAATAAGGTGTGGCTTGTCTGGCGGTGTGTGTCAGGAATGGATCTGGTAGGACGTGGAAATTGTTTAAATAGAGACCTGTGACATGTGGTCGGTGGGTTGTAACTGGGAATGGTGGATGGGGAACCGGGGAGGGGAGAGAGAGTGATGCACTACTGGCCTAGCTAGGAGAATTTGAAACAGGTGATTGGGGAAGAGATGTTGCAGAGAAGAGGGGTTGCTGAGAAAATAGCGGGGTTACAGAGTGATGCTGTGAGGAAGTTTGAAAAGTAAAAAGGGGTGGATTTAGTGGAGAGGTACTATAATGATTGAAGAAGATGATGTTACGTGTAACTAAACAGCGAGTTTAACCCATGTGGTTCCAGCGTCCCATAATTTTCTAGCGTAGCCATTCTCAACCAATTACATCCTTGTGGGCCCTTGAAATAATTTTCAGGTCTCAGAGAACTCCTGTATAAAAATGATTGTATTTACAGGTGCACGTAAAAAATGATTATATCTAAAGGTCCATGTATCTAAATATGTATCTGTAGGTCTATGTATGCTTGAAGGATAGTAATGGAAACATAGTATATAATGAAGAGAAAATATGTACCAGATGGAAAGAATATTTTTTAAAAAATACTAAACAGTGAATAGCGTGTAAACAAATTACCATGCGAAGAATACAGACTTGTGAACCTGAAATAGAGGAACCAGACTTAAAGTAAGTCATCTACAGTATCATGTTTCTACGAAAGAACAAAGCAACTGGTTCAGATAGAACTGCTGCAGAACTGATTGAGGAAGGAGGTCTAAATCTACATGAACAGATATGTGCACTAATACAACAAATATGGAGAGAAGAAAAACTCCCTAGTGAATGGAGAGAATCATTACTGATCTCAGTATTAAAAAAAGGCGATAAGAGCAAGTGTGAAAACTACAGAGGAATATTTTACTCCAAACAAGCAACAAAATACTATCTAGTATACTTTTAAATAAGTTAAAACCAAACAGCTAAACATACTGGGAGACTATCAAGCAGGTGTTAGGAGAATAGATCAACCATAGGCCAAATATTTCATCTACGTCAAAGAGCAGAAAAGTACTGGGAATATGAAAAAAAATGTAATATTAACAATGAATTGTTAATATCTTCATTGACTTCAAGAAAACCTATGACAGCATAGATAGGAACAGGTGATGGAAACTTATGAAACAATTTGAGATACCTAATAAATTAATCAATCTGACCAGAATATGTATGGAGGATACACAACATATAATAATGTATAAAGGAAGAAAGTCAGAACCCTTCTCTACAAGAACTGGTTTAAAACAAGGTGATACATTATCTCCATTACTATTCAACCTAGTACTAGAAAAGGTAATCAGAAAAGCGAAAGAAGAAAGCAACACAGAAGAATAAGCTAAAATACTAGGATACGCTGATGACATCGACCTGGTGGGGGAAACTATGCAAGAAGTCATCAATACCTGCATACACCTGAGAGATGTAGCACTAAAAGTGGGCTTGACCATTAACCAAGATAAGACAGAGTATATGAAGATATCAAGAGACCAGAGGCAGAATGATCCAGATTATGTAAATGTTGGAGAAATGATTATTAGGAAAGCAGAAACATACAGATACCCAGGAACAACCTTCAACAGAAGCAACATAGTAAGTGAAGAAATTAAAATCAGAGTACACATAGGGAATAAAATATACTTTGACTTGTAACATCTGTGAAAATTAAGAATCCTGTCCCAAAACACCAAAATAACAATCTACAAAACTATAGTAAGACCAGGCGTCTTGTATGGATCAGAAACGTGGAGTACAACAAAGAAAGATGAACAACAATTGCAGATCTTTGAGAACAAGATCCTAAAAAGAATCGTTGGGCCGATGAAGGATATCAACAGCGGAGAATGGAGAGCTAGAAAGAACACTGAACTGAACAGCTTATTTAAATCCCAAAGAATTATAAATGTCCTGAAACTTTACAGACTACGCTGGCTGGGGTATGTAGAAAGAATGATATCAGACAAACGAAAATGATGTATGCACAAGAGATGAGGGAAACAAGACCAAGGGGTAGACCAAGACAGAGATGGAAAGACAACATAGAAGAGGATATAAAAGAAACTGGTGTCACCAACTGGAGAGAAAAGATTAGGAATAGAGAGGAATGGAGGAGAACTTTATCTCCCTTAATGTCTCAGAAAGCTGAAGAAGAAGAAGAAGAAGGTCTATTTATGGAAATGATTGTATCTGAAAGTCCCGTATAAAAATGATTGTATGTATAGATTCAAGTTTAGAAATGATATATATAGTTCCATGTATAGAAAAGCGTGTTTCCGGAGGTCCATGTATAGAAAATATTGTATCTGGAGATCCATGTATAGAAAAGACTATATCTGCAAGTCCATGTATAGAAAATATTGTACCTGGAGTTCCATGTATGGAAATGATTGTATATGAAGGTCCATGTACAGAAATGATTGTATATGAAGGTCCATGTATTTAAAAATTATATATGAGGTCACTGTTAGTTATTATGGAGAAAACGTTTTCGGTGATTTAAAAAAAAATAATCGATGGCCGTTTCTTTAACATAACGATTTCTGTCATCTTCTTTACCGAGGAGCCAAGGTCAGGAACCGTATCACACGAATTATTGTGTCATTATGGCATCATATTACGTTACTGAAATAACTATTATAAAATATATTATAACATACAATTATTCTTAGTTTTGTAATATTTTATTATTACCATCACGTTCCAGTATTAGATAACAGACATGAATGTGGTCCACCATGCGCTCACACAGGTGGCATCTAGGCCCCTTTGTAACAAAAATGGTTGCCGACCGTGTCACCACTATTTAAAAATGGTTATGTCCCTTTTGATGTTAACGGATAAAGGTTGTGAAGTTAAAATTCCCATTTTAAGATATTAAATTCGCACAATCTAATTCTATTAATTCTCTGTCTGTTTGTGTGTGTGGTTTGGTTGGGGGGGGGGGGGGAGGAAAGAGTACTAGACGTGTAAACTGGAGTAATGTAAACAGAAGTATAAATGGTGATACCAAACGTGGCAAGTGAAATATAGAATTATAATATTAATTTTAAAAAAAACTACTGCAAAAATGGTAGCCTGAAATGTAACAATAAAACAATGTGATGATACGGACATTCGTAAAATGCCATATAGTGTTGTTAAAAAACAGTACAATAAAATATGGTACAAATAAAAAAAGGAGTGTGATAATGTAATACAACAAATATGATTGTGTAACAACAGACAAGCAACCACATGTGACGAGGATGTATACGACCCGCGAGAGGTACACTTACACGGAAAATGGTGCGCAACCTAAGTGAACTTGACACTTGTGAAATAAGATAGATTACCATAAATACATTTTCTCATTTACTTAGCTTTGTCTCAGGTGTAAACTAAAACAGTCCCTGGGTTTTATATTTACCAGAACATTTTATTTTATCCAGCGTTCGCTTACAGTATTATCTTCAGTATAGGTTTCCTTTTCCTGTGCTTCACCTGGCAGACAGACTCTGTTCAGGATGTATTTTCCCCAAAAGTGCATCAAGTACCGCATTAAACAAGAAGATAAACTAGAGCGGGGCTGCCACGTAAGAAATCTTCATTTTCCACCGGGTCTGGTGGAGGCACGCGGTTACATAGTTGCCGTACATCTGGTCGAAATTCCGGCCCATTTGGTTGACTTACAACATGTTTCTTTCCCTGTCTTGTGGTTTGTCTGGATGTTTCTCGCGCTTTCTCCATTTTCTGGATCTCATGTTTTGTCTGGATATCTAAATGTGCCCTGAAATGTGAAATGGTGTCCAAATAAGTACGAGCCTAAAGTGTTAAAGGACTAAGAGGATGGAATATGTGTAGACGAGAACAAGCCCTGAGAGAAGTACTCACATTCAGGCGCCCACGTACAACCATCTATGATCATCAACTGTTGACAACACTTGTAGAAAATAACTGACTTAAGTCCAGGGCTACAAGTCGCCTAAATTGTTTAATGTCGTACATGATGATGATGATGAATCTGGTCATGCCATGTGATCATTTAAACTGATTTGTGTGAAGTCAGTAGTTAGATATATCCAGCAATAACAAATATAGATCACGGCAATCAATCAAATAGCAAAATACTCAAACGACGAAGAGAAGTCAAACATTTTGTCTTTCAGTCCAGACCTAGGCTTTAAAATCTCTCTCTTTCTCTATCTATCTATCTATCTATCTATCTATCTATCTATCTATCTATCTATCTATCTATCTATCTATCTATCTATCTATCTATCTATCTATCTATCTATCTATCTATCTATCTATCTATCTATCTATCTATCTATCTATCTATCTATCTATCTATCTATCTATCTATCTATCTATCTATCTATCTATCTATCTATCTATCTCACACACACACACAAACAAACAAATAAACAAACGACTTCATTGTGTCCGCACTGTAGAAGCATTCATCTCTCTCTTTCTCTCACTCAGTCTCTCATTCTCTCTCACTCTCACTCTCTCTTTCTCACTCAGTCTCATTCTCTCTCCCTCTCTCTCACACACTCTCACTCAGCAGATGTACTGATTTTAAACAATTACACATTCCATTCTTAACAGTCAGTGAAGTTCACAGTTATTTCTTAACCTTAAAAAACAACAACACAGCTGGGCTTGATGATATTAGTAATAAGATCTTACGTTATGCTGCACCTGTCATTTCACATACACTAACATATATTTACAACCAGTGCATTGTAAAATGTTATTTCCCTGAGGCTTTTAGAACTGCTAAGGTGTATCCTCGTTTTAAATCTGGCTCATCCAACAATCTTACCAACTATAGACCAATATCCATATTATCGTCATTATCAAAACCACTCGAAAACACATACACAAAATAACTCTACGACACATGCAAGAGAACAATTTACTCATAGACAGTCAGTCAGGCTTTAGACCCAATCATTCCTGCCACACAGCTCTTACCAAAATGACAGAAAACTGGTTAGTAAACATTAATGACGACAGACTATGTGGTGCCATCTTTGTCGACTTTAAAAAGGCATTTGATATAACTGACCATGATATTCTTGTAAGAAAAATAAAGACTTATAAATTGCACCCTAACCTAATAACATATCGTTTCTTTCAGACAGACAACAGGTAGTATTATTCAACAATTCTCTATCAAATTCTGCTACAGATGACACTGGTGTTCCGCAAGGTTCTATTCTAGACCCGTTGCTCTTTGATATCTATATCAATGATCTTCCACTTCATCTTAAACACTCTTCTTGTGACCTTTTTGCCGATGATTGCACAGTCTACACCAGTGACTACGATTGTGTTAATCTAGAATCCACTCTTCAGGTCGAGTTATACAATTTAATTAGATGGAGCAAAAATAATGGCATGATTATAAACACCGATAAAACAAAATCAATGCTCATAACAACAAGACAGAAACTTCAAAACGCAACAAAAACAACACTTCGGCTCTGTACAGAAACATCACAGATAGAGAACGTTAGCGAACACAAAACACTAGGTCTTATTATTGACCAACATCTTACCTGGAACTCTCATGTGCAATGTCTAACAAAACTCATCGCACAAAAAGTATACCAATTAGCTAAAATTAAGCACTTCATGGATCAAGACACTATGAAGACATACTACATATCTCATATACAAACACATTTAGACTATTGCTCAACAGTTTGGGATGGTTGCTCAGTGTCAAATATAAAGAGGCTTTGCTCACTCCAAAAGCGAGCAGTAAAGCTTATTAGTGACAAAGATCAAGCACAAACAACTAACCATCACAAACGTATCAAAATACTACCTCGTAAGAACAGGTTCCTCTACTACAAAGCCAAGTTAGTACATCAAATTCTTTCACGGCATGCCCCGCCTTATCTGTGGCACCTGTTTAAATTTGGCCCAAAGTGCAGCCAACGCTTGAACAACATATGTCTTTCAAAACCTAGACTTGATCTCTATAAGAAAAGCTTTAGTTATTCTGCTGCTCATCTTTGGAATACCCTCTCATCCTATATAAAAAATATAAATTATACTCCTTCCTACAACTACAAGCTTTCCCAATATTTATTTGATGTTGACTACATGCCTCCATGAATTATAACAGTTATCTTAAACTGCTCTTACAGACACTGAATACAATTAATTGTTTTCTGAATAGTCCCGAAAATTTTGTTTAGTAGATAGTCATTTATAATGTATGTAGTTACTTCTGTACTGAGTGAATGTTTAAGAGCGAAACGTAAATTTATATTTTATTTTATGTCTCTCAGCTTCAATGTTAGTTATGTTTGTTATATGAACAGCATATTTGTAGAATGTCTGGAATAGAGTGAAAGATGTATGAGAAATGGCAGAATGTCAGACGGGCCTGCATGCCCAATTCTTAACCCTTTTGAAATAAAGATCAATCAATCAATCAATCTCTCTCTCTCTCTCACTCAGTCTCTCATTCTCACTCTCTCTCACACACACACGTACACAAACAAATAACTTCTTTGCGTCCGCACTGTAGAAGCAATCATCTCTCTCTCTCTCTCTCTCTCTCTCACTCAGTCACTCATTCTCTCTCTCTCTCACTCAGTCTCTCATTCTCTCTCTCTCACTCAGTCTCTCATTCTCTCTCTCACTCAGTCTTTCATTCTCTCTCACTCAGTCTCTCATTCTCTCTCTCTGTCTCTCATTCTCTCTCTCACTCATTCTCTCTCTCACTCAGTCTCTCATTCTCTCTCACTCAGTCTCTCATTCTCTCTCTCACTCAGTCTCTCATTCTCTCTCACTCAGTCTCACATTCTCTCTCTGTCTCTCATTCTCTCTCTCACTCATTCTCTCTCTCTCACTCAGTCTCTCATTCTCTCTCACTCAGTCTCTCTCACTCAGTCTCTCATTCTCTCTCTCTCACTCAGTCTCTCATTCTCTCTCATTCAGTCTCTCATTCAGTCTCTCTCTGTCTCTCATTCCCTCTCACTCAGTCTCTCATTCTCTCTCACTCAGTCTCTCTCTCTCTCTGTCTCACTCAATCTCTCATTCTCTCTCTCACTCAATCTCTCATTCTCTCTCTCTCTCTCTCTCTCAAAGTTATTACAGAACTAATCAACTGTAGTTAGATGTTCTCTGTCCCACTTGCTCACGGAACGGACAAGAATATACGTGGTTGAGTGATGAGCTTAATACAGCCAGATATGCACAAACATTCAGGGGCGGCAACATCTAATGCCTACGTGTGATCACCCTTATCAAAATACTGTTACAGATGTTTGTCTTGGTTCGTCCACCTTCTACTTTCAGACGCTTTTATAACGGACTTCAAAAAGTATCTTGACCTCAGTGACCTACAAGGTATGCTTCTTCATTTCAAAGACAACACGTTTTATTGGCGCTTCGGGACTTGACAGCTCTCTAACACACACATTTCCTGAAATGGTAAACACATCTCAGGTAGTCCAGGTAACTAGTTCACAACAACGTATCACATGTAGATGTCACCGAATCAACGCTGTCTTGAGTACACAAGTGTATGCTGCACGCAACAAGATGATGATGGAGAACAAGCCAAGATGGGCGATATGTTGATCACGGCGGCTCACACAAACAAGAAAAACACGAACAACAAGAATCCAGGAGGAATCTCAACTACCAGCTACATCTACCGCCATAGGAGTAAGATGTAACTATCACATCCACACTACTCTACTACGTGACACAAGAACTAGTTCTTAATAATCACACAACTTAGGACTAGAGTGCTACTTTTTTACTCGCTCAATCAAACCATGAACACTTATAATAATATCATTCTATACCGTTTCTCAACTCACGAGCCAAGTTTATATCTGCACTTCCCACACTTAAGTTACATTAGGTTCACGTGTAACACCTTTCCAAGTCCTAAAGTGACTATAAAATGATTATTTGATTAGGATTAAAAAAATACAAAACCAAAAACTCTGAGAGAACATTTTAAAGGCCTTTCAAAAATGTTTATCCAGTGTTGTTCACCTTTGTTCGACAAATTCTGCACCGATTATTAACCAGTTAGAAGGAAGAAGATCAAGAGGAAGACCAAGAGAAATGATACTGGACAGTCTGACTGGATGGTGTGAGAGGAGATCATCAACTAAGCTGATGGCCTGCATGAAGGATCGTGTACTCTGGAGAAACATAATAGCCAACGCCAGTAGGCACGGCACCTGATGATGATGATGATGATATTATATTGCTCTAACAGTCTGTATATGGTAGAGGCTTCAAAACAAAAGAGGGAGTTTTTGACAAATTTGCTGTTCTTCATTACACATTAGTCTTCGCTCTTGTAGAAGAATAGTGGTGACATTTGTAAAGAGATCTTAAGTACCACTGCTTCTGTTCCATTTATTAGGAAGGGTTAATTTATGTTTCTTAATGTAAACTCCGTTTATGATAGAGAAATAATTATTATTAAAACAAACATAATGTAATTTACAAAGTAAAATAGAGTTTAAAATTTCAACTGTTCTTTATGGCCGTACATCTGACGGAACAAACCAAAGAACGGGCACGATCAAAATTTCCTGACTTCGGTAATAAAGCGTCATCACAGCTACAGTTTTAGACTAACTCTGAACTTTCGTCAAAGTAGCAACTTAAACTAATATTTTGGTTCGATTATTTTCTATGCCTGTTAAATGAAAGTCGACTTTTAAACTGATATCTGATACAACTAGGACACGCTTGTCACAAAAGGTAAAATCAACAAGAGAACATGATAGAAAATATTAATCTGTAGAAAGCACAAGTGGCTTTAGTTATCTCCCATATGAGTGTATGCGAATATGTACGAGATATTAGCATAGATTGGAATGAGTGTTTATTGTAACACATTAAGAGGCAAGAACAACATGTAGGTCAGTAGATCAAAATGTTATTGTGACGCTGATTTAGCAAAATGGTTATGGAATGCGCGTAAAGGTGAGTGAATGAAATATCACGGGTAATTGATTAGAACATTATGTTGTTAATCACTTATGCAAAACCTATGTAAACTTTGTAAAACATATCAAACGATACCAGCATCTGAACTATAACACATAGAGAGTGCAAGAAGATAAAGATACAATTTTATCAACAACTTTGAATTAATAATCCACACGCAGGATTTATGAAGCTGATGGATAGAATTTTTATCTACAGAAACCACGGACTGAACTTAAAAGAATGGACGAGTTTCGTGTAGCGGAAGTCATAGGCAACTGACTCTTCAGGCACGTTCTGTTAGAGAAAATAGTTTTAGAACTGGGATAATGTCTGCTTGATAGAAGAGCACACCAGAATGTATCCTGCCGTCAGTGTATGACTGGTACAAAGGAGAACCAGGTATAAGCTGCAGGTATGTAGATCATACCTTGACTTGACACAACTGACTAACGCACTGATAACACATGCAAGTATGTAGATCATACCTTGACTTGAAACAACTGACTAGCACACATGCAAGTATGTAGATCATACCTTGAATTGAAACAACTGACTAGCACACATGCAAGTATGTAGATCATACCTTGAATTGAAACAACTGACTAGCACACATGCAAGTATGTAGATCATACCTTGAATTGAAACAACTGACTAGCACACATGCAAGTATGTAGATCATACCTTGAATTGAAACAACTGACTAAAACACACATGCAAGTATGTAGATCATACCTTGATTTGAAACAACTGACTAAAGCACACATGCAAGTATGTAGATCATAGATTGACTTGAAACAACTGACTAAAGCACACATGCAAGTATGTAGATCATACCTTGACTTGACACAACTGACTAACGCACTGATAACACATGCAAGTATGTAGATCATACCTTGACTTGACACAACTGACTAGCACACATGCAAGATGTAGATCATACCTTGAATTGAAACAACTGACTAAAACACACATGCAAGTATGTAGATCATACCTTGACTTGAAACAACTGACTAAAGCACACATGCAAGTATGTAGATCATACCCTGACTTGAAACAACTGACTAAAGCACATATGCAAGTATGTAGATCATACCTTGACTTGAAACAACTGACTAAAGCACACATGCAAGTATATAGATCATACATCGACTTGAAACAACTGACTAAAGCACACATGCAAGTATGTAGATCATAGATTGACTTGAAACAACTGACTAAAGCACACATGCAAGTATGTAGATCATACCCTGACTTGAAACAACTGACTAAAGCACACATGCAAGTATGTAGATCATACCTTGACTTGAAACAACTGACTAAAGCACACATGCAAGTATATAGATCATAGATTGACTTGAAACAACTGACTAAAGCACACATGCAAGTATGTAGATCATACCTTGACTTGAAACAACTGACTAAAGCACACATGCAAGTATGTAGATCATACCTTGACTTGAAACAACTGACTAAAGTACTGATAATACATGCAATGTGAAGCTCTTCTCAATGAGGTTTTATTTTCAGCCTGGTCTATTTTTAAATCTTGTAAAATAAAGATAATCAGTGAATCCTTGATAAAGACAGCCTGCTTCACGTGCCATGGCGGGCTCACGTGACAACAATATGATAATCACATGTATGTGTTCATAATTATGACTTTGTAATCTCGTCGATGATTAGCACTAGATTGGCACTGACCTTGGAATGCAACTTTACAGAAAACACTCCCTGAGTTTTTAAGAAACACCGTAGCTTATTTATTTGCTGTCATTTTTTATGTGAACTAGCAGATATAATTGAAGTGGCAAACACTAATAAAAGGTGGATTCCACCTTCGTCATTAGAGAAATATATATGCAGGAAACTATATTGTGGAGATCGGAACAACAACACAATTCCTTCAGATCATCAATGAAAGCACCCCCCCCCCCAGACAAGTGTTTCGGCCGCATTAAACTCCTGACACTCTAAGGGGGTGGGACCCTCTGGGTCATGACTCCCAGAGGTCTTATGAGTTGTTGCTTTTTTTTTTAATCATCCCGGAATTGAACCTATGATCTTCCATTTGGCACTGCGCTTTGAAGTGCATCTTTAGCGATTTAACTTCGGAGGACTGGTATATATATATATATATATATGTAAAGGGACATATTCTTTCTTTTTTTGTGTCATTGCTCATGTTTTGTAAAAAAGTTTATCTCATCATAATAGTTTCTCACATAACAGCATATGACAGTTACTTGTGACAGTCAGATGATGTCTTTGCAGATAGAAATCTGATAATCTTGGTTGGTATGTCTTCTATCTGTCGCTTCTGTTGCTGCTGCTGATGATGATGACTGTCTTTGTCAACATTCCATTGCTTATATTATTTCTTATATACAAATGTACACAAAAATGAGCTCCTCTATGATAATGATGATGTCCTCTTTGTAATGTTTTAGTGTAGTGTAAGATTTTTTTTTTACTTGAAAACGCTGTCCGAACAACAAGATTCAAGCCATTCTTATTATTCCTTGTTCGTCCTGTAAAGCTCGTTGGTTTACGCTGTGTTGCCGCTGGCGCCCTGCAGTACTGGACCTGACTTCGACTCGTCTCCAACTGTAACATAACACATAATAGACATACTCAAAGTCATCAATCTTTCCCTGGTTCTTTCTATCAGTTAACGTGTCAACAGGACGCAACATCTGGGACTCATTTCTGACTTTTACTTCTCAAGAACTACTGCACTGAATCTATTTCTCCGGTACCTAATTGACTAGGTACTAGGTGCTCCTTTGGTTGAATAATAGCCTTACTTCTAACGAGATTTTAATTGCCACTGTTTAACAACCTGTGATATTTGTTTTTAACAATTTCCCTGTATTTAGGAAGAAAAGAATCTCCTCTTCTGAAACATACTTCTTGTGCACTTCCTTCTCTAACAAATGCTTGTTTAACTTATCTTTACTCATGCTGCACCCTTTTTTGACTGTCCTTTTTTTGTCTCATATCTGACATAATTTCTGGACAATTTTACAAGTAGCCGTGATGTTAGCCACGATGGCAAGATATTTTCCTGTTGTAAGAGATTACAGTTTTGTGGCCCACTTATATTTTCTATAAATAGAGAACTGAGAAAACATCGTCATCGTTATAGAGTGTTCAGTTGTTACTTTGACGAAAGTTCAAGTTACCCTGTCTGGACCAGAATGAAGCTGTCTTTCACAGTTCTCAACAAGGTGTTAGTGGCTTCTTTTCTTTTGGTTTGTTCCGTGGGCTGCACGCCTCTCAAAGTGAGTTGAAGTTTTAAAAAAATTATGTTAAAATTTGAATTTCTTTAGTATAAGGGAAACATTGTTACACTGATCTGACATAAAACAGAGACGAGAGTAACAGATTTGGAATCAGTTGATCGTGATAGAAAGTAAACAAGGACGTTCTGACCTCATCAGAAATATCTTCTTTCTTTAAAAAAAAAATGACCTTGCAGCCACGTGGTCGGTAAAAATGAGCTAGTCTACCTGAATCCTGGTCTTTGCGAATTGTTCCTCCACCAGATACGAAGCATCAGTAGTGGATCGATAAGAGAAGCTTCTTTTTTATTTTATAATCAAAAGCATTAAGAAGCACGAGAATGTATAAAATCGGAAAAAAGCTAGGAGCAGCTTTATTACTTAACGATTACAAAGTTGTGACGTTTCGGCGTGAGCCTTAATCATACAAAAACATACAGGACGAAGAAATAGAGAGAGGAGATAAAGTATAGATTCACATGAATACTGTTTTAAAAAAAATTTTAAAGGAGTACTTAGCTGTAAATTGCAAGGTGTGGCTTGTCCGGCGGTGTGTGTCAGGAATGGATCTGGTAGGACGTGGAAATTGTTCAAATAGAGACCTGTGACATGTGGTCGGTGGGTTGTAACTGGGGGTGGTGGAAGAAGCACGAGAAGTATCAAAATATTAACAAGATACCAAAAGCATTAAATAAGACATGAAGACCATTGCGCAAGATGTCTAAACAGTATTTAAACAACATATCAAGAGAAATAAACTAGATAACTGGAACACTAAGATTGATAATAGGAATATTAAATAAGACATCAGTATACTACAACCAAATAACGGAATTTTAAACGGTGCATCATGATCAATTTAGTAGCGACAGACAGAAGAAGACTTGCAGACACGAAATTTTAATATAAGATTTATAACAATATTTATGTATCCAAGCAAGACAAAATAAAGGATTCAATGACTCGAGATCAAACATAACAAAATACTGTATATCGCAAAAAAATAAGGTCAATAACAAGAGCGGTAAACCTACATTTATTTATGCACGTTTATCTCCCTTTAACTGCAGACGTCCTGACCTCTACTACTACTATCCTCTTGCCCCATTAGCCGTCACATAGGGCTCGCAAATTGTTTCGCCACATTTTTGGTGAATTCGTTGCGAGTTTCCATAACGAGGCCATTTTTACCCCATCTAGAGTCACCTTTAGGTAGGTCTCAAGATAAGGTTGTTAGCCATATGCCCAACTCCCGATACAGGAAGGTTAGGATCTCATGACCTTCTTTCCGCCACCCGAAAAATACCATTTCACACCCCCCACGCCGCATGGGGTCAATATCGGGCAGGCCCCCACACGAACTTTTTAACTGTAACGACTTTAATATACGCTGTTAGAGCTGGAGTTACCGCAGCTGCTGGCACCAGACTTGACGTCCTTTAGATCCTCGTTAAAAGTTTTCAAGTGTATTCATTCCAATTACGGGGCCTCGAAAGAGGCCGGTATTGTTATTTTTCGTCGCTACTTCCCCGTGGCAGGAGTGGGTAAGTTGCGCGCCTGCTGCCTTCCTTGGATGTGGTAGCCGTTTCTCGTGATCCCTCTGAGGAAGCTCCACTCTATTGCAGATAAAGAGTATCGTTGTTGTACAAGTGTTCTCTGCTTGTGATAAACAGCTTCTATAACAATACATTCATGTTCGTCTTTCTATCCTCACACTAAGATATTAGAACTGAACGAGCAGACTGTAGTTCATTCATTCATTCCTTTGCATGTCCCTTGTGGAACTTTGCCTCCCTAACAGTAGTCCTGTAGGCCTCTCGGTTGTGAGCAAAATGTCCTGCTGCTGACGCATCCATTTGCAGATCATCAACGATGTCTTGCAGCCATCCTCGTCTTGGTCTTCCTCTCTTTTTTTCCCCATTATTTACCTTTCCAAGACGGTCTTCTCTAGATTACCATGACGTTTAATGTGTCCAAAATATTTAAGTTTTCTCTCTTTAACACTCTTTACTAGCTAGCCTTCTGCAATATTAAGTTCTTGTAGTATGGATATATTTGTTGTTTTTTTTGTGTCCCTGATATTTGAAGAACTCTTCTGTAGCATTTACATTCAAAGGCATTTATGTGTTTCTCAGCTGTTTTGTTAAGTGTCCGAGTCTCACAGGCATATGTTGCGATGGGAAAAATGCATGCCCTTAAAAATCTTATTTTTGTGCTTTTGTCTGTTCCTCTCCACAGATTCTTTAATTGTTTTACTTTATGAAGAGCGATAGATGTCCTCCTTTTAATTTCCCTCATTTATCTCCATTATTAGTTAGCAGTGCTCCAAGATATTCAAAACTCTCCACTTCTTCCAGTTTTTCCTCATTGATACATGTATCAGTTGCCTTGTTTGTTTTGTCAGTTGTCATCAATTTACTTTTCTTCGCATTAAGATAGAGGTTTTGCTCCTCACTATTCTGTAGTTATCAATATTAATAGTTATATTATGCTATGGTTTTCAGTTATAATATGTTATGCTTTTCAGTTATACATACATATCTCTCTACAGTCAGCGAGTCAGAATAAGTAATTAGTTATTTGCAACTTCAAGGTCACGCTTCCACTGTATAGAAATATACATGTACAAAACTCATTAATGTATTACTATCCGAGCAAAGAAGATGAGAATTACCAAGGAAATATCCTGAATATTGTCACTTTTTTTAACGACCAGTTTTGATCGTGACCTTTGACATAATCAGGGGAGGTAAATTATTTATAAATAAGTGAGACTGTTAGCGAGAGTGAAAATGTTAACCTTTTTGGGACAGGAAAAGGGAATTGTGTGGTGTGTGTGTGTTTGTGTGTGTGATTGTGAGTGTTTGTGTGTGTGTGTGTGTGTGTGTGAATTTCATCTGTTTTTCTTTGAGATAATGATAGGGTACAATAAAACATTTATATGTAATAGACATAATTGAATAACATGTTTAAAATAATGCATGGATTATATGTTTATCTTCTCCAGAAAGGCCATCATCTCAAGGCAGATTTTGTCTTTGACTGGAGAGATAAGGGTGTCATATCTCCAGTCTCCGACCAAGGGCAGATGGGAGCTGCCATTGCGTTTGTAATAGCTGGTATGTGTTATATATGTATACATACATACTACATACACATATACATACATTCATACATACATACATAATACATACATATTCATACATACATACATACATACATACATACATACATACATACATACATACACATACATACATACATACATAAGAGTTAGTGGAGTTCTTCACTGTTCAGTTACATTCTTTGATTACGAGAAGGATTTCGATACTAGATATCACAGGATGCTGTAGAAACTGCTGTAAAATTATAGAATCTCAGGCAAGACAGTAGAGCTTATAATAACTTATAGGAAGGAACAACTTGCACTGTCGTACAAAGGGCAACCCTCACAAAGAGTTTTAACGTGGAAACAGGCGTACGGCAGGGATGGTTGCTGTTGCTATTCTTATTTCTTCTAACAGACGATTGGATCGTAAAGACCACGGAAAAAAATGGAATACAATGAAAACTATGGACCCAACTAGAAGATCTCGAATTCGCAGATCACGTGGCACATTTGGCACATAGCCACACGCGAATGTAGAAGAAGCTTCACATTCGTCCAAACTGGGACTACATATTAACATGAAACAAAACAAAAATGATGGAAAACAGCAGCAGATGCAATAACCGCATGACAATTGAGGGAGTGTTAAAAGTGTAAGTAGAATTTTGTACACACTTAGGCAGCAAGTTGATAAATCCTGGGAATAGAAAAGATGTTAAACTCTGAATAACCAATGCCAAGACGCCATTTATTCATCTAACCAAGATACAGACATCAAAGAAGATCAAAGAAAACCAAACTTAGACTCTTTAATACAACGTAAAGACTGTCCTACTGTATGTTTAGGAGACATGAGTAATAACTAAGATAATAAAATAGAGGATACAGACATTCATGAGAAGGATTCTAAATATCAATGGCAGAAACTAGGAGGTCTAGGAAAGAGCAGAAAATGAGCCGGTGAACCTATAAATCGTGTCTAGAAAATGGAGATGGATTGGCCACACACTGTGAAAATCAGACACCAGATTTAAAGGCAGGCACTAACATGGAAGCCAAAGGGAAACAGAAGTAAAGGAAGACCCAGAACTACCTGGAGAAGGGAGATTAATGAAGGAGCTCAGAAACGAGGGATACACATGGAGAGGAGTAGAGAACAAATCCAAGAACAGGGATAATAGGAGGAATTTTATCTGTGGCCTATACTCCCAAGAGAGTGACGGGCAATGACGATGATATATTCAATATATATATATATATATATATATATATATTTATTTACACACACACACACACACACACACACGAGGGTTGACTGATACGTTCTCGGCATAAGGTACAACGGATTATTTTTGGACAACTTTTTAAAAGTTATTTCTCAACATAGTCATCTTGCAATTTTATGCACTTAGTCCAGCGATCCTGGAGCATATGGATCCCTTCTTTGTAAAAGTCAACATCTTGTGCCAGTAGAAAATGGCCTATGTCATGCATGACGTCATCATCTGAAGCAAATTTGCGACCACTGAGCTCCTTTTTTTTTGAGTTTGGTAAACAGGTAATAGTCCGAAGGGGCCAAATCTGGGGAGTAAGGAGGATGTTCAAGAAGCTGGAGCTGCATTCATGAATGGCAGCCATTGCCACCGCCGACTTGTGAACTGGAGCATTATCTTGATGAAAGATGGCTCCTCTCGTCAATTTCTCTGGATGCTTTTCCTTCAGTTTGACCCGCAGCTGCTTCACAAGATTAGTGTAATTGGCCCCAGTGACCGTTCTGCCATTTTGAAGATAGTCTACCAATAGCACACCTTCTGAATCCCAAAAGATGGAAGCCATCACTTTGCCTGCAGACAGAACCAACCTTGCTTTCTTTGGAGGTGGAGATCCATGATGTTTCCAATGCTTTGACTGTTCTTTGGTTTCTGGTTGAAAAAGATGAACCCAAATCTCATCCATAGTCACAAATTGCTGAAGAAACATTTCAGGATCTGCAGAAATATGCCCATGATTCTCTCTTCACATGTTGAGACGCTGTCGTCTGTGATCAGCTCCAAGAAATTTCGGGACCCATCGAGCAGAGACCTTTGTCATTTGAAGATCATTGTGAATAATGGCATGAATACATTCCTGGGAGATGCCCAACTCAGTAGCAATGTACCGCTAAGTTAGTTGTCGATCCTCCATTATCATGTCATGGATTCCGCCAGTGGTTTCATCAGTGGTTACCGTTCTTGGTCTTCCTGAACGGGGATCATCTTCCAGACTCTCCCTTCCATGTCTGAATTGGGCTGCCTATTACTTCAATGTTCTGTAAGAAGGGGCACTCTCCCCTAGAATCTCTACCATATCCTCATGGATCTCCTTCGATGATAAGCCGCTGATGCAGAGGTAGCGAATGACTGCTCGATGAGAAATTTTATCTATATTCTCAATTTCTGCCACCCCTTACCACTTCAGAAGCCTGTACAAAAATTGGTTGCAGTTAATATCTTGAAACGTGGTGTTTAATCTTACGTTAACTGATCTACAAATGAACCGAATTTCAACTGTGTGTTTCGAGTATTTGTACCTTATGCCGAGAACTTATCAGTCACTCCTCGTGTGTGTGTGTGTATGTATATATATATATATATATATATATATATATATATATATATATATAAACATTCATGCATACAAAAATATGCTTGTATTATCTGTGTAAATGATGGTGCTATGTAGTACTTAATGGCTTCGCTCATAGACAAGAAAGTTTTTGGTTTGAATTTCTGAGACCTATCTGCTCCATAGTCAAACCGCCGTAAGAAATGAATACCTGGAGTTTCCTTGGGAAAACAAAGGCAATAAAGATAGGTGCTTACTTTCGTATCTCAGACTGCTACGCTGGTCTAGAAATGTGAAGACACTTTACACTCCCACGGGTTGTAAATGTTATGATACATAATTTACTCAATGTGAGTTTCACTGAATATTTGACTGTGTTTAACATGAATGCTAGGAATGTATCTACGTGGATGCTGAAAATAGACATTTCACAAAGAACAACAGCACGAGAAAATAAATATCTGGAAGAAAAAGATATATATGTTAGAACATGTAGAAGATGTAAATATAGTAGAAGAAACTTTACAAGATACCAATAAAGTTTTCCAGGACATTAAAAAAAACAAGCAGAGAAAGTGGAATTAAAGACAAACCAAGAGAAGACTGAGTACATGAGATTAGCTAGATCAAAAGATAAATAAAATATATAGGTTAAGACCATATCCACATAGAAAATATACAGATTGAAAGAAAAGATTCATATAAATTCCTAGGAACACCATTCAGTAACTCCAACGTTATAAGAGACGAGATAAGAGCTAGAATACAAACTGGAAAGAAGACATATTTTACCTTTAGACAATTGGTACAATCAAAGATTCTATCGCACAATATGTAACTAAACATATATAAGCCACAGAGTAGGCCTGTTGTACTATATAGATAAGAAACATGGAATACAACTAAACAAGGTGTAAACCAAAATACAGACATTTGTGAAAAGTATCCTGAGAAGAATTTATGGACCGGTAGGAGACTCCATAACACACCAAAGGAAGGTAAATAGTAACAAAGAAATCAACGCATTGTTTAACTCTCAGATTGTAACAGTCATTAAGAGAAATAACAGACTGAGGTGGTTCGAGCATTTAAAGAGAATGAAGAACAATAAACAAAGGTGTACTATAAGAAATGTGAAAGACCAAGAAGTATTTCTAGACAACGATGATCAGACAAGCTAGAAAAAGACCAAGAGGTATTTCTAGACAACGATGATCAGACAAGCTAGAAAAAGACCAAGAGGTATTTCTAGACAACGATGATCAGACAAGCTAGAAAAAGACCAAGAGGTATTTCTAATCAACCATGATCAGACAAGCTAGGAAAAGACCAAGAGGTATTTCTAATCAACCATGATCAGACAAGCTAGAAAAAGACCAAGAGGTACTTATAGACAACGATGATCAGACAAGCTAGAAAAAGACCAAGAGGTATTTCTAATCAACCATGATCAGACAAGCTAGGAAAAGACCAAGAGGTACTTATAGACAACGATGATCAGACAAGCTAGAAAAAGACCAAGAGGTATTTCTAATCAACCATGATCAGACAAGCTAGGAAAAGACCAAGAGGTACTTATAGACAACGATGATCAGACAAGCTAGAAAAAGACCAAGAGATATTTCTAGACAACGATGATCAGACAAGCTAGAAAAAGACCAATAGGTATTTCTAGACAACGATGATCAGACAAGCTAGAAAAAGACCAAGAGGTATTTCTAGACAACGA
Source organism: Achatina immaculata (assembly GCA_009760885.1). Taxonomy (NCBI): domain Eukaryota; kingdom Metazoa; phylum Mollusca; class Gastropoda; order Stylommatophora; family Achatinidae; genus Lissachatina; species Lissachatina immaculata. The sequence continues at coordinate 19,073,312 of CM019713.1, forward strand.
TGATCAGACAAGCTAGAAAAAGACCAAGAGGTATTTCTAGACAACGATGATCAGACAAGCTAGAAAAAGACCAAGAGATATTTCTAGACAACGATGATCAGACAAGCTAGAAAAAGACCAAGAGGTATTTCTAGACAACGATGATCAGACAAGCTAGAAAAAGACCAAGAGGTATTTCTAGACAACGATGATCAGACAAGCTAGAAAAAGACCAAGAGATATTTCTAGACAACGATGATCAGACAAGCTAGGAAAAGACCAAGAGGTACTTATAGACAACGATGATCAGACAAGCTAGAAAAAGACCAAGAGATATTTCTAGACAACGATGATCAGACAAGCTAGGAAAAGACCAAGAGGTACTTATAGACAACGATGATCAGACAAGCTAGAAAAAGACCAAGAGGTATTTCTAATCAACCATGATCAGACAAGCTAGGAAAAGACCAAGAGGTACTTATAGACAACGATGATCAGACAAGCTAGAAAAAGACCAAGAGATATTTCTAGACAACGATGATCAGATAAGCTAGAAAAAGACCAAGAGGTACTTATAGACAACGATGATCAGACAAGCTAGAAAAAGACCAAGAGATATTTCTAGACAACGATGATCAGACAAGCTAGGAAAAGACCAAGAGGTACTTATAGACAACGATGATCAGACAAGCTAGAAAAAGACCAAGAGATATTTCTAGATAACGATGATCAGACAAGCTAGGAAAAGACCAAGAGATATTTCTAGATAACGATGATCAGACAAGCTAGAAAAAGACCAAGAGGTATTTCTAGACAACGACGATCAGACAAACTAGAAAAAGACCAAGAGGTATTTCTAGACAACGATGATCAGACAAGCTAGAAAAAGACCAAGAGGTATTTCTAGACAACGGTGATCAGACAAGCTAGAAAAAGACCAAGAGATATTTCTAGACAACGATGATCAGACAAGCTAGGAAAAGACCAAGAGGTATTTCTAGATAACGATGATCAGACAAGCTAGGAAAAGACCAAGAGGTATTTCTAGATAACGATGATCAGACAAGCTAGAAAAAGACCAAGAGGTATTTCTAGACAACGATGATCAGACAAGCTATAGAAAGATCTCTGTGTTCTTGGGATCGACAACTGGCAAACAAAATAAAAAACGGGAGGAATGTATGAGTACTTTGTCTGTAGCAGTGAGCATCATTGGCTTGGAAAGCTGCTCAAAACAGAAGAAGAAGAAGAAGAAGAAGAAAAGTAGACTGAGAAGAAGGGAGGGAGACAGAAAGGGAGGGGTGTGAAATGAAGGAGAATCAATGACAGAGCACTCATCATTATTTGACTCCATGATTGTGTCACAAAGAGTGCAGAAATGTTTCTGTGACATGCGCACTGAGAGCCAAGTACTAACGCCTGAAATATTCTTTGAAATATTCTGTTTATCTTCATTATGTGAAATATGATGGTCAAATTACAGTACAGATGGTTATTTATTCTAAGATATTTTTGGAATCTCACAGTTTGTTATATCCACAGAGGGCGTTGAGAGCCTCCTCGCCATACAGACACAAAAACCTGTGGTTGTACTAAGTAGACCAGAAGTTGCAGACTGTTGCGATGATCAGTGGTTACAGCCCATATATCCTGGCTATGATTGTATCATTCTCATTGGAGGTTTGTGTACAGAAGCTGCTTATAACACTTCTAAAGGGAGCTGTGGTAACAACACCTGTCAAGCTGTTGGAAAGGTGAGAGTTGCTGTCTGGGGAAAATGCTTTAGACACGGGATGTTTAGTCTGTAAACATTTAGGGAATGTAAAATTAAAACTAAAGATGCTATTTAAATATGCAAAATTATTGGAGAAACACAAACTTTGTGCAACTGCTTGAATTGTTTGCGTTAAGACTGTTGATGTGAATGTAGGACCTTTTTCAGACCTTAATGTGGGTGTATGACTCTCTACAATGTGATTATGACATCAGCTAAACAGAGAACATAGTTTATTGTATATGTTTTCTCATTAATAAAACTAGGACTAGATTTAAAATCGAATACTCTGGTTTTAAAACAAAACTTCTTTCCTATCTTCTCTCCTGGCGTTTTATCTCTGAAATCGAGTTCCGTCACATGTCATGCGTCAATGAGCTCCTAATCCAGGTAGACTGTACGACAATAAACACTACCACGTCTGTTCTGGTCACTTTTAATTCGATCGCTTTTCTCTCTCACACAAAGAATAAAATCAGAAATGTCTGTAATCTGTATTTTCTATATGTTTTGTATGAAATATCCATGACTTTTTTCCAACTTTCTGAAGGATCTGTTGCACAATACGATCCCAGAAATAGTCAAGACAAAAGGAAGCCACTTGCGAAGACAATGCCAACAAGCTGGTGATCAATATTGGTCGCGACAGATCTGTTGCACACACCAAAACATCGTGTCGCACACACACAAAAACAAGATCAAGCTTTGTTTTTGGACGTGAATAGTAGTTCCATGTAGCATAAACTCAGAAAAGCTGAAATTCTCAGCTGTAGGAGACACAACCCACAAACGCAGCTTCTAAACAGTAAGATACACAAAATACAAAACTCTACGCTTTCCTGATCATCTCTGCCCTCAGGTGACCAAGTCCGGCTACATCGAAGCAAATCGAGAAGATCAGATGGTGGAGGTCATACACCAGACCACACTCACTGCTTTCATCGACGCCAGTCATGATTCTTTCCAGGTACAATCCATCCATCCATCCATCCATCCATCCATCCATCCATCCATCCATCCATTCATCCATCCATCCATCCATCCATCCATCCATCCACATTTTTCTTCTATACAATTTAGCAGTCTCTTGAACATGTACATATCTGGTTGCTCGGACCCCATTTTTTCCCTGAATGTTTCCTGTTACAATTAACCACAGAGTAAAGTCTCCTCAAAATAAGTTACCTATTTTACTTCAGACGTATGTGGGCGGCATCTACTCGGAGCCAAACTGCAGCTCTGTGATGCTGGACCATGTGGTGCAGGTGGTAGGTTACGGCACGGAGTCTAACGTGGATTACTGGATTATCAAGAACTCGTGGGGTAGGTATAGGCTGATTGTTACTTTTACTTACATCACTATTTTTATCTTATCCTTCACTATCGACATCATCTTTCTTCAGAGCTGTTTAAGAATCACAAAAAAAATTTTTTAATCTCTTTCTCGCTCACTTTCTGTTTTCTACCAGCAAAACTAGCTGTTTTACAAGTTAAACGTCATGCGAATTTAGAGAAGACCGTCTTGTAAGGGTACATAATAGAAATAAGAAAGAGACGAAGACCAAGATGAAGATGGCTGTAAGACATCGTTTATGATATGCGAATGGATGCATCAGCACCAGGGCATCTTACTTACAACCGAGAGGCCTACGGGAGAGCTATTAGGAAGGCAAAGTTCCGCAAGGGACATGTAAATGACTGACTGACTGACCGACAAGTTAAAATCTTTGTACTTCTTTATATATTTTTCTTCGGTTTTCAAATGCCAAAAAATGTAACCCATTTATACTTTTCTCTGTTTATCTGTCACAAATTCGACGTTTCTGTATTTGATCTTTTATTTTTCATAAATTCAACTTGTCCATACGTCTTTGAATTTGAAACAAATACATCTTTTTTCCGTCATAAGCCAACAGAAATACGTATGTATCATAGAGGAAAAGTTTTAAGAAGTGGAGAGTTTTGAATATCTTGGATCACTATAAAGTAATAATGGAGATACAATGAGGGAAATTAAAAGGAGGGCAACTATCGCTCTTCAAAAAGTAAAACAACTAAATACGCTGTAATGAGGAACAGACAGAACTACAAAAATAATATTTTTAAGGGCATGCATCTTTCCCATCGCAACATATGCCTGTGAGACCTGGACACTTTACAAAAACAGCTGAGAAACATACATTGTCTTTGAATATAAATGGTACAGAATAGTTCATCAAATACTATGGACACAAAAAAAGAACACATATATCCATACTACAAGAACTAAATATTGAAGAAGCCTGGCTAGTAAAGATACCTTTCTGATACCTTTTCTATAATTTTCTCCGTTCTATATGACACAGATAAAACTGTTCTATTCTTTAATGTTTCCCATGTTCTGCTTTGTGCACTTTATAGCTTGTAGTACATAGTTTAACATATGAACCTTTGGACCCAGTTTCTGTGTTTCGTCCCTCTCTATGTAGACCAGCCCAACGATGATCTTAACAGCCTGTTTTCCTCGTACACTGAACATGTTTAATCTATCGCCGCTGCTGTTTATGAATCTCAGATTTTTGCTGTTTCTTTTTACACTCCACGATTTCAGAACTTCTTTCTCTTTACCGTTTAGTGTTATTTAGCTTTTTTGTTCCCCCTCCACCATTCTTGGCAATTCTTTGCTGTCAAAATCTTTGGTCATAGTTTCATTTTTATCAGTCACAATCTACATCTTCAACTTAATCAAACATCAATTTGTTTCCACCACACATCACTGTTAACAAAACTCATCATGCTAGAATACAAATTCTATCTTGCAGGTGTTGACTGGGGAGAGCGAGGCTACATGAGGATCCTTCGAGGCAAAAACATGTGTGGTATAGCAACCTTGACATTCTACCCCATCAACCAACAGTAGGCATCAGGCTGGGGACGCCAGAGAGGACGATCTGATTCTATGATAGATAATTAATGAGAAATAATCTCTTATCATAATTATCTACCCTGATGAATGATGAGTCAGAAAATGGCGGTCGTCTTATGGATGTTTTTTCAAATTCATTTTATATCATTGAATTCTAGCTAAAATAAAAATGTGGTTAAATTTAGTCACGAAGTGGTACATTTATGTATGCAACTGTTTCCTGTCATTAATATGCTTAAACTATATGATATCTGCGTTATTGTGCTCAAGGAAAGTGACAAAAATACATTATAATTTATTTTGTTACTGAGCAGATTTGGGAATTTGCATAAATAATGAAATAAAGTGACATGAAATTTCAGCATCTACTTCTTTGAATGTTCAGTCCTTTGAAGTGAGACTGTGTGCTGTCATTTGTCCGAGCTGTGTGAGTGGTAAACATCTGTAAACAATTGTTGTAAAGATAAGAAAGATGTTTTAAAGTTCTTGTGGCTTCCATCTTTCTCTCTCAACCAGCTACATCCTAGTGGACCTTTGAAATAATTTTCATGTCTCAGAGAACCTCAGTATCAAATAATTATATCTGCATGTCCATCTATAGAAATGGTTGTATCTGAAAGTCCATGTATAGAAAACGTTTGTATTTGCAGGTTATGCACAGAAATGATTGTATCTGGAGGTCGATGTATAGAAATGATTGTGGAAATAAATGAATAGAAATGATTTTGTGTAGAGATCACCCATGTATAGGAAAAATGTTATCTGGAAATTGTATCTGGTATAGGACTCGCATGACATTTATTGTCTTCTGTGAGTTTTTCAATCTCATCAAGAGATGTTATGCCCAGTAAACTGGAGTCTCTTCACAATGCCCTCTTTAGAGTTTCACGTGGTCGATCTCTTTTTCTTCGGGATGTTATGATCCACTTGATAGCTTGTTGTGGGATTCTCTGATTGTTTCTTTCTATCACATGACCGACATATGTCCATCTTCTTTTTCTAGTCACCTGTGAGACATGTTATTGTTTGCTCACCCGTCTTATCTCTGGGTTGTTCTTGAATTCGTTCCACTATACTGTGAGTATTTTCCCTCGGAACTTGTTTTCGAAAGAGTCTAATTTCTTGTATATTTCTTTAGTTGTTTTTCAGTTTTCACATGCATAAATAAAAGTGGGTATTACGTGTGAATTGAATAGTCTTAACTTGGTTTTTGTGCTTATAACTTTTGAATGCCACATGTTCTCAAGGATCTTGAAGATCAATGATGCTTTTGCGATTCTAATTCTAACTTCCTTTCTGGTGTTACCATCCTGGTCTATGTCGCTGCTGAGGTATGCAAATTGGTGTACGTCCACAACAGCTGTTCCTTCTAAGTATATGTTTCCTTCGTGATTAATGAGAAGTTTCATTATTTATGTTTTTCCTTGTTAATTTCAAGTCTTATTTTACTAGCCAGTATAGACAGTGTATCTGTTTTTTTTTCTTGTATCGATTACACATCATCACTGATAACAGTTATGTCATCTGCAAAATCATGATCTTCCAGTTGGGTGTCATGTACTTAATAAATGCCAGTTTTACCTGTAAAACATTTTGTCATTATCAAGTCTATGGTCTGTTTCAATCTGGAACCATTACTCATTCCTTCTTCTGTGTTGACTGCAAAAATATATCCGTTGTAGAGGTCCTTAATAATGTTGACAATTTCAGATGGTATTCCATATATTCTTAAAACTCTGTTCACAATGAATCTTCGTGTATGCTATCAAATGCCCTTTAAAAGTGTGAAATTCAGGAAAAATAAGAGATACAATTTAAACCACCCAAATTGATTGGCATGATTCCAACAGTTCAGATTTAAGTAGCAATAACAGAAATAGAGCACGGCAATCAATCAAACATGGCAAGATCCTCAAACGACGAAGACAAGTCAAGCATTCTGTCTGTCAGTCTAGACACTCACTTAAATATATCAGAAACAAATCAGCTGCATTGCACTGAACAAAAGTTTATCTAATTCTTTCTGTATCTCTCTCTCTGTATCTTTCTCTGTCTCTCTCCATCTTTCTCTCTTTCCCAAGTATGTCGCATAACTAATCCAACTATTGGTTAAGTAGAGGTAACTAGATCACAAAAACCTGTCACATGTAGATCATCGCTGAGTAAACAAGTATGTAATTCAGGCAACAAGTTGATGATGGAAAACAGTCAGGTGAGCAATATATGGCGAGTCGCGGCTCACACAAAACAGAAGCACATAGAACATGAATAACACGATTACAGCCGGGAATTTCAACTATCAGCTACATCTACCGCCATAGGAATAAGATGTAACTATCACATCAATGCTACTCTAACACACGACACAAGTACTAATTCATAATAATCACACAACTTAGGACTAGAGTTCTACTTTTACTCGCTCAATCACTCCATGAACAGTTATAATAATCTCCGTCTATTCTGTCTCTGAACTCACGAGCCACGTTTATATCCGCATCTCCCGCACGTAAATTACATTATGTTCTCGTGTAACACCTTTCCCAGTCCTAAAGTGAGCATAAAATCTAGTGTGAGTATAAAAAAAGCACAAGTAAGGGCTTTTAACTTCAAAAATATTATTTCAGGGCTGTTCACCTTTGTTTACCATATCTTGCAACCATTTATGGTCAATTTTTAGATACTATATTTTTCAAAAAAAAAACAAAAACGAAACGCAACACTACTCTAGTCGTAATGGACACCAAATTTTAAACGTGTATTACAATTTTATTTTACGGAATTAATGTTTCAATCTTAGCTTGAAGAAACTTTAAGTCTTTAACAATGAAATGATGTTCATTAAACTTGGTTTGGACTTTTATTCTTTGCGACTGAGGCCTCCGTTTCAGTAAAGTGTATGGCCTCCTCTGGCCTGTATCAGAGAAGGTCATCTCCTTGACATGGACCCGATTAGTCGTTGGATCTGTTGTTGTGGGATAGCTGGCCACTCTTCCAGCAGTGCAAGAGACAACTGTCGGAGATTGGTTGGCGCCACGTTTCTCTGGCGGACCTGTCTGTTGAGTTCATCCCATAAGTGTTCTATTGTGTTACTGTCTGATGACATGGATGCCATGGAATGGTCTGGACGTTGTTGTCAGCGAGGAACTGTGCGGTGAGTTGTTCCACATGAGGTCGAGCGTTATGCTGCTGAAAAAATCGACCCTGGTGCAGCCAGAAGTGGAAGGACAATTTAGGGCGAAGAACTTCAGAAACGTATCGTTGGGCATTCAGACGACCTCCAATTTGCACCAGATCACTTCTTCCCACGAAATTGATTGTCCCTTACACCAGTACACCTCTACCTCCATGTGGAGGAGCCTCATCCACGCAGTTCTGGGCGTATCGCTCATGGACTGCGGTAAACCTTTCTCCGCTTATCGTGTCACTGGAGCAGAAAGAATGGTTCATCACTAAACAAAACCCTTCTTTAATCAATCGCAACGGTCCATTGACGATGCTGGTTCGCCCACTGCAGTCGGTTCTGGCGATGCCGCCCCGTTAGAACAGGACATCTGTAGGGTCTTCTAGCCCAAAGACCAGCGTCGTGCAGCCGGTCCCTGACCGTTTGATCTGAAATTCGACGAGCTGCTGTCATTGACTGGACTCTTCAGGACGCAGATGCAAATCGATTCCTGAGATGATGCAGTCATATGAAGCGATCTTCGGCAGGAGTTGTGACAATGGATCTTCCACTGCATGGCCGGTCTGCAACTGAGCCAGTTTCTTGAAATCGTCACCAAAGGCGACTAATGGTGCTTCTAACCACATTAAATTGTCTCGCCACTACATTTTGTGACTATGCAGTCTGTAAATGTCCAATGATGATGAGTCGCTGTTCTGTAGTGAGATGAGTCATACTTGCGCATTGAATTTTCAAATGAATTAATTCGAGGAGGATAAATCTTTTATAGGCATTCAATAACAAGGTCAGTGGGCTTTGTATTCAGTAAGTTTCATGGGATTCTCGTGAACCTGTCATGAGTTATTGTCAAAAATGTTGTTTTGACTAGTGTCGCTTTTCTGTGCTAATGAATCAACTTCTGGGTACATTTCAGGTCAGCACGTGAAGTAGATGTTCAAGTGAACGTTTCAGATAATTTACCCTTGTATGATCAACAAATTTCAGTTTAAATCGCAACATCGTATTTGTTGCGTTTCTTTTCTTTTTTTTTTTTTTGAACAGTATATAGCACTCACTAATTATTAGATTACTATAATATCCTCTCTTATTGGCAGAAATGCAGATGAAACCACTGACAACAATTATTGAGGAAAGACGCTGGCGATGGTTGGGACATGTGCTCAGAATGACTGACAACTCACTACCAAAAATAGCACTAAGATGGACACCACAGGGGAACAGAAGTAAGGGTAGACCAAAAGAGACATGGAGAAGAACAACAGAAAGGATGTTGAGCAATAGAGGGCTCACCTGGGCAAGAGCAGAAAAAAAGGCGAAAGACAGGCATTTGTGGAAAACCCTTGCGGAAGCCCCATGTGCCCTGGGCACTTAAGGTTCAGAGATAATATCCTCTACATCGTAGAGCACTGCAAAATAAAAGGCGAAGTGTTCGACAGATTTGTTGTCTTCATTACGAATTAGTCTTCCTTCATAATGAAGAATAGTGGTGACATTTGTAAAGAGATTTAAAGCACCACTGCATCAGTTCCATTTATTCTTACACCTTACATCCTGCCCGTGCCGTTAAACGTCACATAGGGTTCGCATAGTTATTTGCCAAGTTCTCCTGTTCTCGACGAGTCTTACAACTTCATCAAGAGATGTTATGCCCACTAAACTGGCTTCTCTTAACAATGTCGTCCTTAGAGTTTCACGTGGTCGACCTCTTTTTCTTCGGCCTGTTGTGCTCCACTTGATAACTTGTTTTGATATTCTTTGATTGTTTATTCTCATCACATGGCCTATATATGTCCATCTTCTTTCTCTGATCACCCATGAGACAGGTTGTTATTTGCTCATCTGTCTTATCTCTACATTATTCTTGAATTCATTCAACTTTATACCAAGTATTTTCCTTAAGGATTTGTTTTCAGAACAGTCTAACTTCTTGTCTATTTCTTTAGTTGATTTCCAGCTTTCGCATGCATAAACGAAGGTGGATATCACATTTGAATTGAATAATCTTAACTTGATTTTGTGCTTATAACTTTTGAAACCCATGTTTTCTGAAGATTTCAGAAGGACAATGCTGCTTTTGCAATTCAAATTCTAACTTCCTTCCTGGTGTCACCATCCTGGTCTATGTAGCTGCCAAGATATGAAAATTGGTTTACATCATCAACAGCTGTTCCCTCTACGTATATTTTTCCTTCTTGATTAATGAGAAATTTCATAATTTTTTTGTCGTTGTTAATTTAAGACCTATTATGTTAATTTAAGACCTATTATGTTAATTTTGCTAGCCAAGGAAGAATTAATGTATGTTTCTTAATGAAAAACTTGACAAGACAGCTGAGAGGCGCGTAGATGATTTTGAGTGTGGGTGCTACAGGGGATTTCTTCAGATATCATGGACACGGGAGGGAATAGGTGTTTCCATACTGCAGGAACTTAGTATTGAGGAGGGCTGGCTAGTAAAGAGGATTGGACAGAGAGAACTTGGATATTTTGGACACATTGAGCGTCATGGTGGTATAGAGAAGGCCGTCTTTGAAGGCTACGTGATGGGACATGGAGGGAGAGGAAGATCAAGGCGATGATGGCTGAATGACATCGTTAAGGATCTGGAAATGGATGCATCAGCAGCAGGCCATCTTGCTCACATCAGAGAGGCCTACTGGAGTGCTGTTAGGGAAGCAAAGTTCCTCAAGGGACATGCAAATCTGACGGCACAAACCAAAGAATGGGCACGATCAAAATTTCCTGACTTCGGTGATAAAGCGTCATTACAGCTACAGTTTCAGACTAACTCTGAACTTTCGTCAAAGTAGAAACTAAAACTAATATTTTGGTTCGATTATTTTCTATGTCTGTTAAACGAGAGTCAACTATTAAACTGATATCTGATACAACTCGGACACGCTTGTCACAAAAGGTAAAATCAACAAGAGAACGTGATAGAACATATTACCTTTAGAAGGTACAAGTGGGTCTAGTTATCTCCTATTTGAATGTGTGTATGTACGAGTTGTTGGCATAGATTTTAATATATGTTTAGCATAATAAATCATAGGGCAGGAAGAAGATGTAGGTCAGTATATTAAAAATATTATTGTGACGCTGATTTAGCAAAATGGTGATAGAATGTTCTGTAAGGTGAGTGAATGAAATATCACGGGTAATTGATTAGAACATTATGTTGTTAATCACTTATGTAAAACTTATGTAAATTTTAAATCTGTAAAACATATCAAACGATATACCAGCATCTGAACTACAAAACATAGAGAGTGCAAGAAGATAAAGATACAATTTTATCAACAACTTTGAATTAATAATCCACACTCAGGATTTATGAAGCTGGGGGATAGCATTTTATCTACAAAAACTACGGACTGAACTTAAAAGAATGGACGAGTTTGGTATAGCTGAAGTCATAGGCAACTGACTCTTCATGCCACGGCATCCTATGAGAAATGTAAAAACGGGTATCGGACACATTCTGTTAGAGAAAACAGTTTTAGAACTGGGATAATGTCTGCTTGCTTGAAGAGCACACCAGAATGTATCCTGCCGTCAGTGTATGACTTGTACAAGGGAGGACCAGGTATAAGCTGCAGGTATGTAGATCATACCTTGACTTGAAACAACTGACTAAAGTACTGATAACGCATACAATGTGAAGCTCTTCTCAACAATGTTTTATTTTCAATCTGGTCTATTTTTAAATCTTGTAAAGTAAAAATAATCAGAGAATCCTTGATAAAAATCACCTGCTTCAAGTGCCACGGCGGGCAGTTTTGTAGAAAATCGCTCACATGACAACAATATGATAATCACATTTATGACTTCATAATTATGTCCTTGTAATCTCGTCGATGATTAGCAATAGATTGGCACTGACCTTCGACTGCAACGTAACAGAAAACACCGCCTGAGTTTTTAAGTAACACTGTAGCTTATTTATTTGCTGTTATAATTTTTATGTGAATTGCAAACATTAATAAAAGCTGGGTTTCATCTTCGTCATTACAGAGATATGCATATATATATATATATATATATATATATATATATATATATATATATACACACAAGAAGAAAGAGTTAAATATACCACACTGACACACTAACGTGGTTCTGGTTTGTTTTATTTTAAAGATGTCTTAAGCAAATAAATTTCACTCTTGTAACTATCTCCTAAATTCCCTGAAGCAAACAGCTCATTTAAGATTACTTCCCTTCGTTACACAGAAAATTCAATCTTTCATTCTAGATGTTAGTTCAGATTTTCATAATTCATTACTGACAATGTCTTTAGACGTTGACCATTATGTACAATCACAGGATTTTCTGATTTTGTCACATTACTTTTCATTCAACTGTCACTTTGCCAACGTTTAGATATTTTTCTCTCAGTCGCCAAGTCTAGTTTTTCTCCTCCTCTTCATGTCTCACTTTAGAGTTAACCCAGATAACAACAAAATGCCAGAAAACTGAAACTTTTGTCAAGAAAAAAGACAACGCCGAGTGTAGCAGGAAATAACGAGGGACTTAAAAGTAGAAAATTTCTCAAAAGTAACATGAGTGTCACATAATCCTTAAAACATTAATGGCAGTATATTTACATCCCGTATCACACCAACATCAAGTATATTTGTAAAACATTACTATCATAAATTTGATAAGCGTTTCCTGGTTAACTCTTTCATAAACAGGTCTCCTCAAATGTGGCGTTTAATAAACCAATGGAAGAATATGTAATCATTGTGAAGATCTATTAGTTGTATACAAAAACTAATGAAGTAACGTCAACAACAAAAAAAGCAACTACGAGACGAAGGCTTTTTTTTTTTACAAGACAATGAAGGACTTAGAAACCGTGATAGAAGAACTAAATATTCGTATATAGCGGTAAGTAATAGATAATACTTTCTGAAGATCAGGATTAATCTACTTCAGCGACGTTATTATTAGCATTTTCTTAATAGATAAAAGTAAATGAAGGTGTGTTCCCAATATTTATTCTTATCATCAGCGAAAAAAAGAACATATTCTTTCTATTTTATTGTGTCATTGCTCATGTTGTGTATTAAAATTTATCTCATAATATTATCTCCCCACATGACAGCATGTGACATTTACTTGTGACAGTCAGCTGATGTCTTAGCAGATGATAATCTTGGTTGATTTTTCTTCTTTCTGTCTCTGGTATTGCTGCTGCTGATGATGACTGTCTTTGTCAACACTCCATTGTTTATATAATTTCTTATATACAAACACACACAAAAGTGAGGTCCTCTATGATAATGATGATCTCCTCTTTGTAATGTTTTAGTGTAGTATAAGATTTTTTTTTTTTACTTGAAAACGCTGTCCGAACAACAAGCTTCAAGCCGTTCTTATTATTCCTTGTTGGTCCTGTAAATCTGGTTGGTTTACGCTGTGTTGTCGCTAGGCCCCCGTACAGCACTGGACCTGACTTCGACTCGTCTCCATCCGTAACATAACACATAACACACATACTCAAAGTCATGAATCTTTCCATCATTCCTTCTGTCACTGGACTTGTCAGCAGGACGTAACATCTGGGACTTATTTCTCTGACATTTACATCTCAAGAATTGCGGCTCTGAATCTATTTCTTCGGTACATAATTCACTGGGTACTAGGTGCCCTTTTAGTTGAATAATAGCCATATTTCTAACGAGATTTTAGATGCCACTGGTTTTTTAGTTTAGGCTGTTTTTAAGGATTCGAGTTGGGTGCCGCTGTTTTCTATCGTACGATATTTGTAACGATATTTTAGTTGCACTGTCTGATAACGTGATATATTTATTTCTACCAATTGTCCTTATTTAGGAATAAAGAATCTCCTCCTCTGAAATATACTTCTTGTGCAATTTCTTCTCTAACAAATGCTTGTTTAATATTTCTTTAAACAAGATGCATCCTTTTTGACTGTCCTTTTTTATACATCCCTTTCTGACATACTCTTCTCTGACACGTCATTCCCTGGTAAATGTTTCTTCTACGGCACATTTTGTCTGACAGTTCCTTCTCTGTCACGCCTTTCCCTCACACAGCGTTCCCTGGCACATGCCTCACTGTCACACCTTTCTCTGGCACAGCGTTCCCTGGCACATGCTTTGTCATACCTTTCCCTGACACAGCGTTCCCTGGCACATGCTTTGTCACACCTTTCCCTGACACAGCGTTCCCTGGCACATGCTTTGTCACACCTTTCCCTGACACAGCGTTCCCTGGCACATGCTTTGTCATACCTTTCCCTGACACAGCGTTCCCTGGCACATGCTTTGTCACACCTTTCCCTGACACAGCGTTCCCTGGCACATGCTTCTCTGTCACACCTTTCTCTGACAGAGCGTTCCCTGGCACATGCTTCTCTGACATAATTGTTTCTAGCACGTCTATGTTTAAGACATCCTTCTCTGATATCTCATTCACTGACACACATTTCTCTACTGCACACACACACACACACACACACACACACACACTCTCTCTCTCTCTCTCTCTCTCTCTCTCTCTCTCTCTCTCACACACATCCTCCTCTTACACACCTTTCTGTCACACACTCTTCTCTGATACATCTTTCGTTTGTGTCCCCTTTTCTGTCACATTTTTTAAAACAATCCTACTTTGATGAATTTACACAGAAATAAAATCAGTGGACATCTACAAGAGTCCATTACAAGAAAATGTAACCACTGAAAGAGAAAAATAAACCAATACATCAACTACATAATAACCAAACACATTATTGGACTTCAATCACCTTTGCTCTCCTTGTTCTCACTCAGTCGTTTACATGTCCCTTGCAGAACTTTGTCTCCCTAACAGCACTCCTGTAGGCCTCTCAGTTGTGAGCAAGATGGCCTGCTGATGCATCCACTCGTAGATAATCAAAGATGTTTTGCAGTCATCTTCACCTTGGTCTTCTTCTCTTTCTTTTTCCAATTATGTAGCTTCCCAAGACTGTCTTCTTTAAATTCTCATGTCGTTAATATGCACAAAATATTGAAGTTTTCTGTGTTTAATCTTCTTTAATAGTCAACCTTCCTCAGTATATATATATAAAGTTCTTGTAGTATGGATATATGTGTTCCTTTTTGTGTCCATGATATTTGAAGGACTCTTTCATAGCATTTACATTCATTTACGTTCCTACTCACATTATACACTTGTAGAAAACAACTAATGTCTGTGTCTCATAGCTGACATAATTTCTGGACACTTTTTCAAGTACCCGTGATTTTAGCCACGATGGAGAGATATTTTCCTGTTGTAAGAGATTACAGTTTTGTGGCCCACTTATATTTTCTATAAATAGAAAACTGAGAAAACATCTTCATCGTTATGGAGTGCTAGCTTCAGTTGTTACTTTGATGAAAGTTCAAGTTACCCTGTCTGGACCAGAATGAAGCCGTCTTTCACAGTTCTCAGCAAGGTGTTAGTGGCTTCCTTTCTTTTGGTTTGTTCCGTGGGCTGCACGCTTCTCAAAGTAAGTTACATTTTTTAAAATTATGTTAAAATTTGAATTTCTTTAGAATAAGGGAACCATTGTTACATTGATCTGACATAAAACAGAGACGAGAGTAACAGATTTGGAATCAGTTGATCGTGATGGAAAGTAAACAAGGACGTTCTGACCTCATCAGAAATATCTTCTTTCTTTAAAAAAAAAATGACCTTGCAGCCACGTGGTCGGTAAAAATGAGCTAGTCTACCTGAATCCTGGTCTTTGCGAATTGTTCCTCCACCAGATACGAAGCATCAGTAGTGGATCGATAAGAGAAGTTTCTTTTTTTTATTTTATAATCGAAAGCACTAAGAAACGCGAGAAGTATCAAAATATTAACAAAGTACCAAAAGCATTCAACAAGACATGTAGACCATTACGCAAGATATCTAAACAGTATTTTAAAAACTTATTAAGAGAAATAATCTAGATAACTAGAACATTAAGATTGATATTAAGAATATTAAATAAGACATCATGTCCAAATAACTGAAATTTAAACAGCACATCATGATCAGTTTAGTAGTGACAGATAGAAGAAGACTTGATGACACGAGAATATTGTTTGCCATAATGGAAACTCTGATATAAGAATTCTAACATTATTTGGATATCAATCAACAAGAAATAAAGGATTCAATGACTCGAGACCACACATAGTAAAATACAATTTAAAAAAATAAGGTCAATAACAAGAGCGGTAAAACTACATTTACTTATGCACGTTTATCTCCCTTTAACTGCAGATGTCGTGACCTCTAACTCCACTCTATTGCAGATAAAGAATATCATTGTTGTACAAGTATTCTCTACTTGCGATAAGCAGCTTCTATAACAATACTTTCATCTTCGTCTTTCTTTCTGCACACTAAGATATTAGAAATGAACGAGAAGACTGTAGTTATTAATATTAATAGTTATAATATGTTATTATTTGCAGTTATACATACATTTCTCTCTACAGTCAACGAGTGAGAATAAGTAATTAGTTATCTGCAACTTCAAGGTCACGCTTCCACTCTATAGAAATATACATGTCATCATCATCATCATCATCATCATCATCAGGTGCCGTGCCGACTGGCGTTGGCTAATATACTGTCCAGTATCATTTCTCTTGGTCTTCCCCTTTGATCTTCTTCCTTCTATTTTTCCTGTTGTTATAATATTTTCTTCTCATTGCATGTCCTATGAAATTACATTGTCTTTTTGACAAGGTTTTTTTTTTGTCTCTCCAGCTCTTCTCCTACATTATTCATTAGTTATTTTTGCTGTCCAGGGGATTCGCAACATTCTTCTAATAAAACACATTTCTGCTGCTTCCAATGATTTTTATACATACCTGTCTATTGTCCATGGTTCACTTCCATATAACAAGATATGTTAAATATAGCATTTTAGGACTCGTTTTCTAACATTCATTGATAAGGATGTGTTGGATAATATGTTTCTCATTCTCTGAAATGCAGTCTTTGCTTGGCCTATTCTGTTCCTAATTTCTGTTTGCATTTCCCATCTGAAGTTATTACTGCTCCAAGGTATTTGAATTTCTGCACCTGCTTTAGAATAGTTCCGTTTAATTTTATACTGCATGCTAGTGGATTGTGTTTCTTAGATATAACCATAGCCTCATGTACAAAATTCATTAATGTATTACTATCCGAGCAAAGAAGATGAGAATTTCAAAGAAATATCCTGAATATTCTCACCTTTTTAAAAACGAGTTTTGATCGTGACCTTTGACATAATCAGGGGAGGTAAAAAATTCAAAAACAAGTGAGACTGTTCAGCGAGAGTGTTAATGTTAAACTTCTAGGGACAGAAAAAGGGAAATGTGCGTGTGTGTTTGTGTGAATTTCATCTGTGTTTCTCTTGGAGATTAATGATAGGGTACAATGAAACATTTATATGTAATCCTCATAATTGAAGAACATGTTTAAAATAATGCATGCATAATATATTTTTATCTTCTCCAGAAAGGCCATCATCTCAAGGCAGATTTTGTCTTTGATTGGAGAGATAAGGGTGTCATATCTCCAGTCTCTGACCAAGGGGAAATGGGAGCTAGCATTGCGTTTGTAATAGCTGGTATGTGTTATTATATATGTGTATACATACATGCATATATACATACATACATATATCCATAAATACATATATATATACATATACATACATACATACATACATACATACAAACATACATACATATATACTTGTACATTCATACATACATTAGTCAATCATTTGCATGTAATTTGCGGAATTTTGCCTCCCTAATAGCTCTCATGTAGTCCTCTCGGTTGTAAGCATGATGCACTGTTGCTTTTGCGTCCATTCGCAGATTATCAACGATGTCTTGCAGCCATCTTCGCTTTGGTCTCCCTCTCTTTCTACTTTTCCCGTATGTTCTCTTCCAAAGTAATCTTCTCTAAACTATCATTACGTTTAATGTGTCCAAAATATTTTAAGTTTTCTTACTTTAATCTTCTTTACTAGCCAGCCTTCTTCGATATTAAGTTCTTTCAGTATGGATATATTTGTTTCCTTTTATATCTATGAAACTTGAAGAACTCTTCTGTAGCATTTACATTCAAAGGCATTTATATGTTTCTCTGCTGTTTTGTTAAGTGTCCAGATCTCACAGTCATACATACTTACATACAATTTTAGAGAACATTTAGTGGAATGGTACTCTTCACTGTTCAGTTACATTCTTTGATTACGAGAAGGATTTCGATACTAGATATCGGAGGATGCTGTAGAAACTGCTGTAAAATTATAGAATCTCAGGCAAGACAGTAAAGCTCATACTAACTTATAGGAAGGAACAACTTGCACTGTCGTACACAGGGCAACCCTCACAAAGAGTTTTAACGTGGAAACAGGCGTACGGCAGGGATGGTTGCTGTTGCTATTCTTATTTCTTCTGACAGACCATTGGATCGTAAAGACCACGGGGAAAAAATGGAATACAATGAAAACTATGGACCCAACTAGAAGATCTCGAATTCGCAGATCATGTGGCACATTTGGCACATAGCCACACGCGAATGTAGAAGAAGCTTCACATTCGTCTAAACTGGGACTACATATTAACATGAAACAAAACAAAAATGATGAAAAACAACAGCAGATGCAATAACCGCGAGACATTTGAGGGAATGTTAAAAGTGTAAGTAGAATTTTGTACACACTTAGGCAGCAAGTTGATAAATCCTGGGAATAGAAAAGATGTTAAACCCTGAATAACCAATGCCAAAACGCCATTTATTCATCTAACCAAGATACAGACATCAAAGAAGATCAAAGAAAACCAAACTTAGACTCTTTAATACAACGTAAAGACTGTCCTACTGTATGTTTAGGAGACATGAGTAATAACTAAGATAATAAAATAGAGGATACAAACATTAATGAGAATGATTCTAAATATCAAATGGCAGAAACTAGGAGGTCTAGGAAAGAGCAGAAAGTGAGCCCGTGAACCTATAAATCGTGTCTAGAAAATGGAGATGGATTGGCCACACACTACGGAAATCAGAAGGCAGGCACTAACATGGAAGCCAAAGGGAAATAGAAGTAAAGGAAAACCCAGAACTACCTGGAGAAGGGAGATTAATGAAGGAGCTCAGAAACGAGGGATACACAGGGAGAGGAGTAGAGAAGAAATCCAAGAACAGGCATAACAGGAGGAATTTTATCTGTGGCCTATACTCCCAAGAGAGTGACGGGCAATGATGATGATATATTCATACATATTCAATGACGATATATATATATATATATATATATATATATATATATATCTGGGTAGAATAGATAGAAGCATTGATGTATACACAGATATAGTACTTGTATTATCAGTGTAAATGTTAGTGTCACGATGGTGCTTTGTAATGCATTCGACTGCCGACTAGAATGTTCTTTGCTCGAATTCCTCAGAAGTTTTTTCGGACCTATCTGCTCCATAGTCAACCCAGTCTCAAGAACAAATACCTGGAGTTTCCCTGGGTATACAAAGGTAGAAAAGACAGGTGCTGGCTTCCATACCTGAGACTGCTACTCTGGTCTAGAAATGTGAAGACACTAATACTTCACACTCCCACGGGTTGTAAATGTTATGATACGTAATTTATTCAATGCGAATTTTACTGAATATTTGACTTTGTTTAACATGAATGCTAGGAATGTATGAACGTGGATGCTGAAAATAGACATTGCACAAAGAACAACAGCACGAGAAAAGAAATATCTGGAAGAAAGAGAGAGAGAGAGAGAGAGAGAGAGAGAGAGAGAGAGAGAGATAAAGAAAAAAAAGCCACAAATGATGGAACGAAAATGTTAGAACATGTAGAAAATATAAATATAGTAGAATAAACTTTACAAGAGACAACGAAAGTTTTCAAGCACATTAAAAAAACAAGCATAGAAAGTAGAATTAAATACAAACCAGGAGATTAGCTACATCAAAAAATAAATGTTAAGACCATATCCACATAGAAAATATACAGATTAAAAGAAAGGATTCCTATAAATACCTAGGAACAACATTCAGTAGCTCCAACAATATAAGAGACAGGATAAGAGCTAGAATACAAACTGGAAAGAAGACAAATTTTACCTTCAGGCAATTCGTACAATCAAAGATTCTATCGCACAATATGTAACTAAACATATATAAGCCACAGAGTAGGCCTGTTGTACTATATAGATCAGAAACATGGAATAGAACTAAACAAGGTGTAAACCAAAATACAGACATTTGTGAAAAGTATCCTGAGAAGAATTTATGGACCAGTAGGAGACTCCATAACACACCAAAGGAAGGTAAATAGTAACAAAAAAATCAACGCCTTGTTTAACTCTCAGATTGTAACAGTCATTAAGAGAAATAACAGAATGAGGTGGTTCGAGCATTTAAGGAGAGTGAAGAACAATAAACAAAGGTGTCCTATACAAAGTGATGAAATGTGAAAGACCAAGAAGTATTTCTAGACAACGATGATCAGACAAGCTAGAAAAAGACGAAGAGGTATTTCTAGACAACGATGATCAGACAAGCTAGGAAAAGAGCAAGAGGTATTTCTAGACAACGATGATCAGACAAGCTAGAAAAAGACCAAAAGGTATTTCTAGACAACGATGATCAGACAAGCTAGAAAAAGACCAAAAGGTATTTCTAGACAGCGATGATCAGACAAGCTAGAAAAATACCAAGAGGTATTTCTAGACAACCATGATCAGACAAGCTAGAAAAAGACCAAGAGGTATTTCTAAACAACCATGATCAGACAAGCTAGAAAAAGACCAAGAGGTATTTCTAAACAACCATGATCAGACAAGCTAGGAAAAGACCAAGAGGTATTTCTAAACAACCATGATCAGACAAGCTAGAAAAAGACCAAGAGGTATTTCTAAACAACCATGATCAGACAAGCTAGAAAAAGACCAAGAGATATTTCTAAACAACCATAGTCAGACAGGCTAGAGAAAGATCGATGTGCTCTTAGAATCGACAACTGGCAAACAAAAAATCAAAAACAGGGACGAATGTAAGCGTGACGTTGTCTGTAGCATTGAGCATCAGTGGCTCGGAAAACTGCTCAAAACAGAAGAAGAAGAAGAAGAAGAAGAAGAAGAAGAAAGATAAACTGAGAGGAAGGGAGAGAGGGAGGGAGACGGAAGGGGGGGGGGCGAAATAATATAGAATCAATGACAGACCACTCATCATTATTTGACTCCATGATTGTGTCACAAAGAGTGCAGAAATGTTTCTATGACATGCACACTGAGAGCCAAGTACTAACGCCTGAGATGTGAATTATTCTGTTTATCTTGATTATGTGAAATACAACTGTCAAATTACAGTACCGATGGTTATTCTAAGATATTTTTGTTATCTCATAGTTTGTTATATCCACAGAGGGCGTTGAGAGCCTCCTCGCCATACAGACACAAAAACCTGTGGTTGTACTAAGTAGACCAGAAGTTGCAGACTGTTGCGATGATTGGCTTATGCCCTTATATTCTGGCTATGATTGCATCATTCTCATTGGAGGTTTATGTACAGAAGCTGCTTATAACACTTCTAAAGGGAGCTGTGGTAACAACACTTGTCAAGCTGTTGGAAAGGTGAGAGTTGCTGATTAGGGAAAATGCTTTATACACGGGATGTTTAGTCTGTAAACATTTAGGGAATGTAAAATTAAAACGATAGATGTTACTTAAATATGTAAAATTATTGGAGAAACACAAACTTTGTGGAACTGCTTGCATTGTTTGCGTTGAGACTGTTGATGTGGTTGCGTGACTTTCATGACAATATTCATGTGAGTGTAGGACCTGTTTCAGACCTTAATGTGGGTGTATGACTCTCTACAATGTGATTATGACATCAGCTAAACAGAGAACATAGTTTATTGTATATGTTTTCTTATTAATAAAACTAGGACTAGATCTTAAAATCGATTACCCTGGTTTTAAAACAAAATTTCTTCCCTATCTTCTCTCCTGGCGTTTTATCTCTGAAAACGAGTTCCGTCACATGTCATGCGTCAATGAGCTCCTAATCCAGGTAGACTGTACGACAATAAACACTACCACAATCTGTTCTGACCACTTTTATTTCGATCGCTTTTCTGTCTTTCTTTCTCACAAAGAATACTATCAGAAATGTCTCTAATCTGTATTTTCTATCTGTTTTCTATAAAATATCCATGACTGTTTTTCAACTTGCTTAACGATCTGTTGCACAAGACGATTCCTGAAACAGTCAAGACAAAAGGAAGACACTTTCGAAGACACAACACAACACGCTGGTGATCAATATTGCCTCTAAACTACACGGTAGCTCTGCCGCACACACCAAAACATCGTGTCGCACACACACAAAAACAACATGAAGTTGTGATTTTAGATTTGCTTAGTAGTTCCATGTAGCATAAACTCATAAAAGCTGAAATTATCATCTGTAGGAGACACAACCTACAAACGCAGCTTCTAAAGAGTAAGATACACAAAATACAAAACTCTACACTTTCCTGGTCATCTCTGCCCTCAGGTGACCAAGTCCGGCTACATCGAAGCAAATCGAGAAGATCAGATGGTGGAGGTCATACACCAGACCCCACTCACTGCTTACATCGACGCCAGCCATGATTCTTTCCAGGTACAGTCCATCCATCCATCCATCCATCCATCCATCCATCCATCCATCCATCCATCCATTCGTCCATCCATCCATCCATCCATCCATCCATCCATCCATTCATCCATCCATCCATCCATCCATCCATCCATCCATCCATCCAGATTTAGCAGTCTCTTGAACATGTACATATCTGGTTGCTCGGCGACCATATTTTCCCTTAATGTTTCCTGTTACAATTAACCACAGAGTAAAGTCTCCTCAAAATAAGTTACCTATTTTACTTCAGGCGTATGTGGGCGGCATCTACTCGGAGCTAAACTGCAGCTCTGTGATGCTGGACCATGCGGTGCAGGTTGTAGGTTACGGCACGGAGTCTAACGTGGATTACTGGATTATCAAGAACTCGTGGGGTAGGTATAGGCTGATTGTTACTTTTACTTACATCACTATTTTTATCTTATCCTTCACTATCGACGCCATCTTTCTTCAGAGCTGTTTAAGAATCATAAAAAATCTCTTTCTCCTTCACCTTCTGTTTTCTGCTAGTAAAAGTAGCTATTTTACAAGTTAAACGTCATGAGAATTTAGAGAAGACCGTCTTGTAAGGGTAAATAATAGGAACAAGAAAGAGACAAGAACCAAGATGAAGATGGCTGTAAGACATCGTTGATGATCTGTGAATGGATGCATCAACAGCAGGGCATCTTACTTACAACCGAGAGGCCTACGGGAGAGCTATTAGGAAGGCAAAGTTCTTCAAGGGACAATCAAATGACTGACTGACAAGTTAAAATCTTTGTATTTCTTCTTTTTATATTTTTCTCCGGTGTTTGTTTGCCACAGACGTAATGCAGTTATAATTTTTACTGTTTATCTGTCACAAATACAACGTTTCTGTATTTTATAGTTTAACTTTCATTAATGCAACGTTTCCATGAGTTTCACTTTTTATTTTCCACAAATACACCTATTCTATGCTTTTCTCCTTTCTATATGCCACAAGAACTTTCTATATATTACAAGAACTTAATATTGAAAAAGGATGGCTAGTAAAGAGGATTAAAAAAGAAAACGTCAATATTTGAACACATTAAACGTTATCTAGAGAAAATCGTTTTAGAAGGGTGCATAATTAGAAAAAAAGAAAGAGAGGAAGACCAAGGCGAAGATGGCTGCAAGACATCGTTGATGATCTGCAAATGGATGCATCAGCAACAGGCCATCTTGCTCACAATCGAGAGGCATACAGGAGTGTTGTTAGGGAGGCAAAGTTCTGCAAGGGACATGCACATGAATGAATGAATGATTGAATGATATGCCACAAATAAAATTGTTCTATACTTTTCTCTAATTTTTCCCACTTTCTGCTTTGTGCACTTTATAGCTTGTAGTAGATAGTTTAATATATGAACCTCTGGACTCAGTTTCTGTGTTTCATTCCTCTCTATGTAGACCAGCCCAACGATGACCTTAACAGCCTGTTTTCTTCTCACACTGAACATGTTTAATCTATCGCCGCTGCTGTTTATGAATC
The DNA here is from genome assembly GCA_009760885.1 of Achatina immaculata. Classification (NCBI taxonomy): domain Eukaryota; kingdom Metazoa; phylum Mollusca; class Gastropoda; order Stylommatophora; family Achatinidae; genus Lissachatina; species Lissachatina immaculata. The sequence goes on from CM019713.1 coordinate 19,097,363, forward strand.
TCAGAGTTTACGCTGTTTCTTCTTTACGTTCGCACGACTTCAGAACTTCTTTCTCTTTACTGTTTAGTGTTCTTTAGCTTCATCCCCCCCCTCCCCCCCACACCCCGCATTCTTGACAATTGTCTGCTGTCAAAATCTTTGATCATAGTTTCATTTTTCTCAGTCACAATCTACATCTTCCACTTAACAGCATCACTAACATCAAACATCAATTTGTTTCCACCACACATCACTGTTAACAAAACTCATCATGCTAGAATACAAATTCTACCCTGCAGGTGCTGACTGGGGAGAGCGAGGCTACATGAGGATCCTTCGAGGCAAAAACATGTGTGGTATAGCAACCTCGACATTCTACCCCATCAACCAACAGTAGGCATCAGGCTGGGGACGCCAGAGAGGACGATCAGATTCTATGATAGATAACTAATGAGAAATAATCTCTTATCATAATTATCTACCCTGATGAAAGATGAGTCAGAAAATGGCGGTCGTCTTATGGATGTTTTTTCAAATTCATTTTATATAATTCATTGAATTCTAGCTAAAATAAAAATGTGGTTAAATTTAGTCACGAAGTGGTACATTTATGTATGCAACTGTTTCCTGTCATTAATATGCTGAAACTATATGCTATCTGCGTTATTCTGCTCAAGGAAGGTGACAAAAATACATTATAATTTATTTTGTTACTGAGCAGATTTGGGAATTTGCATAAATAATGAAATAAAGTGACATGAAATTTCGGCATCTACTTCTTTGAATGTTCAGTGCTTTGAAGTGAGACTGTGTGATGTCATTTGTCCGAGTTCTGAGGGTGTTAAACACCTGTAGACGAGTGTTGTAAAGATAAGAAAGATGTTTTTAAAGTTCTCGTGGGTTCCATCTTTCTCTCTCAACCAGCTACATCCTAGTGAACCTTTGAAATAATTTTCATATCTCAAACCTCAGTATAAAATAACTATATCTGCATATCCATCTATAGAAATGACTGTATCTGGAAGTCCATGTATAGAAAACATTTGTATTTGCAGGTCATGCATAGAAATGATTGTATCTGAAGGTCGATGTATAGAAATTATTGTGGAAATAAATGTATAGAAATGTTTTTCTGTGGAGTTCATCCATGTATAGGAACAATTTTATCTGGAAATTATATCTGGTATAGAACTCACGTGATAGTTCGCCAAGATTTATTGTCTTCAGCGAGTTTTTCAACCGCATCAAGAGATGTTATGCCCACTAAACTGGTTTCTCTTAACAATGTCCTCTTTAGATTTTAACGTGGTCAACCTCTTTTTCTTCGGGATGTTATGTTCCACTTGATAGCTTGTTGTGTTATTCTCTGATTGTTTCCTTCTATCACATGACCGACATATGTTCATCTTCTTTTTCTAGTCACCTGTGAGACAGGTTGTTGTTTGCTCATCTGTTTATCTCTGTGTTCTTGAATTAGTTCCACTGTATAGTGAATATTTTCCTTAGATATTTGTTTTCGAACGAGTCTAATTTCTTATCTATTTCTTTAGTTGTTTTCCAGCTTTCACATTAATAAATGAAGGTGGATATTACATGTGAACTGAATAATCTTAACTTGGTTTTTGTGCTTATAACTTTTGAATGCCACATTTTCTCAAGAACCTTGAAGGCCAATGTTGCTTTTGCAATTCTAATTCTAACTTCCTTTTTGGTGTCACCATCCTAGTCTATGTAGCTGTTGAGGTATGCAAATTGGCGTACATCTTCAACAGCTGTTCTTTCTACGTATATTTTTCCTGTGTGATTAATGAGATGTTTCATTATTTATGTTTTTCCTTGTTAATTTCGAGTCGTATTTTACTAGCCGGTGAAGACAGGTCATCTTTTCTTTCTTGCATTGATTTCACATTGTCACTGATAAGAGTTATTTCATGTGCAAGATCAAGATCTTCCAGTTGGGTGTCATGTACACAATCAATGCCCGTTTTACTTGTGCAACATGTTTTTCATTATGAAGCCTTTGGCAATTCCAAAAAAACAAGGGAGATCTTCTTCTTCGTACGCACACTGGCGATGATGCGTTGTACCTTGATTTTTGCGACGCGACTTTTGGCTGGGTACCTCCGACTTCAACACCTTTCCTTGCTAGGGCAGACTATGGTCTTGCTTGGACTGCCATGGAGACAGTGGTATAGGGTGGCCTGGTCAAAACGTTCTTTTCCAGCCTCTGGTGGCTGTAATTAAGTCCCTTCTTCACATCAGATCCAGCATGCAACGCTGGCTGGCCTGACGGCTTTTAGACAGTTCTGCAGATACACTCCGGATTTGGGATAAGGAATCTGTTCAGTGCCTCAACGATGTCAGTTCTCCGCCACCTGTAGTCTGCTGGCTCTGTTGTGTTTACATCATTCTGACAGCCATTGGTGTAAGGAGCTAGAGGTTTCTCACGTCCTGGATTCATTGGTTCCACACCAGGTTTTCCTGCCAGCGACCTTCATGTACTCATCTGTCCACCAACCTGACATTACATTTTACGAAAATAACAATTACAATTAGTGTTGATTACTACAGGTTTCTGGGCTACAGTTTTGTGTTCCCGGTCTCACAAAGACTATGTTATGTTAAGTGTGTTCCTAACACAGTTGTTCCAAGGGGGAGCAAGGAAGATACATTCTTGTTTCAAGGGGGAGCATGGGAGATAATTCTTATTTCAAGAGAGAGTATGGGAGATAATTCTTGTTTCAAAGGGGAACATGGGAGATAATTCTTGTTTCAAGGGGGAGCAAGGGAGATACATTCTTGTTTCAAGGGGGAGCAAGGAAGATACATTCTTGTTTCAAGGGGGAACATGGGAGATAATTCTTGTTTCACGCCTGTTTCAGTCTGGGACCTTTCACTGATTCCTTCTTCTGTGTTGACTGTCTAAATATATCCGTTGTCATTCATTCATTTGCATGTCTTTTGCGGAACTTTGCCTCCCAAACAGCACTCCTGTAGGCAAGATTGTGAGCAAGATGGCCTGCTGCTGTTGCATCCATTTCCAGATCGTCAACGATGTCTTGCAGCCATCTTCGTTTTGGTCTTCCTCTTTTTATTTTTCCCATTATGTATCCTTCCAATACGGTTTTCTCTAAATTATCATGACGTTTAATGTGTCCAAAATATTTAAGTTTTCTCTCTTTAATCCTCTTTACTAGCCAGCCTTCTTCAATATTAAGCTCTTGTAGTATAGATATATTTGGTCTTTTTTGCGTCCACGATATCTGGAGAACTATTCTGTGGCATTTACATTCAAAGGCATTTATGTGTTTCTCAGCTGTTTTGTTAAGTGTCCAGGTTTCACAGGCATATGTTGCGATGGGAAAGATGGATGCCCTTAAAAATCTTATTTCTGTAGTTCTGTCTGCTCCTCTCCACAGATTCTTTATTTGTTTTACTTTCTGAAGAGCGATAGATGTCCTCCTTTTAATTTCCCTCATTGTATCTCCATTATTAGTTAGTAGTGATCCAAGATATTCAAAACTCTCCACTTCTTCCAGTTTTTCCTCATTGATACATATTTCAGTTGCCTTGTTGCTCCGTTGTAGAGATCCTTAATTATGTTGACAATTTTTGGTTTTTGCGTTTCAAATGTTCTTCAAGTATTATTCTTAGAGTAAAGATCTGGTCGAGACAGCTTCTCCCTTTTCGAAATCCTGCTTGTTCTTCTCTCATTGCAGTATCCACTATATCTTTACTTCTATTCAGAATAACTTTGCAAAATGCTTTTGACACAACTGATAGTAAAGTTACTCCTCTCCAATTATTGCAGTCTCTAAAGTTGCCTTTTTGTATTTTAACAATGATTCCTTTTTCATTTAGAAGGGATCTGTAGTTGGCTCATGTTGTCACAGTTAATATCTTTTAATATTTCGGGTGTTATTTCATCCCCATCTGATCATCGCCATTAGATTCACTGCTGTTTCAACTTCATTCAATGTAATTTCATCTACCATGACATTTAGTTGTGGGATTGGTAAATCGGTTATACAAGTCATACGAAATGTTTACTGTGGCACAGGATGATGATGAGTAGATGAGAATGGTAATGCCATTGGGTAACCAGTCAAAGTGATTGGCGAGATGCCAACAGTTCAGATATAAGTAGCAAAAGCAGAAACAGAGCACGGCAATCAATCAAACACGGCAAGATCCTCAAACGACGAAGACAAGTCAAGCATTCTGTCTGTCAGTCTAGACACTCAAATATAAACAAAATCCAATGCATTGTATCTGCACTGAACAAACGTTCATCTCTCTCTCTCTCTCTCTCTCTCTCTCTCAATATGTCACATGACTAACCAAACTGTTGGTTAGATATATATATAACACGTTCTCATGAACCGCTAAAGAAACCCGGGTTGAGTGATGAGCTTACTACAACCAGACGAAGACAAACATTCAGGGGCGGCGGCGGCGGGAAGAGCTACGGGCCTGCCCGTCTCAAACTACTGTTGCAGATGTTTGTCTTGGTTTGTCCACTTTCTGCGTTTAACAAAAGCTCTTATAAAGCCAAGGCGACAAGTAACATGACGTTAATTACGTGTGCTTCTTCAATTAAAAACCTGTACAGCTTCTTGGCGCTCCTTGACATAGTGTAAGAACGTAATAGCTCTCTAAAACACACGCACACATTTCCTGACATGTTAAATATATATAACAATATTACAGCCGGGAATTTCAGCTACCACCTACATCTACCGCCATAGGAATAAGATATAACTATCACATCTATATTACTCTAACACGAGACACAAGTACTAATTCATAATAATCACACAACTTAGGACTAGAGTTGTACTTTTACTCTCTGAATCAATCCATGAACAGTGATAATAATCTCAGTCTATCCTGTTTCTCAACTCACGAGTCAAGTTTATATCCGCAGCTCCCACACGTAAGTTACATTAGGTTCTCGTGTAACACTCTTCCCAGTCCTAAAATGAGCATACAATCTAGTGCGAGTATACAAAAAAAATGAGCAGAACAAGTAAGGACTTTAAGTTTAAAAATATTTTTCCAGGTTTGTTTACCATATCCTGCAGCCTTCTATTGCAAATCTTCAGATTACTATAACATGCACCAATTATTAGATTACTATAACACGCACCAATTATTAGATTACTATAACACGCATCAATTATTAGATTACTATAACATGCACCAATTATTAGATTACTATAACACGCACCAATTATTAGATTACTATAACACGCACCAGTTATTAGATTACTATAACGCCCTCTACATCGTAGAGCACTGCAAAATAAAAAAGGAAGTTTGTCCACACGTTTTCTGTCCTTCATTGCACATTAGTCTTCGCTCCTGTGGAAGAATAGTGGTGAGATTTGTAAAGATATCTAAAGTACCACTTCTTCAGTTTTTATTAGGAAGTGTTAATTTATGTTTCTTAATGCTAATTAAGGGATAAGGTTGCAGTAGCAAAAAGTAACAAAAGCTGTGCGTCACATGTGCTATGAGAAAGATAAGATAGACAGACATACAGACGGGCTGACAGACAGACAGACAGACAAATAGATAGATAGATAGATAGATAGATAGATAGATAGATAGATAGATAGATAGATAGATAGATAGATAGATAGATAGATAGATAGATAGATAAGGTGAAGGCATTTCTTACAAAACAACGAATAACTTTGAAGCCGCCATAGAATAAAAAGTATTCGCATAAAACGGGAACAAAGACAACCCTTTCTGAAAAACAGGATTAATCTACTTCAGCGCCGTTATTATTAGCATTTTCTTAATAGATACAAATGAAAGGAGGCGTTTTGGCAATATTTATTCTTATTATCACCAACCAAAGAAACATTTTTCTTTGGTCTGCTTTATTTTGTCATTGCTCAGGTCTTGAATTAAAGTTTATCTCACTATAATACTTTCACACATGACAGCATGTGACAGTTTCGTGTGACAGTCATCTGATATCTTTGCAGAAGGAAAACTGATAATCTTGGTACCTCCCCCCCCCCCCTTTCTTCATCATTCACAAGCTGCTGCTGCCGCTGCTGCTGCTGCTGCTGCTGCTGCTGATGATGATGATGATGATGATGATGACTGCTTTTGTCAACATTGCATTGTGTATATAATTTCCTTAATACAAATATGCACAAAAGCGAGGTCCCCTATGTTAAGATGACCTCCTCTTTATACAGTTTTAGTGTAGTGTAAGATTACAAGAAAGAAAAGCATAATATGAACGCCTGAGTGGTGGAGGGGTTTGTCAGCTCGCCTTTATCCCAGCTGTAGAGACGTGTATGTGGTGCAGAGATGGAAAGGTGACCAGGCAAATGCTCACCACATCAACTTCTTATAGTGTCCGGTCAGGTCAAGGAAAATTAAACGCTAAGAAACTCATAAAGAATATTAACAAAATATCAATAGGACTAAACAAGACATTGAAAACCATTATACAAGATATTTAAAGAGTATTTAAACAACATGTCAAAGAAATAGACTAGATAACTAGAACATTAGAAATGATATTAAGAATAATAAGTAAGGTATAAAGGTCTTAAAAATAGATACCGGAAAAATTAAACAGTTTATCAGGAGCGGTTACTAAAAATATGAAAACGTAGTAGAGACAGATAGCAGAAGACTTGCAGACACGAGAAAATTGTTTGTCATACTGGAAACTCTGATATAAGAATTCTAACACAGTTTGGGTATCACCCAAAACAAACAAACAAACAAACACACAAACACACACACAAAATGACTCTAGACCAAAAATAGTAAAATATACAACAAAAATAAGGTCAATAACAAGAGCGGTAAAACTACATTTACTTATGCACGTTTATCTCCCTTTAACTGCAGACGTCGTGACCTCTAACTCCACTCTATTGCAGATAAAGAATATCATTGTTGTACAAGTATTCTCTACTTGTGATAAACAGCTTATATAACAATCCTTTCATGTTCGTCTTTCTGTCGCGCACTGAGATATTACTAAATATACGAGCAGACTATATTTGTCAGTATTAGTATATAACAATTTAATAATAATTGTGGTTATCAGTTGTTTTTATTATCTCTGGGCAGTCAACGAGTGTGAATACGTAGTTAGTTATCTCCAATCCCAGAGCTTCATTGTACACGTGCGCAGGAAGAAAAGTTATTAATGTATTACTATCTGGGCACAGAAGATGAGAATTTCCAAGGAAAAACTCTAAATATTCGCACTTCTTTTAACGACCAGTTTTGATCGTGACCTTTGACATAATCAGGGGAGGTAAAATATTCAGAAACGAGTGAGACTGTCCAGGGAGATTACACGAGGGATAATAACTTCCAGGCACATGAAAAGGGAGATGTGTCTGAATTTAATATTTTTTATTTCTTTGGGAGGAGGGAGGGAGAGGGGAGGGGGGAAGAATTAATGATACGGTAAAATAAAACATACAGAGAGTAATAGATATCTGCCAAAACACGTCCAAAAATATAGTATCGATTATACACGTATGTTTATCTTCCCCAGAAAGGCCATATTCTCAACGCAGATTTTGTCTTCGTTTGGAGAGATAGGGGTGTCATATCTCCAGTCACCGACCAAAGACCGAAAGGAGATACTGGCTGGGTTCCTAATAGCTGGTATGCGTTATAATAATTATATATGTATATAGGTCGAGTAAAAACAGTTACCCACAAACCTTGAAGGTTCATTATGATGAAATGCTGTGGCTTTAAACTGTCAGGACGAACTGTTTCCAGCCTAATTTAGGAGTTAGGTTTCCATTCCTACAAAACTCAGGGGCAGTACAGGCGCTGTCAAATCAACACAAATAGCAAAGAGTTGAAAGCTGTGCAGCCGTACTAAATCTGTTGCAGAATGGCCCTGACAATTTGGAGTTTTTGTTTTGTTCCAATGAGTACAGTGTCACCTTGACGGTGAGCTTAACAAACATCATTGGTGCCATTTTAGCAGCTAAAAATCCTCTTAAGCTTCATAATCGACCTCTGCAAAATCCGAAGTTAACTGTTTCATATGCTTTGTCATACACCCGCATAACTGAACCTTGTTTATTGGAAGATCATAACAGAGAATGCCTGAGCCTACATTGTCATGATAAACAGCTTCTTTGCCGTTAGATTCAATGCTCTTGTAGGGAACAGATAAGCTCATAGTTACCTGGGTTGTAGGAATAATGGGTCAGTTACCAGTCAATTTTCAGAAGTGTGCAACTCTGAGAAAAAAAATCGGCTTACTGGCTCAGTATATAAAAATAACATCATAGAATTTTAATCGGTCGGGATTTGTACGCTGAGCGGATCGGGGAAGGTCATGTTATCGTTCGAGCGCGTATGAGAGTGTATTTCGTCTATGGACAAACATGTAAGTGTTAATTTAATATTGGGGCTTATATTTCTGTGATATGGACGAGGGTAAGGCTGTGCTGTCGACTCATCTGATCCAACCCGACCCACTTAGGTATGATGAGGATACATAATACATACAGAAGGGTACATGAATAATTATAATTCTAGTGTAACATATGTGTCTATTTAAGATTTAGAGGTTTTGGTAATGTACAATGGTGGCTCATATGTGTACATAAATACTTAATGCTGAATTTTATGAAAATGCATGTTGCAACAATTATTACTAATTAGTTCCTTATAATACATCAGGTACTCAATCAGTTAATGATGAAGGTTAGAGATTTTGTATGAGGCTCTTATTGTCAAATCAAACTAACATAAATACGCAAGATGCTACATACAAGGGATTAAACTGATTCTTTAGAAGTCCCACCATCGATCAAGATAATCTAGAAATCTGAATATTTAAGGGAATCATTTTAATGACTATGTTGTTAACGATATAAGCTGATGAATAACATATAGACTGATGATTTCTTTGTTGAATTTGCTAACTGTGTAAACTGATAAATAACAACAATACAAAAAGTGAAGGTAAAAGTCCCATGTCCATGCCATTAAGGCATATTGGGGAATACTGTGTGCCATAATATATGATTATTTGAAGAAGAATTGTTTGTGTTTCCTTTCATTTGTGTAATATGTCGATGTGTAGCTGTATAATCACCTTTCAACGACACCATAAATATATAGTATAACATCATATAAATAACAGACAATTATTAGTGCTGTAGCATATCCTTGTAAGTAATCATTATATTATTATTATTAATGATACGATTAGGAATATAATTATGAATTTATATTGTAGGCAAAATAATAACATCAAATAGCAACAGAAGAGTAGATACTTAAAAATGCAAAACGCTGACAAAGGTGATAGAGGTAAAACTCCTGTGACATAATATTAGGACATAACGCTCGGAAGAGCAGATACTTAGAAATGCAAAAACCCTAATCAAAGGTAAACAAAGGAGGCAAAAGACAGACACAGTGACGCCGAGAGATAGGAAATACTAAGGGAAGACGCTTAGAAGTAAATTAGTCCAGGACTAACAATGTGATGTCAAGCAACGTAACTAGCCGAGGTGGAAAATTTAGGCATTGACATTTGGCGGATGTAGGAAGGCCAAATGTCTTGTTAGCGACAGAATAGAGAACGGACTAATCCCTGATGCATACGCCATGAAAGAGATAGTGGGCTGAATTAAAAATAAAAATTACACGGACCCAATTGAAGCGACTAACACGTAGGGCACGGTTACTAATTTTAGGACGCAAATTTGCGCTGTTTTGGAAACAATAGAGTAGACCGACTAGTCCTATGACCAATTAAATATTTAGAGGCGTGGACTATTGTACGATTGACTTACGACATATACGTCAGGGAGGTAGTTTTAAAACGATAACGAAAGAAGGAAGACAGAAGAACACCAGGGGGGGGACATGAAAAGAGAACACAAGCAGTCTAGTAGAAGAACAGAAAAGAGAACACAAGCAGTCTAGTAGAAGAACAGAAAAGAGAACACAAGCAGTCTAGTAGAAGAACAGAAAAGAGAACACAAGCAGTCTAGTAGAAGAACAGAAAAGAGAACGAGAAGTAGTGTTAGACAGAAGATGTGTTTCAAGTGATTGTGAAGAATTGTTTCTTTTGAAACTTCGAGTACAGTGATTAATCGTTTATTGTGTGACCAAGTGTTGCAGATCTGATATGGTACTGAGTTAGCAAATGTTAACGTATCAAATATAGGATATTGTGAAGTTGAGAACATTGTGGAAATACTGCATGTAGAATATGAGAAAGTTTGATGCGTGAACAAATGATTATGTGCTTTAACGATGAACCTAACGAAATGTATGTAATATAACATCTTATTCCAAGAGATGTTCTCGACGAATTGTCTTGATCTTATTTGGTCAAAATAAACGAATTGAGTGAACTTTTCAACAGACTTGATCTAGCGAATGTTGTGATGTTTGTTAAACCTCGATGTGTGATGTGATGATTAAAGAACATCTTTTTTCAGTAATATGATAGTGAAGAACACTAATGTTATCAGTCATCATTAATAAATAATATGATACTACACAACCTAAAAATATTATAGCGCCACTAAAATATTTGTATTCCTACAGTCTCGCGAATCGACTGAACTAATAATTCCAGCAAGCTTAGGCAAACCCTGAGCGTGTGGCCTTGACTACCAGGCGTAATTTGAAAGGCACATGCTTTCACGATTTGGAGATGCTAACTAGTCATTCTGTTACCTATAGGGTGTTGTAGACATACTGCACACAAACCAGCCACACTTATATGTCTTCTTATAACCTTCCCGTGCCGTTAAACGTCACATGGGGCTCGCAAGGCAGTTAGCCAATTTTTCCTGTCTTCGGTGAGTCTTTCAACCTCATCAAGGGATTTTATGTCTGTTAATTTGGCCTCTCTTAACAATGTCCTCTTCAGAGTTTCACGCGGTCTGCCTCTTTTTCTTTTGCCTGTTGTGTTCCACTTGATATGTTCCACTAAATGACTTTCAAATAATGCATGCTACAAATTAATGTTTTCTCTATGTGAATATTTGTGCAACAGTGATGTAGTATTTGGTGCACTAGCCTGGCGATCATAAGGTGCTTGGTTCGAGTTCCACACTGTATCAGCATTTTCTTTAGGACACACCAGCACAAATCAGTATCAAGAAATATGTCCTGGAGTTTCCCTAGACACACAACTCAGTACAAAGAAAAGTATAGCTGGAGTTTCCCTAGACACATCAGCACAACTCAGTATCAAGAAATGTGTAGCTGGAGTTTCCCTAGACACAAAACTCAGATTCAAGAAAAGTATAGCTGGAGTTTCCCTAGACACACGTCTCAGTATCAAGAAAAGTGTATCTGGAGTTTCCCTAGACACAAAACTCGGTATAAAAAAATATGTCGCTGGAGTTTCCCTACACACATCAGCACAATTCTGTATCACGAAATGTGTAGCTTAAAATGCTGTAGTGACCTAGAAATGTGATGACGTCACACATCTAAAGCATGCAAATACTATGGGAATATTTTTTTTAATGTGAATGTCCTTGAATACTTCCCTATACATAACGTGAATGTTTGGAATATAGGCGCAGGACTGATCGAAAACAAATATTTTTGGCAGAACAATAACACGAAAAAAAGAAATACTAACAGTAAGAGAGAGAGAGAGAGAGAGAGAGAGAGAGAATGAATGAATGAATGAATGAATGAATGAATAATCTTTATTTTGAAACTGTAAAGAATTGGGCACAAGGGCCTCTCTTACATTCTGCCCTTCAGGGAGAGAGAGAGAGAGAGAGAGAGAGAGAGAGGTCAAAGAAGGAGAGGGGAAAGAGAGAAAGAGAAAGAGAAGAATGAAGGACAGTTCATGACAGACCACTCATCATTATTTAACTCCTTGTTTGTGTCACAAAGAGTGCAGAAATATTTCTGTGACATGCGCACTGAGAGCCAAGTACTAACGCCTGAAATATTCTTTGAAATATTCTGTTTATCTTCATTATGTGAAATACGATGGTCAAATTACAGTACAGATGGTTATATATTCTAAGATAATTTTGTTATCTCACAGTTTGTTATATCCACAGATGGCGTTGAGAGCCTCCTCGACATACAGACACAAAAACATGTGGTTGTACTAAGTAGACCAGAAGTTGCAGACTGTTGTGATGATCAGTGGTTACAGCCCATATATCCTGGCTATGATTGTATCATTCTCATCGGAGGTTTATGTACAGAAGCTGCTTATAACACTTCTAAAGGAAGCTGTGGTAACAACACCTGTCAAGCTGTTGGAAAGGTGAGAGTTGCTGACCAACCAGGGAAAATGCTTTAGACAAAGAATTGTATCCTATAAACATTTGAGATACCCTGGCAAACTATCTGTTGATACGTTCCTAAAGTTTGCCAGGAATATCAATTGTAGGTTACAGCCTTAACAACTTAAGATATGCAGACGACACAGTTTTTATTGCTAAAAGTGAAGGGGAGCTACAGGCTCTTCTGGACATCGCGGTTCGTGAAAGTAACAATAAATGTCTCAGCCTGAACAAAAAGAAGACTGAAGTGATGGTCATGTCAAAGAAAAGAATACCACCAAAATGTAGCATTGCCATCGATGGCACAAATCTGAAACAAGTTGATAGATTCAAGTACTTAGGAACGATTATAACAGCTGATGGTAATGTCACAACGAAATAAAAATCAGACGTGTTCAGGCCAAGTCAGCATTCCAGAAAATGAGAAACATCTTGTGCAACAGATCCATATCAATGTAAACAAGATTCCGAATACTTAAATGTTATATCGAGCCAATTTTTTTATGCTTGATGTGAAGCATGGTCCATGAATAAGAGAGTACAGCGAGAAATGGAAGCCTTGGAAATGTGGTTCATAAGAAGGATGGTGAAAGTACCATGATCAGCTAAGAAAACCAACTAGGAAGTCTTAAGAGAGGCTGGAGTTAAAAGGCAAATTACAGCAAAGATCAGAAGCAGACAAGCGAGATTTGTAGGATATTTTCTGAGAAGAGAAAAATCGGAACACACTGTGGCAACTGGAAAAATTGAAGGAAGAAGAGACAGAGGAAGACAGAGAGAGAAGCTACTGGATGGACTTTTCAGTGTGGCTAGGAAGAAAGTCACCGGCGGGTCTCATAATCAAGTCTAAAGACAGGGAATTGTGGAGAGAAATGATCGCCTACGCCACGCGGCACGGCATTTGTTGATTGATTGATTGACTGATCAACAGATATTACTTTAAACGCAAAATTATTACAGAAACTGATCTGATCTGTTACACAAGACGATCCCAGAAATCATCCAGACTAATGGAGGCTAACTGCCCAGGACATCTCCTACACTCTACTGACCAATGTTCTCTCTAAGATGGACAGCAGCGCAGCCGCGCACACAGAAAACATGGTTCGCACAAAAAAAAAAATGTCCTGCAGCGCAAACAAAAAACAACATGTGGCGCACAGACAAAACATCATTCCGCGCATAGAGAAAACATCATTCCGCCCATAGAGAAAACATCATTCCCCCCATAGAGAAAACATCATTCCGCGCACCAAGTTTATACGTTGCGCAAAGAAACATATTTTGATTTTCACTTTCTTATCTTATTTTGTGCAGTAAAAACATGAAGAAAAACGTAAGATAGCGCTACATGAATTTGTTTTTTCTCAATTTCTTTTGATTTTTGCTTTTATTTTCTATGAGAACTTTAAATTTTGCTTTGTAATTTGACTATGCGACGTATATTTGCACAGGAAATATTTTTTTAGAACAAACATATTTGCATACTAGCTAAAAAATGTTGCACAAGAACAGCAGGACAAAATCTTGGAGAGAACATTGCTAGTGATGTGTTTAATAATGACGAACAGCTGACATTCTCTATATCATCCAGCTCAACTTTTTCCTCGATATAACGTTTAGTTGAATGCTGTTTATCGTCAAAAGTGCTTATTTCATTTGTTATGGGGGTAGATGCTTAGCTAGATGATACTAGGCAAACTGCACTATATTTAGCATAGAGATGAAAGAGATGGCGACTGCGGTAAATTTGGTTCTAGTAATAAAGGCAAGTAGAGGTTATGGTTCTGGTAATAAAGGCAGGTAGAGGTTATGGTTCTAGTAATAAAGGCAGGTAGAGGTGTATGGTTCTAGTAATAAAGGCAGGTAGAGGTTATGGTTCTGGTAATAAAGGCAGGTAGAGGTGTATGGTTCACTTTTACAAACGATAAAAGAAATTAAGAAACTGAGCAGAAACACAAATGGCGGAGAATAAGGAAGTAAGATGATAAATGAAGAACATACAACATCCAATATTTCGGCGTCAGCCTTTTTCAACGATTACGTACAAGGACAACACAACACACATAAAAAATATGAAAAACGTAATAAATGAGTTATCATCTCACTTCCTTATTCTCTATAATTTGTGTTTCTGCTCCATTTCTTCATTTCCTTTATCGTTTTGTAAAATTAAACCATACACCTCTAACTCCTTTATTTTATTTAGTATACAACTGCACCAATAACGTCTTTTAAATTATATTAAGCTTATTTGTATATATATATATATATATATATATATATATATATATATATATATCATCCATATCATTGCTGTGGGGATCCATCTTTACGTTCAGCTGTGTTTCAAACATGAATCAGTGTTTTTGGGTTTGCCTGATAGTTCCATCTAACATAAGCTCAGACAAGCTGTAATTCCAGGCTATAGGAGACACAACCTACAAACGCAACTTCTAAACAAGATACACAAAATACAAAACTCTACACTTTCATGATCATTTCTTCCCTTAGGTGACCAAGTTCTACAACCAAGCAAATCCAGAAGATCACATGATGGAAGTCATACACAACACAACACTCACTGCTTTCCTAGACGCCACTCATGAATCTTTCCAGGTATCTGATATTAAGATCATCCATCCATCCATCCATTCATCCATCCATCCATCCATCCATCCATCCATCCATCCATCCATCCGTCCGTCCGTCCGTCCGTCCGTCCATCCATCCATCCACCCATCACCTTTATCTTCTACATAGTTTATCAGTCTCTTTTATACAAGTGCTTAACCTGGTAGCCTGACGGCCATTTCTTCCCCCTGAATGTTTTGTGTTAAATTAACCACGGAGAAAATTCTCCTCAAAAGAAGTTGCCTTTAAATATCTGTTTACCTCAGGAGTCAGTGAGTGGCATCTACTTGGAGCCAAACTGCAACCCTCAGCAGCTGGACCATGCGGTGCAGGTGGTAGGGTACGGCACGGAGTCTAACGTGGATTACTGGATTATCAAGAACTCGTGGGGTAGGCTGAGTGTGAATGCGCTATCAATGGCAAACCTGGACATTCACCAAACACCCCGACAGAAAGATAACAGAAAAATAACAACATGCGAAACTGTGGGAAAAGTGCAAACAAGACAAGAATGGATCAAGCGCGAAATGAAATAGTTCAACAAATGGTGGAAACAATTCCTGCCAAGGACTACATGGAAAATCAGTGAAATAAGTGGTTCGGGGATTTGAAGCGCATGAATCCAAAACAATCAGCCGCAGGTGCATACAACTTGAAAAACATATGGACATATGGTGCGAGGACAACCAAGGAAAAGATGGATAGTTAGGGTAAAAGACAAGCTGAAGAAATTAACGTGACAGCTAACCAGGCCTCACACCTGGCTCTGGGCTCTGGATTCTGCGACGCTAATGCCACAAAACAGACTGAGCAGAAGAAGAAGAAGAAGAAGATGAAGATATTACTTTTTACTGACATCACTATTTTCCTCTTATTCTTCATTATCGGCACCATCTTTCTTCAGAGCTGCTTCACAACCACAGATAAACTTTCTCTTTTCTGACACAAAAATTAGTTTTTTTTAACCAGTTAAAATCTTCGTATTTCGTCTCTTCAGTTCTCACGCTTTTACCACAGATGTCTATAGAGTTTTCATTTTATTTACCACGAATATAATCCTTGTAGACCTTTCTCCATTCATTAATCACACATACAACCAGATTTGTACATTCCCCACCCTTTTTGCCTTAAATACACACTTCCATATTTTTATCTATTTATTTACCATTTCCCCCTTTTTCTAGTTTGTAGTTTATAGTGGATAGTTTATCACGTGAGTCTCTGGGCCTGGTTTCTGTGTTTCGTCTCTCTCCATGCAAACCCGCCTAATGATGATCTTGACGGTCTATTTTCCTCGCGCAAAGAACAAGTTTAATCTAACACCGCTGCTTTTTTTTTTTTTATCTCAGAGTTTGATCTACTCTCTCTTGTGTACTCGTGTGATTTCAGTGTTTCGTCGTCTATGTTCTTCAACGTTTTGCTACCATCTCTTTCCAAATCTTCCCAGGTTCTTAACACTTTTCGGATGTTAAAAGCTCTCATTTCTCCGCATCTTTCACTTATCGGCATCACTAGCATCAGACATCAATGTTTCCACCACACAACAACATTAACAAATAACATCATGCTGTAAAAACATTTCCAGTCTTATCTTGCAGGTGTTGACTTGGGAGAACGAGGTTATATGGAGATCCTTCGAGGCAAAAAACATGTGTGGTGTAGCAACCGGGACATTCTACCCCATCAACCAACAGTAAGATAGAAGGCTGGGGTAGGCAGACCAATTTCCAGGACAGATAACTGACAAGAATTTTAATAAGAAAACTTTCATCATGATTATCTACCCTGATGATAAAAAACAGAGACAATGGCTGTGTGCCTGAGGATGTTGTTTAGAAATTCATTTTCTATAATTCGTTGAATTCTAGCCAAAATAAAAATGTGTTCGACAGTTATTTATGCAACTCTTTCGTCTCATCTCAAGTGCTAAAATTATATAATTTCTGCATGCTCCTGCTCCAATAAAGTGAACAATAAAATGTACTGAGATTTAGTCCGGAACATAAATTTTGTTCAAATTTGGGAATGTGCCTCAGTAATGAAATAAAATAACATGACATTTCTACATTTCCTTGTCTGAGATCACACTTTGAACTCTCACTACTGGGAGCTGAGACTGTGTGACGTCATTTCTCTGAGTTGTGTGGATGGTAAACACCTGTAGCAAGCAAAGGAACATGTTCCTAGACTCACTGTGGCCTTTCTCCACTTTCTCTAGCCTAGCCTCTCTAAGCCTAATCATTCTAGTGGACCCTGGAAATAATTTTCAGGTCCCAGAAAGCCACTGCATAGAAATGATTGTACTGCATAGAAATGATTGTACCTGCAGGCCTATGCATAGAAATGATTGTATCTGTAGATCTATGTATAGAAATGATTGTATCTGTAGATCTATGTATAGAAATGATTGTATCTGCAAGTGTGTGTATAGAAATGATTGTATCTGCAAGTCTATGTATAGAAATGATTGTATCTGCAAGTCTATGTATAGAAATGATTGTATCTGCAAGTCTATGTATAGAAATGATTGCGTTTGATGGTCACGGTTAGTTACGTGTTATACTAAGTTAGTAGCAGTGATCGTAATCAACAAGTATGGTGGCGTTAATACATAATAATACGTAAGTGTAATAACCGTTATTTATAGTTTTAGAAAATTTTATTGTTGTCATTTCATATATTAGATATAGATATGAATGTGGCCCTACAGGCGTGTTCTAGATAAAGACATGAATGTGGCCCTACAGGCGTGTTCTTGATGTTGACATGAATGTGGCCCTCCAGGCATGTTTTAGATAAAGACATGAATGTGGCCCTACAGGCATGTTTTAGATAAAGACATGAATGTGGCCCTCCAGGCGTGTTCTTGATAGTGACATGAATGTGGCCCTCCAGGCATGTTTTAGATAAAGACATGAATGTGGCCCTCCAGGCATGTTTTAGATAAAGACATGAATGTGGCCCTCCAGGCATGTTTTAGATGTAGACATGAATGTGGCCCTCCAGGTATGTTTTAGATATAGACATGAATGTGGCCCTCCAGGTATGTTTTAGATATAGACATGAATGTGGCCCTCCAGGCATGTTTTAGATATAGACATGAATGTGGCCCTCCAGGCATGTTTTAGATATAGACATGAATGTGGCCCTCCAGGCATGTTTTAGATATAGACATGAATGTGGCCCTCCAGGCATGTTTTAGATATAGACATGAATGTGGCCCTCCAGGCATGTTTTAGATATAGACATGAATGTGGCCCTCCAGGCATGTTTTAGATATAGACATGAATGTGGCCCTCCAGGCATGCATGCCTCTTTGTAGCAAGAAGGCTGACCACCGAGTCACTACGACCCAAAAAGCTTTAGCAAGGAAGGGTTGCCGACCCTTGCCACATAAAGTTAAATTTTCCTTGAAAAACGAAACATCGCACAATCTAGGAATTCTCTGACCGTCTGTATGTGTGGGGTGGGTGGTGGAGAGAGTAGAGAGACAGGAATGTAGTACAGGTCACGTACTATATTTAAAATATAGTAAATTTGGTGGTTTAAATGGTTATGTGAAATATAGCAAGTAAAATGTAGCATTACAGTGGTTATTAAACAAACATCTGCTATGAAAATGAGTATCCCGAAGCGTAATATTAAAACAATACGATAATATATACAGTTGGTAATGTGGCATTTAGTAATGTAAAAGAGAGTACTAAACAATGTGGTAGTACAAAAAAAGGGAATATGATAATGTAATACAACAAATATAATTGTGTAACGAACACAGACAGGCAAGCACATGTGATCGGGCTGTATACGGCCCGCGAGAGGTACATTTACACGGAAAATGGCCCACAGCCTGACACCCGTGAAATAAAATAGATTAGCCTAAATACATTTTCCCACTTACCTACCTTTGTCTGAGGTGTAGACTAATACAGTTCCCGAGTTTCATATCTACCTGAACATTTTATTTTATCTAGTGTTCACTTATAGTAATATCTTCGGTGCATTATTTCCTTTTGGTGCACTTCACCTTACAGGCAGGCACGATTTGTTCAGGATGTATTTTCCCAAGAAAAAGTACCAGGTACCACATTTAACAACAAGATAAACCTGAGCGTGACAATTGTCACGTTTCATATTCCAACTGTCATTTATGAGACGTGTATTTTACATGTGTGTATCTGGAGGTCTAAGTTTGAGTTCTAGTGGTTGACTTACAACATGTCTCTTTCTGTACCTTGTGTTTTGTCTGGATGTTTGTAGAGATTTATGTACCTTCTGTGTCTTGGATTTTGTCTTGATGTTTGTAGAGATTTATGTACCTTCCGTGTCTTGGGTTTTGTCTTGACGTTTGTAGAGATTTATGTACCTTCTGAATCAGTCGTTCAGAGCTGCGTAGGCAGGCGCCGGTCGGCGAGAGTCTTCAGCTGCCGTGCGTGGGGTGAATTTCTTCCCGGCCAATGAAGAATGATGCAGTTAGGGTTGCCGCGCGGTGCCGTGTAAAAGGCGACGGAAATGCTTAAGTGAAGTTTAATCGGTATGGCCAGTAGTCTCACTGTGAGGGCTACCCATATCACGGAACCTCCGCTCTAGAGGCCGGCTACGTCCTATATATACCTGAACTGGGGCAATATGACTAAACCGGCTTATCCCAGGGGTGAAATTTGATGGCTATCCATGTCATGCCACCTCTGCTCTAGAGGCCGGCCACGTCCTATTTACACTGATCTGGGTTAATGTGCCAAAACAGCTTAAACCAGGGGCGAAACTTACTTGTGGCGAGTCCTCCTAGACAAACTCCTCGTTCTGGTCGCCGTCAGGAAGGGCAGGGGCGCTGAAGTCGGAGACACTGGACCAGTTTGCCTATTTTTGGCAACCTTCTCTCACCCGGCGGATTTCATATCCAAACTACGTCGAGGTTGATTGAATAAAGTCCAACTCGAAGCTCTCTGGTGCAACGAAAACCACATTGTCACGCAATTCCGCTTCAGGGACCCTCTGATGCGCTGAGCCTCCATCCTAAATGAGATCTATCTCGAGGATCACAGGAGTAAACTCAGTAGCAGCACGGGGTCATCTTGGTGATAGAAGCGTTTGAAAAATGAAGTATCGTCTGTGTCTTGTGTTTGTCTGAATGTTTCTCTAGTGTAGTATATTGCCTAGATTTTTGTCGCGGCTTTGTCAGCTTCTGTATCTGTCCATTTGAGCATGGTGATATCATTGATGTTTGCCATCTGTTACTTGTCATTAAAGTGTGCAATAATACTTCGTTAGCTTCTCCTTGAACATCATCTTGTGATATAACAGGAAGAATCCAAGGTGTAAAAAAAATAGGGTCTGAAACAGGTACATTGAGGTGCCTAGTAAAGATTTGTGCAAAATACAAGGAACAAACCCATACTCTAATTGCACGCCGAATGCCGGAGGCAACTCCATCGATTTTGTGTTAGATCACAGGAAAATAACGTTTGTATTTCGTTTGTCCCATTTCATTTATAACACTCCATTTATAATCGCACTTATCCGTTATAACAGACACATTTTTAGTAGAACTAAGGGTCATTGCCCGTTCTAAAGATCCTGGAATAATGGAACAAGGAGGTCAACAAGTAAACTACAGACAAGCATATAGATATCATCCACCGATAGTGCATGATGTGGTGGATGATCAAGCTGAGCATACATGTTTAACTTCACTCAATCTCTCTGATACAAACAACAGAAGACAAATCTGTTTAATCAAGGGCTGGTCATTGCAGAGCACTGGGTAACTGTGATGTTCCAGATTATCATGCACAACATTCAAAATGCCAGGCCGCTGTAGATCCAAGGAATTTGTCAGGGGGAAATGATCGCATCAGACACAGTAGGAGATCTTCACTGTTATCATGTTACATATACTGGCACATAGCGTAAATCTTCACTGTTATCATGTTACATATACTGGCACATAGCGTAAATCTTCGCTGTTATCATGTTACATATACTGGCACATAGCGTAAATCTTCACTGTTATCATGTTACATATACTGGCACATAGCGTAAATCTTCACTGTTATCATGTTACATATACTGGCACATAGCGTAAATCTTCACTGTTATCATGTTACATATACTGGCACATAGCGTAAATCTTCACTGTTATCATGTTACATATACTGGCACATAGCGTAAATCTTCGCTGTTATCATGTTACATATACTGGCACATAGCGTAAATCTTCACTGTTATCATGTTACATATACTGGCACATAGCGTAAATCTTCACTGTTATCATGTTACATATACTGGCACATAGCGTAAATCTTCACTGTTATCATGTTACATATACTGGCACATAGCGTAAATTTTTACTGTTATCATGTTACATATACTGGCACATAGCGTAAATCTTCACTGTTATCATGTTACATATACTTGCACATAGTGTAAATCTTCACTGTTATCATGTTACATATACTGGCACATAGCGTAAATCTTCACTGTTATCATGTTACATATACTGGCACATAGCGTAAATCTTTACTGTTATCATGTTACATATACTGGCACATAGCGTAAATCTTCACTGTTATCATGTTACACATACTGGCACATAGCGTAAATCTTCACTGTTATCATGTTACATATACTGGCACATAGCGTAAATCTTCGCTGTTATCATGTTACATATACTGGCACATAGCGTAAATCTTCGCTGTTATCATGTTACATATACTGGCACATAGCGTAAATCTTCACTGTTATCATGTTACATATACTGGCACATAGCGTAAATCTTCACTGTTATCATGTTACATATACTGGCACATAGCGTAAATCTTTACTGTTATCATGTTACATATACTGGCACGTGGCGGAAATCTTCACTATTATCATGTTACATATACTGACACGTGGCGGAAATCTTCACTATTATCATATTACATATACTGATAGGTGGCGGAAATCTTCACTGTTATCATGTTACATATACTGACACATCACAAAGTTACTAATTGTTATATAAGCTGATACAAGACACTTTTGGAAAGTCTGATAGTAGGACAGTACAGTTTTTCTAAGCTGTGGGCTAGTTTAGAAAAAAATATAGAACTGAGAGTGCAATAGGATTATGATACTGGAAGTGTAGTAGAAGGATTATAGAAATGGTATTGAGATAGAAGGATTACAGTCGTGAATGTATTGTAGAAGGATTGTAAGTGTAGGCGTGTGGTAGAAGGATTATAGGACAGGAAATTTGGTAAAATTATTAATTGAAAGAATGGGTTGAATTACTAGTTAAGAGTGTAACAGAAGGATTATAAGGCTGGTAGAATTATTACCTGAGAGTGTAGTGAAATTATTAATTGAGAGTGTGATAGAGGGATTGTAGGACTGGAGTTTTATAGAAGTAATAAAAGCCAGTACAGTGGTTTATGATTATAGGACTGAGAGGTTGAAAGTTTAGGAGTGAAAGTGTGATGAGTATGAATGCGAGAGAGTCAGTCGGAGGAAGGAAGAGAGAGAGAAAGAGAGAGGAAAGAGAGTGAGAGACAGAGACACGGTGACAGAGGGAGTGAGAGACATACAAAAGAAAGAGATACAGATTAAAAAGACAGAAGAGCGAGTGAGAGACAGAGCCCCGAGAGAGAGAAGACAGAGAGAGAGAGAGAGAGAGCTGAGATTGATAATGGAATTGTGTGAGTGTATGAGAAAGAGTTTGAGGCCACGGGGATGCTAATGTGAATACGAAATGTGATAGTATGAGTATCTGAGTTTCAAAGAGTGAATTTGAGAGACTGGATAATGAGTTGAGTGTAAGGCTGTGGTCATAGACAAGTGCGGGTATAAGAATACGTAGTTAAATTATCAGTTTGACGTAGCGAGACTATAAGAATGGGCAAGGATGTTTTGGAGATAAGTGCACCCAAGAGACAATGAATCCGACAATGCATGTACATGCGAGTGTACTCTTCAGCAAGCGTGCATGTCTGTCCATTAGCTGCCAATCATATGTGTCTGAAATTATAACGTAACTGTAAATTACCGCCGAGAGCACAATTATGTAACTTTTACATTTCCTTCCCCGACACTGAATGTCAGAGCACGCCATTAATGAGGGCTATGTACCCGGAGGTGGGGGGGGGGGGGAGGGGTCTGTTATGTTCCTACTAATGGTACAGCTTGTCCTGTGTGGGGAAGTACGTGGGAGACTGTGCGAGTATGAGTGTGAGAAAGTGCTCTGATAAATTGGGTTCAGCAATTTTGAGCGGTATTTCGGTAAACAATTTCATAAATAATAACAACGTGAAAGAAGTCTTGGATAAAATATCAATATTTAATTCTCGTATTAGCAGAGACTAGCTTGTGGGAACGCTTGTTCGATAATACCTCCAAATTTTCCTGTCGACTGCAGAATATTTGTGGTAATTATTTTTTCTTCTTCTTTTCCTTCTTGGTGCTCTCATCTTCCTCCTCCTTTTTAATCCTCCTTCTCCTGCTCCACCGTCCTCTTTTTCTTCTTATTTTATCCTCCTCCTTCCTGTCCTTTTCTTTCGTCTTCTTTTTCTCCTCCTCTCCTCCGTCTTCTTCCTCTTCTCCTACCTCCGTTTCTTCTTCTCCTTCTTCTTCTTGAAGATTATATTTCTGTAAACCCTTCACAGCTCCAGTAATAAATTACAACCCCCTGTTTTCTGGTTGTACAACCCCATGTTTTCTGGTTGATGATTAAAATGTTCTTGGTTGTTGAACAACACTTATGTTTACTTCTGGCTAATGTTCTGTCTCTCGCTCTTCTGTCTCTCGCTCTTCTGTCTCTCGCTCTTCTGTCTCTCGCTCTTCTGCCTCACGTTCTTCTGTCTCTCGCTCTTCTGTCTCTCGTTCTTCTGTCTCTCGCTCTTCTGTCTCTCGCTCTTCTACCTGTCTGGAAGAAGATTTATTTGTTCGCCTCTCCCCGGAGCTCATTTAGTACACGGCTACACCTCTGGTCAGCAGATGATGCTCTGTTTTAGTCATTCTTACATGTGCTCCAGTTGCATTTGTTAAAACCGATTGGGAGAGCCTGTGATGCACAGCCGCTGAAAACTGCCTTTTCGTGTTAAGTAATTTAAAAATATTTCCTGTGTCTATTTGTAAAAACGGGTACTTGACACTTATGTTAGGGAAAGTGCCACTGAAAAAGGAGATATTTCTACAAGGCGATGCAGGCTCTAGTATTTCGTCCCGGTTAAAAACAATTTCATTTCATGAGATTAGCTGCTGATATCACTGGATCTGTGTTGTTTCAGAAGATGATGTGATGATCTGGACAAATAAGCATCGAGTTGGCTTGGGGGGGGGGGGGTAGAGGGCTGGGTGCATGGTGTGTTTGATATGCTGGAACGGACCTACAAGTAAACTTGTGGCCAGACTCCCCTACCTTTGTAACTGTGATCACCTCTAGTTAAGCAGTTCATGAGTGTTTTAAGTATGGTCATCATGAAGTGACGGAGTAGGGTCATGGCCAGTCAGTCCTGGAGTGCGGTACTTCTAACATTGTTCTCCTTGCTCTGTGTACACTGGACTTCCATAAAGTTCACATTCAGTGAAAGCAGTGCAACAACCTTAGCCTATCTTGAGACCAGAAATCATTTCCCAAAACGCAGATATTGATTAAAGATGGCTTTGTTAGCTATCAGAACTTTTACTGGAAGAAACTCTTGCAGCGAGAAACAACAAAAAGCATCCGTTTCATTCTCTCTTTGTTTCCTTTCCTCTTGAGCCTGTGATCACATCTCAAACGCTGACTGATCCTGCACTTGTGATCGGATGTTGTGATTTCAATTACTGGAAAATGGAGGTTTTTTTTTTTCAGTGTATTTCATTTCATCGAGTATTATACCTGCAGTTTTGTCAGAGAGTGGGACTTCTAGGGATCTTTGAAAGTTTGTTGTCAAATGCGTCATTCAAACAGAAGTGTGAGTAATGATCTTGAACGAAAAGAGTATTTAATCTCTGGACCGAAACTGTGACTTGTCAGTGAGTTACAGTGCTAAAGAGAGAGACAGATCTCCTAACATGATGGACAAAACAATGACATGTCAGTGAGTTACACTGTTAAAGTGAAGTAGAGAGAGACAGATCTAACAAGATGAACAAAACAATGACATGTCAGTGAGTTACACTGTTAAAGTGAGGCAGAGAGAGAGAGACATGTCTAACATGATGGACAAAACAATGACATGTCAGTGAGTTACACTGTTAAACTGAAGCAGAGAGAGACATGTCTAACATGATGGACGAAACAGGGAGTAAAAAACCTTCCGAGTTAAACATCACATCCGAGTGTCAGTTATTCTGCAGTTCATTATTTTGGTTTGAGTACTCTGGCTATTTGTTGTTGTCATGGGACAAGTTTAATTTACTCTGGGACAAGTTTAAGTTACTCTGGGAAAAGTTTAAGTTACTCTGGGACAAGTTTAAGTTAGTTTGTGACACGTATAAGTTACTCTAGGACAAGTTTAAGTTACTCTGGGACAAGTTTAAGTTACTCTGGGACAAGTTTAAGTTAGTTTGTGACACGTATAAGTTACTCTGGGACAAGTTTAAGTTACTCTAGGACAAGTTTAAGTTACTCTGGGGGACAGTTGTTCTTCCCTGGAAGAGGTTTGGGCTATGATCATCTTTCACGCTGGAACGGCTTTCATCATTTTTGGACATAATGCCTTTTACCTATTTTGTGTATGCTTGTTTGTGATTATACCTTCTCAAATTCCGTGCAAAAGCCAGGATTTAATTTAATGTATCTATAAAAAAAACTGATAAGACTGGTTCATGACTAGTTTGAAATCACATTTAAATTTCACTGAAAACGAAATAATTACAAGAAATATTAGAATTATTTAATGTGACATATATGCGCACCATACTTTCCATTCATATTGCATCATTCTAAATATAAACTACAATTATAATCTTGGATTTATATTACTGTTGGTTGGGGGGGGGGGGGGGGGGAGGGGGGTTCGAAAAGCCGAAGGGTTATGTAAATTTCAAAACAAAATATGATAAACCCGATAGGGAAAAGGCGAAAGAAAATGAAAAAATAAACTCTTCACAGAAACAAACAATATTTCGGTAAAACGCCTTCTTTATGAATAACAGACGGAAAAACTGGGAAAATCACTTGTCGGTTACGATATCTGAATCAGATGAGTCTTCTTTCTTTGACGGCGTGTATGACACTTTTTGTTCATAAACTCGATCAAAATTATCTCAAAGACCCATGATTTGTTAATACAGTCAATGCAGCTTGACGATCCATGGTTTGTTAAGACAATCAGAACAGCTTGATGACCCGTAGATTGTGTAGACGATCAAGAAATATCTCTACAGCCCATGGTTTATAAAAACAGTCAAGAAATATCTCAAAGATCCATGGTTGATGAATATGGTAAAATATCTACATGACTGACTGTTTGTGAAGAATTTTGGTTTAGATAACAAATAATCAGTTACAGATAATAAGCAAACACAGACAGGGGTAAAGCGTCCTGAAAAATAAATGCACTTTTAACAGAAAGATAGTCCCATAGCAAATGCCGTAGGGGATGAAGCGTTAGAGACCTCATTATTCTGGGCCATCAGCGTATGAGGTAGGGTGGACAGTTCCTTTCCTCGCTGCCTTTCCTTCCCAGATTTTCTCTGGTACCCGTTTTACGAGGCTGGTTGACTTCGAGGCCGTATTGGTCGGAAAAAAAAAAATCCCGCTCAACTGTTGCTACACGAGTGCTCTAACCACTAAGCTAGACGGTCTCACTTTTAACAAGAAACCATTTAAACTCGCGTAACAGTCATAATTCCATGCAAGAAATTAGACTCTTTTGAAAACAAATGCCTAAGGAAAATATTTGGCATCAAGTTGAATGAATTCAAGAACAACGCAGAGATAAGACAGATGACTGAACAACAACCAGTCTCATGGGTGATCAGAAAAAGAAGATGGACATATGTTGGTCACGTGATGAGAAGAAACGATCAGAGAATCCCAAAACAAGCTATCAAGTGGAACACAACAGGCCGAAGAAAAAGAGGCAGATCACGCGAAACTCTAAAGAGGAAATTGTTAAGAGAGGCCAAACTAATAGATATAAAATCCCTTGATGAGGTTGAAAATCTCGCTGAAAACACGAAATATTGGCGAACCACCCAGCGAGCCCTATGCGATGTTTAATGGCGCGGAGGAGGATGTAAGATAAGAAGAACAGTCAGAAAGTAAATGAACGTGAAGAAATAATTGTGAACTAATTCAAATTCTGGGGTAAATTGTATCTTTATCTTCACATTTTACAGTTCTTCTTCTTCTTCTTCTGAATATTTGTAAAGAGAGTGAAAGCTGGGAGATGGAGGGAAGAACGTCGCCCCTGGCTCATTATGGGTAGATTTGTGTCCTTTGATAATAAAACCCTTTCCTTCGTTTTTCTTCTTGTTACTTCATCTCCTTGGAGCTATAAGCATGTTTTCTCTGCAGAAAACTCAAATGATAACATATATTCTCAGAAACTGACTTCTGGATGAGCTCCACCACCATCACAGGATGAAGTTGAGCTATTTCTATTAACCAGGCATGAAGAATCACAGCTACGTGTATGCTATGAACTCAGATTATCCGGTCCCTCTAGTACAGTCTTGTTGCTCCAATTATCAAGTGCATATATCCTCCATTTTCACAAATTAGTAATACTCTGCTAAAGCTTACTTAAAGTAATAACGTAGTATAACATTCACAAAAGAAAACAGCTATTACTTTAGCGTGTCATGACACACAGTGCGTGCAGTAATCCAGTTGATGTGAATGTAGAGATTAAAGAATCGAATCAGAGAATTGTCTGTCATTTTCTGCTTCTGAAGCATATTGAGAAAATCGATTTCGCCCGTCCATTAGCGGGTATCGCCAGCATGTAGAGAGACATGGCTTCAGTTTAGTGCTCGCTCCAGAGTTTCCGAGTTAACGAACCTTTGACATACGGCTCGGATTTTGAAATAAGCACACGAGGAAGACGGGAGATGAGAGCGCTCTTAGGACGCTAATGAATGTTCTTTTTAGGGGTTCTCAATGGCTGAGAGTTTTGTACTGATCATATATGATGTTAGTTTAAAATGATGATGTTGACTTTGTCTAGGCGTAATCTTTTAAAAATTTGTTTGACAGATCATAGCATGGCTGCATATTACTTTGGAGATTCTTTTTGTTAAAATAAGAAGGTCTGCACCTTATCTGTTCCTACACGTGGCTGCTTGTCATTCCACTCTGTCTTTCTTCTTTATAGAAAAATAAAACGCTCATTTCTTCCGTCATGCTCTGACTTCATACTTCTACAGTTATTTTCTAACTTCATACTTCTACAGCTATGCTCTGACTTCATATTTATACACCTATGCTCTGACTTCATATTGCTACAGCTATGCTCCCACTTCTTATTTCTACAGTTATGTTCTGGCTTCATATTTCTACAGTCATTTTCTGAATTCATATTTTATACAGTTATGTTCTGAATTCATTTTTATACAATTATGCTCTGACTTCATATTTCTACGGTTATGTTCAGACTTCATATTTCTACAGTTATGCTCCGACTTCATATTTCTACAGTCGTGTTCTCGTTTCATATTTCTACCGTCAATTTCTGAATTCATATTCCTACCGTCACGTTCTGAATTCATATTTCAATCGTAAAGTTCTGATTTCACATTTCTATCGTCAATTTCTGATTTCATATTTCTATCGTCAAGTTCTGATTTCATATTTCTACCCTTTCTAATTTAATAATTTTGCCCTTTCTAATTTCATATTTCTACCGTCAAGTTCTGATTTCATATTTCTACCCTTTCTAATTTCATATTTCTATTGTCAAGTTCTGACTTCATACTTCTACCGTCAAGTTCTGATTTTAGATTTCCATCGCCACGTTCTGATTTCAGATTTCTGTCGTCACGTTGTGATTTCATGTTTCTACCGCCGTGTTCTGATTTGATTAAATATTTTATTTAAATGAGGGAAACGATCAGACCAATGATAAGAATAATTATTATTATTGGAAGCACCTTTCTTGTCAGGCTGACGGAAGATAGCGAGTCTATTCTAGCAGCATTGTTTACAATCAGCCTCGACACTCACAGCTGTCCGCTACTTCTATATGTCACCTCCAAAAGGAGAATTGTATAAGGCAGTGTAAATCATTCACCCCTCCCCCTCGGGACATAATAAAGTTATTGATTATCCATTCTATTTTCATCTTCCTAGGGCCTCCCTAGAAGGGCCCAGGGCCCACTCTTAGGACATGTTACTCACCCAGGACACCGAAACGACGCATCGGTTGGAGCTCCGCCATGACTGGCCTTGCTTCTGTCACAGCCATGTTTGCCTCGGTGTGAGGCACATATCACTTCCTTCTTTGCCTCGAGACGGCTGTTGGTAAAAGCATCATAATGTAAAAACTGTTATCTATTTCCAGTGAAGAAGACTGATAGAATAGGAGCAAGTCGACTGTTTCTTATACTTGCCGGCATCGTTTTTGCTGAAGACTGTCTCATGACTAGCCTCCGTCAATATTTGATTGTTTTAGCCTGCTTTGGAAACAGTAGGTCATATTGTGGTGGTTATAAAATCATAATTAACTGAAAAGAGTGCATCACTTTTAAGTCTTAAATGTTGGATGTTTCGATCTCTTCGGGGACTATGAAAATCTGGCGAAAGATCGTTAACGCATAGGAGGTGCTGCATCATTTGAAGAGGAAATAAGGTCCGAAAATGTAGACAGAAAAAGAGACACGTAGAGGTATATTAGATCTTGCTTGCTCATGAGGACGACTACGTCGATCATGAGGACGACTACGTCGATCAAAAGCTGGAATAAATAGAGGAGCTTGGTTCAGTCTTACAAAAAGATAAAAAGAGGAAAGAACCAGGAGAAATAAAAGTAGAAGAGAAAGAGAGGAACTTGAATTATAGCCCTCTTCTGTTTCAGTATGTGGAGCCATAAGGCACGAAAGTGTTTAGATTTGTAATAATACTATGACATACGAAAAGACCCAGGCAGTTGAATGATATACAAGAGACGATATTTTGCCTTGCTTGTAATGCAAACTTTAAAGCTTCCGTTGCATTGCAAATGATGGCGTTCACATTGTTTAGAAACCGACAAAGGACTATCACCTTTGGTTTATTTTTATTTATTTCAAAATGAATCTTTCCCAGCACACAACCGATTCAAATAACTATCGTTTTCTCTTCTCTCCAACTGTCCGTAGATTGGTTGCTGTTTAAATATGGACGCTCATTTTCTATAAAATAACGTTAAAAAAGATGGTAATGGCTAGGCCAATCTTCTGATGATCGCTGAGGCGAGATTGCGCTGACTGGGAAAGTCGTTATTTGGATCTCATCGCAGATCGTTTCCCTTTCTAATTTACATGACAAAGAAAAGATGGATTCAGGAAAGATGGGTCGATGCCCGCTGGCGCACTTTTACAAAAGATAGGAAAATCAGATACTAAAAGAATGGGGGGGGGGGGGGGGGGGACTATAAAAAAGCATAAAACAACCAATATATAAAAAAATAGAAGCTTCAATCTCACTTTCTTAAACAATCCTGGATATTGATAAATGCATTGAGTTCCAAGTTGAATGTTAGATTTATTCTTCTGTGCTTTCTTTTTTTTACTGTTCGTGCACAAGTCGTTTTGGTGAACATTGTCTGGTTCAATATTTGTAAATATTTTTATTTAGTTTAAAGTTTTCGATTTAATTTTTATTCCTCATTTTCGATCTTCCTGCCTCGTAAAACTTCATTGTACAGATTTTCAGTAGCTCCTGCATTTTATTAGTTTCAACGTATTTATTTGACTAGTGAATGCTACAGATCAGAGGTGTAGCTAGAGTTGATGGATAAACATTTGTGCTACAGATCAGAGGTGTAGCTAGAGTTGATGGATAAACATTTGTGCTACAGATCAGAGGTGTAGCTAGAGATGATGGATAAACATTTGTGCTACAGATCAAAGGTGTAGCTAGAGTTGATGGATAAACATTTGTGCTACAGATCAAAGGTGTAGCTAGAGTTGATGGATAAACATTTGTGCTACAGATCAAAGGTGTAGCTAGGGTTGATGGATAAACATTTGTGCTACAGATCAAAGGTGTAGCTAGAGTTGATGGATAAACATTTGTGCTACATATCAAAGGTGTAGCTAGAGTTGATGGATAAACATTTGTGCTACAGATCAGAGGTGTATATATGAGCGATTAATAGAAATTAAGCATTGGGCAAGGAATAAAATCTACTTTACAAAAAAATGAAGAATTGAATTTTTTCATGTTGAACCACAAAATAGCGCCTTAGTCCAGCAAGTGGAGCTCAGGAAAACTAATTTAGCTTACCTACATCTGGAGCTCAGGAAAACTACTTTAGCTTTCCTACATCTGGAGTTCAGGAAAACTACTTTAGCTTTCCTACATCTGGAGCTCAGGAAAACTACTTTAGCTTTCCTACATCTGGAGCTCAGGAAAACTACTTTAGCTTTCCTACATCTGGAGTTCAGGAAAACTACTTTAGCTTTCCTACATCTGGAGTTCAGGAAAACTACTTTAGCTTTCCTACATCTGGAGTTCAGGAAAACTACTTTAGCTTTCCTACATCTGGAACTCAGGAAAACTAGTTTAGCTTTCCTACATCTGGAGCTCAGGAAAACTACTTTAGCTTTCCTATATCTGGAGCTCTGGAAAACTAGTTTAGTTTACCTACATGTGGAGCTCAGGAAAACTACCTGTAGTAGTTGTGGAAAGGAAATTTTCACATGATCTTAATGTGAAGTCTTCAATGAATCCTTAATAATTTATTCAGCAAATGTTACAGGTGTCAGTGATACAGACGTCCTGATTTGGTTCCAGTAATCTCCTGTCAGTGATATCCAGTTATTTGTTTGCGGTTTGAGTTTTCATTGGCCACATTAATATATTTGTGGAATCAGTGCAGGTGCACACAAGTAGCGACATGATCTGTTTGCTGGTTTGTCATGGCACGGGTCGGTGGTTCGAATCCGGCACAGGCGCCTTAGTGAGCAGGAAGTACTCTGGAGTTTAGAAATAAAAGGCAGTCAGGCATAACGCTGCTCACTTAATACTCAAATTGTCCGACGGGCCAAGGAAAATATGAGGACTACCACCAGATCACTCAGTTGCCCTTATGGCAAGACACAGCTAACTTTAGCTTATTTTATATACAGTATATACAATATTGTGACTTCGCCACTTTCACTTTTTTTCATAAACCTACACAACGGTAACGGTTATTCTTAGACAGAGATTTTTCCGTTTCTTTGATCTATAAATATTAAAAAGAGATATATTAAAAATGATAAATATTCCTGATCAGACTTAAGTTCTCACATCTGTGAAAATCGTCTTGTGGTCGAAGGGAGATGACCGTAAATTGATTTTGTCACAATTTTCTAACGGAAGTAAGCTCGTTTTCTCGGTAGAACAACTTACACATTGTCTGTTCAAAGATTTAAGAACTTTTCAGCCACCATGTGTCCCCTCTACGGTCTAAGAGCAGTGTGAAGTGCTTGGTGCAGTGCTAAAGTGTGAGAACAGTGGACAAGAAGGTTGCCAGTTCAGTCCTGGACGCTGGATTTTCTTGTTTGTGTGCCTGTTTTAACATGCTGCCTTTTCTCTATACTGTTTTAACATGCTGCCTTTTCTCTATATTGTTTTAACATGCTGCCTTTTCTCTATATTGTTTTAACATGCTGCCTTTTCTCTATATTGTTTTAACATGCTGCCTTTTCTCTATATTGTTTTAACATGCTGCCTTTTCTCTATACTGTTTTAACATGCTGCCTTTTCTCTATACTGTTTTAACATGCTGCCTTTTCTCTATACTGTTCTAACATGCTGCCTTTTCTCTATACTGTTTTAACATGCTGCCTTTTCTCTATACTGTTTTAACATGCTGCCTTTTCTCTATACTGTTTTAACATGCTGCCTTTTCTCTATACTGTTCTAACATGCTGCCTTTTCTCTATACTGTTTTAACATGCTGCCTTTTCTCTATACTGTTTTAACATGCTGCCTTTTCTCTATACTGTTTTAACATGCTGCCTTTTCTCTATATTGTTTTAACATGCTGCCTTTTCTCTATATTGTTTTAACATGCTGCCTTTTCTCTATACTGTTTTAACATGCTGCCTTTTCTCTATATTGTTTTAACATGCTGCCTTTTCTCTATATTGTTTTAACATGCTGCCTTTTCTCTATATTGTTTTAACATGCTGCCTTTTCTCTATATTGTTTTAACATGCTGCCTTTTCTCTATATTGTTTTAACATGCTGCCTTTTCTCTATATTGTTTTAACATGCTGCCTTTTCTCTATATTGTTTTAACATGCTGCCTTTTCTCTATATTGTTTTAACATGCTGCCTTTTCTCTATATTGTTTTAACATGCTGCCTTTTCTCTATATTGTTTTAACATGCTGCCTTTTCTCTATATTGTTTTAACATGCTGCCTTTTCTCTATATTTTTTAGATGAAGCTTGTACATTTAAAAATACAAATCCTCATTTCTTATCCTAAATGTTTTGACAGATTACAGATAAGATGTTAAATAATGAGTCACTCGCTTGTCTTTTTAAAAACATCCCCTCAAAATTTCAATACAGAAAATTTTTTGCGTAAAAAAAAACTAAATATGCAGTACACAACAAAGAACGTGAAATGAAGCGAGCAAACAGAAGTTGTAGAAGAGATGGACTGCACATCATATCCTGATAACTGTGGGTATTCTTGACCCCGGTTGTTGTATATCATACGTCCAGCCAGATGAAAATGGCTGTAAACGTACGTAGATGTCAAGGTCAGCGTGTCAGCACAGATCATGTTGCTATCTTTTATCCTTTTAAATGTCCCAGGATGAAAAAATAAACGAGGATTAAGAGGTTACATATTAGACCAATAACTCTTGCTCGCTGACCACTGAAAATATAGTAGTCACGACAGCTGATATCCCTCCGCCAGCTGTAATGTTAGACTTCTCAAGGAAGATCCATCGCGACAGGGTATAGTGAACATCTCCAGAACTTTCGCCACATCATTTGGACGCGAATTGTAAAACCGGGTAAGCTAATGGTCCGATAAGCGATGTCCCCTCAAATAATTTGATGCGTGGATTTTTAACAGAGAATAACGACTTCAGACCAAAGCCTAGCCTACACACTTTCAGCTTGTTTAATGAAACTAGCACAAGTTCGGTTGAGTGGAGAGAACTATGTAGGCCCACGTAACTGACTGTGGGACGTAATATGGGGACTCTGAAAGATTACCACAGCCTGGAAATACGCACAATAAGCCCATGGTGGGGCCTACAGATCTAAGAGAATAGAAGAGAAGGCTAAAAAGAGAAATGAAAAATAACTGCTGGATATTATCTGTCATTGACACTAGGGATAAATTTCTGTCGCTGAAAAACATTCGCCATGTTGCTTTATGGCATATCCGGTCGTGAAGCGTAATATAATGAAGGGCTGCAATAAGCGTTTGCATTCTGTGACTGAGAGCTACATGACCTGATGGTTCACGTGACACCGGAAACGGATATGACAAGTAATTATCTGCCCCTTTCGCTAACAAGATTTCTCTGGTAATATCAATATCACACAAAGTGATCATAAATTGTACGAATTTATATTTTAGGGGATGATTTCTCCACCTGACTGAACAGAAAGTGCCAGAAATATG
Source organism: Achatina immaculata (assembly GCA_009760885.1). Lineage (NCBI taxonomy): Eukaryota > Metazoa > Mollusca > Gastropoda > Stylommatophora > Achatinidae > Lissachatina > Lissachatina immaculata. The sequence goes on from CM019713.1 coordinate 19,132,030, forward strand.
CGTTTATACCCAAAGGGATGCCAGAACCACTGCAGTGTCATAGAACGACGATATATATATATATATATATATATATATATATATATATATATATATATATATATATATGTATCCATTTCTAGGCACATATAACTCGCTCTTCAAGCAATAATATTTTTGGCGTATGTTTTGCTTGATCTTTCTTTCTTTCTTTCTTTGTGTAGTTCTTTCATTTCACATCGATGCTTTTTTCCTGCTTTCTTTCCTTTTGTAGTTATTTTGTCTCACGTAGATGTTTCTCTTCTTCCTTTCTATATGTAGTTTCTTCATCTCGTACATAACTTTTTCTTCACTCTACCAGAACTGACGAAGCAGCATTTCTACTTAGGGAAAATCAGAAACATGTTCATCATATACTCGTATGTGTGTATATATACTGCGTGTGTTTGTGTGTCTGTGTCGATGTTTCATGACCTAACCAAGAAAAAATATGTTAAGCAAAAGGTTCTGATAGATCAGAACATTTGTCTTAAGGTGTTAACATTCTGTTGTTCTACCAATTTTTTTTCCCCTGAATGAGAGGTTAGACAAAATGATAAATTTTTTTTTCCATTGTGATCCAAAATTGACTGAAAGACGAAATTGACAAATAAAGAAACTATGTTTTTCTGTGAGAAATGAACACTCTATGTTACTGAAGTCTTAGCTGTTCTCTTGACCACACTATGGTCTAATAAGCATGACAATATCAGTGTATGGTTTTAAGTGCCTGTGAGCATGACAATGTCAGTGTATGGTTTTAAGTGCCTGTGAGCATGACAATGTCAGTGTATGGTTTTAAGTGCCTGTGAGCATGACAATGTCAGTGTATCGTTTTAACTGCCTGTGAGTATGACAATATCAGTGTATCATTTTAACTGCCTATGAGCATGACAATGCCATAGTATCTTTTGCAGCACAGAATGTGTTTCTCTCAAGGAATGTTCAGGCAAATATTCTTTTCCTGAAGTTATAGCACTGTACCTGGAAGAAAATCCGTGAATCATTAACTAGTTCAAGAAGAAAGTGAGGCTTACAGACAGAATAAGAACTTAGTGTAGCATGGGTTAATGTATGTTCATAATAAAAATGAGTTTACAGTGATACAATCTAGGATTTTCTTCTGAAGTTTTCTCTATGTAAGCAGACAATGATGGTGGATCTTATGAAGACAACTACTGAAACACTAGGTCATGGTTTAAGACTGTCATATTATGTGTACTTGTATCTGAAGAATGAAAGATCATCACAGAAATGCGTTCACGTTTTGCCCAATATTCTGTGGTGTGTTGCTTGAGAAGTTGCAAAGATGAATACGAAACATGGCTCCCCCCAAAAAAAGTACTCTTTCATCTTATTTGGCTTTGTACAGATCTACCTACCGTGGCATAAATTTAATTTGTGTCAAACACAAAAGCTACTTAATAGCAGGTATAGCATTTATTTTAAATTATGTGAACCAAGAAAACAAATTACTTTTAAAAAGTTAATGAAGATGACCAAGAATTAAAGTATTTGTGCAGAGTAGTGTAGTCCGTAGAGAACTTTTTCTTATGCTAATGCAGTGAGATGTACACCAGCTACACCTGCGCCCTTATGCTTAAAACTCCGAGAAGGCAGTAAGATGTACACCAGCTACACCTGCGCCTTTATGAAACTAACTCCAAGAAGGCAGTGAGATGTACACCAGCTACACCTGCGCCTTTATGAAACTAACTCCGAGAAGGCAATGAGATGTACACCAGCTACACCTGCGCCCTTATGAAACTAACTCCAAGAAGGCAGTGAGATATACACCAGCTACACCTGCGCCCTTATGCAACAAACTCCGAGAAGGCAGTGAGATGTACACCAACAACTGTGATCTTGTCTGTGATGAGGTGGGGCAACTATCTCATTTGTATTGGATGAATTAAATCTTAATTGCAAAAATAAAGCTCGCATGCAAGACGAGACGAACTAGTGTGCACTAAACACACGATTGTCAGTGAATAAAGGGTTAAATTAATGCTCAAATAAGAATTAACTGTTTTTACGTGAGAATTGATTTATCAATCGGTAAATGACACAAGCTACAAGAATGTAATATTGAAGAAGGTTGGCTAGTAAGGAACATTAGACAGGGAAAACTAATATATTTTGGACATGTTAAACGTCATGATAATCTAGAGAAGACAGTCTTAGTAGGGTACATAATGGAAAAAAGAAAGAGAGGAAAACCAAGGCGAAGATGGATGCAAGATATCATTGATGATCTACGAATGGAGGCATCAGCAGCAGGCCATCTTGCTTACAACCGAGAGACCTACAGGAGAGATGTTATGGAGGCAAAGTTCCGCAAGGGACATGCAAGTAAATGACTGACTGAAATGACACAAAAACTATGTAAAATAAAATAATTTTGTATCTCCTTAGAGATACAACTGGGTGTATTTTAACATTTTAACCCTTAGGGGTTTCGGTACCAAATGATGGGGTATTGGGACTTTTAATGTAAACCTTCTCTACGTCTGAAAAATTGTGGTTTTATAGTTTTATAAACTATATACTTGTATATTACAGATTATAGTTTTATTTCAACTGTTCTATTCCTAGCTACCCGTGTGTAAAGTAAACTTAAGTTAAAGATATCTTTTGAAGTCATAGAAGTGCCTAATAAGACTGGCGATGACGACGACGACGACGACGATGACGATGACGATGACGATGATGATGATGATGATGATGATGATGATGATGATGATAGTGTAACAAACGGAGTATGAGCTTGTACTTGGCAGTCGAATGAGGATCTGTAAATGTAGAAAGACTAAAGAACTCTTGAAAGAAATCTAAAAGTACGGATTAACGGAGGTGTTAAATATAAACATAAATAGAAACATATAAATTATATGAATGAGGAAAACAAGCTAATATCTGCAATTAAATAATACTCTATAAAACAAACAAAAAACGTCAGAAAACAGAAAATAATTAACCTATTACATTGTTTGTATGAGGCAACACATAATACAACAGCCATACACATTTCCAACATGCAACCGAAACCTCCTTCTTCCTGTATTGATGATCACGACTTAGGCAAACTTCTGATAACAAACCCTTTCCACAAACATTACCTGCTCAAGCCTAGAATCACTGCAAGTCTTTATCAGCTATAACCATGGCAACGACAACAACATCAACGCTCTGATCTATAACGTTGAGATATAAATGGGCTTCTGGATCACTGATGATCGAATGGTAATTCAGAAAGATTCAACCAATAACAAAATGAGCTCCTTACATTGCGTGTTTGTGTCAAATAAAAAAAGAAAAATCGTTAATTCCAGTGTTGGCAGAAAAGGAAAGTATCATCGAGGTATCTAACGTAGGAGTATCCTGAATTCTTTTGCACCTGCATGGAAGTATCGATGTCAAAGTGTATATCGTTTTTGTTATTTTCGCAGACAGATTACGTCTTGTTCGTTTAATTATTACGTCAGTGCAGCTAAAGAATATGACACCAATACATAGAAGAATATCACACCAACATACACAAGAATATCACATCAACATACACAAGAATATCACACCAACATACACAAGAATATCACAATTACATACACAAGAATATCACACCAAAATACATACACAAGAATATCACATCAACATACATACACAAGAATATCACACCAAAATACATACACAAGAATATCACACCAACATACATACACAAGAATATCACACCAACATATATATTCAAGAATATCACACCAACATGCATACACAAGAATATCACATCAAAATACATATACAAGAATATAACACCAACATACATACACAAGAATATCACACCAACATACATACACAAGAATATCACAGCAACATACATACACAAGAATATAACAGCAATATGCATACACAAGAATATCACACGAACATGCATATACAAGAATATCGTCCAACATACACAAGAATATCACACCAGCATACACAAATATATCACACCAGCATACATACACAAATATATCACAACAACATTCACAAGAATATCATACCAACATGCATACACAAGAATATCACACTAGCATACATAAGACGATCACATCAACATCTGACTGAACGTGTGTTCCGGTGTTTTCTCTGCAGTCTGTGCTATGACGATGTTGAGGTCAGATGTGTCGTATATGACTGTGAGCTACTATGATCTCCTTGAATACTCAAACAAAATAATCTAAATAGACCCATCTTCTCGGCAGACTCCACTACTATGACATCAGCGTCATTAGACATACTGATCTATAAAGATATAAACAGTCACAGTATGCCATGGCTAGCATCACAACAGATGCTGTGGTATTTCCACTCCTCGGGTTCGCCGTTCCAAGAACCATAACTCCACTCAACCATTTTACTAGCATAGAATCTACAACAAAACCTCCATTACTCATTTCTCATTTTTTTTCCAACAGTTTTATTCCAAGCAGATTCCAATTTTCTCCCGGTCGATAAAGTAGGTCACGACCTAGTCGTCTGATTAAAGAAAGAAAAAAAAAAACAACCTGGTTTTGCCTCAAGCGAGGTCTGGGATGAACACCACGGAGGCCAAAATATTGGCGCTTTTTTAAAAATAGTCTCTGCTTCACTTATTGCTCATTTCATCTTCCTCTTGTATTACGTTTTCTCTCTTTACTCATCATTTCGTAGTACTTTCATCTACTTGTGTTCATTCTTCGTTCTTTCTTTTGCTCATCGACTGTTTTTTGCCTTACTAGTGTTGTTTACTTATCCTTTCATTAATTCAGGTATTAAACAAGCAATTTATCTCAACGTTTTCTATTTCTTTCTGTTTATCTGTCTGTCTGTCTGTCTTTCTTCTAGTCTTTTTTTCCTTCTTTCATTCCTTTCCTTCTTCATTTTCCCTTCTTTTAGCATTTGCAGGATCACAATAAAGTTAGTACCGTCTTAACTCTTGGGTCACAATAAAGTTGGTACCGTCTTAACTCTTGAGTCACAATAAATTAGTACCGTCTTAACTCTTGGGTCACAATAAAGTTAGTACCGTCTTAACTATTGAGTCACAATAAAGTTAGTACCGTCTTAACTCTTGGGTCACAATAAAGTCAGTACCTTCTTAACTCTTGGGTCACAATAAAGTTAGTGCCGTCTTAACTCTTGGGTCACAATAAAGTCAGTACCTTCCTAACTCTTGGGTCACAATAAAGTCAGTACCTTCTTAACTCTTGGGTCACAATAAAGTTGGTACCGCCTTAACTCTTGAGTCACAATAAAGTCAGTACCTTCTTAACTCTTGGGTCACAATAAAGTTGGTACCGCCTTAACTCTTGAGTCACAATAAAGTCAGTACCTTCTTAACTCTTGAGTCACAATAAAGTCGGCACCGTCTTAACTTTTGGGCACACTGAGAACTTGTCCAGGGGGTCCACTTTTTAAATATTATGACTGTAACTTTTCTTTGTGTGGGTTAAATAATGACCAATGGGGACAGGGGCTCAGCCCATTGCCCAGGGCCTACAAAGTTACTAAAACGGCCCTGCACAGGACGGGTTTGAAATGCTGAGCTTTCCTTTTTTTTTTCTTCCTTTCATTATTCTATCTTTTTAGCTTTTATTCCTTCTACGCTTTTGGTGTCCTTAATAGAAATTCTTCCAAAGTGTTGTGATGTCCCACTCCTCCCCCCCCCCACCCACCACACCCCGCGCGCGCGCACCCACACCCACCCACCAGGTGCTGAAGATTTATTTCTACTGGTATTGCGTTACTGTTAACCTGGTGATCCAGGATGTGTGGTGTCCGGACCTACACAACCATTCAGCCAACCTTTAAGGTTCTCTGATAAGGATCATAATTTGTTGCCCGCTTATCAGCAAGTTCTTGAAGTGAGTCGGCCTTTCAAGAAGCGGAGGCTGAGTTGAGGAGAAAACAGGATTCTCCCCCCCCCCCCCCCACCCCCCCACCCCCTCCCCCCAGTGAAGTGGACGAGTAAAAAAAAAAAGGAAAATAAATCACTCTAAACATTAATCCCCAGTTTAGACAACTCTTGACTGTCAGCGGATTTTCATGGACATTCCGTCTTGAGTGTGGTGGTCTTTCTGAACTAGTGTTTTATGGAGGTGGTCATTAATTACTTCCCCTTTTCTCCGAGGATTTCGCCGAGTTCCCGTGTTCGCCATCTTGTCTGATAAGAGTACAGAAGTTCTTTTAGTTATTCAAGAACTTCTATAATTCTTCCTAACCTCCTTTCTTTATGGGTTGTTTATGTATTCTTACTGGGACATTTTGTTTGTATTCTGATTACTTTCCTTTAATTAATTTGTGGTCTTTCTATTCGTTATTTCTATCCATACTATGCTAAAGAAAAGAATCGCACAAAAGGATAGAAACAACACACAGGACACACAAACATTTTTTGTTCTCATCATTGACACCATGGCTTTTAAAAAAATAACTAAAGGTCTACTTTTAGCAGTTTTACTATTTTAAAAACTATTATTTTCATCTAGGTTAAAAAATCATGTGACTATAACTATTACTTTACAAAAAAAATAATTAATAAAAGCTATTTAAACAGTTCACCGCATTCTAAGAGTTAACACTTAAAACAATTGTCCTTACTTATGAGACCTGTATGTTTAACACTCTTTTATATTATTTGAACACAGAAAAAATGTTAAAGAACTGAGAAAAATTTTAACACTTTCGCTTTCTTTACAGAATAATGAGCACCAAATGGCAAGACAAAGTATTCATATCTGAGGTTCTGCAATGTGTGCTAAGCTTCCATTTATGATGAAAACACTAAACAGTAGAAGACCTAGATAAATTAAACAGCAGAAAACTTAGATGAAGTAAACAGCAGAAAACTTAGACGACTGGGACATGTAACAAGAATGGACGTCAGCTGCATTCCCAGATAAGTTTTATATATGGAGAACTTGTAAAATTGACGGTCGAAAACCGAGATAGAAAAATATTTGACCATCATAAATGCCAGATCTTCTAGCAACCATGAAATGTGGAAACATCTTTGGAGAGATCAAGTCACGTCACGAGCAACTCTGTCCAAGAGGGCTGAAACCATCTGAGGAGGAAACGAGGACCAAACTAGAAGCTAGAAGCAGGGCCACGAGCAACAAACTAAAAGCTAGAAGCAGGGCCACGAGGACCAAACTAGAAGCTAGAAGCAGGGCCGCGATAACCACACTAGAAGCTAAAAGCAGGGCCGCGATAACCATACTAGAAGCTAGAAGCAGGGCTACGAGGACCAAACTAAAAGCTAGGAGGAGGGCCACGAAGACCAAACTAGAAGCAGGGCCACGACAACCAAACTAGAAGCTATAAGCAGGGCCGCGAAGACCACACTAGAAGCTAGAAGCAGGGCCACGAGGACCAAACTAGAAGCTAAGAGGAGGGCCACGAAGACCAAACTAGAAGCTAGAAGCAGGGCCACGAGGACCAAACTAGAAACTAGAAGCAGGGCCACGAAGAACAAACTAGAAACTAGAAGCAAGGCCGCGAAGACCACACTAGAAGCTAGAAGCAGGGCCACGAGGACCAAACTATAAGCTAGAAGCAGGACCTCGAAGACCACACTAGAAGCAGGGCCACGAGGACCAAACTAGAAGCTAGAAGCAGGGCCACGAGGACCAAACTAGAAGCTAGAAGCAGGGCCGCCGAGAGAAGCTTTTCTCAGGACTCTCCCTACAGGGCCCGGAAGCGATGAAACTATTGAACCTGATCCCCCCTCCCTCCCGTAGTGAGGGGCTGACGAAGCAAGTGTAAAAGAAACTGAACTTTTACAACACAAACATTGCCTGCTGTTAAAAGAAACTGAACTTTTACAACACAAACATTGCCTGCTGTTAAAAGAAACTTAACTTTTACAACACAAACATTGCCTGCTGTTAAAAGAAACTTAACTTTTACAACACAAACATTGCCTGCTGTTAAACGAAACTGAACTTTTACAACACAAACATTGCCTGCTGTTAAAAGAAACTGAACTTTTACAACACAAGCATTGCCTGCTGTTAAAAGAAACTTAACTTTTACAACACAAGCATTGCCTGCTGTTAAAAGAAACTTAACTTTTACAACACAAGCATTGCCTGCTGTTAAAAGAAACTGAACTTTTACAACACAAACATTGCCTGCTGTTAAAAGAAACTGAACTTTTACAACACAAGCATTCCCTGCTGTTAAAAGAAACTGAACTTTTACAACACAAGCATTGCCCTCCGTTAAAAGAAACTGAACTTTTACAACACAAGCATTGCCTGCCGTTAAAAGAAACTGAACTTTTACAACACAAGCATTGCCTGCCGTTAAAAGAAACTGAACTTTTACAACATAAGCATTGCCTGCCGTTAAAAGAAACTGAACTTTTACAACACAAGCATTGCCTGCCGTTAAAAGAAACTGAACTTTTACAACACAAACATTGCCTGCCGTTAATAGAAACTGAACTTTTACAACACAAACATTGCCTGCCGTTAAAAGAAACTGAACTTTTACAACACAAACATTGCCTGCTGTTAAAATGTCCTTGTATGCAGAATCAGGCTTGGCAGGATCTGCCATGACAGGAGCTTCTCAACACGATGTTGCTAGGAAATACCTCACAACAGCTGATATCTGCCCGCTTCAAAACCGTCTCCTGTGACAGAAAGTGACCATGTGTAACATTATTTTTATGTGCCGTGCCGGACGGCGTTGGTGGTCATGCTTCTCCCCCTTTTTGCGGGCCGTCCTTGGTATTTTCGATTAATTCAGTTTTTTTTCCCATGCCACTTAAGGGGAATATCTCCACTGAGATATTTTCCCCTTGGCCTTCCTCTCTTCCTTTTTCCCTTGGCCTTCCTCTCTTCCTTTTCCCATTGGCCTTCCTCTCTTCCTTTTCCCCTTGGCCTTCCTCTCTTCCTTTTCCGACTGGCCTTCCTCTCTTCCTTTTTCCCTTGGCCTTCCTCTCTTCCTTTTTCCCTTGGCCTTCCTCTCTTCCTTTTCCCCTTGGCTTTCCTCTCTTCCTTTTCCCCTTGGCCTTCCTCTCTTCCTTTTCCCCTTGGCCTTCCTCTCTTCCTTTTCCCCTTGGCCTTTCTCTCTTCATTTTCCCCTTGGCCTTCCTCTCTTCTTTCTTCTCATGACATGTCCAAGAAGTTTTGCCTGTCTTTTCCTTATCATTTGAACCAGTTTTCTGTGCTCTGTTACTTTATACGAGCACTTTAACACATGTGTGTTGTTTCATTTCGTGACTGTCTACTTTGGAGCATAGTCTTTACCTCGTTGTCTGTGTGACAAGTCTCTGGTTAGAGAAACGTTGAATTATTTCGTATTACAAACATGAAAAAAAACATTCTCTGTCTTTTGACAGCAAGTTGTTGACATATTTTGGCTGTAAAAGAGGGAAGGCGCTTTTATCAGGTCATGAATTCAGATCTCTAGACTGTCGAAGAGCCAACTTCCGTGAAGGTGAATCCTGAAGGAAAAACCTGTTTCTTGGGCTTGTCACTAATTAAATGAAGCCATTTTATGGCGCTCCTCATCAGATGTCCACGGTTCAAGAACCTTTGCTTGAGTAGAACTCGAGCTCTCAGAGAGATTATCAACTGATTAATCAATTGAAAGGGGCATAAACCACAAAATCTTTCATGACCGAGGGAAAAGCAGAGAACACGACCAGATAAAACTTGATCAGATAAAACTTGTCCACGAGGAATATATAAAATATGAATATAAAATTGTCCAGAACAAAATTCATGAGCAAAATCATGTTAGAACAGGATACTCGTTGGATTATGATTTAACAATGAGAGAGGGAAAGGGGGGGGCAGAGACAGACAAACAGACAGACAGACAGACAGACAGAGAGGGAGAGAGAAAGACTGTTCAAATATCTATGGTATGATAAATACAACTTGAATACAGAGCAAAACTAATTTTATCTAAAGTGCCACTGAAAAGAAACATTTAATTATCAGGTCTGTAATGAAATTAAAAACAGAAAATGTGAAGTATCATTTTTAGAACATATTTCTCTTAAAAAATGGTTCTGTGGTCGTGTGTTGTCCCTCCGGACACATGGATTCAAATCCTGATAAGATATTGGTTTTTCTTTTTTTTTTTTTTTGTCGCAGACAAAATGTTAAAAAATAATGAAGATATCAGCCGGTACTTTCCATGACAACAGCCGTGAGTTGTTTACCGCTCAGTTTCAAAGCACGAGAGATCCAGCAAAGCTGGGAAGCTGGTATAAAACCTTCTGTATGTGACTTTATATGAGGTAATTCTTGTACACTAAAATGGCGTGGAACTTTAAGGCAACATTAAAATGGCCTCAGAGAGCTAAGTTCCCAAATTAGTTCGCATATTTGTCTGTAGTTGTTTATTAAATTTCTGTTGTCCTCGATGAAGTCATTTTGCGGAAGTGTTGCACTGCCATCGCTTTTCTTCACCTCTGTGTGCTCTTTTTTTTCTGAAGCTGAACTTACATCTTACATCCTTCCCGTGCCGTTAAACGTCACATAAAGGGTTGTATGGTAGTTCGACAAGTTTTCCTCTTTTCGGCGAGCTTTTCAACTTCATCAAGGGATTTTATGCCTACTAATTTGTTCTCTCTTAACAATGTTCTCTTTAGAGTTTCATGTGGTCGAGCTCTTTTTCTTCCACGTGCTGTGATCAGCTTGCTAGCTAGTTTTGGGATTCTCTGATTGTTTCTTCTCATCACGTGACCGATATATGTGCATCTTCTTCTTTCTGATTAACAATAAGACAGGTTGTTGCTCATTCATTTGCCTTATCCTTGAATTAGGTAAAATTCCCGTTTCAATGCCATTAAGGCATATTGAGGAACACGGTGTAAGGCCCGTATTTTCCATGACCTTCGGCACATGAAAGTCTGATGTGATCAGTATCATGCCTGGTCGCTTTACCTTCCCAGATTTCTCCAGTACCTATTTTCCGAGGCTGGGTGAATCCCGGGGCCGTATTGGTCAGAAAAAAGATCGCGCTCAGCTGTGGGTTCGAACTCTCGACCATTCGATTGCTAGACGAGTGCTCTAACCACTGCGCTAGCAGGTCCCTAATAGGTATGAATATCTCTGAATTACAGCTACTTAAAATCTCCAGAGAACTCTCTTCTTCGTTTTCCGTGTTGGTGTATTGACATGTCGCCCTGACCAAGTCTGCCTTCATCTTCAGGCTTGGTAAGGCGCCTCATAGCTTTTCTTTGGGATCCCCTCCCCCCCCCTCTCTCTCTCTCTCTCTCTCCCTCTCTCTGGGATGATCTGTGCTCGGAGGTTTGAGTAGGTTGAACAGGACAGGTCTGGAAGATCAGCTCTGGCGCCTGGACATCAAAGTCGCAGGGAGACTCTTTTGTGTCTACTAATACTGTGTACTGGATATGACCTAGCAATGTCGCTGGTCTGAAGGAGCTGCTTCCTTATACTTGGGACATGCCCATAAGTGTTCTACATTAGACATCAGGATGACCTTCACTAATTTGTGTATGACAGTTTAAGAAGACAGAGGTAGATTAGGAGCCTACAGTGTCCCATTCTATGATGGAAGATTGATAGTATCTCTGTGGTTGATGAAAGGCATTTTTTTTTGTTTCTATTTCATTTTCTGTGATCCAGTTGGTGTTTATTGTGGATGATGGTTTCTGCTTTTTGGTATGTTATTGGGTAGCTGATTTAAAGAGCTCTTTGCAAACATCATAGGTATCTCATGTATGTATAACTGGTTGGAGATCGAAAAGACAATGAGGTTTCCATCTTAGTAATACATGAAACATTTTCAAATATCTTGCATATGGCCGAGACACACTCTAGTCGTATAAGCCTTACTTTTCGTCTTCAAAATGCATTTTCTGCAGAACTTAAGCGCTACGCTAGCACATATAGTATTTTGCATACTCTCTGTATCTCTATTTATCTCTCTATCTTTCTCTCACATATATTCACAACACAAGCACTATCTCATTTGCACTTTCGGTCTTTCTCTGTCTTTCTCCCTCACTCTCTGTCTCTACTCGCTCACTCTCTCTCTGTGCCTCTATCTCTCGCTCTAATTTTTTTCTGTATCTCTTTCTCTCACTCACTCTGTTTCGTTGCCTCTTTCTCTCACTCACTCTCTCTGCTTCCCTTTCACTCACACACTTCAACACTATTTTACTATCTACTACTCTCTCAGTCTCTATCTTTCGCACCCTATCTCCCTCTTTTTTCTCTCACTCTCAATGTCTTTCGAATGTTTCTCAGAAATGCCTGCCCAGGCAATTCTTAATCCTTTGAAACAAAAATTTCTTCGTATGTCTCTTTCCCCCTCTCTCCTGCTTGTCAAGCTTTAAAAGCTTTTTTCCCCTCCCCCTCCTCCGTTTTCTTCTTCTTCTTCTTCTTCTTCTTCTCTGTCTGTTGTTACCATTAATGTTGCAGGGAGCTTCACAAATCTATCCAGAGCAAGGTTGTCTGTTTTCAGACAAATGTTTTTATTCACGCCTGTTCATTGTATTCCCTCCTCACTTATTATATCTAGTACTGTTAGGTCTCCTCTCACGTTGTCTCTCTCCATCTCTGCATGTTTATCCCCCTCCATCTCTGCATATTTATCCCTCTTCCATCTCTGCATGTTTATCCCCCTCCATCTCTGAAAGTTTATCATCCTCTATCTCTGCATGTTTATCCCCCTCCATCTCTGCATGTTTATCTTCCTCTATCTCTGCATGTTTATCCTCCTCTATCTCTGCATGTTTATCCCCTTCCATCTCTGCATGTTTATCCCCCCTCCATCTCTGCATGTTTATCCTCCTCCATCTCTGCATGTTTATCCCCCTCTATCTCTGCATGTTTATCCTCCTCTATCTCTGCATGTTTATCCCCCTCTATCTCTGCATGTTTATCCTCCTCTATCTCTGCATGTTTATCCCCTTCCATCTCTGCATGTTTATCCCCCTCTATCTCTGCATGTTTATCCCCCTCCATCTCTGCATGTTTATCCTCCTCCATCTCTGCATGTTTATCCCCCTCTATCTCTGCATGTTTATCCCTCTCCATCTCTGAAAGTTTATCTTCCTCTATCTCTGCATGTTTATCCCCCTCCATCTCTGCATGTTTATCCCCCTCCATCTCTGCATGTTTATCCCCCTCTGTCTCTGCATGTTGACGCCCCTCCACATCCTGTAAACATATACGTTTGTTCTTGTGACTTTCTACGCGGTCCACCCATTATAATCCGTCCGCTTTCATAGTGGATGCGATTCGCGGTGCTCTGTACAAATTATGGATTTTTCTTCCACTTGCACTCTGTTTTGGAATACATCATCTTTCCTCGTCTGTCCTAAAAGTAGATCCCATGCTGCCCGTGGCCCATAAAGTCGGGTTTTGATCTTGTCTCCGTCCCTGAGACACAGGAGAAGGTGGGGGTTCTATTTTGCTTGAATCCGATTTGGAGAAAAATCTTATTAAGAATCGCAGTATAAATCCTCTTAACCAACTCATTCTTCCCCGTCGACTCCACCACCCCACGGACACGCAGGCACGCACACGCACGCACAGACATATAAAGTCACACACACACTCGCACACACACTCGCACACACAGACACATAAACTCACACACACACACTTGCAGACACATTGAATGTTATTTTATTAATTTTAAAAAAATCATTCGTCAGAAGTGATAAAACATTCGGAGAATGATGAGATCAGGAAATAAATTTGGGGAGAGGATTATTTGTGGTGTCTTAAAGGCTTTCTCGCTGGGATTAGTGAACATATTTTTTAAAGAGCTGAAACACACAAACAAACAGACAGACAACCACACACACACAAGCATATATATTAAAGTTAAAAGCAAAGAAAGAACAACTGCAAGATAAAGTCGAACACAAGACAAGTCTACAGCAGAATGGAACGAAACATGGACATTAGTTTGAAATAAATGGATGAAAAGCTAATCATCAGAAAAAGAGATATTTAGCCATATATATTTTAATGGATTTATGTGTGTGTGTATGTTCCAGCAAAACTCTGAAATCCCTGGAGCAATTTCAACCAAACTTGATACACATATGATTTACGATCTGGAGAAAAGTACTCTCGGAGTATGACACCGCCAACATCCTAGGGGTGGGGTGAGAAAGAGGGTGACATACTGTGTACTAAATTCAAGGAGGAAAAGAGTATGGTCAAAGAGAGATAATCGTGAAATAGAGCGGTACTGGCCTAAGAGCAGCATTTGTATCCTCATTTAGCTCTTTTTATTGTTCAATACTAACAATCTACTAACAATTTTATTTGGAAAACGATATACAACTATACATGCGGTCCCGCATGTTGAATTGAGAACAAATTTTCCTATTTAAACTAATATATATATATATATATATATATATATATATACTACAAATCAGACTTTGCCTTTGTGATCCTTGTAGATATGACAACCATCCCATTCCACTTTATGAAATTTACTCTTTTGGTCATTTGAGGTAAAAACTCCCCAGTACAAAAAGAGGTTCATGTTCAGTACAGTTTTCATTGCTGTAACAATGCCTCCTAGGAAACGTAAGGCGACTGGCCAAGTGCAATCAAAGGCTAAAATAATGAAACAACAGCGTAGAGAAGACACTCCCGAGGAGAGGAATAGAAGACTTGCGAATCTGCGGGAGAGAACTGCTATATCTAGAGCTTCAGAGACAGTGCAGCAGCGTGAGGCCCGATTACACGATAAGAGAGATAGAGCTGCTACATCTAGAGTATCAGAGACTGCACAACAGCGTGAGGCCCGACTACATGATAAGAGAGATAGAGCTGCTACATCTAGAGTATCAGAGACTGCACAACAGCGTGAGGCCCGACTACATGATAAGAGAGATAGAGCTGCTACATCTAGAGTATCAGAGACTGCACAACAGCGTGAGGCCCGATTACACGATAAGAGAGATAGAGCTACTACATCTAGAGTATCAGAGACTGCACAACAGCGTGAGGCCCGACTACATGATAAGAGAGATAGATCTACTACATCTAGAGTATCAGAGACTGCACAACAGCGTGAGGCCCGACTACATGATAAGAGAGATAGAGCTGCTACATCTAGAGTATCAGAGACTGCACAACAGCGTGAGGCCCGACTACATGATAAGAGAGATATAGCTGCTACATCTAGAGTATCAGAGACAGTACAACAGCGTGAGGCCCGACTACATGATAAGAGAGATATAGCTGCTACATCTAGAGTATCAGAGACAGTACAACAGCGTGAGGCCCGACTACATGATAAGAGAGATATAGCTGCTACATCTAGAGTATCAGAGACTGCACAACAGCGTGAGGCCCGACTACATGATAAGAGAGATATAGCTGCTACATCTAGAGTATCAGAGACAGTACAACAGCGTGAGGCCCGACTACATGATAAGAGAGATATAGCTGCTACATCTAGAGCTTCAGAGACAGTACAACAGCGTGAGGCCCGACTACATGATAAGAGAGATAGAGCTGCTACATCTAGAGTATCAGAGACAGTACAACAGCGTGAGGTCTGACTAACATGATAAGAGAGATAGAGCTACTACATTTAGAGCGTAAGCGCTGACCACAGGAAATGAGACATAGAGCCAGATGATCACGGACTGCGTAACATTTTAGCTTAGCAATGGAATGATTCCACTATGATCCACATAAAGACTACTCGCAGCATGCAAGTGTTACCGTCGGAAAAATGGAAATGGATTTGTAGTTACTGTCAAGCCAAAAGATTTACATCAGAGTATCCTTGTATTTGCTGCAAGCACGGGTAAGTGAAACTCTGCCAGCTGGAACCACCACCGCAAGAAATTTTGATTGACAGATCAGGAGATACGCCAGAGTCAAAGAATTTTCTTTGTAACATCAGAAAATACAACTCACGTTTCCAAATAACATCACTCGGTGCCACATCAGCTGTTGAACGGCCCGGACTTAAATCAACATCCACGGTGCAAGGGTAGATTTACCATATGTATAAAACAGGAACAAGTAGGAGCAGCTTTATTACTTAACGATTACAAAGTTGTGACGTTTCGGCGTGAGCCTTAATCATACAAAAACATACAGGACGAAGAAGTAGAGAGAGGAGATAAAGTATGGATTCACATGAATGCTATTTAAAATAATTTAAAATAAATAAATTAAAATTTTTTTTTCTAAAGAGTACATAGCTGTAAATTGTAAGATGTGGCTTGTCCAGCGGTGTGTGTCAGGAATGGATTTAGTAGAACGTGGAGACTTTAAATAGAGACCTGTGACATGTGGTCGGTGGGTTGTAACTGGGGGTGGTGGATGGAGAGAGAGAGTGTGTGATGCAATATTGACCTAGCTAGGAGAAGTTGAAACAGATGATTGGGGAAGAGGGGTTGCAGAGTGATCACAGATTTACTGCAGTGCTTCGTGTATAGTTATATACTTATACACTAATTATTGTGTTACTAGATTTACCATAGGGCGGGACCGCTGCTTCCGCTGCCAGATCAACCACCAACATTTCTACAACTATATTTTATTGGAAACGAACAAATGGAAATTGACCAGAAGTGCGCCTACATCTCAGGAACAAGACATCAGATTGTGTTAAACTTACAAAGGATGCTTTATGAGCACAATGATCTTATCAAAACGTTTAAAGCAGCATTGGATGAATATAAGGTAATCATACGAGCAGACCGAAGACCAGCAGGCGAACACGACACTTCAATGCTCCTCAGGTAGATGATGAAGTCGCGGTGGTTATATCAGGCGATGAGGTTGATCAACGGGATATCGTACTTCAGCGACGAGACGAATCGTTGCAGATCATTTCAGAAACACATCGATCTTATGATGTCTGCAGTACCCAGTGATATTTCCCCGTGGTGAAGATGGATATCAGTTTAATCTGAGGCAGGTCAACCCAACAACAAGTAAAACAACCAGCAAGAAAGTTTAAGCGACGAATTTCTATGCATACAAACTAATAGTTCGAGATACTGAAAAGAACCACATAATAAACCGCAGACAAATGTTTCATCAATTCTTCTTTATATTCGTCTAAATCAACGTAAACTGAGAGTTGAAGAATATATTCACCTGAGAGATGCTGTGGCAAATGCCGAGAACGTTGAAAACCTCGGTGCCTTAGTCATACTACCAGCTACCTTTACAGGCAGTCCCAGACACATGCACGAATATACACAAGATGCTATGACGTATGTGAGGACATAGAGGAGGCCAGATGTATTTATCACCTTCACCTGCAATCCGACTTGGACAGAGACCAAGGAGATGCTTACCAATGGTTAATTACCAATTGAGCGCCACGACTTGATTGCGAGAGTATTTAAACAGAATTAGTTGAAAATAATTAACGTTATAACAAAGGGCCATGTCTTGGGGTGCCAATATGCTGGATGTACACGATTGAATGGCAAAAGCGAGGACTGCCACACTCACACAATTTAATCTGGCTGGCGGACAAAATTCAGCCCACACAAATTGATGATATTATATCTGCTGAGTTGAGTGACCCAACACAAGATCCTGAACTTTCTGCAGCGGTAACGAAAAACATGATCCACCACCCATGTGGAGATCTGAGTCCCAACTTTCCGTGTATGAAGGAGGGAAAGTGTACCAAGAAACACCCAAGAAAGTTGATTACTGAGACACAGACCGGACATGACGGTTATCCTCTATATAGACGGAGAGCTCCAGAAGATGGAAGGCTCACGGCGAAACTAAAGATACGAAGCAACACAGAAATAGAAATCAACAATAGGCGGGTTGTGCCATTTTCGCCTCTGCTGTCAAATATTTTTCAGTCGCACATCAACGTAGAGTACTGTAACGCTGTGAAATCGATTAAATATGTGTGTAGATATGTTAACAAAGGTAAGTGATATACTTGTTTTCGGCATAACTAACTACAAAACAAACAATGAAGTGATGCGGTATCAGTTGGGAGGGTACATTAGCACCAAGGAGGCAGTTTGGCGAATCCTAGGATTTCCGATTCACGAAAGACACCCTACTGTTGTTCACCTCAGCGTCCATTTAGAAAATGGTTAGAGAGTTTATTTCACAACAGAGAGCTCCTCTATAGTAGTTGATCAAGCAGCAAACACGCCCTTTACACCATTATTTCAAAGGTTTCGGCAGGATCCTTTCGCAAGGACTTTGTTGCATCCTGAGATACCTCGATATCACACATGGAATGCATCGAGGAAATTTTTCTGCAGAAGAAATGTTGGCCACCCTGTTCCTAGACATGATGCAGTCGAGATTGAGGCCTTGGGTTGAGTGTACACAGCTCACCCAAGTAACACCGAATGCTATTTTCTTAGGATGCTTCTTCACTCACTTCGAGGACCGAGATCTTTCCCGGAGCTAAGGACAGTAAACGGCTAAGTATGCCAGACATTTAGAGAGACCTGTCAGAAACTGGGGTTACTGGAAGGAGACCGGCACTGGGATGACACATTGCGAGAAGCCGAATTGATCTCCCTCCCAGAGCAGATCAGAAACCTGTTTGCTATAATACTGACTACATGCAGTCCATCGAATCTAAACACTCTATAGGAAAAAAAAATAAGAACGATTGAGGATATACCCGCCAAAGTCTGGAGGGAAAATCCGACGTTAGAAATTACGTTTGGTCCAGACATTTTCAACAAGGATTTGGTTATTCTTGGGGACAAACGTGTGGCCATGATCAATAAAACATTACTGCAGCTCGGCCTGCCTGCACCAGTACGAGACCGACAAGACGTACTTCACGCAGATTACATACGAGAAAAGAACCAACGTCGAAGAGCCGAGTGCAAACGTCTCGGACAAGAAACCACTTGTAAATCAAGATCAGAAAAAAAGCATACTAAATTATCATGGATCAGGTAGCGGAATAACAAGGTGGTATCATTCATCTTGATGCTTCTGTGGGCACAGGGAAAACATTTTTAACTAATTTAATTCTGACCGAAATCAGGGCCCAGGGGAAAGTTGTTCTTGCCATCGCCTCATCAGGAATTGCGGCGACGTTAATGAAAGGAGGGGGGGACAGCCCGCACTTAAGTTGTCACTTGACATGGCCAGGCAGGAAAATCCTACCTGTAACACAAGCAAGGCAAGTGCACGGGCGCAGACATGTACAATTATCGTATGGCATAAATGCACCATGGCTCACAAGAAAGCTCTTGAGACCCTTTGAGGTCACACTGAGAGATCTAAGAGGAAACGACACCCTGATGGGAGGAGCTCTGGTATTTCTCTGTGGAGACTTTCGTCAAACCCTGCCTGACATCCCAAATTCAACACCGGCTGGTGAGATCCATACATGTTTAAAACATTCATTTTTGTGGAAACATGGGCGAAAGATAACTTTAAAGCAAAACATGAGAGTACATCTGGGGAAAGAGAGTGCTCAAATTTTCTCAAACAGACTACTGCAGATTGAAGAAGGTAGATTAGCAGTCGAGTCTTCTGGCAAGATAAAATTGTCATCCGATTTTTGTAATCTGGTGTCGCCCGCCGCAGAGCTAATAGATGCAGTCTATCCAGCTGTTTTCCAAAACTATCGCAATTTGAACTGGTTGCGAGAGGGGACCATTCTTGCTGCTAAAAATGAAGATGTCCACGATATAAACATTCAAATACTTGCCATGTTACCAGGGATAGTCACTGAATACAAGTCTATCGATGCGTAGTAAATGCCGATGAGGTCGTCAGTTTCATACAAGAGTTTCTAAACTCACTTGATCCGGCTGAATAGCCATCACATCATTCTTTTGCTTAAAGTGGGATCTCCAGTTATTTTACTACGGAACCTCGACTCCCCCCCCCCTCTCCCCCCCCCCTCCAAAAAAAAACAACTTTGCAACGGAACAAGGCTGTGTGTAAAGAAGATGCTGGACAATGTAATTGAAGCGACTATCTTAACAGGAAATGGAGAGGGTGAAGCAGTTTTTATCACACGGATACCACTCATTTCGACTGTTCTCCGTTTTTAACTTTAAGAGATTGCCCTTTCCAGTGAGACTTGCTTCTCGATCACGATCAGCAAGTCACAGGGGCAGTCTGTTAAGTACTGCGGAGTGGATCTGAGATCGCCATCTTTCTCCCACGGACAACTTTGTGTTGCTTGCTCAAGAATTTATTTATTCTTACTCCTGGAGGTGAAGCAAAAAATTTTGTTTATAATGAAGTTTGAGTTAAATTAATATTACAGTGAATTTGTAAAAGATCTTGCTCAATAATTTATATAATGTACTTACACTTTAAATACATGTAGATAACGTTACTTCAATTTTACGCTGTAGATACAATTCATTCCTTTTCCTGTCTAATAGACGAGTGGGATAAATAAATTCCAGAGGAAAGTTGGGTAATCAGAGAGTATACTATATATATATATTTGTTGCTTTTTCTAGACTCATACATTAAACGACTGTATAAGCTGGTAACAGCCTTTACCGTCATTTCTAGGTAACACAAATGTTCAATGTATTTATTATTCAATTGCATGTGTGAAAGTTCGGTTTTGGTAGTAAAAGATTAAATCTGTCATAAATCAGAAGTGATTGCTGGAAACAGTGAACTTTAACCTGGGAGAACCAAAATGCTTCGCTGATTCTCAGATTTGTTTTTTAATTCAGAAATATTTTCATCGGAGATGGTGAGAAGACTGTACAGCCTGTGTTTGCGCTTTCTTCCATGAACAAACATAATGGCGAGAAGCTGTCCTGTCTCGTGTCATCGTGACATCTAGGTTATGTTATCTTAACGCCCGTATTTTCCTTGATCTGTCGGCACCCTAACAGGTGATGTGCTGAGTTTCATGCCCAACGACGGAGTCTCTTTCCCCACTTCTAAGATGGACACCACAGGGGAGCAGAAGTAAGGGTAGACCAAAAGAGACATGGAGAAGAACAACAGAAAGGATGTTGAGCAATAGAGGGCTCACCTGGGCAAGAGCAGAAAAAAAGGCGAAGGACAGGCATTTGTGGAAAACCCTTGCGGAAGCCCCATGTGTCCTGGGCACTTAAGGTTCAGAGAGAGAGAGAGGATAGCCAGGTACCTATTTTCACATCTAGATTGACTAGCATGCCTCTATCACATGTAAGTGCATTAATCACTTCGCTACTCGTGTGCCTAAAGTATTAATATAGTAGTGCTGAAAGGTTACCATGGTTACATCTGCTGAAGAACAAAGAAGATTGGTAAACCTACCAGATCGAAGGGTTGGCTGACAGTAAAGGTGGAGGCGAATGCCAAATCTCCGATGATTTGTGTCACTCTGACCTTTAGACGTAAATATACACAAGAGTAACGTATAATAAATTTACACATAAATATACACAAGAGGAACACAAATAAATTAATCAAGTACTAATGGCAGTATAAGAAGTTTGAAAATAGTCAGTCTTTCATCAAAGTATTTAGACATTCTCTCAGTTTTAGAGAACATATTTCTCTCTGTGGGTTGTCATCTCTCCAGGGAAGGTCAGCTACAAAGTATCTCTGTCTTGCTTTGTCCATTTCTCTCATTGTACGATGAATAGGTCATTGGGTGGTTCGTCTCTTGTGTTGTTTGTCTGTTCGTGTTTTCTGCTTTTTGATGTTGTGCGTCTCTTAATGTTTTCCATTTCTAGATGTCTGCTTATTCGTCTTTTATACCTCTTGATGATCTCCACTTATTCATTGTTTCTGATGCTGTTCGCCTCTTTATGATGTCTGTCTTTTAATGTTTTCTTTCTCATGATGTTCTCCACCTCTTCATGTTGACGTATTCTTAATGTTGTCTATTTCATGATGTTCTCCACCTCTTCGTGTTGACAGATTCTTAATGTTGTCTATCTCATGATGTTCTCCACCTCTTCGCGTTAACAGATTCTTAATGTTGTCCGCCTCTTTATGTCCTCTTCTTTTAATGCTGTCCATCTAATGATGTTATCCACTTCTACATTTTGTGTTGTTTGCGCCTTGATGTTGCCCGTCTCTTTATTCTGCACATCCACAGTTACTATAGTCTCGCTCTCTTGTTCTTGTCACTTCAGTGGTTCCGTCATGTCAATTTTTGTTTATATATTTTTATGACTGTTAAAGATATCAAAGTATATTTCAGTTGCTAGTAATGTTCCACTGTTTGACAATGTAAATAGTGTTTGCCGCACAACACGTAGACATCACTCCAATAGATGACCTGGTGATACTGTGAAGTGTAAGACTGCTGTCAAACTGTCATTCAGGGATGCGTCATTGTTAAAAGAAAACGTTTAAATTGGGTCAGCTAGTTGCCTGGACAGAAGTGGCATAGATCATTCACTATGTTGTCCATGACTGCAACCTCTGGCACAAGAAAAATAAGATAATTTACAATACTCTAATGACGCAACCTTCTATCGCAATGTAACCGTGATGATCAATATAATTGTCATTATCTTCATTGCTAACCTTATCGCTACCAATAGTACCATATCGATCAGGGTGGAAAAGTTCCGTTTACTGCTGTCAGTGGCAGGTCTGTGAGAGCAGAGTGCATCCATTGTATTGCCCCAGGACTTGAAAGGCTTTAAAAAGAGCCCTATATTGGATTAAACTAGACCAGCTAACTTATAAGCTAGAGGTCTTCAAGATAGTGGATGAAACTAGAGCAGCTAATCTATAATTTGGAGATCTTCAAGATAGTGGATGAAACTAGAGCAGCTAATCTATAATTTGGATATCTTCAAGATAGTGGATGAAACTAGAGCAGCTAAAATCTTTACTTTGGGGATCTTCAAGATAGTGGATGAAACTAGAGCAGCTAATCTATAATTTGGAGATCTTCAAGATAGTGGATAAAACTAGAGCAGCTAATCTATACTTTGGGGATCTTCAAGATAGTGGATGAAACTAGAGCAGCTAATCTATAATTTGGAGATGTTCAAGATAGTGGATGAAACTAGAGCAGCCAATCTATAATTTGGGGATCTTCAAGATAGTGGATGAAATCAGAGCACCAAATCTATAATTTGGAGATCTTCAAGATAGTGGATGAAACTAGAGCAGCTAATCTATAATTTGGAGATCTTCAAGATAGTGGATGAAACTAGAGCAGCTAATCTATAATTTGGAGATCTTCAAGACAGTGGATGAAACTAGAGCAGCTAATCTATAATTTGGAGATCTTTAAAATAGTTAATCTATAATTTGGAGATCTTTAAGATAATGGATGAAACCAGAGCAGCTGTTCTATAATTTGGAGATCTTTAAAATAGTTAATCTATAATTTGGAGATCTTTAAGATAGTTTTGTCTTGCAAAATTTCTCTCACAAACCCCTGGTCCTCTGTGTTTCTAATCAAATTTAATTCGTTTCTTTTCTCCGTGCCGCTGGGAGATCTAGTCACTTCTCTCTTGATATCCTTTGTTTCTTTTCTCCGTGCCGCTGGGAGATCTAGTCACTTCTCTCTTGATATCCTTTGTTTCTTTTCTCCGTGCCGCTGGGAGATCTAGTCACTTCTCTCTTGATATCCTTTGTTTCTTTTCTCCGTGCCGCTGGGAGATCTAGTCTATCCTTTGTTTCTTGTCCCCTTGAGTTTTACATTGAATTTTAGGTTGTATTGTCTTTCTCAAGACAAGTCAGCAGAATATTTTTAAAAGTTACACGAATTACATGCATAATACTTTAGTGTATTTGCTTGAACAAATACTGACATGTTTTCGTAACAGTAAAGTAAAAGAAGATAATAGCATAGAATTAGACGTCGAAGAAACAATCGTAAACACAGCACTTTTAGACGAGAAAAAGAGAAAAAACGTAACAAAAGAAATGCGTAGGACCTGAACCACGGACTCCTGTAGGACGAGCAAATGTTTAGCCAAAAGAGAACAGCGAATTAATAAACGTAGTTATTGCGCATCTCCCGAAAAAAAAGGTGTTTCACAGACAACCCATCAGTGCCTGGCTGGTGGAAGATCTTGACACCTGGTTAAAGAAACGAGGCCATGATACAGAAATTCCGTCGCTTAGTTTCAGTCTCCCGCAGATACCAAATTTCTGAGACTCAGATTTTTTCCAGGTCTAATTATATAACATTGTGTTCTGTTACTTTACTGTGCGAAAGTCTCCTGTTTCCTGTCTGTAAAAATGTGTATCTGAAACCATGTTTTCGTAATATCCCATCACTCACACAGAGATGGAAATGAAATCATGCAAAAACACACGCACGCACTCATACATGCACATTCATAGGCCAAAAGGAGATGTCTCGCCAGGTATAAAATCCTCAAGTTATCGCAGACCAAAACTTATCAAAATACAAAAATAGATAAAATTGTGCGAGTGAGATCACGTGGACTTTGGATGCATGCGCGTGAAAGCTGAGACTACAGCGGTGTCGCACAGGAGGGTTACCTTGACGTGAGCGCTAGCTACATGTAGGAAGAGCTCACACGGCGAGAGGCGACTTCGACAAATGTAGTCTAAAACAAATGGAGCTTTGTAATTTCGTGTGGTTTTAAAGATATTTTTAGTTGTATTCAAACAACGCTAGTCAACGCTTCAGATGTGAAATGAAAACAAATGTGTTTGCTAAACATCAAGTGGGCTTGGAATCCATGATTTCAGGTTCTTGCTTGCGGCTGAGGACATTCTGGATCAGGTGAATTTGCTGAGTTTTAAACGGCTAGTTTTTAAATACGTTTAATGCTTTCATGTACAGCGTTAAGGTTTCATGGACAAGTCGGTTTTGATATTTCAGTTATGTATCAATATTTTCTAAGGCAATTCGGTTTGTTTGATGTATCTAGCTTGTGCCAATGTTTCCAAAGACACATTATTTTTTATGTTTCTAGCTAGTGTCAATGTTTTCAAAGACACATTATTTTTTTATGTTTCTAGCTAGTGTCAATGTTTTCAAAGACACATTATTTGTGATGTTTCTAGCTAGTGTCAATGTTTTCAAAGACACATTATTTTTGATGTTTCAGAGCAGTGTTATTGATTTCCACGATACGTCAGCTTTTTGTTTCTGCTCCCTGCCAGTTTTGTTGTAAGATAAATCCATTTTCATGCTTTAGTCCTGTGTCCTGGTTTATTTAATGGATATTACCTGTACTATTATCTATGCGCATGTGAGCACCATTACTTGTTGTTTGAGTTCGTGTTTAATATCTTTTTTTTTCTTTTAAATTCAGATTACAGACAGAATAAAAGAAACAATTAAAACTTGCTCTTTAAAATAAACAAAATGTAACAGATAAAGCTCTCGAGGTTTTGTCTTTACTAAAGATTGATAAGAAAAGGTTCAGGACATGGAGCTTTCTACTGATAGACTTTGACATGGAGCTTTCTACTGATAGACATTGACATGGAGCTTTCTACTGATAGACTTTGACATGGAGCTTTCTACTGATAGACTTTGACATAGAGCTTCCTACTGATAGACTTTGACATGGAGCTTTCTACTGATAGACTTTGACATGGAGCTTTCTACTGATAGACTTTGACATGGAGCTTTCTACTGATAGACTTTGACATGGAGCTTTCTACTGATAGACTTTGACATGGAGCTTTCTACTGATAGACTTTGACATGGAGCTTTCTACTGATAGACTTTGACATGGAGCTTTCTACTGATAGACTTTGACATGGAGCTTCCTACTGATAGACTTTGACATGGAGCTTTCTATTGATATACGTTGGTACAGTTTCGCTTTGAGACTCCAACGATGACCGTTAATGTTCCATGCAGGGATTTGCTTTCTTAGCTATGACTGCCCAGATTGAGATATAGTTGGTTCAAAATTGTCTAGTCTGAAGATTGTTTACAGAATCATCATCATCATCATCATCGCATTTCACTCCCTTGGGAGCACAGGTCACAGACAAACGCTCTCCAGTCGTCTCTGTTCTTGGATTTATTCTGTTTCCTTCCATGTGTATCCCGTGTCTCTGAGCACTGTCATAATTTCTTCCTCCAAGTATTTATAGGTCTTCTTAGATGTATATTTCACTAAGGATTCCTTGTCAGTATGTTTAAAGAATATATTCTTATAAATACAAAGCCTTTATCTTTTATGTTCAGCTTTTATCTCTTATGTCTAGCTCAACTATCTTGTGTGTTACTATATCAGAGTTGAACAGTCAGTTGAGACATACTGTACGAGATAGTAGTTGGAAAGTACAAGGAGTTTTCCATTCAATTACGTGAGATTCATGCGGTTATGACCATCATCATTATCATCATCATCATCATGTTGGCCCTCTCCCTTGCGATGGTACTCCAGCTTGTTCTGTCCTTCAGTCAGGTTCATCGAGCATCCGACCAAGCTTAATTTAGTCCATTTTTTATGTTGTCTGTCAATGTATGTCGTTGTCATCCTCTTGTTCTTTTTTCCTTTTAGTTTTACTCCTGTAGTATGGTTTCCATTATTGTGATTTTGCCTGATGATATGACCGACATATTTTAACTGTCTAGTTTTTACGTTTCTCACTGTTTAGTATATAATGTAGTATATTGTTATACTCGTATATACCGTTGTCGCTTTTGTTACAATTTGTAAGTTGGTTATAAATTTGTTTCTGTTTTTCTTTTCAATCTTTAACACAGAAAACTGTTGATACATGAACGCGGTGATAATAACTTTGATAGAAGAGAGTATCGGTATAATTTCTGATACAGAAAAAAAAATGTTACAATAAGTCTCATATGTAGAAGTATACATATTGTTAGAACACTGACACAAATAGTGTAACCGTAACATGATTCAGTTCTCAGTGCGATGCTGTGGTGTACTCACTCTTTGTTTCTATGCTAATCTTCAGCTGTTTTGTTTTCGTTACGCACATTTCAGGTTTCTTGATGTACATAGACCCTGTCTATCTCATATATTACTATAATGACTACAACGACGCCTTCACAAGTTTTATTTTAGTAGTGCTAATAGTAGCAAAGAAGCATTGCAGTTGTACTCATTGTAGTGCAAGTTTGCAATAGCAGGAATAGCAACAACAGTATTAACAGAAGTAATAGTAGTACTAGTAGCAGCTGTGGTGGTAAAACTCTGGTCCTATGAGTTGGGGTCTAGTCGAGGTACCGCTCTTGGGCCCAGAAGGTTTTCTCTATTTTCGTAAAGGTGGGGCTGGAGAGGATGAAAACAGATCAGCAGTAGATGGATGAAACAGTTTTACACCGACTTATAAAATGCCTCTCGGAGGGAATGTTGTTGTAGTAGTAGTAGTAGCAGTAGTAATAGTAGTAGTAGTAGTAGCAGTAGTAGTAGCAGCAGTAGTAGTAGTAGCAGTAGTAGCAGGCCATAACAATTGGAGGTTATGAAATACCAGAGATTAGATATGCTGATGACACAGTATTACTGCCCACAACACAAAAAGGAATGGAAAAATTAATTATGTCAGTCCGTAAGAATAGCGAAGAGCAAAATCTCTATCTTAATGCGAAGAAAACTAAATTGATGACAACTGACGAAACAAATAAGATAGCTGAAATCATTGAGGAAAAACTGGAAGAAGTTGAGAGTTTTGAATATCTTGGATCACTGCTAACTAATAATGGAGATACAATGAGGAAAATTAAAAGGAGAACATCTATCGCTCTTCAGAAAGTAAAACAACCAAATAATCTGTGGAGCGGAACAGACAGAACTACCAAAATAAGATTTTAAAGGACATATATCTTTCCCGTCGCAACATATGCCTATGAGACCTGGATACTTAACAAAACAGATGAGAAACACATAAATGCCTTTAAATGTAAATGCTACAGAAGAGTTCTTCAAATATCGTGGACACAAAAAAGAACAAGTATATCCATACTACAGGAATTTAGTATTGAAGAAGGCTGGCTAGTAAATATGATTAAACAAAGAAAACTGAAATATGTTGGGCACATTAAACGTCATGATAATCTAGAGAATACCGCCATGGAAGGGTACATAATGGGGAAAAGAAAGAGAGGAAGACCAAGGCGAAGATGGATGAAAAACATCGTTGATGATCTGCAGATGGATGCATCGGCAGCAGGGCATCTTGCTCACAACCGAGAGGCCTACAGGACTGCTGTTAGAGAGGCAAAGTTCCGCAAGGGACATGCAAATGAATGATGATGATTAGTATTAGTACCAGTAACAGCAGCAGCAGCAGCAGCAGTAGTAGTAGTAGTAGTAGTAGTAGCAGCAGCAGTAGTAGCAGTAGTAGTAGCAGCAGCAGCAGCAGTAGTAGTAGTAGTAGTAGTAATAGTCGTAGAAGTAGTAATAGCAACAGCAGCAGCTTTATTGGTAGGTACGTTAGAAACAGCGGAGAAAGATCTCTGTAAAATGAACTTCTAGTACAGAATAAACACTGACATGGACCTGATATATCAGCCATCATGGAAGTTACCTGCCTTCTTGAACGAGCGTGCCCCCGGTCCTATTCTAGTCCCTATAACCCGCCCAGACTTGTGAAAGAGTCAACACCAGCGAGTGCACGTTAAAACAAAAAAGTGACAATACATACACGAGCAACAGGAAACTGCAACTATAAAGCTGACCCACGTCACGGGACATGTGATGGAGCATAAATTATCAACCCAATTTGCATCACAGATACAAGCAGACAATAAACTTTATTGCAGGAGTCATCGCGAAAGTGTCTCAGAGTGGAAACGACTGAATGGAGAAAATGAGCTGGGCGCTACTTGACATCGTGGCTGCACTTCCGAAAGCTACCAGTGTTGCATGTTGATTATCAGTGACAATACCAGACAGGACTCTGCCAGAGAAGGCGAGAAAACCACAGATCATCAGAGAAGTATCAATCCAATCCATAAAAAAAAATCTTATTCCTGATAAAAATAATCCGAAACTGTAGTGTTATTAAACTTGAAACAATGGCAAGGGAGATGTTAGGATTTGAAAACTGCAGGATTCTATCATTCAGTCTGAATTATTTAACCAAAGATTGGATTTTGCTTTGATAGTAACTGGGAACTTGCATTCAGGCGGTGTATTGGTGCTTCTGAAGCACAAACAGTTTAGGGTGGTGAGAGTGAGTCACAACTGTTGACCTAAAGTCTCACATCGAACCAAGGAAGAAGGCTTATCGACAAATTCCATCATTACAGAAAGCACACTGAGCTGGCCAGGTCTAAACAGAAAGCACACTTAGCTGGCCAGGTCTAAACAGAAAGCACACTTAGATGGCCAGGTCTAAACAGAAAGCACACTTAGATGGCCAGGTCTAAACAGAAAGCACACTTAGATGGCCAGGTCTAAACAGAAAGCACACTTAGATGGCCAGGTCTAAACAGAAAGCACACTTAGATGGCCAGGTCTAAACAGAAAGCACACTTAGATGGCCAGGTCTAAACAGAAAGCACACTTAGCTGGCCAGGTCTAAACAGAAAGCACACTTAGCTGGCCAGGTCTAAACAGAAAGCACACTTAGATGGCCAGGTCTAAACAGAAAGCACACTTAGATGGCCAGGTCTAAACAGAAAGCACACTTAGCTGGCCAGGTCTAAACAGAAAGCACACTTAGCTGGCCAGGTCTAAACAGAAAGCACACTTAGATGGCCAGGTCTAAACAGAAAGCACACTTAGATGGCCAGGTCTAAACAGACTGCACAGTCTGTTAAAAAGAGCACCAGCGTGAAGTTGGGATATGTTTTGTTTTCTTTTGTTGTGAGTCCCCATAACCTTTCCTTTTTTTGGGCACAACCATTTTAGCTTCCGGGCCACACGCTGAAATAAACTAATTTAGATTTCCTCTAGGCCATTATAATCATCTTGTAAGCACATGCTAATGTGATCCTGACAGGATAACGCCTTAAAGGCCATAATTAACCGAAGTACATGTCTCAGATGCAGTTGAATTAATAATTGCAGGAGTCATTTTCTTGTGCGTGGTCTGTTTCTGAAAGTCTCCTGCTCTAAGCCCAGGGATTATGATGATAAAAAGAACAAACTCTCACGTAATATGAGAAAGAAAACGGATCAGTATCCTTTCAGTGAGCTCGGCCACGAGGAGGAATTTCTTTCCCTAACACAAACGGGTGAGGTAACCATTTTACACTTCACAGCGAAGTCTCTATTGAACTTTATACTTCATCAGCTAAACCGTCGGGTATTCTTCTATGAGTAATAATGTGTGACAGCAGTAAATTAACAGTTTGTTTGATCTTCGAGGAGTCTAATATTTGCCTTCTCTTCTTTCAGTCACTTTATAGTTTTATTATCAAATTGCCGAATTTTAAAAAAAATGTCATCACATGTTTTCCTTATAACGTTCTTCCATTGACGTGATACATACCCATGACCTACATTTTTTATGATAAACTAAACTTGACCTCTTTTATACACCAAATTTGTTTTTCTATGCATGAAATTGTAGTCCTTTTTTCAGTGGTTCAAATTGTAGTTTTCGCTACAGTGATTTTCTTTGTGTTTTATTTTAAACTGAGATAAAATTATTGATTTTTTGTTTCCTGATAGTAACAAACGTTGGATTTTGGGTCATATATGAGGCATAACAAATGGTAACTTGAAGTATAGTTGATCAGTTTTGTTTTCTTTTATTTTTAAATGGCTTTCGTCTGAAAGTAAAATTTAGCTCCCGAGGCATCACAATATGAATTGATTCATCCAGCTTAGATGTGTATTCTTCTTGCTGGTAGATCAAAGGTGTCCAGTACTTAATGTGGGTACAAAGGTTTTGTTCGATTGTCGGGCCACGATTCCAACAATTACTTCGAGTACAAAGAAAGCAAGTATAGTCCATCTTGTCAATCTGCGCTGTAACAAACATAGTCCAGCTTGTAATTATGCGCTGTAGCGAGTAAACTCCAACTCGTCAATCTGTGCTGTAGCGAATAAACTCCAACCTGTCAATCTGTGCTGTAGCGAATAAACTCCAACTCGTCAATCTGTGCTGTAGCGAATAAACTCCAACCTGTCAATCTGTGCTGTAGCGAATAAACTCCAACCTGTCAGTCTGCGCTGTAGCGAATAAACTCCAGTGTGTAATTCTGCACTGTAGTAAACATTATCTAGCTTG
Organism: Achatina immaculata; assembly: GCA_009760885.1. NCBI lineage: Eukaryota > Metazoa > Mollusca > Gastropoda > Stylommatophora > Achatinidae > Lissachatina > Lissachatina immaculata. The sequence goes on from CM019713.1 coordinate 19,163,094, forward strand.
TCAGTCTGAGCTGTAGCGAATATAGTCCAAATATAATATTGAAAGTTTCTGAATTATACTGTCCAAAACAAGAAACGCATAACTACTGGCGACCCATTTTTGCCTTAACTGTGATATTCTATATCTTTTTAAATTGAATGAATAAAATTTTCCAATTGCACACAGTAATACCTAAGGGATTAAACACTCACCTGACAGTTTCTTACATTTGTGTGACGAGAATTTGTTAGTCCCAGGGGTTCTCAAGTTAGTATGGTGTGTGGCCTCCACTTGCATCGTTCAGCGACTGGCATCTCCTGGGCATAGATAAGATCAGATGTCTGATGTGCGCCTGTGGGATGGCTGCCCGCTCTTCCTGGAGTGCCAGCCACAGATCACGACGATTGACTGGAGAAACGTTTCAGCGACAAACACGTTTTTGTAGCTCATCATATAGGTGCTCGATCGGATTCATGTGTGGAGACAGGGATGGTCAGGGAAGGGTGAGAATGTTGTTAGCAGTCAGGAACTGTGTGGTGAACCGTGCAGAATGGAGTCTGGCGTTGTCCTGTTGAAACACAGACCTTTGCACAGCCAAAAATGGAAGGACATGGGGTCGAAAAATTTCATTGAAGCATTCAAGCCGACTTTAATCTGCGTCATTGGACTGTTGCCGTTGAAGCTGATCATTCCCCATATTATTACACCTCCACCACCTTGCGGCGGAGCTTCATCAACGCAATTTTTGGCAAAACGTTCATTTGGGCTACGGTAGACCCTTCTCCGCATATCATGGCGGTGCAACAAAAAGGAAGATTCTTCACTAAACCAGACACGTCTCCATGATTGTCAGTTGTCAAGGTTCGATGCTGGTTGGCCCAAACAAGTCGATTTTGGTGATGGTGTCTCGTTAAGACAGGACCTCTGTGAGGTCGTCTTGCCACCAGTCCAGCTTCATGCAGTCTGTTCCGGACAGTTTGATCAGACACAAGACATCCTGCAAGCTATGACTGGGAACATGAGGAAGCTGTTGTAAACATGTTTCTGAGGTGATGAACCAGAATAAAGCGATCATCAGCTGCTGTTGTCACCCTGGGTCGTCCACTGTGGTGCTGGTCTTCAGCTGAGCCAGTGGCTTGGAAACGGTACCAAAGCCGACTGATGGTACTCTGCTGCACGTTTAAATGCCTGGCAATCTGACTTTGACTTTCGCCTGTTTGCAGGCAACCAGTAGCAATGTTTCGTAAATTTTGCGATAGACGCGCCATAATTGTCGGCTTGAAATTTTACTGAATGTGTTTATCTAACCTCATCCTTTTATAAGGTTTCATTTGCGTTGGAAGTGATTTGTGCTCACCTTAAAAATCACAACTTTTCCATAAAAGCAAAGTGAGTTATGGTACAAAAAAAATGTGTGATTAGCAAGGGCAGCTACTGCGTTCTGACTTTACACGAGAATGGCGAAATTCACGCTAAATCATGGGCCTGATATCTTGGTGACAATTTTTGGTTTAGTTTGAGATAACTGGGAAAATGTGTTTATCATAATATATTTTTAAAAATAAGCTTATATAAGCTGTGCGTTTCTTCTTTTTGGACAGTATATTATTGTACTGATAATGAAGTGCTCTCCCTTGAATTTTCTGTAGTCTTTATTGTTCTTTTATGTCATTGTTAAGCTGACTTTCTCTCACTGCTATTTTAGGCTTTGGCAGCGATAACATAAGATATTCCTTGTCATTTTTAAGTTATTAACACACATTATTACTTCTTTTCGTTCCTTCAACAGCTCAGAATGTCACTCCACCTGAAAGATTATAATTCACCATAAGACTAAAATCTTAACACACATAGTCACTATAAAATTCGTGTAGTTCGTTCTTGAATCAAATTCTATTTCACCTTTCATGTTCACCTAACGAAATTCACAAATAACAAATTAAGGCATCTCCGAAAGCATTTTACACAAAGTTTCAAAAATATCAAATCTTCTGCATTTCTCCGGCAGTGGTAATAATCACTTCGTAACTTCTGTCTGACCTAAACTACTCCTTGTTCTAAACTGCTTTTCTATCTCCTGAATATCTATTGCCTCTACTTGTTGATCTGTTCTAACTGTGGTTGCTCTCCTATCTATCCTTCTATTCTTCAGTTTTGTCTATTTATGTATATATATATATATATATATATAATGTTTCTGTCTTCTCTCTGTCTTCGTCTTTTTTCTTCTCTTTTTTCAAAACTTCATGCCTGGCATAAATATGGTAGGTCAGTTGTCCAATGGAATACACTTCTAATTCTTTCTATTGGTCAGCTGGTAAGACTACGTAATGATTGAACTTCGGGATAAGTTGGTCCGCTCCCTTTGGTCATCCTGTTGATCCGCTGGACTATTCATGTGTACAAATTGCGTCCTAAGGTTAGCAAATATGCTTCATCTGTCAATAAGTCTGTTGCGTCAAATCCGTCTGTTCAATTTTCTCGCGTGGGTATACTTTTCTTATCAAGTATCAGGTGATTGCGATACCAGTTTGGAATATCTGTGTCCGTCTGTCTGTCTCCATGTGTACTATTGTTATCTCAGTAAATCCTTCTAGTTAGTTTTCTGGGTGTGTTTCCTTAACCCGTCCCATATTATCAGCGCCCATCCTGTCTTTGTTATAAAATTACTACGAATACCGTGGGGCCTTTTATCTCGTTTCGGTTCTCAAAATTTCCGTATTTTCTTACCTACTTTCTACTTATCAATAATAATCATAACTATAATAGAAATGTTAATAGTATTAATAATAATAACAATAACATTAATAATAATAATAATAATATCCTAATTTACAAGGCTATAATAATATTACAGTCATAACATTCAAGGCAATATGTAATACACATTACTCCACCTTGTCATTCAGCAATGTATCTTTTACCTTTCTGATTTTGTCCTGCACGCAACATCACTTTAGCACAGGCGTACTAAATACACAGTGAGCATGAAGGAGAACTGAAACTGATGGCATCTCTGTGTTTATCCTTGTATACAAATATTGAACAAACTGAGCTGACTAAATACAGACAATGTAATTGCTGCCTTCATACTGTATTTATATGTGTAGGGCGCACATTGAATAAGTCAACAAATACACATTGATGCGTACATACACCGGAAGAGAGAGAGAGAGAGAAAGAGAGAGAGCGAGAGATGGAGGGGGAGGATTAAATGAGACAGTGAAACATAAGGAGAGCAACAGAAAAAAAAATAACAAACTTTATTTTCAATGGTGAAGTTCAGTCTGACAGTCTCCCTTCACCTCTCAAACTTTCAGATCAAATTCATCCATTCAACATCAGTTTAGCCCAAACATTGATTCATTCATTACCATGTCTCTTGCGGAACTGCCTTTCTAACAGATCTCTTGAAGGTTGTAAGCAAGATGCCCTGCTGCTTGTGCGTTTGTTCGCAGATCATCAACATGGTCTTGTTGCTCATCTTCGCCTTGGTCTTCCTATCTTTCTTTTTTCCTACATGTACCTTTCAAGATCGTCTTCTCCAAAATCTCATGACGTTTAATGTGTTTGAAATACTTCAGTATTCTCTGTTTATTCGACTTTACTAACCAACCTTCTTCAATATTAAATTCTTGTATTATACTACCAAAAATAGCACTAAATGGACACCACAGGGGAACAGAAGTAAGGGTAGACCAAAAGAGACATGGAGAAGAACAACAGAAAGGGTGTTGAGCAATAGAGGGCTCACCTGGGCAAGAGCAGAAAAAAAGGCGAAGGACAGGCATTTGTGGAAAACCCTTGCGGAAACCCCATGTGCCCTGGGCACTTAAGGTTCAGAGAGAGAGATATATATATATTCATTTGCACGACCCTTGTGGAACTTTGCCTCCCTAAAAGCTCACCTGTAGGCCTCTCGGTTGTGAGCAAGATTGATTGCTGCTTGGCGTCCATTTTTCCAGATCATCAACGACGTCTTGCATCCATCTTCGCCTTGGTCTTCCTCTCTTTCTTTTTCCCATTATGTACCCTTCCAAGACGGTCTTCTCCAGATTATAATGACGTTTAATGTGTCCGATATATATAAGATATATATATATATATATATATATATATATATATATATATATATATATATATATATATATATTGTGTCCATGATATTTGAAGGACTCTTCTGTGGCATTTGCATTCACAGGCACATATGTTTTACTCAGCCGTTATGTTAAATGCCAGGTCTCTCAAGTGTTGGGAAAGATGCGTCCCTTAAAACTCTAATTTTTATAGTTCTGTTTGTCCATCTCCACAGCTTTTTCCCTAACAGCAACAGCACAAACATTACGGACTTATAAGACAACACTAAATATGAACTGAAAATGATAACATGTAACCTTTTATTTCACACACTTTACAATAATGCAAAGAAAGAGGAGAAGCAGGGAGGCTAATAGAAAGATATATGAGCATAGAAAGAGAAAATGAAAGAGGGAGGGTGTAGTAGAATTTATAAAAGAGAGAAAAAAAAGAGTTCAAAATGGCGTATCAAAAAGTACCTCTAACGAAGTCCATTAACAATTTGGATAGAACATCACGGAAGAAAATCTATGTTTGCGTAGAAAACAAAAAAAAATTATATATATATATATATATATATATATATATATATATATATATATATATATATATATATTCTGAAACAGATCTTTAGATATTTTTTAATTACCATTTATATCTTTTTGTGCTCATAATACAGCAAACCACTTGAGACATAGTTCACTTATTTAATCATGCTCACAAAATATTTTCATTACTTCTCACACGGGGACATTTTGTTACGTTATTCCAGTGGCAAATTGAGAAATATCGATTCGTTCGAGAAAGATGTAGAGGCACAAATATTGGTCACTTTGTAAACTTAGAGGGTTGCTAAGTCCACGTTGGGGGCATTTTAGAGGAGGGACAGGACCTGAAACCCAACTGCAACCCCAAATCAATGGCCTATGTACTACCATACTGGATGGCCAGGCATTAAACCCATCTCATCTACAACCCAGGATCTTCCCTCCAAGAATACTATATGGCAGTCATGCAGCATGTTTATACATTCATACCAATGACATGAGATGTATTACACATTACAAAGCCAAGCAATCAAATTCAATCACTGTTTTATTATAAACACTACATACCACATCACTTCACACAGATATTGCATACACAAACATCAACATATATCATCACGAATAAAACACGTATGATATCAGTGTAAATGCATAACACTCTACTATATAACTGAAACCATGCAGGCTCGTCGGGCTTTGGCTCTCCTGGCCCTCATAAGCAAAACATATATTCATCTTAAAATGGTGCCAATGCACTGATCAACATATTCCAGCCACTGCTGATATGAATCCACCCCCCCACACACACACACTACACATCATCTCTATGTTGTGACGTATATCTCCTCTTGTGTGCCACTGCACTAATATATATGACAAATAACTCCTTCCTTGTGCCAACGCACTGAAATAATGACTTATAACTCCTCCTATGTGCCAACGCACTGAAATAATGACATATAACTCTTCCAACGCACTGAAATATCAACATATAACTCCTGTTGTGTGCCACCGCACTGGTATATCAACAGGACTCAGCAAAATCTCCACACACGACAATAATAATATGAAATGCACAGCAAATAATTTATATTCCAAAAACATTTGATCGATGCAGTGAGGTAAATACTGGTTATTTGATGAGGATGGAATGAGACATCTGTTAGTAGTTCCATGACGATGTAGAGAGATACATTTTTGTCATTAAAAGAAGATGAAGAAAGACAAACTATGATCATAAGCTGAGGATGTAGGGAGACAAATGTTGATTATGAGTTGAGGATGTAGGAGACAAGTATTGATTGTGAGTTGAGGATGTAGGAGACAAGTATTGATTATTAGTTGAGGATGAAGGAAGACAAGTATTGATTATGAGTTAGTAATGTAAGGAGACAAATTGTGATTATGAGTTGAGGATGTAGGGAGACAAATACAAGTAAATCGATGAGATTATGGAGATGTAAATACTGGTTATAATTTCAGCATGTAGAGGGGCAGATTTTGGTTATGAGCTGAGATTGTGGGGAGACAAACATCGGTTATGAGTTGAGAATATAGAAAGGCAAGTATGTGTTATGTGATGAGGATAGAAAAAGGCAAATATTGGGTATGAAATGAGGATATAGAAAGCCAAATATTGGTTATGAGATGAGGATGTAGAAATGCAAATATTAGTCATTCATGGCACAGAAGGGCATAGATCATGTTGTGCGAATGTAGAAACGAAATAAAAGATATGGACGAAGATGTCAGGTTCATCTTGTTGTGAGACTAAAAGGCTCATTCCTCATCTTTTGAAAAACGCATTCTATTTCTTGAAAAACCACATTTGTACATCCTCTATGGTCATTAGGTTAAGATTTTTTTTTCATCACGGCTCAGACTATTGCTACATGTGGTCCCTAAACTCTATCAGATAAACTTGGGTATCTGTAGATCTTTGGGCTTCATTCTGTGCCAGAGTCTGGCTAGATGCGATCCCTACGTTTTTATAAAGTTTCTGCATTTGTCCAAATGATCAATGTTGAATACGATGAATGTCGGATATGATGAATGTTGAATATGATGAATGTCGGACATTTTGAATGTCCGATATGATGAATGTCGGATATGATGAATGTTGAATATGATTAATGTTGGAAACTATGAATGTCGGATATGATCATCAGGTGCCGTGCCGACTGGCTTTGGCTACTATGCTTCTATAGAGTACACGATTCTTCATGCAGGCCATCAACTCAGTTGGTGATCTCCTCTCACACCATCCTGTCAGACTGTCCAGTATCATGTCTCTTGATCTTCCCCTGGATCTTCTTCCCTCTATTTTTTCTGCTGTTATAATATTTTCAATACCCACTCTTCTTATTGCATGTCCTATGAAAGAACATTGTCTCTATTTTATTATTTTGACAAGAATTTTTGTATCTCCAGCTCTTCTCATACATTCTTCATTAGTTATTTTTTATGTCGAGGGGATTCCCAACATTCTTCTAATAAATCACATTTCTGCTGCTTCCAGTGATTTGTGTGCAGATTTGCAAATTCTTCATGATTCACTTCCATATAAGTATGGAATATGGTGAATACTTCGGATATGATGAATGTTGAATATGATGAATGTTGGATATGATTAATGTCGGATATGATGAATATCGGAAAAAAATTAAAAAGCTCTCGACTATTATTCATTCATTTGCATGTTCCTTGCGAAACTTTGCCTCCCAAACAGCACTCCTGTAGCCCTATCGGTTGTGAGCAAGATGGCCTGCTTCTGATGCATCCGTTTGCAGATCATCAACGATGTCTTGCAGCCATCTTCGCTTTGGTCTTCCTCTCTTTATTTTCCCGTTGTGTACCCTTCCAAGACAGTTTTCTCTAGATTATCATGACGTTTAATGTGTCCAAAATATTTAAGTTTTCTCTCTTTAATCCTCTTTACTAGCCAGCCTTCTTCAATATTAAGTTCCTGTATTTTGGATATATTAGTTCTTTTTTGTGTCCATGATATTTGAAGAACTATTCTGTAGCATTTACATTCAAAGGCATTTATGTGTTTCTCATCTGTTTTGTTAAGTGTCCGGGTCTCACAGCATATGTTGCGACGGGAAAGATGCATGGCCTTAAAAATCTTATTTTTGTAGTTCTGTCTTTTCCTCTCCACAGATTCTTTAGTTGTTTTACTTTCTGAAGAGCGATGGCTGTTCTTCTTTTAATTTCCCTCAGTGTATCTCCATTATTAGTTAGTAATGATCCAAGATATTAAAAAATCTCAATTTCTTCCAGTTTTTCCTCATTGATACATATTTCATCTGCCTTATTTGTTTTGTCAGTTGTCATCAATTTAGTTTTCTTTGCATTAAGATAGAAGTTTTGCTCTTCGATATTCTTACAGACTGGCATAATTAGTTTTTCCACTCTTTCTGTGTTGTGGACAGTAACACTGAGTCATCAGCATGTCTAATCTCTGGTATTTCATAACCTCCAATTGTTATGGCATCGTAGTATTCTTTGTCTAAATTTTCTCTAAAATTCCTCATTATATTTTCAATATACAAGTTAAATATGTAAGGCGACAATATGCACCCCTGACGGACCCCTTGTTTTATGTCAAACCAAGATGTTGTTTCACCATTTATTCTTACTGCTGCTTGTTGGTCTAGATACAGTAGTGATATTAATTGTATCAAATGTGTTGGAAATCCCATTTTAGTGATATTAATTGTATCAAATGTGTTGGAAATCCCATTTTTTCCATTATTTCCCAAAGTTTCTGGTGTTGCACACAATCAAATGCCTTTGAGTAGTCTATAAAGGATAAATATAGATTCACATTAAATTCTCTGCATTTCTCTATTATTAATCATATATTGAATATATTATCTCTTGATCCTCTTCTTGGGTCATATTGACTTCTTCTTCTATTTTCTTACAAAGTCTACCCATTATGATTTTTAACAGAAATTTGCTGGCATGACTAATCAGGGCAACAGTTCTGTAGTTTGTGCATAATTTCAGGCTACCCTTTTTTGGCAGTGGTATGAATACAGTTCTTTCCCATTCTTTTGGCCAAATACCTGAATGCCATATCTTTTTACACTGTGCATGATAGATTGTTGCTTATTCCTTTCCTCCTGCTTTAATAAATTCAGCTGTTATCTTATCACATCCTGGTGATTTACCATTTTTCAAATTTTCTTTTTTGCCCATAAAACTTCTTCTATTGTCGGTTCGGGTTCTTTCTCCTCTAATAATAATTCACACTGTTGATTTATGCTTTCACAGTCTGTTGTTTCATACATTCCTCTGCAATATTCCTTCCATCTTTCTAGAATTTTCTGTCTCTGTCAAGGTATTCCCCATTTTGTCACAAATTACATTTAGCTTAGGTGTGACATTTCTCGTCAATGTCTTCATTTCTTTGAACATTTCACTATCTTTTCCATACTTCTGATGTCCTTCTGTTCTTTCACAACAACCTTGTATGTATTATTTTTTCTTTTTTCTTTTATTTCTTCGTAATTATTTTGTTAAAGAGTTATTTTCCTCTTCGTCGTTGTTTGTCAGTTTCCATTGCGTCTTCATTTCTCTACTTTGTTTTATAAGTTCTAGTGCGCCTGCTGTAATCCATCCATTCTTTTGTATTTTCTTTACTGGAACCATGTCTTTAGCTGTTGTTATTAAGATATCTTTGGCTTGTGCAGCCAAATCATCTAGTGTCATCTCCTTCTGTACAGCCATCAGGATTTCGAAACGGTTCTTCACTTCTGTACCATATTATTCCGGTATTTTTGTAAGATCAATGCGGAGTGTGTTTTATCCCGTAACTGTCTTTTTTATCTTTATCTTCATGTCTGCTATTAATAGCTCATGGTCCGTGTCACAATCAGCACCTGGTAAAGTTTTTTGCTGACGTTATACTTGATCTCCTCCTTCTTTGCACTAAAATGTAATCTATTTGATTCTTGGTTTTCCCATCAGGTGATGTCAATGTATAAAGTCTTCTTGGATGTTGTTTAAAAAGTGTGTTATCAAGCATTAGTCATTTTCCATACAAAACGCCATTAGATTGTCACCTGCCTCATTTCTATGTCCTATGCTAAATCTCCCTACAACATGTCCTACATCTTCTGTTCTTTCTGTACCATTCTCTGCATTAAAATCCCCCATTATTAATACAATATAATTTTTCCGTACTTGGTCTGTTGACGTTTGCAGTGTGTTATAAAAATCTTCTACTTCCTCTTCTTCTGCTGCTGATGTAGTTGCATATATCTGGATGATTGCTACATTTCTAAGAGTGCCCTTAAGTCTGATTGTGAGGATTCTATCACTTACTTGAGTGTAACCTAGTAATGCTTTTTATGTTGATTTGTCCAAGTCAAATGCCCCTCCGTTCTTTCCTCCAATTTTACGACTATCAGGTTTCTATAATTAAATATCATCATCATTGGATCCCTTCGCATAAAATTCCCAAACTTTTGCACTTTCATGTCTCTGAGAAAATCAGACCCTCCAAGATCATGATTCCTCGTATGATCTCCGGCTTTTAGTGCTTTCCCAGAATGGAGAATCATTTCGGGTGCCATTTTTTATTCTCTCCTTAGTTCTTTATTATGAATTTAATATGCGTGACACGTAACTATTTACTTTTTTCCCTTTTCCCACAACTTCTGCTATAAAATATCAGCACCAACACTCCCCAAAATGTTACCATCACTAGCAAACCAGCGTCAACAACAACTGCAGCAACATGAAAATGTAAATGTCCTGTCAGCAAGAATCGACTACACGACGCCTGGCCGATCAATACCGCGCCCATCCACCACAGGCTTATTTGGGACTGGCCAATCCCGACGGCCGACACGACCATACCCAAAGCTTAATTAAAACTCGCTCGTAAAATCTATCTCGAGTTTTGAGAGCCCTGGTGAAACTGATGTTTTCGGTTTGTGGACGCTGATCATTACAGACCTAATACTTAGTGATAGATTTGTTTGGCAAACAGATTAACTCCGGTCTGTGGTTACCCCAGCTGACAGAACAACACATTTTGGAGAGTAGTGTACTCATAAATAACGTGGGTGTTCTATTTATCCGCGTCTTTTTCATTCTAGAAGACAGCTTTGCTGGAGGCAGATGTCAGCTTTCGATATACAGTGCCAAGCAAGCAGGTTGTACCATAATTGATTCTGTCACGATATGATTCCATGGAAAAGCTATTTTTGTATTGCTAGGTCTTTTCTTTTTGTAAATGCTACTCTTGTCTTCAAATCTGACCAACATTCCTCCTCAGATGGCGTATAGTTAGACATCTTCCATGAGAAGTCACTTTTATGTTCTTTCTCCACTTCGTTCATTGTTCATTGTTCGGAACATGGGCTTCACTGCAGTTAGGACATTCCCAAATCTCTTCGACCACCACAGTCCAGGTAATGCCCCAGAACGAGTGTCGAAGTCAGCATAGACACTCCAAGTGCCCGCGCCCATTTCTGTGAAGATTTCCTTCAATGGTGCCCGGACAGAAGCCGTCTAGCCTTACTCTTTTTGTGATTCCGAACTGCCAGGGGATTTTTAACATTCCCGATGGTGCCCACGGTCGTTCAGTCCCACTAACTAGACACCAGGGAAGTTTACTGCAGGAGTAATTAGGGGAGTTTACTGCTGGAGTAATTAGGGGAGTTTACTGCTGGAGTAATTAGGGGAGTTTACTGCTGGAGTAACCAGGGAAGTTTACTGCTGGAGTAATTAGGGGAGTTTACTGCTGGAGTAATTAGGGGCGTTTACTGTTGGAGTAACCAGGGAAGTTTACTGCTGGAGTAACCAGGGAAGTTTACTGCTGGAGTAATTAGGGGAGTTTACTGCTGGAGTAACCAGGGACGTTTACTGCTGGAGTAACCAGGGAAGTTTACTGCTGGAGTAACCAGGGAAGTTTACTGCTGGAGTAATTAGGGGCGTTTACTGTTGGAGTAACCAGGGAAGTTTACTGCTGGAGTAATTAGGGGAGTTTACTGCTGGAGTAACCAGGGACGTTTACTGCTGGAGTAATTAGGGGAGTTTACTGCTGGAGTAACCAGGGAAGTTTACTGCTGGAGTAATTAGGGGAGTTTACTGCTGGAGTAATTAGGGGCGTTTACTGTTGGAGTAACCAGGGAAGTTTACTGCTGGAGTAACCAGGGAAGTTTACTGCTGGAGTAATTAGGGGAGTTTACTGCTGGAGTAACCAGGGACGTTTACTGCTGGAGTAACCAGGGAAGTTTACTGCTGGAGTAACCAGGGAAGTTTACTGCTGGAGTAATTAGGGGCGTTTACTGTTGGAGTAACCAGGGAAGTTTACTGCTGGAGTAATTAGGGGAGTTTACTGCTGGAGTAACCAGGGACGTTTACTGCTGGAATAATTAGGGGAGTTTACTGCTGGAGTAACCAGGGAAGTTTACTGCTGGAGTAATTAGGGGAGTTTACTGCTGGAGTAACCAGGGAAGTTTACTGCTGGAGTAATTAGGGGAGTTTACTGCTGGAGTAACCAGGGAAGTTTACTGCTGGAGTAATTAATGGAGTTTACTGCTGGAGTAACCAGGGAAATTTACTGCTGGAGTAACCAGGGAAGTTTACTGCTGGAGTAATTAGGGGAGTTTACTGCTGGAGTAATTAGGGGAGTTTACTGCTGGAGTAAGCAGGGAAGTTTACTGCTGGAGTAATTAGGGTCGTTTACTGCTGGATTAATTAGGGCAGTTTACTGCTGGAGTAATTAGGGGAGTTTACTGCTAGAGTAATCAGGAGACTTTACTGCTAGAGTAATCAGGGGAGTTTACTGTTGTAATAGAGGAGTTTATTGCTTGAGTAATCAGGGGAGTTTATTGCTGGAGTAATCAGGGGGTTTACAAGGGAGTTTATTGCTTGAGTAATTAGGGGACTTTAATTGCTGGAGTAATTAGGGAAGTTTACTGCTGGAGTAATCAGGGGTGTTTATTGCTGTACCAATTAGGGGAGTTTACTGCAGGAGTAATTAGGGGAGTTTAATGTTGGAGTAATTAGGGGATATTATTGCTTGAGTAATTAGGGGAGTTTATTGCTGGAGTAATTAGGGGAGTTTATTGCTGGAGTAATTAGGTTAATTTGCTGCTGGAGTAATCAGGGGAGTTTATTGCTGGAGTAATTAGGTTAATTTGCTGCTGGAGTAATCAGGGGAGTTTATTGCTGGAGTAATTAGGTTAATTTGCTGCTGGAGTAATCAGGGGAGTTTATTGCTGGAGTAATCAGGGGAGTTTAATGCTAGATTAATCACAAGAGGAAAAATGCCTACCAATTCTGGTTAGGTTGGAAACCTCGTCTCTAACACCTGTGGCGAACGTTGAACCTCTGTACCACATAAGCTCCAATCCTCTCCCCTCCCTTCCCCCCAAAAAATCATTTTTCTTTATAGTCTTGATAGAAGAAGAAAATTTCTCAAGGGGAGGCACAAGATATAACTAAACATGAGTTTGATCTAACTACTGACCTCTTTCCCCTGCAGAAGTAGAATCCCTGTCATCCCAACCTTCTGCTGCTGAACGTTATCATTCTGAAAAGACACGTTCTTTATGCTACTGTGAAGATTTGGAGCACTCTGTCTTAGACCCATCTCCATTTAGAGAGGGAAACTTTTGCCTCTGACCGTGTAGCACAGGACGTAGATACTGGCACTGAGTGATGATTGCTCAGCTAGTGACTAAACAAAGTTTGTCATCTCAAGGTTTTACATACCGAGAGAAAGATGAGTGTCGAAACTGTAAAGTCAAAACAAAGATTGACATTTGAAAAACAGAAGTAAGATTTTTTTTATTGAGGGGGGGGGGGGGGAAGAGAGAGAGAGGGAGAGAGGGTCAGAGAGGGGGAGAGAGAGGGGAAGAGAGATAGTAGTAAAATATGGAACACTGTATGTACAGAAATCACATATTTTCCAGTAGGGTTCAGTAGCTTGCTGTAGCAGATCCTTAGAGCAGATACTTGGAGTAGATTCTTAGAACAGATTCTTAGAACAGATCCTTAGAGTAGATTCTTAGAACAGATTCTCAGAACAGATTCTTAGAACAGATCCTTAGAACAGATTCTTAGAACAGATTCTTAGAGTAGATTCTTAGAGTAAATTCTTAGAACAGATTCTTAGAACAGATTCTTAGAGTAGATTCTTAGAACAGATTCTTAGAACAGATCCTTATAACAAATTCTTAGAACAGATTCTTAGAGTAGATTCTTAGAACAGATTCTTAGATCAGATCCTTAGATTAGTTCCGTAGAGTAGATCCTTAGATTCTTAGAGAAGATCTTTAGAGCAGATCCTTAGAGCAGATCTTTAGAGCAGTTCTCTAGGCAGACTGCTGAACAACGAGGTTCACTTTATCACAGCTGAAGGAACAGGTCTTGTTTTTATTACGACCTGCCAGAAGATGAATGCTGTTGGGTCATCCTCAAACAAGACAGCGATACAAAATTACAAGAGCGAAGGCCCACGAAATAAACGCCGACCAAGATTAAGAAACAAGAAATAAGAAGAAACAAGAGGAAATAAGAAGAAAGCGTTGAGTGTTCTCAAGATTTGATAAGAAAAGATGGCAAGTAGAGAGGAGACATGATTCATTGCTTTAATCACGCGTGATGTAGACGTGGTTCTGTGATGACCGCTCTTAAGCGATAAAAGCGAAATAAGATATAAGGAAAAAAAAGTACACTCAAGCATTTATGGAACGGGGAGTTGGCGTGGAAGAAGAAGAGATATCGGCGAGTAAGAAGAGAAAGAGACGAGTCGGCAGGAAAGAAGAAGCGGATCCGACAGGAAAGAGGAAGAAGAAGAAGAAGAGGGAGAAGAAGAAGAAGTGTTTTTAAAAGGAAGTAATTCAGTCTCTTTAGTCTTCTTCGTCTTCGAACGGTTTCAAATGCCGACTTTATAAGCAATTGGTAGTCATCTGGAGGACATGGACATCTCTATACATTTCGTTTTGAACTAGAGTAGTCGCTGGCTATGTTTGGCTTCTCTGTTGCTTATGTATTGGGCACTCTTGCAGTATGTGGTCGCTGTCATAACACTGGCGCCATATACACATTCGTCAGTTACGCCTATCTTGAATTTGTTGTACAGATGGTATTTTAGCGTGTTGTGCCCGGTACGTAGCGTTAGGATGGTGACTTGTTCGTTCACTGTTTAGCTGGTAGTAGACGTCACTTGGAGCAGTAATAACTTCAGATGGGAAATGCACAACAGAAATTAGGAACAGAATAGGCCAAGCAAAGACTGCATTTCAGAGAATGAGAAACATATTACCCAACACATCTTTATCAATGAATGTTAGAAAACGAGTCCTAAAATGCTATATTGAACCTATTTTGTTATATGGAAGTGAATCATGGACAATAGGCAGGTCTGCGCAAAAATCATTGGAAGCAGCAGAAATATGGTTTATTAGAAGAATGTTGCGAATCCCCTGGACAGCAAAAATAACAAATGAAGAATGTATGAGAAGAGATGAAGAAACAAAAAACCTTGTCAAATAGATAAGAGAGAGACAATGTACTTTCATAGGACATGCAATGAGAAGAGGGGGCATTGAAAATATTATAACAACAGGAAAAATAGAAGGAAGAAGATCAAGAGGAAGACCAAGAGAGATGATACTGGACAGTCTGACGGGGTGGTGTGAGAGGGGATCACCAACTGAGCTGATGGCCTGCATGAAGGATCGTGTACTCTGGAGAAGCATAATAGCCAACGCCAGTCGGCACGGCACATGATGATGATGATGATGATGATGAGACGTCACTTCTCTGGTGGTCTGGGTGCTCTTTCTCCCATTTGTTCTTGTAGCTGATATTTATCCGCGTTTTGACCTCCTCAAACGATATACTGGTGTCTGTATGTATTAGTCTACACCCTTCTTTAGCTAAGATGTTTGCTGTTTCGTTTCCAGGTATACCATAATAGAATGGGACCAATGCACTACAACTCTTTTGAAACGTCGTGTACTGTTCTCCAGTTGTTACATAACGGTGTTAGCGCTTCCAGTTTCTTGCTACATAACGTAATGTAGCAGTTACATGAAGGAGTTACTGATCTTGAATCTCTTGTTACACAACACAGTGCATTTGTTGTTATATAGCAGAGTTTGTTCTTCCAGTCTGCTCTTAAATAACAGTTTCCCTTTTTAAAAAATATAATAGATTTGTGCTCTCCTTACTTCGTTATATAACAAAGCTACCGCTCCTGACCTGGGGTTATGTAAAGACGTTTCATTTATCTTTTTTTTTTGTGGTGTATTCAAGTAGTTTTGTCTAATCTTTTGTCTTCTAGAAAATCACAGCACGTTAAAAGAACTAATCAATATGTACAGGTGGTTAGAGAAACAATGTGCAAATGTCATGACAAAATTCTCTTTTAATATGTGGTTGCAAAAAACGATGCAGATATAGAAATAACCGCACTGCTGAGATAACAAGAGAACAGAAAGCGGATAAATCTCTGAAGTTGTTTTAAAGGTGTTTGAAAGAAGATTGATTATAAAGCAAGAAAGAACTAGGAGAAGTTTGGATAATTATGGTTAGAACACAGAGAAAGTTCAGACCTGTTGAAGTACAGAGTGGAAACACGAGAGATATTCTGAGGAACAATTTTTTTATAAACAGGAAACAACGAGGCTTTCGTACGGTAAAGTACGAACGAAGTACTTTACCGAGAGATTGTCTGGACCTGCTGACGTACAGAGGCAATAGAACACACAAGATAGGTTGGACCTATTGGAGGACCAAGTGGAATAGAGTATAAGAGAAAGCTTGGACCTGCTGACGTACAGAGGCAATAGAACACACAAGATAGGTTGGACCTATTGGAGGACCAAGTGGAATAGAGTATAAGGGAAAGCTTGGACCTGCTGACGTACAGAGGCAATAGAACACACAAGATAGGTTGGACCTATTGGAGGACCAAGTGGAATAGAGTATAAGGGAAAGCTTGGACCTGCTGACGTACAGAGGCAATAGAACACACAAGATAGGTTGGACCTATTGGAGGACCAAGTGGAATAGAGTATAAGGGAAAGCTTGGACCTGCTGACGTACAGAGGCAATAGAACACACAAGATAGGTTGGACCTATTGGAGGACCAAGTGGAACAGAGTATAAGGGAAAGCTTGGACCTGCTGACGTACAGAGGCAATAGAACACACAAGATAGGTTGGACCTATTGGAGGACCAAGTGGAACAGAGTATAAGGGAAAGCTTGGACCTGCTGAAGCACGGGAACATAGAATACAAGAGAAAGTTTGGACATGTTGAAATACAGCTGTTGGAACGAACAACATCAAAGCAATACGATGAATAACACAACTCATAAAAGAGGGGGGGGGGATTAAGACAGTATCCACTAAAACACATAGAAGACCCTGTTTCTTATCCTCCTAAAAAGCTCATTTCACAACGCTATAGAGGCTTTATGTGACCCAAAGTGATACAACCGATGTTCAACAGCACATGGATATTAAGGCGCTCTTTGCTTTTCGCGAAGACATACTCCGATTGTAGGCGCACTGTCTCATATAATAGATACTAGGACCAAATTTTAATATCTGGATCTACTGGATGTGGATGACAGTATAAGCTACACATCACAATCTTCAAATGAAAAAGCGGTTCACAGGTCAACAACATTTAAATCCAGCCACTCACAGGTATTGAAGAGTCAGAACCAAAGGTACTCGCTCTGACCATTTCTCCCCACTCTTTGTCTCCCCTATAATGTTGGTATTTAAAAGAATCCAAGCGTTCAAGCGAGAAAGGTAAATTGTGACGGTCGGAGAATTGTATGGGCTTTTCGCTGACTGTGTTATTTTCCTGCTTGAATACGATAATATATGGGAAAATCAAACAGCGATGTAAATAATAACACACAAAGCAAACTCCACGAACCAGTTGGCACATCACAGGCAGAAATCACAAACCTGTCAACAATTCCGAACAGCAAAGGCCCGGAGAATTTATGACCGGCAACAAAACCACAGCTGAGGCACCAACAAATCAATAATTCACATCCGACATGAGATACAGCACTAAGAGCAGAATCCTTGTTAGATCACCGGGGGCCTCTTGTCGAATATCAATATTTCAGTTTTGTCACTTGATGGCATTTCTGAGAGCTCTAACCGGTTTTCCTTGATGAATGGAGCAGGGGATACAGGAAACATTTTACAGCCCGATCACGGCATTAAATATAATGAGATAGAATTAGAGACAAAGTCTGAGAATCGAGATAACTAATGAACAAACAACGAGTTCTGATACCGTCTTTCAACTTCTTCTGAGTCGTCTAACGATGCTTAGTTGGCTTGTTCAGGTACAGAAGCAGTTTTGACTATACGTCACAGAAACTCTCCAAAGCGTTAACTCTCATAGTCTAAAAAAATGTAGAACGTTTGGGTCTTTTTTTTTCAATCTGGTAAAGGTCATTCGGTCTTTGATCAGTTTTCAGCTACTTCAGCAAACAAGGGTTTGTCAAACAACTTGTATGTACATCGAATTTTACTTTTTTCTGCAGAGTAAACAGTTCGGTCATAAATATAAACGGGGTTACAGCAAGAATGAACAAGACTGAACTAAATACTCCATTAAAAACATATGGCATATATAGATTTCTTAAAGTTTGACATTGTGTTTCAGCTATGCGGCCCAGTAGTTTGTTCATGTATCTTCAGATGATGATAGTGAAGACAATTATGTGACAATGAAAGCGGATAGACTTGAGTTTTATTCGTGTTTCAAGAGATTGACAATAAAATGGAATGTCTTCCATGTCAGTTCTACGACACCGTAAACCACGTCTAGAGCAGCACTTCACTGGGCTGTTGTGTCTCGCCGACTGCACGAGACAGCTTGGACAACCAGAGTATAGTCACATCACAGGGGTTCATAGTTCCATATCTGTGGATTCAGGTGGATAACTCTATTCACCGATACTTAAAATACATGGATGATGATGATGATGATGATGATGATGATGAACTGGCACGAACGATTACAATAAATAAAACCACATGAACACAAGAGCCATTTCTTGATAGCAAATAACTTCAACAGTTCGAAATTCTCAAGAAAACAAAAACAAAACAAAACAATGACAAACACAAGCACCAGCTCAAAGCTGAACAATTCAAATAAGAGAAAAGGGCTCCAATCAATGGGAGAATAATCAATACTGCTGAGGTCATAAGAAGACGCGATAAGGAGCAAATATTTGTTACTGTTTCAATAACAGAAAAGCACTCAAAAGCCAGTGTTAGAAGTTTCTGACTGTAGCCAGTTTATTTCTGGCAACATCAGAGACTACCTTTGGGGTAATCAGTATTAAACTAAGATAGAAAGCAGGCATATGGTTTATTGCTCTTTTTTTGTTTTTACTCTATGAGTGTCTTTTTTTCTAAAGCTAATACTGGTTATGCTTTGGCAAAATCTCATGATTGGTGCAGACTGACAGAGATTTTCTCTTTCACTTGGACCTGAACGAGAAAATGCTCTCTCACTCAGCTGCAGTGCAAGTTATTTTACTAGACTCCTTCGTGAATAATAGAAAAGTAATTAATAACCAGGTAGAGGCTACCGTGAACAGCGGGGTATCCAAGGACTTCTTGTCGAAAATTCAGTTCACTCATGACTATTTTTGGTTTATTAGTCAAGGTAACAGTGTCAAATTAAGTTGTACAACTTGGCCAGGGTGACAAAGCTAAGCTAACTGGGACAACTTTTAACACGAACAAACCAGAGAACCAGCAGTGACTTAACCCGGGCATAACCAGATGAAGTAGCCATGGCGCCTATACTGATAATCTATGGCGCTTATACTGATAATCTATGGCGCTTATACTGATAATCTATGGCGCTTATACTGATAATCTATGGCGCCTATACTGATAATCTATGGCGCTTATACTGATAATCTATGGCGCTTATACTGATAATCTATGGCGCTTATACTGATAATCTATGGCGCTTATACTGATAATCTATGGCGCTTATACTGATAATCTATGGCGACAAAAAGGCCAGCTTTCAGCCCCACTCACCACAAACATCTAAAACTGACAACGTAGAACGGTCTAAGCCATAGAAAAGTAAACCATTTAAATAAACGTATACATCCGAATGACTGACAACTCACTACCAAAAATAGCACTAAGATGGACACCACAGGGGAACAGAAGTAAGGGAGGCCAAAAGAGACACGGAGAAGAAAAACAGAAAGGATGTTGAGCAATAGAGGGCTCACCTGGACAAGAGCAGAAAAAAAAGTCGAAGGACAGGCATTTGTGGAAAACTCTTGCGGAAGCCCCATGTGCCCTGGGCACGTAAGGTTCTGAGAGAGAGAGAGAGAGATAGAGATACATCTGGACCGATCAACAGATAAGATCATGCTTCTCATTCATGATGTGACTTCCAGGAGAATTAATCCACCCACATTAACGTTATGAAGGAACCTGAACTAATTAGTAGTAAATTAATCTCCCAGCATCAGATTAACGATGTGAGTTAATGATGTAACAAGTAGCTTCAAATAGAGTGAGTTAATGAGGTAACAAGTAGCTTCAGGTAGAGTGAGTTAATGAGGTAACAAGTAGCTTCAGGTAGAGTGAGTTAATGAGGTAACAAGTAGCTTCAGGTAGAGTGAGTTAATGAGGTAACAAGTAGCTTCAGGTAGAGTGAGTAAATGAGGTAACAAGTAGCACCAGGTAGTGTGAAGAAATGAGGTAACAAGTAGCTCCAGGTAGAGTGAAGAAATGAGGTAACAAGTAGCTCCGGGTAGGGTGTAACAAGTAGCTCCAGGTAGAGTGAAGAAATGAGGTAACAAGTAGCTCCAGGTAGAGTGAAGAAATGAGGTAACAAGTAGCTCCAGGTAGAGTGAAGAAATGAGGTAACAAGTAGCTCCAGATAGAGTGAAGAAATGAGGTAACAAGTAGCTCCGGGTAGGGTGAAGAAATGAGGTAACAAGTAGCTCAGCAAAAGAAAAAAAAAAGAGTACAGAAATAATCTGTATCGTCATCGTACTTTTCTTCGTGAAAACTACAGCACAGAGAAATATCTGGAAACTGGAAAATAAAACTAACATTTTTTTTTTGCTCGGCACATACAATTTCGTGCGGGGCATGACTTTTGTCTACTCGCGGTCGCGCAGCCGTGCACCTTAGAGGGAACATTAATCTACAGGTATTACTGACTTGCTATAATGCTACAAGTAGTTTACAAAAATATAAATTGTACATTCCTTTTGCCTTGAAAAGTCAGTATCTCTCATGTAGTCTTTAATGATCTGGCAGTAAACTAAGCTAGTACATATAATTGTTCTTGGCCTGCTTATGAGTTGCACGGGCTTTAAAGCCTGTGCGATGAAGATATTGAGGAGCAGGCTTGGTGTCGAGTGAGGAGTGGGGGCAGTGGCTCAGACTGCAGACTTGCAGTGAAGCTAAAAGGCAGAAAAAGACGCAATGTTACTTAGTAGGCTCCACCACCATGAGAACTAAAGAAAGCAATATATAAGCAAGGGCCACTATTTACAGGCCTTTCTTGATAGCAAATATACTGTTAAAAAAAAACCGCAACAAATACGATGTTGCTATTTAAATTGAAGTTTACTGATCAGACAAGAGGCAAATTGCCTGAAATGTTCACTTGGACATCAGTTTCACGTGCTGGCCTGAATTGTACTCAGCAGAAGATTCATGAGCACAGAAAAGCGACACTAGTCAAAACAGCATTTTTGACAATTATTCATGATAGGTTCACGAGAATCCCGTGAAACTTACCGAACACAAAACTCACTGACCATGTTATTGAATGCCGCCTATAAAAGATTGACGCTCCTCGAATGAATTCGTTTGAAAATGTGAAAATTCATTCAGCAAGTATGGCTCATCTCATTTACAGAACAACGACTCATCATTATTGGACATTTACAGACTGGGCAGTCACAAAGTGTAGTAGCTAGACAATTTAATATGGTTAGATGCACCATTAGTGATCTTTGGAGACGATTTCAAGATACTGACTCACTTGCAGACCGGCCGCACAGTAGAAGACTCGTATAGTCTCAACTCCTGCCGAAGACCGCTTCATACGGCTGTGTTACCTCAGGAATCGATTTGCACCTGCGTCCTCAACACTCCAGTCAATGACAGCAGCTCGTCGAATTTCAGATCAAACGGTCAGGAACCGGTCGCACAACGATGATATTTGGGTTAGAAGACCCTACAGAAGTCCTGTTCTTACGCACCGGCGTCGCCAGAATCAACTGCAGTGGACGAAACAGCATCGTCATTGGACCATTGTGAATGATTGGAGAAGGGTTTGGTTTAGTGATGAATTATTCTTTCTGCTCCAGCGACGCGATAGACGGAGAAGAGTTTACCGCAGAGTCCATGAGCGATACGCCCAGAACCGCATGGATGAGGCTCCTCCACATGGTGGTGGAGGTGTACATGTGTGGGGGACGAACAATTTCGTGGGAGGAAGTGACCTGGTGCAAATTGAAGGACGCCTGAATGCCCGACGATACGTCGCTGAAATTACTCGCATTCTTCCAATTCTAGCTGCACCAGGGTCGATTTTTCAGCAGGATAACGCTCGACCTCATGTGGCACCACCCAGTTACCCTCTGTCAACACCGTTCAGACCATTCTGTGGCCATCCATGTCATCAGACATGAACACAATAGAACACTTACGGGATGAACTCAACAGACAAGTCCGCCAGCGAGACGTGGCGCCAACCAATCTCTGACAGTTGTCGCTTGCAATGCAGGAAGAGTGGGCAGCCATCCCTTAACAACAGATCTAACGGCTAATCGGATCCATGTCAAGGAGATGTGGTTCTCTGATACAGGCCAGAGGAGGCCATACACCTTACTGAAACAGAGGGCTCAGTCGCAAAGAATAAAAGTCCAAACCAATTTTAATGAAAATTATTTCGTTGTTAAAGTCTTAAAGTTTCTTCATGCCAAGATTGAAACATTAATTCCGTAAAATAAAATTTTGATACAAGTTTTAAATGTGGTGTTCATTACGACTATACTAGTGTTGCGTTTCTTTTTTTAACAATATGTGTGTGTGTGCGCTCGCGCGCGTGTGTGTGTGTAGTCATGAGGATTATAGCAATCCATAGCCAACTGTGTCCTCACTTAACTTCTTCAAATATGAGGTAATGGTTACACTTAAGCTCTGGAGGGTATTCCTTATTTTCGTACATGCTTCACCTAATTCTGAATATTTTATGGTTATTTCGTTTCAGAAACCACGATTTCGTGTACCATGCCCATGGAGTTCCCACGATACTTGACATTTCTGCGAGTTACTGAGTAACGATATAAATCTTTACGTGTTAATGAAACAAAGCACACTGAAGGATCGATGCTCCAAATGGTTTTCAGCGATTTTCCTGAGACGATTACAAGTATGAACTCAGCAGACCTTGGTTTAAAGTTACTAATGAGAATGAACAGAGTTACAGGTGGATGAGACTTCATCTGAGGTTTGACGTTAATTCAGAATTTACCAAAACGTGTTTGTGAATTTTTGAGTTGCATACGCTGAATGAATGAAGACGGCGGCGTCCATTTTTAAAATCCATGGGAACGGTCAAGCCAATGGCAACACCGTGACATTCCGTGACCCGCCAATAGAGATGCCGGCACGGCACAACCAGGACCTACATCGGGCGTGGAGTCTGGAGGCCTTACCTCCTCCAGGGATGGTCATGTCAAGGCCACTCAAGAAAAAAGGGTTATTTGGTACAGGTTCCAGCATGGAAGGAAGTTGGCAGGTAAGTATTGTGGTATTTTTCCATGTAAATCTAATCTCAAGTTTTTCCGTGTGATTTTAGGCAGATTTGTTGAAAACTTTCCTATACGGGTGTAGTTTGGTTTTTGTGGGATGTTTCCATGTAAACTAATAGTAATTTTACCACGTGATTTTAGATGATTGTTAAGTAATGAGATTACTGTTGTAGTGGTTTGGCGCTTTCTTGTATGGATCTAGAATACGGGCAACAAATTCAAGATTAGAAGTAAAAAGAAACATAAAAAGTTTTCATTTCCCCTGCCTTCACAAAACAACGAACATTGATGGCCTGGATATGTAAGTGACGCTAGCTAAGCTGGTAGCAGAAACGACAAGACCTATCAGAAGAGAGCTGAAACAACTGAAGTATGTTGGCAGAGCTGATAATAACTGCTTCCTAGAAGAAATACTATGAGGTCAACTCACACGGGGGTGGGGGGTGGGGAGGTGTGATGAAGCTGTCCGATCTGGCAGTTAGCGACCAATACCTGACATCAGGCTAGAGTCAGACTTGACGAGTCTTACCTGACCAAGACCCTGTTCCAACACTCCGTTGGTATCCCCAGCAACAGGCCCAGCCTGGCTACCGGAGGGTGGGGGGGGGGGTGGGGATCGCTGTAGTCTCCAAGGTGGCAGAGTCTGCTAAAGAAGTATCGCGCTCCCCCTGCTTTATACCTGCACCCAGGGACCGAAACATTGTCACCATAACCCGCTGCCAGCCCAACCTGCTGCTGGCTTCAACACTGTAAAAAAATCACGATAAATAGTGTATAACTACACATCTATACACGAGGCACTACAGTAAAGCTGTGATACCAAAATGTATAAACTAGAAAAAAAGTAGGAACAGCTTTATTATTTAACATGTGTATTCGTTAAATAATAAAGCTGTTCCTACTGTTTTCTAGTTTATACATTTTGCAAAAAAAAAAAAAAATCAGACTCGCAGTTCCAGTAAGAAGTAGAAAAACAACAACAACAACAATAACAACAAGGCCATAAAGTAAATCTTAAACCGAGATACTGGGAACTTTCTTAACTTTCCACAAGATTTGTATTTTCAATCCTCAAGGATGGCTACGAAGACCTGATATAATGAACATGGGCTCCACATATCGGGCGCTGTTATCCAAACAGGAAGTAAATTTTTAAAAGTGAAGACTGGAGATAACTTTGACAAGACACCGATACCTGCATGCCTGGCCATGATCTATTGTTGCTATGTCCTATTATGATAATCAGATATTTGTAGAATTAGCCATGATTTATTGCTGACAGGTCGTGTTATGATAGTTAGATATTTGCAGAGTCAGCCATGATCTATTGTTGTCATGCCCTGTTATGATAATCAGATACCTGTAGAGTCAGCTATGAGAATGCTGTTTAGCTAAGTGATGCTTTTCAACTTTCACAAACACGTGACAGCTGTTTGCTTCAACTTCAAAACCAAAAATAGCTATTTAGACATCTTGTTGTGATGATTATGTGTGAATATATATATATATATATATATATATATATATATATATATACATATGCAAAGCTTATTTACTACCAGGAAAAAATTTTTTTAATCCCTATTTTTCAATATAGCTTCCTGTCTTTGCATGCATTTGTGAACTTGTGAACCTGTGCCTCCATTTCAGTTAAAAAAAAACCCTTTGTCTTGGTTCCCATTCACCGGTGCATCGTATCCTTGTGTGCCTACCCCGGGAGGTCGACCTTGTGAAAGCTTATTTTATCTCTTGAATTTCCTAGCCCAGTTTTGGAGCTGAGCCTTGCACATGCACTCATTTCCGTACACTGTAGATATAGCACAGAGTATGACCGAAGGATTCAGACCTCTGGCGGTCAAGAATCAGATAAGAGAACTCGTTTCTTCGTCGGAGTATATCTACAGCAACGGAGTCGGCAACTTGGCAAGCGCTATTCTCGCCTGCTGCTTAACAACAGTGTCGCTTTCCACTTACTGAGCTCACTGACCTTGATGCTAACACTT
Source organism: Achatina immaculata (assembly GCA_009760885.1). NCBI lineage: Eukaryota > Metazoa > Mollusca > Gastropoda > Stylommatophora > Achatinidae > Lissachatina > Lissachatina immaculata. The sequence goes on from CM019713.1 coordinate 19,188,533, forward strand.
GGTACTACTAAGGGATTTCTGTCTATGTGACATTTTATTCACACTTTCATTTCATTCACTGCCGTGTATGTATGTATGCATGCATACATATATGTATGTATATATGTATGTATGCATGTATGTATGTATGTATGTATGCATGTATGTATGTATGTATGTATGTAAGTATGTACACGCTGCATAGCATCAAAGCAGTACAATATTTTGGCTCCGCCTTCTTTATAGACAAATAAACAGGAAATTCTATGGCGATGCTGAAAACCTGAGACTAACTGCCGCTTTTGTGAGAGAGATTGCTGTCCATGTCTGCGCGGACGAAGAAGAAGAAGAATATGACATGAAATAAGATCACTTGAACATAGCTCAAAAAGTAATATTTATTGCTTGTATTACTTGTTACTGGGAAGTATTGAAGAAGTAATGAAAGTTGACCCAAGTTGACTCTCGCTTTTGTCCAGATAGTAGATTCACTAAATCGAACTTTACGAGTAGGTCTTATCCAGGAGTGATGGCCGGGCTTCCAAAAGTAGAACAGTTTTTTAAAAAAATACATGTTGGCATTTTGTGTTGTTATAGACGTTGAAATGATTGTCATGTGGCTACATTTGATGAAGCCACCGTTGAGTTCCATCACAGCTATATAAATGATTGTTGGGCTGATACAACTATTGAAATGATTGTTGGACTGCTATAACTACTGAAATGATTGTCATGTTGTTGCACTATCTTTCTCTTTCACTCTTTCACCTCTTTACACTCACTCGTCTGATCGTCTCAACCTGCCCTATCATTGTCTCTCTCTCTCTCTGTGTCTCTCTCTGTGTGTGTCTCTCTCTCACGCTAATCTCTAAATTTCTCCCACTCATGCTAATCTCTCTCACACACATTCTCACTCTCTCTCTCTCTCTCTCTCTCTCTCCCAACACTCTGAAGTGTAAATCTATTTCTCATATTAATCCTAAATCTCTCTTTCTCTGTCTCTCTCACATTCATCTCAGAATTATCCTGTCTCTGTCTCGCATTAATCTCAGAATTTTCCTGCCTCTGTCTGTCTCACATTAATCTCGAAATCTATTCGTCTCTCTCATATTTATTATTCCATGCTGCCTCTTCCCTTACTCTTACTTTCACCTGCCTTTAATTTTCTTTTCTTGCTCACGTCTGCCCATAATTCAACACTGGGATCAGAGAAATCCAAAATCGCTTTATCAGTTCCGAATATAATAGAATATATTTTCCGTTATCGATTTCCGTTGGCGTGGAAAGTTTTGATTTTTCTTTTACATCCGTCCGGACCAATAGGAGCATGAGTAGTTGTGTAGATAAATGCAAGATCATGGTTTATCTTCTGTCGGTTCCCATGCGTCAGGCACTGGAGTTGTTGTCTGGATACAGCCAAGACGTTGTTGTTGGTGCTGCTGCAGTAAATAGATCCATCCTTATCGCAAGTGTTTATCAGGTTTTAGATTCAAGTGGTGTGACATCTTGTGTGATAGCTTCTGGTGGCAGGTCTCAGTTGTGAGTACTGTCAGTCCGGAGGCGACGACTCTGTCGGCTTTAGCAACCAGCGACCCGTAACTGACATGCTAGCGTCAGAGCTGGTGAACCATAGCTGACCAAGACCGTGTCCCGCCTCTCCATAGGGCCTCCTCAATCAGGGCCAGTCTGCCTAACGGGGCAGTGTTCGCTGTAGACCCCATGGTGGTGGAGTCTGCGAAAGAAGCATTGCGCCACCCGTGGTTCTTAACTTCCACCCAGGAACTGAAAAAAGTAGCTGCCATGACCCGCTCTCAAGCCAACGGGATGCTGTGCCCCACCATCGCTACTGAACAGGCTGCAAATAACACCAGTTCGCACTTCAAAGGAGACTGACAAAAGAAGAAGTACTTTCTACTACATGTGTTGTGACACACTCACTGTGATACATTTTTGGACAGCTTTTACGAAAGGTGCTGTGACCATTTCGGATGAATTGTTCTGTTGACCGTTTCAGTGAAAAGTGCTGTGACATTCCTGTGACACATAAGGGCTGTGAATATTTCGTGATATTATCATGGATGCATCAACCGACTATTGTGAAGAACAATATTTTGTGACAGATATTGTGACAACTTCTGACTCCCATGTTATCGCTCGCGTGAAACACACCGAGAAAGATTTACGACAATAAATGATACATGTAACATATATTTTTTAATTGCTCAAGAAATTGAATTATAAAGTTAATGCGGTTACTTCCAATGGTAAAGTCATTAAAAAACATCCACTTTCATAGGTAAAGTCATTAAAAGTACATCCGCTCTCATAGGTAAAGTCATTAAAAAATCATCCACTTCCATAGGTAAAGTCACAAAAACGCGCACTTCCTTAGATAGAGGATGGTTCCATAGGTAAAACTATACAAACGGTCACTTCCATAGGTAAAGTTATTTAAAAAAACACCCGATTCCATAGTTAAAGCCGTTAACAAACAGCCACTTCCTTAGCTAAAGTCATTTAAAAAAACATCCACTTCCATAGATAAAGACATTAAAAGACATCCACCTCCATAGCTTAAGTCATTAAAAAAAACATCCACTTCCATAGGTAAAGTCATTAAAATAGTCACTTACATAGGTAAAGTCATTTTTAAAAACACTCGTTTCATAGTTAAGGCCATTAAAAAACACCCACTTCCATAGGTAACGTCATAAAAACAGCCAATTCCGTAGATAAAGTCATTAAAAACATCCGATTCCATAGGTAAAATCATAAAAACAGCTACCATTTTCTGTTATTATTACAATTCAGTCACAACATTATACAATTCAAGAACTGAATTCATTGATTGCATTGCGCCTGCCTCCAAAAATGTCCTCCGCCGCGAGTATTAGTTCCAATATTTTTCTATTGACGAACTTTCCTCGCTCCAAATGCTGAGATACAACTTCAAACAAACACAACTGGATGTAAATGAGGAATGCTGGGATATTGATTTCTGGAACAGCTATATCATGATTCAGGCATGCGTGCCCATACTAATGGGTGGAGTCGACTAGTGATGTTGTCTTTTCGTGCAGGAAGAATGTCAGGATTGTCAGCAGGATGGCACTAGTACAGGTGAGAATATTTAGACACCTGAAATCTTTCTAAAATCCTTATATTTGCTGATGATTTACGTGTCAAAACACTGGAAAGTAGAGAAATCTCGACAAGATTCAAAGTAAAGCAGGTAAGTATGAGAGAAAGAAAAATAGCAAGAATCTTTGTTAGCTGAATCTCGGATTCTAGACCAGCAGTAAAAAGACCACTATCAGTGTAGGACGGAAGAGACTCTAAACGAGGCCACTACGAGTAGAGGATAGAACAGACCCTAGACGAAAAGTAAGAAGGCCACTACATGCAGATGGTGAAACAGACTCTAGACGAGCACGAAAAACCCACTGCGATTAGAGGATGGAACATGTTTCGTCTATCTCACGTAAAGTCCTTTTAAAATGATGCCCTCGAAACCCATTGATTCATCAAATAGCGATTTTGCCAACTATAGTCATTTACTTTTAAGTTTGTAAGCCTAGTGAACTACGGCGGGATCAAATAAAGAAACTTGGTTTTGCTGAAAAATTTGTAAGCAGTTTTGAGCTTTAAAAGTGTGTCATAGTAATTTGTCACATAAATCTTATGTCGTACATCCTTCTCGTGCCCTTAAACGTCGCATAGGGCTCGCACGGTAGTTCGCCAAGTTTTCCTGTTTTCGGCGAGTTTTTCAACCTCATCAACGGATTTTATGCCTGCGAATTTGTCCTCTCTTAACAATGTCCTCTTCAGAGTTTCATATGGTCTACCTCTTTTTCTTCGGTCTGTGGTGTTCCATTTGATAGCCTGTTTTTGGATTCTCTGACTGTTTATTCTCATCAGGTGACCGTTATATGGCTATCTCTTTTTTTCTGATCACGAAAGAGACAAGTTGTTGTTCGCTCATCTGCATATCTTTGTGTTCCTCTTGAATTCGTTCCACTTTATATCGAGTAATTTCCTTAGGCATTTAATTTCACAAGAGTCTAATTTGTTGTATGTTTCTTTATAAATAAATGTACTTTTTCTTCTTCTTCTTCTTCTTCGTTCGCTTCTACCACCAAGATCGCCCTTTGATCCAACTGAATGTACTCCTGTGGTCCTTGATTGGTCCTGAGAAGGCCACAAGAGATCCCCGAGAGTAGCACATGAGGTTCAGAGTAATGCGGGGCTTGGGCCTGTATTCTCGGTGGGTTGCAGAAGCGAGATTGCGCGACACTGTGGTTTTCGTTGCACCAGTTTAATGTAGAATTGGATTTTCTCACTGGAAAACCTCGACGTGTTTTGGATATCAGTATATCCCCGCTGGGTAAGAGGTGTTTGCCTATCTAGACTGCACTGGTCCAGTGTCTCTGACTCAGCGATTAATCTTCACTTTATTCTTTCCATCAACTTTTCACAGTGGTCCCGATCGGCAACCCTATTCGCATTTTCTTCATTGGCCGGGAGGAGTTTCACCCCACGCGCGGCAGACGAAGAATCTCGCCAGCAGTGTCTTAGTTTAATCCCTAGGTTAAGCCGGTTCAGGCAATTCGCCCGTTATGGGTGCACATAGGACGTGGCCAACCTCCAGAGCAGAGGTGTCGTGATTTGAGCAGTCTTGACCTCGAGACTACTGATTACTTCACTTAATTCTTTCTTTCACCTTTTCCACGGTGGCGCCTCGCGGCAACCCCATTGGCACCTTTCTTCACTGGCCGGGAGGAGCCCCATTCCACGCACGGCAGCTGAAGAATCTCGCCAGCGGTGGTAGATGAGCTACGAAATATGACTCTCATTTACCCGAAGCGTCTGGTTTTCAGGCGCCATATATTCGCCTTCGCCCCTTCTCCTGTCAGTTTGAACAATTCCGCCACGAGAAGGCCAGGAGCTGGACTTGACTGTCAGAGGCTATTTGAGACGCACGCCTTGGAGACATTTAATTGGAGTGGAGAGCGTATCTTCCACACCCTCCCCCCTCCGGCTATGACAGTGCTTATAACTATTGTACTTTAAAATATTCTGTCACAACCTGAATAATGTCAGACTGACTTAGTCGGGAATACGAATTCTGGAGCAACGGAGATACATTAAAAGATAGTTGTTATGTATAACAAAAATTCAGTACATTCAAGGACAAACAATTTTAAAGTCATTAAAGTACAGTGTTTAATATAGTTACCATCTGTACAGAGTTACAGAAATCTTATCAAATGCAGAAAGTTATAAATGAATTCACGGTGTTAATGAATTGTTAATGTGACCCATTATGCAAAAACATCGTTGGTAGTGTGAGCCATGGAAGAAGCTGCTGAACATGATGATGACTAGTAAAGGTCTACTACAGGTGACATCTGCTTGTCTGTCTCATTAGTCGAGAAGTGCCGCTATATATGTATATATGGGCGGAGCTTTGAAAATGTCTGACGTGCATGGTGCATGTGTGATAAGGCGTTGGCCAAACTGTTCTGACCAAGTAGACAAAGGGCCTGAGCGGTTGTAGTATTATATATTTATGGAGGGTGGGGGGGGGGGGAAGAGTACGTGGGGTTTCCTTAGGAAAACAAGCGGGGGGGGGTACTTGGAGTTTCCGTAGGAAAACAAAGGGGGAGGGGATACTTGGAGTTTCCCTGGGAAAACAAAGAGGGGTCGTGGTACTTGGGGTTTCCCTAGGAAAACAAAGGGAGGTGGTGGTACTTGGGGTTTCCCTAGGAAAACAAAGGGGGGGGGACTTGGGCTTTCCCTAGGAAAACAAAGGGGGGGGGACTTGGGCTTTCCCTAGGAAAACAAAGGGGGGGTGGACTTGGGCTTTCCCTAGGAAAACAAAGGGAGGTGGTGGTACTTGGGGTTTCCCTAGGAAAACAAAGGGGGGGGGGACTTGGGCTTTCCCTAGGAAAACAAAGTGGGGTGGTGCTTTGGGTTTCCCTACGAAAACAAAGGGAGGTGGTGGTACTTGGGGTTTCCCTAGGAAAACAAAGGGGGGGGACTTGGGCTTTCCCTAGGAAAACAAATGGAGGTGGTGGTACTTGGGGTTTCCCTAGGAAAACAAAGGGGGGGGACTTGGGCTTTCCCTAGGAAAACAAAGGGGGGGGGGACTTGGGCTTTCCCTAGGAAAACAAAGGGGGGGAACTTGGGCTTTCCCTAGGAAAACAAAGGGGGGGGGACTTGGGCTTTCCCTAGGAAAACAAAGGGGGGGGACTTGGGCTTTCCCTAGGAAAACAAAGGGGGGGGACTTGGGCTTTCCCTAGGAAAACAAAGGGGGGGGGACTTGGGCTTTCCTAGGAAAACAAAGGGAGGTGGTGGTACTTGGGGTTTCCCTAGGAAAACAAAGGGGGGGGCTTGGGCTTTCCCTAGGAAAACAAAGGGGGGGGACTTGGGCTTTCCCTAGGAAAACAAAGGGGGGGGACTTGGGCTTTCCCTAGGAAAACAAAGGGGGAACTTGGGCTTTCCCTAGGAAAACAAAGGGGGGGGACTTGGGCTTTCCCTAGGAAAACAAAGGGGGGGAACTTGGGCTTTCCCTAGGAAAACAAAGGGGGGGGACTTGGGCTTTCCCTAGGAAAACAAAGGGGGGGGGACTTGGGCTTTCCCTAGGAAAACAAAGGGGGGGGGGGGACTTGGGCTTTCCCTAGGAAAACAAAGGGAGGTGGTGGTACTTGGGGTTTCCCTAGGAAAACAAAGGGGGGACTTGGGCTTTCCCTAGGAAAACAAAGGGGGGGGACTTGGGCTTTCCCTAGGAAAACAAAGGGGGGGGGACTTGGGCTTTCCCTAGAAAAACAAAGGGGGGGGACTTGGGCTTTCCCTAGGAAAACAAAGGGGGGGGGACTTGGGCTTTCCCTAGGAAAACAAAGGGGGGGGACTTGGGCTTTCCCTAGGAAAACAAAGGGGGGACTTGGGGTTTCCCTAGGAAAACAAAGGGGGGGGGACTTGGGCTTTCCCTAGGAAAACAAAGGGGGGGGGGGTTGGGGTTTCCCTAGGAAAACAAAGGGGGGGGACTTGGGCTTTCCCTAGGAAAACAAAGGGGGGGGACTTGGGCTTTCCCTAGGAAAACAAAGGGATGTGGTGGTACTTGGGCTTTCCCTAGGAAAACAAAGGGGGGGGGACTTGGGCTTTCCCTAGAAAAACAAAGGGTAGGGGGACTTGGGCTTTCCCTAGGAAAAAAAAGGGGGGGGGACTTGGGCTTTCCCTAGGAAAACAAAGGAGGGGGACTTGGGCTTTCCCTAGAAAAACAAAGGGGGGGGGACTTGGGCTTTCCCTAGGAAAACAAAGGGGGGGGGACTTGGGCTTTCCCTAGGAAAACAAAGGGGGGGGGACTTGGGCTTTCCCTAGGAAAACAAAGGGGGGACTTGGGGTTTCCCTAGGAAAACAAAGGGGGGGGGACTTGGGCTTTCCCTAGGAAAACAAAGGGGGGGGGGGTTGGGGTTTCCCTAGGAAAACAAAGGGGGGGGGACTTGGGCTTTCCCTAGGAAAACAAAGGGGGGGACTTGGGCTTTCCCTAGGAAAACAAAGGGATGTGGTGGTACTTGGGCTTTCCCTAGGAAAACAAAGGGGGGGGGACTTGGGCTTTCCCTAGAAAAACAAAGGGTAGGGGGACTTGGGCTTTCCCTAGGAAAAAAAAGGGGGGGGGACTTGGGCTTTCCCTAGGAAAACAAAGGAGGGGGACTTGGGCTTTCCCTAGGAAAACAAAGGGGGGGGGACTTGGGCTTTCCCTAGGAAAACAAATGGGGGGGGACTTGGGCTTTCCCTAGGAAAACAAAGGGGGGGGGACTTGGGCTTTCCCTAGGAAAACAAAGGGAGGTGGTGGTACTTGGGGTTTCCCTAGGAAAACAAAGGGGGGGTGGTGCTTTGGGTTTCCCTACGAAAACAAAGGGAGGTGGTGGTACTTGGGGTTTCCTTAGGAAAAAAAGACAGCGAGGACTGTCGCTGGCAGTTCTACCTCAAATGCTCAGTGACCTAGAAATGTGAAGGCGCTAACACTTCGCAACCCCTTCGGAAGGCACGTGCTAGGGTAAAAAATATTTGTAAAAATTATACTTATACAATTGTTAACTGCGTCTAGTGCTTTTCCCGTTAATATTTGGAGGTTCATGTTTAAACTGTGATACGTTGTAAAATATTACAGGCGTGGCGCCATTTTCCTCCTAAAACACATGGCCGATATATTTATTATAAACTTGTTTATGTGGTAAGAAGATGGTTTATCATTTACGAGAAGAGTTTATGCCCTGAAAGTCTGCGCGATTGAAGTCTGTTTATCATGTGTCTAACACGCAAGTGTAATCCTCTTTCCCTCAGAAATCTCATTTCTTCTTTGCGTTTTTTTTCTTTGCTCTCCTTAAGTCCTGAAACCTCTCTCTCTTTTTTTTCTCTCTCTCTCTTTCTCTCTCACTCTCTCTTTTCCTGTGCTCAACCAGTAAGGACGTGTTTTTTTCAGCTTCCGGATATTCGAATATTTTCTGTGGTTCCAGAAGGAATTTATTATTAGAAGTTATATTAACCTATTAACACTGTGATTGTGATTACGATGAAGTACTTTAATGAGGGAAATTAAAAGGAGGGCATCCATCGCTCTTCAGAAAATAAAACAAATAAAGAATCTGTGGAGAGGAGCAGACAGAACAACAAAAATAAGATTTTTAAGGGCATGCATCTTTCCCATCGCAACATATGCCTGTGAGACCTGGACACTTAACAAAACAGCTGAGAAACACATAAATGCCTCTGAGTGTAAATGCTACAGAAGAGTTCTTCAAATATCATGGACACAAAAAAAAGAACAAATATATCTATACTACAAGAGGTTAATATTGAAGAAGGCTGGCTAGTAAAGAGTATTAAAGAGAGAAAAGTTAAATATTTTGGACACATTAAACGTCATGATAATTTAGAGAAGACCGTATTGGAAGGATACATAATGGGAAAAAGAAAGAGAGGAAGACCAAAACGAAGATGACTGTAAGACATCGTTGATGATCTGCAAATGGATGCATCAGCAGCGGGCCACCTTGCACACAACCGAGAGGCCTACAGGAGTGCTGTTAGGGAGGAAAAGTTCCGCAAGGAACATGCAAATGAATGAATGAACTTTAAGTGTTGAAAATGTGTGACACTGATGGATAATTCTTGAAATATAATGAGTTATTTTTACTTATTACAACCATCTATTTTCGCTACATTGTACACAAGTAACCCAACCAAAATAATCCACCGAGTCAGCAAAGCCAGTGTCAACAATGAGAGCGGCAAGGGTGTGACCCAAGCCAACATGTTGTTTTTTTCCCGTTTACTCTGCACATTATCCAGCCATTATAGAATACTCACAGAAGGTACAGCCTATGGGGTGACCAACAAGCCCAGCCGGCGGGACGGTCTCCGGTCCACCAAGACAAAGAACTACGGCCTAAACAAACAAAAGGTCGTGGGAACAAAGCTAAAGAAATCCTCTAACTCACCTGGCTTGACGATAAAATACACCGACAAGGGACAATGTGTCGATGTGACATGTCACAATACCCTGCAGTATGAGTCCATGAGGCAAGCCCTTAGGAAGCGCTATCAAGCAGAAAGAGAGGGGAGGTACGATAAGCAAGGCGCTAATGTCGAGGACATCATAAAAACATCAGTCCTCACAGTTCAAATTTATCACACAAAGAACAAAGTGATGATACAAAATGACGCTGAGGCCATTGAATCCTGACTAACAAAACAGTTTATGGAGCCGCAAGAAGGAAACGTAAACACAGTCAAAGAAGTGACGCTCAGTCAGATACCTCAAGCAGACAACCCAGGTGAACTAAACACAGTCAAGGAAGTGACGCAGAGTCAACTCACTCAAGCAGACAACCCAGATGAACTAAACACAGCCAAGGAAGTGACGCTCAGTCAGCTCCCTCAAGGAGACAACCCAGATGAACTAAACACAGCCAAGGAAGTGACGCTCAGTCAGCTCCCTCAAGCAGACAACCCAGATGAACTAAACACAGTCAAGGAATTGACGCTCAGTCGGCTCCCTCAAGCAGACAACCCAGATGAACTAAACACAGCCAAGGAAGTGACGCTCAGTCAGCTCCCTCAAGCAGACAACCCAGATGAACTAAACACAGCCAAGGAAGTGACGCTCAGTCAGATCCCTCAAGGAGACAATCCAGATGAACTAAACACAGCCAAGGAAGTGACGCTCAGTCAGATCCCTCAAGCAGACAACAGAGATGAACTAAACACATCCAAGGAAGTGACGCTCAGTCAGCTCCCTCAAGCAGACAACCCAGATGAACTAAACACAGCCAAGGAAGTGACGCTCAGTCAGATCCCTCAAGGAGACAACCCAGATGAACTAAACACAGCCAAGGAAGTGACGCTCAGTCAGATCCCTCAAGCAGACAACCCAGGTGAACTAAACAGAACAATCACAACCATGGCTGAAAGTTTTGTCTGGCAAAGAAGTCACTGATATAGCCGGAGATAGAATGGAATGCATGGAAACCATGACAGTGGAAGAGTCTGTGTCAGAAAACGCGATTATTCTCACCTGCGAAGAAGATGCTACAGCCTCCAGCAAACATGAATCAGTAGCTCCACTTGGTGCAGAAGAACCAATAACCCTAGATTCTGCTGGAGAACAAGGAGCAGCAGCTTCGACTTTCACTAAAAAAGACAGCCTAGTTATTTAACAGTTCTAGCGAGACTGTTGATATAGTAACTGAACCAAACTCTGAAATATCTTTACAGAGCAACGTTGCTAGAATTAGTGACACGGGAAGTTCTCATCAAGATGTTGGGACAGATACAAAATCAGTTACCTGTCCCTGTGGCCACGACTTCACAGAAGCTATTAAAGACTTCGTGAAAATACTCATCAATGACATGAAGTCGGAAGTTGTAAAGTTACTCAGTACGGAGAATGACAGCATCAAAAAAGAAGTTGAACAGCTGAGAGAAGAAAATAAACTGAAGCTGCTCATTGAATCAATCAACAGCGAAAAAAACAGTAGCAGCAGAAAACTGCACGAAAACAACCAGACAGAAACTGGTAGTCACAGTCAGTCAGTGGCTGCTAGTCAAAGTAATCTTAACATGAAGCCGAAGGCTCAGCCATCGTCGCCAGCCGGTGTAAACAAACTTCACAAGAAAAACAACCAACAAAAACAGAGTGAAGTCAGTGACTCTTTATCAGGTGAGCAAGACCAGCATATCACAAAATACGAGTACCCCATCGAGGTCCAGATCACCAACAGTTTCGACGCTCTACGGCAAAGCTCTGTGCCAGATACTCAGCAAACAGACAGAACGCAACAATCATCTCAGTCAAACAACGCATCCCACCTACAGTCACGATCTAACCAAAAACAACGTGACCAATATACGCAGCAACTTCCCAGTCACAAAATCAGGGAGTGTACAACACCTTTATTAATTGGCGACTTTCTACTAAAGGGCGTATATGGCGAGCGGATGGCCGTAGCAGACGAAGACATTGTCTCAATAGTTGCAGTACCGGGAGCTGGTATTGCGAAAATAACGCAAACACTGAGAAGTTTTAATATAGACCAGGGCATGACGAAAATCTCCGTACATGTTGGCATAAATGACAGCATGAATGGCCGGAACATCAGACGTTCCGACATGCAGGCTTTGACTTCAGCCATCAAGGTAAAGTATCCGAGTGCAGCAATCTTCCTATCTTCCATCATTCCATCCTGCTCCGGTCCTGGACGCCGCCTGGTAGACATCAACAACAAGGCACTTCAGTCATACTGTCGTGTTAACAACATTGTCTTCATAGGCCACACTGTGTTTTTCATCTCAATCTCTAGTGCCCCGAAGAAATGGATGTACAGGGACCACATACATACATCAAAACGTGGTACCAGCATCCTTGCCAAAAAAATTAAAGTTTCCAGAACGTACATTACAGAAGAACACAGTACAGTTGGATGTCCACAAACAACACCCACATCCAACAACCCCCCCCCCCCCCCAATAGAGCCAACTTTGCTACGAGCACTAAAACCACAGGGATCCCCCAAACTGCGCCACCTGCTCCACAGCAAACCACCGACTATGGCACCATGTTTCCACCCCTTCCCTCACGTCAGCCTCAGACTGTCAGACGAGCTGATACGAGCGTCAACGACTTCATGGTTCTTCCACGGTCACACAGCTCATTAGAAGACTTCCACACACAAGCACGTTCCTTGCAACATCCCCAAAGAAATCCGGAGCTGCCGTATTTGTTGTAATTTAGTCCTGTAGCCTTGAGTCATGCCTATATGTTATCTCTGCATAATTCACATGGCATGGTACCTTACAGGCACTACATGCCTTAAACTGATGGCAATATCATCGTGATCCATCACAAACTGAAACCTTCAACCCGCAGTGTCACAAAACGAATTGTTATTCAGCAAGACACAGTGACTGATATCTTTTTCCTTAAGCTTTTTTAGAAATTTTTGCGTTTTTTTATCATGCATTTTATATCTCCCCCCCCCCCCCCCCCCCTCCTTCTTTTTGTAACCTATTTGCCTAATTATTGTAAATACATTTCTTTTTTAGATCCTTGCAATTTGTGAGTTGTGTCTGTCTGTGTGAGAGAACTACATACATAATTACTCCACCTGTTAGTGAATTCTCATATTTCAGCGTTTAATTATTCAGTAGTTAGGCGTGTCTCTCTTTCAGTCTCCAATTATTTTAGCTGGTGACTTGTGTACCAGTTGAAAGTTTAGTATACAGAGTGTGTAGTATTTAAAAGGTTAGTTACTTCAATAGTAAGTGTAATAATAGGAATTACTTTTAACCAATAACAGTAGACAAGAATATAAAATGACCCCACTTACCGAAATATGGTTACATAAAGAAGGACTTCGAATAGGCAGTCTGAATGTATATCACCTATTAGGTAAAACTCCTGAAGCAACACATATTAAATCAAAATTTCCACATTTTTGGCTTCTCTGAAAGCCGTTTAAATAGGAACATAACCGATGAAGATATTAGAATTAACGGTTTTAACCTGATCCGGGGTGACCCAACCAGGAAACTAGAAACAGGTCTAGTAATGTATGTCTCCACAACTATCCAGTTTAGTCGTAGACAGGACCTCGAATCATCAGAGGTAGAGTGTATTTGGGTGGAAATTAAATTGCCAAACCAGAGTCCATTAGTTATTGGACTTTTGTACCGTAATCCACATGCATCATCCCTGTAGTATGATCACTTCACGACTTTGATGGCTGAGGTTTCAACCTTTAAGTTCAAACATAGTATCATTCTATGAGATATATTCAATATAAGATTAATAATAGAGAAATGCAGAGAGTTTAATGTGAATCTATATTTATCCTTTATAGACTACTCAAAGACATCTGCTGTATCTAGATCAACAAGCAGCAGTAAGAATAAATGGTGAAACAACAACTTAGTTTGACATAAAACAAGGGGTCCGTCAGGGGTGCATATTGTCACTTTACTTATTTAACTAGTATAATGAAAATATAATGAGGAATGTCAGAGAAGATGTAGACAAAGAATATTACGATGCCATGACAATTGGAGGTTATGAAATACCAGAGATTAAATGTGCTGATGACACAGTATTACTGTCCACAACACAAAAAGAAATGGTATGTCAGTCCGTAAGAACGGTGAAGACCAAAACCTCTATCTTAATGCGAAGAAAACTAAACTGATGACAACCGACAAAACAAACAAGGCAGCTGGTATATGTATCAGTGAGGAAAAACTAGAAGAAGTGGAGAGTTTTGAATATCTTGGATCACTACTAACTAATAATGGAGATACAATGAGGGAAATTAAAAAGAGGACATCTATCGCTCTTCAGAAAGTAAAACAAATAAAGAATCTGTGGAGAGGAGCAGACAGAACCACGGAGATAAGATTTTTAAGGGCATGCATCTTTCCCATTGCAACATATGCCTGTGATACCTGGACACTTAACGAAACAGCTGAGAAACACATAAATGCTTTTGAATGTAAATACTACAGAAGAGTTTTTCAAACATCGTGGACACAAAAAAGAGCAAATATATCTATACTACAATAGCTTAATATTGAAGAAGGCTGGCTAGTAAAGAGGATTAAAGAGAGAAAACTTAAATGTTTTGGACACATTAAACGTCATGATAATCTATTGAAGACCGTCTTAAAAGGGTACATAATGGGAAAAAGAAAGAGAGGAAGACCAAGGCGAAGATGGCTGCAAGACACCGTTGATGCTCTGCAAATGGATGCATCAGCAGCAGGCCATCTTGCTCACAACCGAGAGGCCTACAGGAGTGCTGTTAGGGAGGCAAAGTTCCGCAAGAGACATGCAAATGAATGAATGAATGAGATAGTCATTTATATGTGTATGTAGGTAGTCATTTATATGTGTATGTAGTTAGTCATTTTATGTGTATGTAGTTACTTTATTGTTAATTATGTTTGTTATATGAGCAGCATATTTATAGAATGTCTGGAACAGAGTGAAAGTTGTATGGTAAAGGGCAGAATGTCAGACGGGCGTGCGTGCCCAATTCTTAACTCTTTTAAAATAAAGATCAATCAGTAAATCAGTCTATCACTCTCTCTCTCTCACACACACACATATTCTTCTTCTTCTTCTGCCTTCATCTCTCTCTCCCTCTCTTGTTTTCTTTCACTTCTTCTGCCATCATCTCTCTCTCACTCTCTCTTTTACTTTTTCCACTTCTTCTGCTTTTATCTTTCTCTCTCTCTCTTTCTCTCACTCACTTTCTTCCACTCTTTCTGCCTTTATCTCTCTCTCACTTTCTTCCACTCCTTCTGCCTTTATCTCTCTCTCTCTCTTTCTTCCATTTCTTCTGCCTTTATCTCTCTCTCTCTCACTTTCTTCCATTTTTTCTACCTTTATCTCTCTCTCACTCACTTTCTTCCACTCCTTCTGCTTTCATCTCTCTCTCTCTCATTTTCTTCCATTTCTTCTGCCTTCACTTCTCTCACACACACACTCACACACACACTTTCTTCCACTTCTTCTGCCTTCATCTCTCTATCCTCTCTCTTTCACTTTCTTGCACTTCTTCTGAATTCATCTCTCTCTCTTCTCTCTCTCACTTTCTTTCACTTCTGCTGCCTTCATCTCTCTCTCTCTCTCTCACACAATTTATTCTACTTGTCCTGCCTTCATCTCTCTCTCTCTCTCTCTCTCTCTCTCTTTCTTCCACTTCTTCTGCCTGCATCTCTCTCTCACTTTCTTCCACTTCTTCTGCCTTCATTTCTCTCTCACTTTCTTTCACTTCTTCTACCTTCATCTCTCTCTCGCTTTCTTCCACTTCTTCTGTCTGCTTCTCTCTCTCTCTCTCTCTCTCTCTCTCTCTCTCTCTCTCTCTCTCTCACTTTCTTCCATTTCTTCTGCCTGCATCTCTCTTTCAGTTTCTTTCACTTCTTCTGCCTTCATCTCTCTCTCGCTTTCTTCCATTTTTTCTGTCTGCTTCTCTCTCTCTCTCTCTCACTTTCTTCCACTTCTTCTGCCTGCCTCTCTCTCTCTCTCTCTCTCTCTCTCACTTTTTTCCATTTCTTCTGCCTGCATCTCTCTTTCACTTTCTTCCACTTCTGCTTTCATCTCTCTGTCTCTCCATGTTCCCCCTATTTTCTTCCTATCTTTCAAGTATCGCTGTAAAATGTCTATCTCGCGACATGTTCCCCCACAGTCATCTCAGATCCCTTCCTCTCATCATTTTCTCTCATTAATTCCACTTCTCATCGATCCTTCCAGCTTTCTACTCCCATTTTCTAATCTTAGAATCCGCCTTCTTCCCTCTACCCTCTACCCTCTTTCCATCCTCCTTCACCACCCACTCATTCAAGCTACCTCCTCATCTTTTCTGTCCTCTAATACTACAAAGTGAGGATTTAGACTCCTCGTTTATTTCTTCAGTTCCCCGATATACAGCATTAACACACAACTGATCTATATCTTGTTTGACCTTTAGGACACACAGATCACATCATACTGCCTTTATAAGGAATAAAACAAAATTAACCGGTGACATTTTGAAATCTCCGATTACGCGAACGATGTTTATTCCCCTTCCTTCTGAGCTTGCGCAACGACCTCCATCCACGATCTTAGATTGTTAAGGCAGGATCAAGGACAGCAACAGTAGAGTGCATACATCAGGCCCACATTCCCCCCCCCCCCAACCTTGTGAAGTTCCAACGAGAACAACGGCTGGAGTCAACATCTTGGAAAAGCAACATATAGCCCCCGATTTCCGTCCATTCGTTTTACGACCATTCGAACTTGAGATGAATGTCTCTTACGCTTCAAGAAACAATTCACGAGCCGGTGGCCAAGGATTGGAACTCTATATGACATCCACGCTCATTTGAGCTCTACTTGTATCTGTCCACTTTTCATCCACAAGATGCTTTTACTTAGATTCACAATTGTTATATTTTAAGTATTATTCTTTTAGTGCACAATATTGGTAGAAAAGATTAGATGAACATTTGTATTCCATGCATTTTTACGATGCACATAAATATATACCTCAGTGCTATTTGATTTTCGACCTAAAACCGAATAGACTTATGACGAGTTTGACAAAACTATCTCCACCTAAGTCGATGGTACTCCAGTGATCGCATTACTTGCCAACTGCCGGTAAATTACCGATTTGAGAGAGAGAGAGAGAGAGAGAGAGAGAGAGAGAGAAAACAGGAAACTTTTGGCGGTCCTCGGTTACCATAACCGGTTTATATTATCACATACCTAATAAAAAGTAACCCAGTAAAACTGGTTGGAGGATAGCAGCCCCAGCAGACTGGTGATGATTCTCGGTTTGTATGGGAGAAAACTAGCCAGTTTTGACTTTGGTTCATCATGTCAACATTTTGAAAGGATTTAAATATTGCCGCGAATAAGGTAAGAAATAAAATCTAACAAGAACATTTACTTTCCGCTGATGTTTGTAAAGTGTTTAATTTTACGTTTAAAAAAGGTATAAAGTACAAAACCCTGTACTGAGAAAACCGGTATATCGGAAAGTACTTTATGCAAGGTGGAAGACAGGTACAGTTGTACCGGTTTCAAAAACTCCTAACGTGATCACTAGGGTAATCCAGTCATATGAAGATGTACCATGGGTTATCAGCTGAGATACTAGGGTAATCTAGTCATATGAAGATGTATCATGGGTTATCAGCTGAGATTCTGGGGCAATCCAGTCATATGAAGATGTATCATGGGTTATCAGCTGAGATACTAGGGTAATCCAGTCATATGAAGATGAATCATGGGTTATCAGATGGGAGAAACTGAAGGGAAACTCCTGCACAAAACAGAAAAGTGATGGCTTTAGTGAACAACAAAGTCGGAGGGGAACGTGCATTAAATATTGGTCTCCCCTCACATGATGTGGTCCTAATGTGATTGATTGATTGGTCTTCATTTCCAAAGGGTTAAGAATTGGTCACGCAGGCCCGTCTGACATTCTGCCTTTATCATACAACTTTCACTCTGTTCCAGACATTCTACAAATATTCTGCTCATATAACCAACATAAATAACATTGGAAAGCTGGGAGACATAAAATAAAATTAAAGTATAACATTCACATTTCACTCTTATCCATGAACTCAATACAGAAAGTAACTACGTACATACATAAATGACAGAAGATAAGTAATAATGCTGTGGATAAAAATACGCAGGATAAGAATTTTAAAATTAAAGTTGCAAACAATTTTAAGCGAGAATATTAAGCCCTTTTTGCCTTAATTGGCTTACCTCGTGTATAACTCTTGCATTATTTAGAACAGTCACGAAGGATGTTATAAATCTAACTTTCTACGAGAGAGCAAATACAACAGAATATCTGTTACCCAGCAACAACAGGACTTCACCGATTCCCCGGATGCAAGATTTTGCCAGATATAATCGAATATATATTCCGAGAACTTACCTGTTTATGTTCTGTGATGTGGAAACTATAGCGTGCGAAGTTCGTTGGTCGTGTTTTTCGATTTATCGCCCATAAGTAAAAAGTCCATAAAACATCGTGCAAATTTAAAAAACAAAATTAAAACCACATATACACAGTTCCAATTTTCACAAAATCAAATTTAAAGAGCATTGAAAAAATACTGTACATATTATCGCATGAATGTTGCTGTGAATTTATTAGTGAGATGAAATAGCGTAATTTGGAAAGTCTGCTTGCTCACGAGATAGTCGCTGGAGCTTTAAAAAAATTCACTGTGTATACAATGAAGTTTCATAACATCATGAGCTGATTTAGATGAGCAGTGCTCGGCAAATCTTATGAGATTCTGCAGTCTTTCGTGAGCTAACTTCCACCTACCTTTATTGGTCTGTGTGTCGTCGTGCTGATCTTCATCCTCTTCCTCCTCATCATCTTTCTCTTTTCCCAGTACATGTTTTATTATTTCATTATCAACAAGAGGGAGGGAGGGAGAGAGGGGGGGGGGGAGATCGGAACGGAAATGTTTACATCCACCCAAGCCTGGCTCTTCTCTTCACTAACGCTAACTTTCTCATAGACCTAAATTTGCGGTTTATATTTAGACCTTCGACAGTAGCTTTGTCTTGGTACTGCCGGTTAATTGGGTGCCGGTTAAGAGATTATGATGTATGTAGAAAGACTAATATCGGGGTGTACTGGAAGAAATTAGATATGTTTCTCATTAGAAGTTAGATATGTTTCTCATTAGAAGTTAGATATGTTTCTCATTAGAAGTTAGATATGTTTCTCATTAGTGGACTGTGTCAGTGTTTTATTAGCTGTTTGTTTTTGTTGTTAAATCAATAGAATAAATGAATTAAGGAAGTTTTAAACTTAGTTTTGATTCAGAATGTCGCGCTGGTTTTAGACAAAAGCCCTGTTTTGAACAACTGACATCTAGATATAACCCGGTATGCTTAAATTAGACTCTTTTGAAAACAAATGCCTAAGGAAAATACTCGGCATCAAGTGGAACGAATTCAAGAACAATGCAGAGATAAGACATATGACTGAACAACAACCAGTCTCATGGGTGATCAGGAAAAGGAGATGGACATATGTTGGTCACTTGATGAGAAGAAATGATCAGAGAATCCCAAAACAAGCTATGAAGTGGAACACAACAGGCCAAAGAAAAAGAGGCAGACCGCGTGAAACTCTGAAGAGGACATTGTTAAGAGAGGCTAAATTAACAGGCATAAAATCCTTTGATGAGGTTAAAGACTCGCCGAAGACAGAAAAAATTGACGAACTACTTTGCGAGCCCTATGTGACGTTTAACGGCACGGGAAGGATATAAGATATATAAAATTCTTAAATTAAAAGGAACTAAAGAAACAGAAAACACATTAGACTCTTTGGAAAACAAATGCCTACAGAAAATACTATGTATAGAATGGAACGAATTCAAGACCAACGCAGAGATAAGATAGATGAGAGAACAACAATCTGTCTCATCGGTGATCAATAAAAGGACATATATTGGTCATGTGAGGAGAAGAAACAATTAGTGAATCCCAAAACAAGCTATCAAGTGGGACACAACAGGTCAAAGAAAAAGTGGTCGACCATGTGAAACTCTAGAGAGGCCATTGTTAAGAGAAGCTAAATTAGTAAGCATAACATCCCTTGATAAGGTTGAAAAGCTCGCTGAAAACAGGAAAACCTGGCGAACTAGCATGCAAGCCCTACGTGACGTATAATGGCACGAAAGGGATGTAAGATCCATAAATTACGTGCTTTTGTAAATGGTAAACAACAATAGAAAGTAAATATGAAATAAACAAGTACATAAATATATTATGATGCATCTTACGTCTGTTGCAGCGGTTCCCAAACTTTTTTCGGGCTGCCTCCTGCCCTGCATCCTTACCGTCACCACAAATCTTTTTTTCCCTCAGCTGGTTGTGATTACCCCCCACCCCGCCATTCATTTGTTCCTCGTGCCCCCCCCCCCTTCTTTCTCTGATCGTTTTCCATCTCTTATCTACGTGTTCCAATCTCGTTTTCCATAACTTATCTACGTGTTCCAACCTCGTTTTCAATAATTTATCTACGTGTTCCAACCTCGTTTTCCATCTCTTATCTACGTGTTCCAACCTCGTTTTCCATCTCTTATCTACGTGTTCCAACCTCGTTTTCAATCTTTTATCTGTATGCTGCAAACCTTGTGTTTCATCAACCACCTAGGTGCTGCAACATTGTGCTACAACTCATAGCTACGTGCTTGTCCTGAATTATTTGTAGTCCTCCAGATGCCCGGGGCATGCTTCATCGATTTATGAACGCTAAAGTATTTTCCAAAACTTTAAAAATAGAAACATACATAATTATTCCCGGTAAACTTATGAAGATCACAGAATTAATTTCATTGATTCAAGTTGTTGCAGTGTTGTTAGCTGACTCAGGTTGTTGCGGTGTTGTTAGCTGACTCAAGTTGTTGCGGTGTTATTAGCTGACTCAAGTTGATGCGGTGTTGTTAGCTGACTCAAGTTGTTGCAGTGTTGTTAGCTGACTCAAGTTGTTGCGGTGTTGTTAGCTGACTCAAGTTGATGCGGTGTTGTTAGCTGACTCAAGTTGATGCGGTGCTGTTAGCTTACTCAAGTTGTTGCAGTGTTGTTAGCTGACTCAAGTTGTTGCGGTGTTGTTAGCTGACTCAAGTTGATGCGGTGTTGTTAGCTGACTCAAGTTGTTGCAGTGTTGTTAGCTTACTCAAGTTGTTGCAGTGTTGTTAGCTGACTCAAGTTGTTGCAGTGTTGTTAGCTGACTCAAGTTGTTGCAGTGTTGTTAGCTGACTCAAGTTGATGCGGTGTTGTTAGCTTACTCAAGTTGTTGCGGTGTTGTTAGCTGACTCAAATTGATGCAGCATGGTCAGCTGACTCAAAGTGTTGCAGTGTTATTACATGATTCAGGTTGTTGCAGTGTTGTTGGCTACTCAACCTGTTGCAATGTTGTCAGCTGACTCAAGCTGTTGCAATGTTGCCAGCTGACTCAAGTTGTTGCAATGTTGTTAGCTGAGTCACGTTGTTACAGTGTTGTTAACAGACTGAAGTATTGCAGTGTTTGTTAGGCGACTCAAGTTGTTGCAGTGTTGTTAGGTGACTCAAATTGTTGCAGTGGTGTTAGGTGACTCAAATTGTTGCAGTGGTGTTAGGTGACTCAGTCAGGCGAGATTTCTCCGATATGTCAGGCAGTGACAAGCGTGAAAGCTCATTTCATAATTACAACGCAGGAAGAAAAAAAATAGTTCCTTCGGGTCAAAACAGTTGTGACGTGTTACTTCGTTTTGTTTTTTTTTCACTTAGAACTGCATGCTTGTGCGTCAGTGAGAAACAACGTGTACTGCTCGTGCATTATCTCAGTTAAGGTAAATTTCTAGCGCTGGCTGCCCAGAACAGTTTCAATGTTACAATAATTTACAACCCTGTAATTACATGTCTTCTGTAACAAAAGTTTGACAAAACAAAACAAGACATTTACCAGCTGCATTTGTCACAGTGAAATAAAACATTCGAGAAATTTATTTGAGAAGAACGACATGACAAGCCATGCATATTTTCAAGGAGTTAAGAAAATCAGCATAAGGCTATGTCTGATATTCTGACCTTCATACAGATTGTGTGACGCATTGTGAAAGACATATAAGGCATCTATGGACTGTGTTTGGCAGCATCAAATAAGACTTCAGTAGCTGAAAATCGAACGAAGCAAGTGATCAACTCATGTTAAATTCGTAGATCCAGCTGTTATAGGTGGTCTTGTCTTTCTTAAGTTTGGTTTTCTTCATGTCACATAACAGTGACGAGTGTCTTGTCTTGTCTCTTTCCTGACATATCTTTCGGTGTTGAGGGGACAAACAGACGTCGTGAAAGGACTCGGAGATTTGCTTCATATAATGGGATATTTAATGCTTCTGTAGTTTCCTCTCTTCATCTCCCTCGAGTGCGGCCTCTTCCTCTTAGTGTGAGTGTTGTCTGTGATACATTGTCTGGTGGTAACCATCTAACATGGCCAAACCATGTGACTTGCTGTTTCTGGATATAGTGTAATACTTGTCTTACTCCAGCCTTTGCCCTGATGGTGTCATTTCTTATTTGGTCTCTTCTTGTTACATTTAATATTTTCCTTAAACATCTAATTTCGGTCGCGATGATTTTTCTTTTGTTCTTGGCTGTTAGTGTCCATGTTTGATACTGATAGCATAGAGTTGGGAGGAAAATTATGTTCTACAGTATTCTTTTTGTTTCATAAATGATGTATTTGTTTTTCAGTAATAGAGCCATTTGTCCAATGATCTAATTTGCTTTATTGCATCAGTTCTCAAGCTCAGCGTCAATTGTCCCCGGGGATGATATTATGCTACCTAGATATTTGAAATGTTTCACTTGTTTCAAGGGCTGGTTGTCTAGGAAGATCTGTATTCGGATTTCTTCTCTCGCTATGGACATGATCTCCGTTTTTTCGGCGCTGATCTTCATGCTATGGCTTTTATATGCCCTTGCTAAATTATCCATGTTATGTTGTAGGTGTTTAAATGACGATTTATTTGCTGAAAATGCCGACACATATTGAATGACAGGACAAATTCCGTGTATTCTCTAGGAAAAATGTTGAAAATTTCTCATTTTTTGCTAACTTTAATAGTCCTACTTCTCAGTTGAAATACATGTCCTATAGCAGCATGTCTTGGTGTAGAAGATGTTTGGTTGAAGTCTTTGACATTTGATTCTCGCATCCACGTTCTTGTTTGTGAGATACAGACTTGAAGCTGGCGCAGGATAGTAGTACAGTATGAGAGATAGGAATATGCCTTTAAAGTGATATTTCTCTAGTTATATTATGGCTCGTAGATGAAATCACTTTCTGTTTCTCTCTTCTGTCTGTCGGCCTATTTTCTTTTTCTCTTTGTAATACCTCTCTTTCATTGTGTCTCTTTTCCGTCTGTTTCTCTGCCTTTCCCTTTCTCTCTATATCTCATATTCTCAGTCTCTCTTTCTCTTTGACCCTCTTCTCTCTGTCTTTCCCTTTCTCTCTGTATCTTCCTTACTCTCCTATCTCTCTTCTATTTTTTACATTTCTCACTATCTCTCTTTCTTCTTGACTTTCTCTCTCTCTCTCTTTCTCTCTCTCTCTCTCTATACATTTCTCTTTCTCTCTGCCCCTTTTTCCCTCTGCCCTTCTCTTTATCTCTGTATCTTGCTTTCGCTCTGTCTCCCCCTCTTATCCCTATCTCTCTTTCTCTCTTCTCACTTTCTCTTTGTCTCTATTCTCTCTGTCTCTTTTCTCTTTGTCTCTATTCTCTCTGTCTCTTTTCTCTTTGTCTCTATTCTCTCTGTCTCTTTTCTCTTTGTCTCTCTTTCTCTTTGTCTCTATTCTCTCTGTCTCTCTTTCTCTTTGTCTCTCTCTCTGTCTCTCTTTCTCTTTGTCTTTTTGTATCTCTGTCTCTTTCACTTTGTCTCACTTTCTCTCGGTCTCTCTTTCTATTTCAATTTCTATTTCTGTTTCTCTTTTTCTCTCTCAGCAGAAAGCACAGAAAGTTTACCAATTAGCCAAAATTAAACACTTTATCGACAAAGACACTAAAAAGATATACTACATATCACACATACAAACACACTTAGATTACTGTTCCACAATCTGGGATGGATACTCAGTCTTAAACACAAAAAGGCTCCACTCACTTCACAAGCGAGCATTCAATCTGATTTGTGACAAACACCAAGTACAGACTGTAGATCAACATGAACAACTCAAAATTCTACCACTCAAAAATAGAATCATTTTTAACAAAGTTAAGTTTGTTCAGAGAATTCTGTCGCACAATGCTCCGCCTTACTTGTGGTCACTGTTTACGTATAACACTAAACATAGCCAGCGTTTAAAAAACTGTCTTCTTCCTAAACCCAGGATTGATCTGTACAAGAAAGGCCTTGCATACTCTGCAGTATAGCTCTGGAACACCCTCCTCTACCATTTAAAATCTATTGGTAATACTTCATCCTTTAACTCAAACCTGTTTCATTATTTACTTGCTTGTAATTATATGCCTCAATAAAATAACCAGCATTCTCTCAACACGTGACTCACCAACTATCAAGTACTAAAATGACATAGTTAGAAAAGCAACTTGTTATATATTGTTAGAAATTATTTTAGTGTCTGTTTAAAAAACATATGTTAGAAGATCTGTATTTACAATGTATTTTTGTTTATGTATATGTCTGCGTATGTATGTGTGCGTAAGTGCTATTTTATTAGGTTAATTACTTCTTCTCTTTTACTTTGAATGTAGTAGTTACATCTTACACTCTGTTTTTTTTCCTAATCTAATTTGTATATTTGTACTAAATCAAGTGTGTGGGAAGAATGAAAGATGGAGTGATGAAGGGCAGAATGTAAGACGGGCCTATGTGCCCAATTCTTTACCCTTGAAAAATAAAGATTATTCATTCATTCATTCATTCTCTTTCTCTATGTCTGTCTCTCTTTCTCTCTGTCTCTTGTCTCTATTTCTCTTTGTCTCCCTTTCTGTCTGTCTCTGCCTCTCTGTCTCTCTTTCTCTGTGTTTCTCTTTCTCTTCGTCTCTTTCTCTTCTCTCTGCCTCTCTTTCTCTCTGCTGTTTTTCATAACCGTCATCAAAAGCAAATCAACAACCATCATCAACAACAATCGGTATCAACAGACCATCATCAACAACCACTGTCACCAATAACTATCGCTAATAACAGACAAATCACTGAGACCAACATCCAATAACCAACAACCAAGCTAACAACAAACCATCATCAATAAACTATGAGAACAAACAGTTTCTTGCACATGGCAATACCCTTTCTGCCATAACTCCCATCAGTTTTAACACCACTAAATCGACTTCACAATCAACTTTTTCCATGATTAAAAAAAGTTCTTGCAGCAAGCCGTGTGTTGATTAACCCACGTTGTTCGTAGTACGGACTGCATTTAATTTTTATTAATTTTTCACGCACAGCTCGACCCACAGGCAGAAACCTAATTATAGAGCAAAGTCGATCACATGCGGTTGCTATATACATACATAACACTCAGAGTTATGGTACACCATAGGACCATTTATAACATATTACTGTGCATTTTATCATTACGTTTTTTTTCCATCTGCTCTGCGTTATCTATCTATCTATCTATCTATCTATCTATCTATCTATCTATCTATCTATCTATCTATCTATCTATCTATCTATCTATCTATCTATCTATCTATCTATCCACCTACCTACCTACCAACCTACCTACCCACCTACCAACCTACCTATCTATCTATCTATCTATCTATCTATCTATCTATCTATCTATCTATCTATCTATCTATCTATCTATCTATCTATCTATCTATCTATCTATCTATCTATCTATATGTCTGTCTGTCTGTCTGTCTGTCTGTCTATCTATCTATATATCTATCTCAATAGACACACACACACGCATAAACATACAGTTACGCATTCTGGTTTTCTTATTATATTTGTTGTGAAATTGTTATTTTATTTCCTTTTGGTTGTTACATACTGGGTCTTGTTTCCAGTATTTCTTTGCTTCTCTCCGTCTCTCTTTTCCCTTTTCCATTGTTTTTCTACGTTTTTCTTTCTTTCGATTTATTGCAAATATTTTATTGTTCGCTTCCGTCCTTAAAAAAAATTCATTGTTTATCACTTTCTCGCAAAGCAAATACTAGGGGACTTAAAATGTAAGAAGAATTACTTTCTATCTCTGTTCATGACCGCATCTGTCTCTCTTCTCTCCTACGTTCATTCCGTCATAACCCATAATTTCCCATGTATATAAGACGCACCAGCATATAAGACGTAAACTCAGAATTTTTCACGTACTTCATAACCCTCCACTCAACAGGGTTTTGGTTCAAGATTGTGTCCCTGTGAATATTATCCTGCTGCAGTGGGCAGGCGGAACTTCGTCCACCTGAACCTAGTGAAGCGTCATAGATGCAGTACCTGTAACCTCCACTCCAAGACCTACCCAAACCTAACCATCGGGGTACAGAATGCATGGCGATTTCTAGGGGAGATTTTATGGGAAAAGTGCGTCTTATATGACAGGAAATACGGTATATACATACATACATACACACATACATACACATATACAAACACACATACACACATACATACATACATACACACATACATACATACAT
Source organism: Achatina immaculata (assembly GCA_009760885.1). Taxonomy (NCBI): domain Eukaryota; kingdom Metazoa; phylum Mollusca; class Gastropoda; order Stylommatophora; family Achatinidae; genus Lissachatina; species Lissachatina immaculata. The sequence continues at coordinate 19,214,765 of CM019713.1, forward strand.
ACACACATACATACATACATACAGACAGACATAAATACATACACACATACATACATACATACACACATACATACATACACCGAAGTAGTATATTACCGACAATTAAATACATTTCTTTAAAATTTTTCTGCCCTCATCGTTCCCACCCCCCCCCCCCTCCACCCCTCGACCCCCTGTCCTTGGCTACCCTTATTTTACATTGCTTTTCTCTTCATTTTTGTCCATACTTCTCTTCAGTTTTCACATTATCTTTCTCCTTTTGTCTTTATTTTCCTCGCTCCTGTTTCACTGTTATGTGTACAATGTGTACGAGCATTTGTAAAACAAATTACAATTTTTATATCACATTGTAAAAACAAAGCACCATACTTCCACATCTACCATGAAAAGAATCTAAATCAATAGAAGTTTTCAGGTAATGCCATTCTAGATTTTTCTAACCAATTTCTTGTTTGTTTAGGCAGCCGGCGGGAAACTGCGATAGTTTTGCCGCCATTACTTGCGAGGTGCAGAAACGACTGTGCTGTAGCGAAGGCGCAGTTATCAGGAAAGAGCGACTTTGAGCTGGGGAGGACCTTACCCTACACTGCCATGTTTTTTGATGGAAGGACGAATTTCTGAATTTTTTTTTTTTTTTGGAACATTCCGGAATTCGAAGCAAGGCTGATTCTACAAACTGTCATAATCGAACCATCTAATAACATGAAGTAATCGAACCCTATAATAACATGTCACTGTAGAAACTTACAACATTCATAATCGAACCCTATAATAAAATATCATTGTAGAAAACTATAAGATGTCATAATCAAACCCTATAATAACAACATGTCGTTGTAGAAGCTTATAACATTCATAATTGAACCCTATAATTAAATATCATTGTAGAAAACTATAAGATGTCATAATCAAACCCTATAATAACAACATGTCGTTGTAGAAACTTATAACATTCATAATTGAACCCTATAATAAAATATCATTGTAGAAAACTATAAAATGTCATAATCAAACCCTATAATAACAACATGTCGTTGTAGAAACTTATAACATTCATAATTAAACCCTATAATAAAATATCATTGTAGAAAACTCCAACATGTCATAATCGAACAATATAATAACATGTCATAATGGAACCCTGTAATAACATATTATTGTAGAAACCTATATAATGTCATAATAGAATTCTATGATAACATGCCATTATAGAAACAACTTGTCGTAATAGAACCCTATAATAACATGTCATAATCGAGCCCTATAATAAGATACTGTACCTCCTTGTCGGATACGGCGTCTCAGATTTCTCATTTATCAGTTTCAGTTTATCTCTATGTCTAATCCGATTTATTACTTTATTTTCATGAACTTCACCAGCAACTTAGAGAGATCTGTTTTTTTTTCTTTTAATGAATCAGCCAGTCAGTTAAACACTCAGTCATACCTCCACTTAATCACCCAGTGATTAATCACCCATTTAGTCAATCAGCCAACCATCCATATAGCCAACAAATCACTGACCAGCCGTGGTCAATTATAATACTTGCATATCTAACAGAACTTCGCAAAAAGTACTAGTGTCATTTAGCAAATAACTAGCAACGAAACAAACCCTGATATATTTTTATGCCATTATGGCTGGCTCACATATTGATTTATTAATTCACAAATATTCTCAATCTTTCACTGATGTATGCTAGCCATAAGTGGGGCTTTTAATACTAATACGATCGATCGATCACTGTCATGGATATTAGCATTTTGTGTAACTGTGTAAAGGCTATTATTAATCTTTAACCATTGTTGTAACTTTATGCTTGCTGTATAAGCACTGTTATACTGTAATTGTGCGGTTGTTATAAGATCATTGTTATAATTGTATGAATGTTGTATAACCATTGTTATAATTGTGTGATTGTCGTTATTACTGTTTAGCAATAACGATAACTGTGAGATTATTGTATAACCATGGTTATAACTATGTGATTATTGTATAATAATTGTGACGACCATGTGATTGTTGTATAACCATTATTATAAATGTGTGTTTGTTGTATAACTATTGTTAAAACTGTGTGACTGCTTTATAACCATTGACATAACCTTGTGATTGTTGTATAACCACTGATATAACGGTGTGATTGTCTGTACAGATATGGTTATAACTATGTGATTGTTGTTATTACTATGTGATCAATATTATTTTTGTGTCACTGCTGTTATTACTATGCTACCGCTGTTAATACTGCATGGTTTATGTTGTGTATATATATGACTGTTGTTAAATTGTATTCTGCTTCTTCTCTTCGTCATTTAAGTTCTTGGTTGAGCTATATCAGAAGCCGGGTTGCCAAGATGACGTTCAGTCTTCTCCAGATCATCCCAGTAGCCCCACAGGTCCTCCCAGTAGCCCCACAGATCCTCCTAGTAGCCCCACAGGTCCTCCCAGTAGCCCCACAGGTCAAACCAGTAGCCCCACAGGTCCTCCTAGTAGCCCCACAGGTCCTCCTAGTAGCCCCACAGGTTCTCCTAGTAGCCCCACAGGTCCTCCCAGTAGCCCCATAGCTTCCGCCTCAGGTCCCAGCCACGTGGCCTTGTCTGGCTGCATACATCTAAAGTAGTTAGGCACTCCTGAAGAACATGTTTTGGACTCTGCCCCTGCAGAGGCATTCGTCTGTATGTGAGAAGTTGAGTCTGTATGTGAGAAGTTGAGTCTGTATGTGAGAAGTTGAGTCTGTATGTGAGAAGTTGAGTCTGTATGTGAGAAGTTGAGTCTGTATGTGAGAACTTCAGTCTGTATGTGAGAACTTCAGTCTGTATGTGAGAACTTCAGTCTGTATGTGAGAACTTCAGTCTGTATTTAAGAAATTGAGTCTGTATGTGAGAAATTCAGTCTATACGTGAGAACTTGAGTCTGTAAGTCAGAAGTTCAGTCTGTATGTGAGAACTTGAGTCTGTATGTGAGTACTTGAGTCTGTATGTGAGAACTTCAGTCTGTATGTGAGAACTTCAGTCTGTATGTGAGAACTTGATTCTGTATGTGAGAACTTGAGTCTGTATGTGAGAAGTTGAGTCTGTATGTGAGAACTTGAGTCTGTATGTGAGAACTTGAGTCTGTATGTGAGTACTTGAGTCTGTATGTGAGAACTTCAGTCTGTATGTGAGAACTTCAGTCTGTATGTGAGAACTTCAGTCTGTATGTAAGAACTTCAGTCTGTATGTGAGAACTTCAGTCTGTACGTGAGAAGTTGAGTCTGTATGTGAGAAGTTGAGTCTGTATGTGAGAAGTTGAGTCTGTATGTGAGAACTTCAGTCTGTATGTGAGAACTTCAGTCTGTATGTGAGAACATTCATTCATTCATTTGCACCTCCCTTGCGGAACTTTGCCTCCCTAACAGAACTCATGTAGGCCTCTCGGTTGTGAGCAAGATGCCCTGCTGCTGATGCATTCAGTTACAGATCCTCAACGATGTCTTGCAGCCATCTTCGCCTTGGTCTTCATCTCTTTCATTTTCCGATTATGTACCCTTCCAAGACGGTCTTCTCTAGATTATCATGACGTTTCATGTGTCCAAAACATTTAAGTTTTCTCTCTTTAATCTTCTTTACTAGCCAGCCTTCTTCAATATTAAGTTCTTGTAGTATAGATATATTTGTTCATTTTTGTGTCCATGGTATGTGAAGAACTCTTCTGTTACATTTACATTCAAAGGCATTTATGTGTTTCTCACCTGTTTTGTTAAGTGTCCAGGTATCACAGGCATATGTTGCGATTGGAAAGATGCATGCCCTTAAAAATCTTATTTTTGTAGTTCTGTCTGCTCCTCTCCACAAATTCTTTAGTTGTTTTACTTTCTGAAGAGCGATATATGTCCTCCTTTTAATTTCCCTCATTGTATCTCCATTATTAGTTAATAGTGATCCAAGATATTCAAAACTCTCCACTTCTTCCAGTTTTTCCTCATTGATACATATATCCGCTGACTTATTTGTTTTGTCAGTTGTCATCAATTTAGTTTTCTTCGCATTAAGATAGAGGTTTTGCTCTTCGCCGTTCTTACGGACTGACATACTACTCCTTTTGTGTTGTGGAAAGTAATACTGTGTCATCAGCACATCTAATCTCTGGTATTTCATAACCTCCAATTGTTATGGCATCATAATATTCTTTGTCTACATCTTCTCTGACATTCCTCATTATATTTTCAGTATACTAGTTAAATAAGTAAAGTGACAATATGCACCCTGACGGACCCCTTGTTTTATGTCAAACCAAGTTGTTGTTTCACCATTTATTCTTACTGCTGCTTGTTGGTCTAGATACAGCAGTGATGTTAATTGTATCAAATGTGTTGGAAATCCCATTGTTTCCACTATTTCCCAGAGTTTTTGTTGTTTCACACAATCAAATGGCTTTGAGTAGTCTATAAAGGATAAATATAGATTCACATTAAACTCTCTGCATTTCTCTATTATTATTTTTATATTGAATATATGAACTCTTGACCCTATTCCTTGCCTGAAACCAGCTTGGACCATATTGACTTCTTGTATTTTCTTACGAAGTCTACCCATTATGATTTTTAACAGAATTTTACTGGCATGACTAATCAGTGAGACAGTTCTGTTGTTTGTGCATAATTTCAGGTTACCTTTTTTTGGCAGTGGTATGAATACAATTCTTTTCCATTCTTTTGGCCAAATACCTGAATGTCACATCATTTTACATAGTGCATGATAGATTGGTGCACATTCATTTCCTCCTGCGTTAATAAATTCAGCTGTTATCTCATCACATCCTGATGATTTTACAGATTCTTTATTACCCTAAACTTCTTCTATATTCGGTTCGGGTTTTTTCTCCTCCAATAATAATTCACACTGTTGATTTCTGCTTTTACAGTGGGTTGTTTCATACATTCCTCAGCAATATTCCTTCCATCTTTCTAGAATTTCCTCAGTCTCTGTCAAGGTATTCCCTATCTCATCACAAATTACATTTAGCTTAGGTGTGACATTTCTCGTCAATGTCTTTATTTCTTTAAATATTTCACTTCTGACGTCCTTCTACTCTTTCACAACAATCTTGTATGTGTTGTTTTCTGTCTTTTCTTATGTTTCTTCGTACTTCTTCTGTTAAAGATTTATATGTGAGAACAGCTGTTATAATTTTGTAAACGCTGTTATGATGGTATGACAACTTTAAAACTTTGTAAACGTTGTAATCACGGTAATACAACTGTTATAATTTTGTAAACGTTGTGATGATGGTATGGCAGCTGTTATCATTTTGTAAACGTTGTGATGATGGGATGACAGCTGTTATAGCTGTATAAACCTTGTAATAATTTCAGAACCGCACATTCTAATAAGAGATCATATTCATGTTCATAGACACATCAGGGGCGAATAATCCTTGACTTAGGAGATCAATGACCTGAAAAGTTTGCGACGTTCGCAAGACTCCTGGGATAGCAATGATCAAATAAGCTAAAAATAAGGTGATTTTTTATAGCGTTGTCTTGACGGCTTAAACAAAATATAAAAAAGAAAGTTTTATTGCGCAGTGCGGGTGTCTCTACAGTGCTGCTATTAGGCACTTTTATGTGTATGATTATGTTTATCTTAATTTTCCGTTATTCTTCTCCCTGTTCAGTTCTGCTTTCCAACGCCAGTTACTTTGACATTTTCTTGTCCTAATTTTCCAGTAATTTCATATTTACCTCCCCAGTTTCATGCCCTTTTATGCGACATGAAAAGAGTTTAAACATTACCTCTTATGAATTAGTTTCCGTGATCATCTCCTATTTAAAAATTACATAGTGTTGGCAGCGCACTTCCCGGCAAGCTTGGGCGGATTAATCTTTCTGAAAATACTTCGACGTTACAAACAATGGATTAAACGCAGAGGGTGAAAGGCAACCTTTCTGACAGAACTCCACAAGGTGCAGCAAAGACTGGCTCTTAAATAGAAAGGGAGTCGCAGAACATCAGTTTGATAGAGAAGGATTACTGCTTTATTTCTACTTCTTTTTTGGGGGGACCTTATATGTCCTAGAGCATGATGATGATGATGATGATGATGATGGTTAGCTTCGGAACAGTGCATTAAGATCTCGAAAACTGGCTTTTACCGCTGCACTGTCTGCACACGTGATCACACTTCACTTAATAGTGGTTTATGTTCTCTTCCACATCGGAATTATAGTTCATTAGATCTTATTTTTGTGTACAAAGTAACAGTTTGCTTTGTTGTTCATATTCATTGTTCACTGGTAAACCGATCTTTCTATTGTTGTTTTTATTGTTATACACACAGCCGCTATTTCACTTTTTTTTTCAAAACACAGGATAGTAGGCAGCAGTAACGACCTGTCATTCATTGACCAACTTGTACAACGTCAAAGTTTATTTCTCTCTTGGCTTATCACAAATCCGAGATTTTTATTATTCATCATATAAAGTTGAAGAATTATCTGCTGGTTTCAGAAACGCTGATTTCGAATCAAAATGAACACAGTAACAAGATGGACGGGAAACTGCATGACAACTCTCAGCTGACGGTCTGGCTGAGAGATGTCTTTTTTTTTTTTTTACTAAACACTTGTTACCTTTCACCTGCTATCGATTAGCACTTTCTTCTCATCGATCCAGGTTTAGATTGACCATCAAGCCACAGGCGTTCTCTTGTTCCGCCAACTGGCCTTGGCTACCAGGTTTTTCCACAACTCCCTGCTCCTAGTGTTGATTATAACCTGTGCTGGCGTAAGATGTCCGTGCCATCTAGTTAATCCATCCAGTATTTTCTCTCTCTGTCTACCTTGATCTTTTTTTTTCCTTCTATCTCTCCAGTTGTCACAATGTGTTCTAGCTTGCCTCTCTGTAGAACGTATTCTAAGAGCTTGGATTGTCTTTTACTGACTTTTGTTACTGTTTGTCTTGTCTCTCTAACCTCTTGGATTGTCATTTACTGACTTTTGTTACTCTTTGTCTCGTCTCTCCAGCCTCTCTCAGAACTTCCTCGTTTGATTCCTTTTCTGTCCACGGCACTCGTTGCGTTCCCAGTGGCTTCCACTTGACGCTGTATTTCATTAGTAACTGACCACGCCTTGCATCTGTGAAATAAAAGTAGCTCGATGCAGCACTGGAGTACTCTTTTCCTCCTTCCCAATGACAGTGATTTATTACACATAATGCTCTTCGTTTTCTGAAACATTATCTTGGCTTGCATTATTCTGCTGTTTATCTTAGTTAGGGCATCTTCCATCTGAGGTGAGTAGTGTCCCCAAATATCTAAACTTGTCCAAGCACAGACTGCTAGCCCTAAAAGTGGTCCAGCCTTCTGATAGCCAATCCGATTGTTTACTTGAGTTGAGAGCTTCTCTCCGTTTTCTTTGTCAAGATCTCATCCATGAATTATTCTGGTTGCTGGCTTCCCTTTCTAGACTTTATTTAGCCGCCTACCATCTTTCTGCAGTCATGGAAACGTGTTCGATTAGTAAAACAAAACTCGTTTAATTACGGGAAAGAAAAAGAATATCCGTTGCACAAATTTCAAAAACAAAAGAAATATAATAGTCATATAAAGCAACGTAACCGTATACTGTTGTGTAGAATTTTGTATAGGGGAAAAAAGAAACTAATTTTTTAATGCATGTCAGAAAACAGAATATTTTATTCTCTTCTTTTATAACACATTTGATTTTTTTTACAAGTTTTTATTTTCATATCCTCTCTCTCTCTCTCTCTCTCTCGACATCAATAAACTACAGACAACGCTCCAAAATGATATAAACAGTTTGATTAAATGGAGTAATAAAAATGGTATGTTGATAAACACCAACAAAACAAAATCCATGCTCATCACTACAAGACAGAAACTGCAGAATGCAACAAAAACTTCACTACAGCTTTGTGCTGGGACTAAGGCAATAGAAAATGTTCATGAACATAAAACCCTAGGACTCATCATTGATCAGCATTTAACTTGGAATTCTCACATACATAACCTAAAAAACTTGATTGCACAGAAAGTTTACCAATTAACCAAAATTAAACACTTTATCGACAAAGACACAAGAAAGGTATACTACATATCACACATACAAACACACTTAGATTACTGTTCCACAATCTGGGATGGATACTTAGTCTCAAACACAAAAAGGCTCCACTCACTTCACAAGCGAGCATTAAATCTTATTTGTGACAAACACCCAGTACAGACTGTAGATCAACACAAACAACTCAAAATTCTACCCCTCAAAAATAGAATCATTTTTAACAAACTTATGTTTGTTCAGAGAATTCTGTCGCACAATGCTCCGCCTTACTTGTGGTCACTGTTTACGTATAACACTAAACATAGCCAGCGTTTAAAAAACTGTCTTCTTCCTAAACCCAGGATTGATCTGTACAAGAAAAGCCTTTCATACTCTGCAGTACAGCTCTGGAACACCCTCCTCTACCATTTAAAATTCATTGATAATACTTTATCCTTTAACTCAAACCTGTTTCATTATTTACTTGCTTGTAATTATATGCCTCCATAAAAAAGCCAGCACTCTCTCAACACATGGCTCGTAAACCATCAAGTACTTCAGTGACATAGTTAGAAAAGCAACTTGTTAGATATTGTTAGAAATTATTGTAATGTCTGTTAAAAAACATATGTTAGAAGATCTGTATTTACAATGTATTTTTGTTTATGTATATGTCTGCGGGTGTATGTGTGCATGAGTGCTATTTTATTAGGTTAATTACTTCTTCTCTTTTACTTTCAATGTAGTAGTTAAATCTTACACTCTGTTTTTTTTCCTAATCTAATTTGTATATTTGTACTAAATCAAGTGTGTGGGAAGAATGAAAGATGGAGTGATGAAGGGCAGAATGTAAGACCTCTCTCTCATATACACATATATTTTTCTCTCACACACACCTCTCTCTCATATTTTTACACCTTTGTCTCACCTCTCGCATCTCTTTTTCACACGAAAACTTCACTCTCTCTCTTTCTTTCTCTCTCTCATACCTATCTGTCTCACATACAACTCTCTCTCACATACCTGTCTGTTTCACACACACACACACACACACACACCTCTCTCTCTCACATACCTGTCTGTCTCACACACACACACTTCTCTCTCACATACCTCTCTGTCTCACATACACACCTCTCTCACATACCTGTCTGTCTCACACACACACTTCTCTCTCACATACCTCTCTGTCTCACATACACACATCTCTCATGCACACGTTTCTCTAACTTTTTCTCACACACACATGCCCCTCTCTCTCTCTCTCTCTCTCTCTTTCTCTTCTCTCGCTGTCACACTTTCTAGTATATCAGACGGTTATGTCCAGTTCTCTTCAAATAGAAATAAGTTTCGCTCATTCATTCGTTCTACTCTCTCTCTCTCTCTCTCTCTCTCTCTCAAAATCGTTTACTTTTTTTCAACATCTTCATTTACGCATATATTTACGTATTAGGCCAGAACCTATCAGAAAGACAGGTATACCTCCTTTCCTAACAGGCCCGTGTAGTAATTATTTTTACTGGATTGATGTGAATTATTATTCAATCCTTTATTCCGTCTGGCCGCCGTCGTACTGAGTGGTGGAAGGGTGACTACCCCATACGTTCACACCTTACATATAAAATAACAGGAACACGAAACAACAATCCTTTTTTTAAATAAAATCACGATCCTTGTATTTACAAAATTCTGATCCATAAGGCAACACAAATCAACGAATCCTATGCATATGATGTCCATATAATTCCAGCATGCATTACCAAATCATAAAAGAGAAACATTTTCTTGAATAAATATGAGTTCAATCCTGATTACAAAAGCACACAAATAAGAGCCACACGCCAGCCTCCATCTATCGAAATGATCACCTTCGTCCACGACTGGTCGCTGGACTTCCACGTGCTCAACTTATCCCTCTTTTCTTCTCTTCTCGTCTTATATACCTGCTCAGCGCCGGACTCAAGGCCTGGGGATTTCCATTCAAACGGGGCCGTCTCTGGCCAGTGGGATTTCCAATCAAAACCGGGTCACTGCTTGCTTATTTTTCCACTCCTTACATACTCCCCCTGGTTTTGTTTACAAAATTTTTGTATGGAATACGATAAATTTTACATATACATTGTAGCATAGCTACATATCCTGAACTCAAAGTCTTTATGTCCTGCTTTTGGAACCAGCACACATGTTGCTGTAGTTGCGTGTCGCCTTCCTCCGGTTAGACTGTTGGTGTGTTGGTCTGGCCTATTTTTTGTAATTTTGTGTGCCTTGCAGTATTTCTCATATACTGTATTTGGTCGTGTAATGTGGGCAAGGCTGCTACTAGTTGGTCGACGCTCTGCTCTGTAGCTCCGTCTTCTGATTCGGCGGATGGTTGGTTTTCATGTACTAGTAAGGATGTACTTGTTCGAGTGGTACTGTCATCGCTGTCTACTGCTACCTGTGGGGTGGATGCGACTTCTTCCTCCGTTATTTCTACCTGCGTACTGTCAGGTTCGGTCTCTGATTCCGACGAGTCTACTACTATCTCATCGTCGGTGTCGTCATCGTTGTTGGGTGCTATACTGAGTGTAGCCTGTCTTCGCTGATTGTTTCTGTCGTCTGTAGGGATATTCCAATCTTGTTTGGCCTTTCTCAAATGGTTTGCGTGGACTCGTTGTATTTTTCCTGTCAGTTGGTTCTTCATTATAAATGATACTGGAGATAATTTCTTTAGAACAAAGAATCCCGTTTTCCATTTGCTGTCGTGTTTTGATGTCATATGGTGGTTTAATAAGTATACTGGATCGCCTATAGAAATGTCCTCAGTTGTCTTTGTTCGTCGTACTTTTGCTTTCGTGCGTCTTTGGTTCTGTTTATGTGGTTTATCACTTGTATAAAAGCCTTATGTTGTCTCATTAGCGTGTGTTCTATAGAATCATTTTCACTGTAGCAGTGTGTTCGTAGTCTCAGGATGGCGTCCAGGGGTAGAATAGGGTGTCTCCCGTACATGAGGAAAAATGAGGAATATCCTGTTCGTTTAGAAATGTTCATATTCATCGCTGCCACCGCCTGTGTCAAGTACTCGTGCCATAGAAAAAATTTTTTTTTAAATGATCATTTTTTTTTTTTTGGAAAATAAATGTAGAAAATTCCCGTGTGAGGAAAACCCCAATGGAATCTCCAGTTAGAGTGAAGCAGTCCTAGGCGGAAGAAATTTGTGTTAGTCTCGGAACAGGCAGGTTGGTCATTAATTCAGTGCGGAGAATCACGCATCGTGGTGCGGTGTGAAGATGCACACAGTGTATTTAAAAAAAAATTTGGAAAATGCATCTACAAATATTCAACCGATAATCTTCATCTAAAAGCCAAGAACCATGGAATCTGCGACAAATATCGAACCCAAACTAGAAGCTGACGCGGTCATCACAATGACCGAAGCCTTGAGACAATTAAAGCTAACCTTCGCTACTCAAGGTTTACCCTGCCACATCGATACCTACGATGGCGACCCACAGAGATTCCAACAAATTATAGAACAGACAGAAAAATATGCGTTTGTACATAACCTACAGGATTCGCAAAAGAAAAACATATCCCTTATTACAGCCAAGGGATGTGTTTCAGACTTTGTCTCCAGGCGAATTCAAGAGAACTCAGACGAAACATATGCGGATTTTAAGAAAGAACTAGCTAAATGTTTCAGCAAAGGCATCGATCCTCACGCAGGTTTGAGACAGATAAGCAATTTGAAGCAACACAAAGAAGAGCCAATCCAAAACATGGCAGAAACAATGATTAAACTGGCAAAACAAGCCTTCGACAACGACAAGATACATCAAACGGCCACACAGCATTTGCTGGCAAATTTTTTTATAAACGCTGTGTACGACAAAGCAATCAAAACAAAGTTAATCAAGAAAGACCTGCAGACGTTAAACTAGGCAATCAATACAGCTATCGAAATGGAGCAGTTCACAAAAAGACAACATCCCGCATGGACAACAAGGAGAGCCCATGCCCGACAAATGAACCAATGACTTCCTCTTTACGCACCGACATTGCTACACAAAGACAAGCTGCCTCGAAAAGCGCAATTCAAAGCACAGCCACCGTGGCCCAGGTCTCTTATCAGGACACACAGACGAACATAAGATCAAAACCGGGTCACTGTTTGCTTATTTTTCCACTCCTTACACCCGTAGAGTATAGCTCTGTCTGTGGTGTTCTGTCGCTGGTGATACCAAAGAATTGTCTTGAGCAGATGCAAGGATCAGAAACAATCTCAAAAATGGCGCTTTAAATACACAACAAAAAGTCTCTTTTTCTATGTTATACACTTTGTTATTTTCATCTCTCTCTCTCTCTCTCTCTCTCTCTCTCTCTCTCTCTCTCTCTTTAGGTGTTATTAATGACCAACATCTGACCTGGAACTCTCATGTGCAAGGTCTAACAAAATTAATCGCACAAAAAGTCTAACAGTTAGCCAAAATTAAGCACTTCATCGATTAAGACACAAGGAAGACATACTACATATCACATATACAAACACATTTAGACTATTGCTCAACAATCTGGGATGGTTCCTCAGTGTCAAGTACAAAAAGACTTTGCTCACTCCAAAAGCGAGCAGTAAAGCTTATTAGTGACAAAGATCAAGCAGAAACAACTAACCAGCACACGTGTACCAAAATACTGCCTCTTAAGAACAGGTTCCTCTTCAATAAAACCAAGTTAGTACATCAAATTCTTTCACGACATGCCCGCCTTATCTATGGAACCTGTTTAAATTTAGCCCAAAGAGCAGCCAACGCTTGAACAACATATGTCTTCCAAAACCTAGACTTGATCTTTACACGAAAAACTTTAGTTATTCTGCTGCTCATCTGTGGAATACCCTCCCATCCTACAGAAAAAATATAAATTATACTCTTTCCTACAACTACAACCTTTCCCAATATCTATTTGATGTCGATTATATGCCTCCATGAATCGTAAAACTTAAAAGTTATTTTAGACCGCTCTTACAGACACCGAATATAGTTATTGCTTATTCTGAATAGTCCCGAAATTTGTGTTTAGTAGATAGTCATTTATACATGTATATAGTTACTACCGAGTGAATGGATAAGAGTGAAAAGTAAATGTTATATTTTATTTTATGTCTCTCAGCTTCAATTTTAATTATGTTTGTTACATGAACAGCATATTTGTAGAATGTCTGAAATAGAGTGAAAGATGTATGATAAAGGGCAAAATGTCAGACGGGCCTGAGTGCCCAATTCTTAACCCTTCTGAATTAAAGATCAATCAATCAACCAATCAATCAATCAATCAGTCAACCTGTTTCTCTCAACCTTAAGTGCCCAAGGCACATGGAGCTTCCCCAAGGGATTTCCACAAATGCCTGTCCTTTGCATTTTATCCGCTCTTGCCCAGGTGAGTCCTATATTGTTCAAAATCCTCTCTGTTCTTCTCAATGTCTCCTTCGGTCTACCTTACTTCTGTTCCCCTGTGGTGTCCATCTTAGTGCTATTTTTGGTAGTGAGTCGTTAGTCATCCTGAGCACATGTCCCAACCATCGCCAGCGTCTTTCCTCAATAATTGCTGTCAGTGGCTTCATCTGCATTTCTGCCAACAAGATGTTATTTCTTACGGTGTTCGGCCAAATTATTCGTTTAATTATTCGTAAAAATTTAGTCTGGAAAGAATTCAGCTTGTTTTGGACAGTTTTGATGATTTTCCAGCTTTCAGTTCCATAGAGTAGTTCGCTTAGAATATGACTCTTAAATATCCTGATTTTCGTCTTCATGCTTATTTTTTAGATTTCCATATATTCTGCAGCATTGCAAAAGCCTGGTTTGCTCTAGTAAGTTTGCTGTCTCTATCTTCTACTACTCTATTGCCAAGATATACAAATTCGTTGACCTCCTCTACCAACTTGTCATCTACTCTTAGTATATTTCTATTGTTCACATTTTGCTTCATTAATTTTGTCTGTCATACATTGGTATCAAAGGTTATTTTCACATTAAGTTCTAATTTATGACTACCCCCACTTGAAATTTACGATTCGGTTTTTATCTTTGACAAGTTCCTGACTTTTTTTCCTGGTGTTTTTTTTTCAGTTGATTTTATTATCTGAACAGTGATATTATACATTTATTTTAAATCTGCCATATCACACAGATATAAAACTTGATTGGCGCAAGTTACAAGATAATTAATCTGGAAGGAAATTATTTATCGAAAAATGGACAATAGATCAAAACAATCCCCTTAATATGTACAACAGTACTATAGGAATAATTTTGTGTCCTTCATTACATGACCAACCCAAGTTCCCCTTCCCTGGCCTGTTGTATGCTTCATGTGATAAATACTGCTGAAGCATCTGACAATCAGCACACATTACAGACGTAGCATGTGCAAAATAAATCAATAAATCTGTAACCAAGTAATACTTCATTTATTCACAAGGCTAGACCTCAACAACAACAACATAACAACAACTGTCATTAACAACCAGCAAACGACAAAAAACATTAATCAATGAAGTGGAAAAGCAATGGCAAACGAATTAATGAGGACGAAGATTCAATGCAATATTAACTCAGGCCTGATAATATGCAATAATAAACATTCAACTGGTCTGCAACATCAATATGATGAACCCATTGGACATATAAGTCCTAGAAAAATGACTGGCCCTTAAAAGGCCTCCACACGAATGTGTGTGCATTTTGCTCTTAATAAAATCTCACAGCCTTGGCTGCACATGGCATACATAACAAATAATCAATATGAACGAAAAACATATGAACAATATAACTATAATAATCATTATGCGTAAACATATAATAATCAATGTGACTAAAAAATCATAATCGATGTGCAATGCAGTTAGCATATAAGATCAAGCATATAATAATAATCAAAGTGTGAATGATGCTCAAAAAGAGTTATAGCATATTTAATAAGCAATTAATTAAAAGTAAAATACATAGTTAACTATTGCACTTAATACTTAACAGAACTTCACCCACTACACAGTTTACATCACTACACACGTTACATCGAAGGTTACATCAAAACGTATTTCACAAATACACCAAACTTACACCATATGAGTTTGGATCAGGAAGATATCATATCTGGACAATCAATCGTTCAGTCAATAATATAACATAAATTAACAGAAACAATCCATAAGCACAATGAACACAAAAAACATAACCCGGCCATATCTCAGACACGAATCTACAAGGCTGATGAAATATACGAGGGTCATACCGAAAGTCGTGAGCAAATATTTATTAAAAATCAGAATTTATAGATAGAGAAAATATAAATGTATCACCTCAAACTGCATCCTTTTATTTACTTTTCAGCATAATCTCCATTTCTCTGTATATATTTTCCCATCGCTCTGCAAGTTTAAAAATACCTTCCCGGTAGAATTCCATTCCAGCGACCGACGGCACAGACGCACTGCTGTCTGGACGTTCTCTCCTGTGGGATCCAGCTGGCACAAACTTTTCTATAGTCCAGGGTTTAATAATTTCCTGTACTGCATTGTGTCCTATTCAAAGATTTACAGCGAGTTTAGATACTATGACACGTCTGTCTTCTTTAATGATGTCGTCAACCCTTTCCACATTGCGTTCAGTGGAGGCAGTTCGAGGGCGACCGCTGCGAGGCATATCTTGGTTGCTCGTGTTTCCGTCTTTGGAATGTTTCACCCACCTCCTAACACTGCTAACATTCATACACACATCTCAATAAGCAAGTTGAAGTCTTTGGTGAATTACAGCAGCGGAGATTTCCTCTTTAACGAAGAATGAATGATGAATGAATGAATGAATGAATGAATGAATAATCTTTATTTTTAAAGAGTAAAGAATTGGGCACGCACGCCCGTATTACATCCTGCACGTCATCACTCCATTTTTAATTCTTCCCACACAATCGATTTAATACAGATATGCAAATTACATTAGGAAAAAAAACGTATTAAAAGAGAGTAAGATTAAACTTTTACATTCAAAGTAAAAGAGAAAAAGTAATTAACCTAATTAAATAGCACTCACACACACATAGACGCGCACACACAGACATTTACATAATCAAAAATACACTGTCAGTATAGATACTCTAACGTGTTTTTAAACAAATATTAAAATAATTTCTAACAATATCTAACAAGTTACTTTTAGAACTATGTCATTTTAGTACTTGATGGCTGGCGAGTCATGGATTGAGAGAGTGCTGGTTATTCTATGGGGGCATATAATTACGAGGAGGTAAATAATGAAGAAGTTTGAGTTAAAGGATGAAGTATTACTAATGGATTTTAAATGGTAGGGGAGGGTTTTCCAGAGCTGTACTGCAGAGTATGAAAGGCTTTTCTTGTACAGATTAATCCTGGGTTTAGGAGGCAGTTTTTTAAATGCTGGCTATGTTTAGTGTTATACGTAAACAGTGACCACAAGTAAGGCGGAGTATTGTGCGACAGAATTCTGTGAACATACTTAACTTTGTTATAAATGACTCTGTATTTGAGTGGTAGAATTCTGAGTTGTTTGTGCTGATCTACAGTATTTACTGGGTGTTTGTCACAAATAAGATTGAATGCTTGTTTGTGAAGTGAGTGGAGCCTTTCTGTATTTGAGACTGAGCATTTATCCCAGATTGTGGAACACAATCTCTAAGTATGCTTATATGTGTGTTATGTAGTTTATCTTTCTTGCGTCTTTGTCGACAAAGTGTTTAATTTTGGCTAGTTGGTAAACTTTCTGTGCAATCAAGTTTGTTACTTTATGTACATGAGAGTTCCAAGTTAAATACTGATCAATGATGAGCTCTAGTTTTATGTTCATGAACATTTTCTATTACCTTAGTCCCAGCACACAGTTGTAGTGAAGTTTTTGTTGCGTTCTACAGTTTCTATCTTGTAGTGATGAGCATGGATTTTGTTTTATTGGTGTTTATCAACATACCATTTTTATTACTCCATTTAATCAAACTCAATAACAGTACGTTGACGAATCGAAACTTCAGCACCCGCCATTTGTTTATGCTCTGCGTGGTCACGTGACACATGATGGTAACGTCATGTGATTTCTACATGAAGTGCAAAGGATGCAGAGTAAGGTGATAATTTACATTTTCTCTATCTATAAATTCTGATTAAAAAAAAAAAGTTTCGCTCACTACTTTCGGTATGATCCTCGTACATCACCGACCACAGAAACAACACACTACCATGTCTCGTGACGACTACGTTTCGGTCAAAGTCGTACGCCCCTATATTCCAAAACGCAGAATGTCCACAAAGATCTAAGACTATTTTTATTCATCCATTGATACAAACTACCACGAGAGGGTGTGTCTTATTGCTGTTGTGTTTCTCATATTGGTGCAATCACAAGGGTCGCTATATTATTACTCCACTCCGTCAAGGCTCCTCCCCTCTCCTCGAACCTGTCACACTCAGATGCATTCATAAACGAGTGCTCTTCTTTTGTATATTACTGTCTATGAATCTGTGATATAGCTTTCTATGGCTGTTTCGTTTCATTTAGTCGTTGCTGCTTTTAACTTCCTGTATTATTATGGTTTCATGAAGCTTCTAAAGGTATAATAAAAGAGCTTCTAAAAATATTAACCTTAAGAAATTTTAACATGTACATGAATTTTACATAAAAGCTCAAACACATAAAACTAGATTATCTTACTGAAGTATCTATCACTTCTTCTCACATTTAACGTTTGAGGATTTTTTCTCCAAATTCGTGGAGGTTCAATAACGTGTTCAGATTGTCCTGGAGTTCAGTGCACC
Organism: Achatina immaculata; assembly: GCA_009760885.1. Lineage (NCBI taxonomy): Eukaryota > Metazoa > Mollusca > Gastropoda > Stylommatophora > Achatinidae > Lissachatina > Lissachatina immaculata. The sequence continues at coordinate 19,232,627 of CM019713.1, forward strand.
TCTCGCTGCCGCCGAGAGTTTATGGTCCTTTTTCTTAAATCTAGTCTGATGATGTACAACACTCCGTGGTCTCTGTACGTTTGGGTACAGAATGTTGACTCTTTAGAATCGTCTTTGACAAGTGAGAGAAACGTGTTAAGGTTAGCATATTTGCCCGTATGTCTGAATTCATTCATTCATTCATTTGCATGTCCCTTGCGGAACTTTGCCTCCCTAACAGCACTCCTGTAGGCCTCTCGGTTGTGAGCAAGATGGCCTGCCGCTGATGAATCCATTTGCAGATCCTCAACGATGTCTGCAGCCATCTTCGCCTTGGTCTTCCTCTCTTTCTTTTTCCCATTATGTACCCTTCCTAGACCTTCTTCTCTAGATTATCATGACGTTTAATGTGTCCAAAATATTTAAGTTTTCTCTCTTTAATCCTCTTCACTAGCCAGCCTTCTTCAATATTAAGCTCTTGTAGTATAGATATATTTGTTCTTTATTTTGTCCACGATATGTGAAGAACTCTTCTGTAGCATTTACATTCAAAGGCATTTATGTGTTTGTCTATCTGAATACATAAATTAATATTAGATATCTGGCAGTCCCTTACTGCATGTATCATTTATAATCCACGCGAGAATAGCTGAATGTTCTCTCTTGCTGTTTTATACAAATATACTATTCCCTTTTCTTGTTAACGTCTCTTTTATTGTTGTAATGCTGCTGTTGTGTGCATATTTGGTCTGCGCATGAGCATGTTTTCAATTTTTGTCATGGATATTTTCTGTATTAAATGTCAAACAGTGTAAACAACAACAACAACAACAACAACAACAACAACAACAGAAGGTACTCTGTTTCGCGAGCATCTCTTTTTCTTGTAGAGTGCTTGTGAATTGTCTACAAGGGTCAGAAAATCGATAATCAGGAAATTTTCTGTCTCTTATATGCTCTGTCTACACTTCTAGATTCATGTGAATTCGTCTAGTTTAACATTTTATATTTCTAAGGACAAAATTATCCATCTCTGTTTTTCTTATCTGTCTTCTCATAGAAAAGTTCATGGTAGTTTTTTTAAACCATTTCTATGGCTTTCTTCTAAAACTTTTGTCTGCCTTTTTTTTCGCTGAGTTGCATATTTTGTACTGATGGAAGTGTTCGTTTTCCAGTTTGACTGTCCTTTTCTCCTTTAGAGTGTCCCTTTTCTAAACAAGACAAAAATGTTTGCTTTTATTGATAGAACTGTCTTATTGCTTTTGAAAAAAATGTTTGTCTTCATGATAACTTTAACTTTGTTTTTGTTTCGCATTGGTGAACAAATATATATATATATATATATATATATATATATTTTTTTTTTTTGATGATGTAAATGTCTGTTTCTCAGTTCATAAAAAAATTGTCTGTGTCTGCCGCTTTTATTAGATTTTCTTGTCTACATTTAAAATTGTGCAAGGTGATGCTGACCTGTATGTTGTCACTTGACATTTTCGTGAGATTTAACAACAGCAAAAAAAAAAAAATAGCAAAAAAAAACATTCGTCCCGGTTTTCGTGTCCCTCATAAATTACTCACTGTGTTTCAAGAGACCTTCACAACTGTGCTCACAGAGTGTTTTTGGTTTCCCATCAATAACTTAGCCTGCTTTGTTCAGCCTGGTATTTTGATTGCTTAGAGTGCTAGTCTTCATCGTCTCACGCGCTCTTGAACACTCCAGCTAGAGGACCTAGGAAGGGGCCACGCCTAGTCGTACAAGGGTTATAATTTATGTCGAATTCATGTTATTAATCCATTGATTATTAATCGATTCAGGCAGCTTCAGACTGAGAACTTACCAGGCGAGAGTCGGCAAATTAACGGACTGAAAGATGCCATACAATTATATTAATTACTAAGACAACAATTAGTCTTCTGTTTTGGAACTTCAGCTTGAATGTTACTTGTTAACGTAAGATTAATTAACTACTTGATGTTGGTGCTGTTTAAGATTATCAAGGACTCATGTGTCTTATACAGACAAAATATCCGAGAACGAAATACACTAAGTTTTTTTTTCCAAGTCGTCTTGTGAGTTTGTAACTGGGCGAGAGAGAGAGAGAGAGAGAGAGAGAGAGAGAGAGAGAGAGAGATGATGATGATGATGAAATGAGGCTAGAAACTGTGTAAATGTTTGGTTGACTGGTTTGTTAGGTGGTCTGATGCACGGCTTGAGCTGCTTTCTTTTCGTTTTCTTTGTTGGTTGCTTCTGTACAAATTTACTCTTCATGTGACATGTCATTTCCAGAAAGTTGTTCCTCTCATAGCCTCCCTGATTTCACTCCGGTCTTTGTGCAAGTTGACCAGCGTATCGCAGTGACTTTCAGACTTTCTGTGATGTCCCAAGCCCACCCGCGGCGAGATTGTCCCTTTTCTCTTTTACCTTCTACTATACCTTCTACTATGCCTTCTACTATACCTTCTACTATGCCTTCTACTATATCTTCTACTTTGCAAACAAGTGCTTAAGGAAAATACTCGGCATCAGGTGGAGTGAATTCAAGAACAATGCAGAGATAAGACAGATGACTGAACAACAACCAGTCTCACGGGTGATCAGGAAAAGGAGATGGACATATGTTGGTCACTTGATGAGAAGAAATGGTCAGAGAATCCCAAAACAAGCTATCAAGTGGAACACAACAGGCCGAAGAAAAAGAGGCAGACGGCGTGAAACTCTGAAGATGACATTATTAAGAGAGGCCAAATTAACAGGCATAAAATCCTTTGATCAGGCTGAAAGACTCGCCGAAGACAGGGAAAATTGGCGAACTACTTTGCGAGCCCTATGTGACGTTTAACGGCACGGGAAGGATATAAGATATAAGATATCTTCTACTATGCCTTCTACTATACCTTCTACTATGCCTTCTACTATACTTTCTACTATACCTTCTACTGTACCTTCTACTATGCCTTCTACTATGCCTTCTACTATGCTTTCTACTAAACATTCTACTATGAACCTCTTCAAGCTATTGTGTCTCTTGTTGTGGCCGAAGTATCTCAGCTTGTTGATGGTGTTTACGAGGCAGTTCTCTGCGACAACTAATCCAGTCAGTATCTCTTTATTTAATTTTCTTTCTATCCATAATATTCTAAGTGCCCTTCTATAACATTTCATTTCAAATGCCGATATTCTATTTTCTAGTGTCCATGTTTCGCATCCGTATGTTGCCACTGGGAACATGTAAGCTCTTAGTAAACATAATTTTGTTTTCTTGTTGGTGCCTTGCCACATATTCTTTGTCTGCATTAGTTTCTGTTATAGAGCTGTACATATTTAAAAGAGAAGTAATGAAAAAAAACATAAGAACTAGATAGCTGAAAACAAACATTTGAAAAGATGGAACACAACAACGGAGATCACTATGCTGATGTACACTGAGTGCAGGAGATCATGTGCCCCCGTTAGCCTGACTGATAAAGAGAAGACTACTGGCAGTGTCTTCTTATGGGGTCTCCGATGTGATGATTTCTAACAAGTGATACATAGTAACACATTGACAGTGTCACGTTTCCTGTATGATAAACACTTGACAGGGACTCGAGTAAGACAGCCGACGTAGACAGTTGAACAGATGACTACAGCATGCTACCACGGCCATCGCTCAGGACAAACATCAGGTTAGTTTAATAACGGCTCAGGATGATGATGAAGTTCATATGATGGATGACGATATTTCGTGTTCCATGTCAAACCACTGATGACAAGACACAAATAACAACTTCCAGTGGCATAAACAACCATAGTCAGCTGGAGTCACCAGAAGAAGAAGAAAACAGTAGAGTAACGGCCGTCTCTCGCTTGACGTTCACATGATGACTAGAAGACAAAAACGCGACATCTCTTATACAAAGTTAGACGAAGACTTTCCGACTCAAAACTAACTCGAGCCAAACCTCGTACCTCACAAATCACGCTCAGATTTTCTCCCATAAATCCCGTTCCTTTTTTTCCAAACAAGTACATCTGCACGAACAAATAAGTATTCAAAAGTCTGAGATCACCCCAGATTTTATAAATAAACAACCAGGGGCTTTAACTTTAGATGATACTTGCAAGGGAGCACACCATGATAAACGTATTCTGTTAGAACCTTACAAGAGGGATAAATTGAAGGGAAAATAGCAAAAGGTCGACAACGCATGGAATGGATTCAGGTGAAAGCAAAGAGGACAGTCAGTTGTAGATCAAGTTCAGTCAACCTTCCCAGAGGAAGAAGTCTGAGTGGTGACGTCTGAAAGGTTGTTGATTCGAATCTGGCTGGAAGTGCCACAGTTACCCATGTGTAAAAATGGGTACCTGACTTTTTCTGGAGCTGGGAAAGGAAAGGTGGCCAGACATGATACTTTCACATCAGCTTCTATTGTGCTGTCAGATCAACGAAAATACTGGCTCAGTATCCCCAATATGTCTCTATGACATAACATACTTATAGATGCTATTACCTTTTTTTGTCTGGGTAGATGTCACACGAATGATGGTGGTTGATGATTCTTGGTTGTCTGGTTAGTTAGTTTCACCTTTTCTGTCATTAGTAAGTTATGTGATTATATTTTTTTAATGGATTATTTAACGGTAAGGTTGTGTGTGTTTGGTGGCTGATCAGCCGGTTCTCTCATTGGCTTGATGGTACAGAATTGGCAGGACTAAAATTAAGTGGATCCATCTCTACGCTGATGACAAGTCTAACAGACAGTACATCTATCTCTACGCTGATGACAAGACTAACAGACAGTACATCTATCTCTACGCTGATGACAAGACTAACAGACAGTACATCTATCTCTACGCTGATGACAAGACTAACAGACAGTACATCTGTCTCTACGCTGATGACAAGACTAACAGACAGTACATCCATCTCTACGCTGATGACAATACTAACAGACAGTACATCCATCTCTATGCTGATGACAATACTAACAGACAGTACATCCATCTCTACGTTGATGACAAGATTAACAGACAGTACATCTATCTCTACGCTGATGACAATACAAACAGACAGTACGTCTGTCTCTACGCTGATGACAAGACTAACAGACAGTACATCTGTCTCTACACTGATGACAAGACTAACAGACAGTACATCTGTCTCTACGCTGATGACAATACTAACAGACAGTACATCTATCTCTACGCTGATGACAATACTAACAGACAGTACATCTATCTCTACGCTGATGACAATACTAACAGACAGTACATCTACAAGTTTAACAAAAAGAACCACGTTGCACAAATTCCGAGGAAAATAGAGCATGTTTTAGACATTTCACGGAAAATCTCGTATTCGCCTCGTTTTTCCTAGCCTGGTCTGCCTTGCCAGATTTTTTTTGCGCCGATGCTAAAAGGAAACTAAATCGGCTAATCAGGATCTATAGTTTATGCTCAGCCGACCAGCATGCCCTCCCTGCACACTCCGTCTGTTTGTAAAATACTTTTTTTTTAAACGCAGAGGCAGTTCGAGTGGATGAGGAAACAGAAGGGAGTGACTTTAAAAAAAAAAAAAGCATGCTGTTAAAAGTATGAAGATAATTTTTTTTGGGGGGGGGGGGGGGTGGGGGTGGGGGAATAAAACATCAATAGATGATTCAACACTTGTCTCTGTCATCACTAGCTGCTCCCTGATTTCTGAAAATGTAGAAACTTGTATCACATTTTCTTCCCTAAGTTTTTAAAACGTCTAGCCATGCTAAATCTGGGCACATGCCGCTATTTTCTCAGGCGGTCACATTTCTTCTGTGTAAGACCCAACCCCTCCCACCAGATATCAACTATGCAGATCTGCATCTGGTAGTTAGGGTGGGGTTTTTTTGCCCCGGGGAATGTTAAGAGATTTCGTCAAAGCTCGTCGATGAAGAAGAGACAACCTGGTGGTACCTGGCCTCCCCAGGCTGACCTGTGGGCGACCACTCTCGGCTAGCTACCCACAGCAAGCTCAAACAAACAAACAAACAAACAAACAAACAAACAAACAAACAAACCCTTGATAACATGGTGACAATTGTTTATTTCAAGCACGTTCACACCACAGTCCAGCCCCCGACCTACACGAGTACCCTCCAGTAACTGGACTCCTGACAGTCTGACTCCTGACAGTCTGACTCCTGACAGTCTGACTCCTGACAGTCTGACTCCAAACAGTCTGACTCCTGACAGTCTGACTCCTGACAGTCTGACTCCTGACAGTCTGACTCCTGACAGTCTGACTCCTGACAAGTATATAAAACAAAACACAAAAACTCACAAGATCTATGGGAGTCATGACCTAGAGGCCCCTCCCCCTCTTAGAGTGTCAGGAGTTTAATAGCACAGAAACACTTGTCTGAAGAGCATGAGAAGTACTTCCTCTGATGATCTGAAGGATTTGTGGTGTTGTTCCGCTCTGTACAGCAGAGAGTTTCAGCACAGTCCCTGGCTTATAAAACTCACCGTGTACACTGACTGAACTGTCATCAGGATCCAGAATGTCACGTCGCCGCCATCACTGTCCTGTTAGCCTGAGCGAGGGTTCGTTGACTTGTTAAAACAATCACGGGCTCATTCAGGTTCAAGATTTCTCGTGTTCACATAAATCTACAATTAGATAGTTCAGGCTCACGTAAAACTATAATTAGGTCACCAGGATTCCCATAAGCTCACATTCAAATGTTAAGGCAATATCACTGTAACAGGGATACTTAAACAGGTCAGGTTGACGCTGATGTACCTCCCAAGTTTCGAAATACAGACGATTCACACATAACACAGTCTCTGAGATCACTGACCTGCTCACTACACACACTAGTTTGCTGCCCCAGACCGGTAATGTCTCTAAAACAGGTTCCTGGTAATGACAAATGTGATATTCACCTGAGTCTTAACAAAGCACAAGTTTAACAAGCATCTGAACTCAGCGCCCCCTCCCCCTCCCCTTGCTGCTGGAAGAAGCCGACAGCCCTCCCGCAGTGTTGAGGTCATTAGTGAAACGTTTCCACCATCGATACTCACCCTGGCTCAACCATTGATACTCACCCTGGCTGACATTATATATATATATATATATATATATATATATATATAATATATATATATATATATATATATATATTCAAGTAACATATATATGATGTTTTGAAATTCGGATTGTACGTCCATCTTTGTACACAAATCAGTAAACATGATCTCATTGTTTGCTTTGGTCAGTTCTACCATAAATCAGAACGGCGTGCTGCAGTCCAATGATGAACGTAGGGCTCGCTGTTTCTTTCTTTTTTTTTCTGAGTTGTTAATTCCTCAGAACTGCATGGCAATCCTTAAGGATTATAATTTGATAACGTTTCTAAAATATCATCCATCAAATTAAAGCCAGCTAGTAACAACAACCAGCCATCTCCCTCTCTCTCTCTCTCTCTCTGAACCTTAAGTGCCCAGGGCACATGGGGCTTCCGCAAGGCTTTTCCACAAATGCTTGTCCTTCGCCTTTTTTTCTGCTCTTGCCCAGGTGAGCCCTCTATTGCTCAATATCCTTTCTGTTGTTCTTCTCCATGTCTCTTTTGGATATATAATTAACCAGCCATCACTTACATAATTATTCTGATCCCAGGGCTAACGCCAATCAACCTCATGTGATGATTAATTTCCATGGAAACAGATCTGTAAAATATCTCTGCTTGTGAACTTCCTTTTACGTATGAACGTTTTCTGACGGCCATTCATGACTTCGTGGACTCCGTATCAAGCCGCTCATTGCCCCACTTATTTGTATCTACTCAATGTGTACAGGTATGAAATTCTAAACATTCGATCTATAAAAGTGATGTCCCCGAATATAGTTCTTACCTACATGTCAATCTTTTACCTCTTTTTATATTAGCTGGGGATGAAATACGTCTCAGTACAAGTTTATCGATTCTTCGAACGTGTTTTTATCGTGCGTTGGTGGCTAAGTCACTGTACAGGGAAGTCGAAACTCTAGGTTGAAGAGAAGTTTTGACATTAAAGCCACAGTGTTTCAGACAGACGTAAATGTACAAATATATAACAGGCTGGGAGATCTTAAACAGCGAGTTTCTAACATGAGAGAATTTCCAGAAGTGAATAGCTTCCAACGTCAGAGAGTTTCAAACATTAGTTTTAACCCTGATTGTTAAGCCATCTACGAGATTAATAACTTTGATGTCCCATGAACCCTTATTGGAAAAAATAAAATTAGGCAGATTTTGAAAAGGTGAAGATTCAGTAGGATGTTAGCAGAGAGACAGAGAAGTTGAAGATTTAATAAATGTTAGAAGAACTAGACTAGTATATCAATATTAACAGAGATAAAGGACTGAATGTAGGAAGCGAATAGAGCTAGTGAATGTTAGACGAGATAAAGAAGTGTATAAAGAGTTAATAAATGTTAACAGAGACGTAGAAGTGGATGAAACGTTAATAAATATAAGAAAATGTCCGTAGATCTAGATGGAAGTAAATAATTAATAAAATGCTACTGGAAGTTAACCAGAGATGGTTACTGTAGGTTAGACAAACATAATCTGGACAAGAAATTAGTTTCTTTACCTTGACAGAGAGAGAGAGAGAGAGAGAGAGAGAGAAAGACTGAGAGAGAGAGAGAAAGACTGAGAGAGAGAGAGAGACAGATTCAGATAGATAGAAATTGAGAGACAGACAGACAGACAGACAGACAGACAGACAGAGACAGACAAAGAAACAGAGATTGAGAGAGAGACAGATAGAGAGAGAGCGTCATTACTGGGAATACTTGTGACAGAAAAGTGCACCATAAACAAACAATGCAAATAAATTCCAGTTTAAAACTTATAAATTGAACCGAGTAAGACTATACCACTTTCTTATCTTGTTCTGCACCGAGTATATAAGACTTACAGGTAAAGGTAACCCGGTCATGCCTTAGAGGCACATAGGGATATGGTGTTAGTGCCCATGTGCGCGTGTATGATGTCTTATATTTGGGATATGGGGGCTCGCCGCCAGAACATTTGTCTGTGATAATTTTGATTTCAGATTTCAAGAGAACCTCTCAAGATGCACGAGTAAGTTGCTGACTGATTACTTTTCTGGTTCTTGATCTGATTACTCACACTCTATTCGCACCAGACCACTTAATTTCAAACTCTGTGTCTCCAGATGGCCAGAGGTATTACGCCTAATTTAGAAAAGAACCCAACTTTTTTCATTAAACTTACAGCTCACTAAGTGTAACGTAGACTGTAAGAATGCTGTACATTATGATTGATCAACAGTGCGGTGAGAGAAATATGCGTGGACAGATAGTCAGAACAAAACTGACAACAACCTACATAGACTTGTAAAAGTTTGGCTCTTCGCCTTAGCCCATCAAACAACACTCACGACATGTGAACATTTTTTGTTATCAAACACTGCAGCAGGAATCTTTTGCTGACGTATGACGCAATGATTATTTTTGGCATTTACGGCAGTTTACAACTTTGATCTTCATCTGACGGAACAAACCGTGCGACTGTAGGTGTATTTTTATTTCATTATTTATATTTGAAACCCTTTAAGCGGGTCGTGGGAGGCAAAGAATGGATCTTCCTGGCATGCTCAGTTGTTGTACAAAGCCAGACGTACTGCTATCATGGCCATGAGCATAAATATTTCATTCATTTCCTTCCAGCTGTGCTCAGAGGCGTCTAATGAGTCATTCATGTCCGTACTTGTTTACCCCGAACAAATTTTGTTTACCTAAAAAAAATCACCCTTGCAAAACGTGATGGATACTTTATTTATATAGAGCAAGAAATTGTGTACTTAAAATACATTTTCCTTTTAGCGATTTGGTAGTATCCCTAGCTACTGGTAGTATCCCTAGCTACTGGTAGTATCCCTAGCTACTGGTAGTACCCCTAGCTACTTTACATGCATACTCAAATATTCTGGTAGCTGTCCCAACTCTTTCCTTTCTGTCGGACGTTTTTGTCGGTATTTGTAATCGTCGGGAAGATATTTGTTCATTTCGCAAGACAGGCTACTGAGTGCTGGAACAGTTTTGTGCCTGCAGGTAGAACCCTCACTCCCTGTTGGCAGTTTTAGTTTTCTTTTTTAGCTGGTCGTTACGAATTTATAACACGCATCATCGCTGTTTGCTTTGGTGTCGAGAAAGCCTGGTCTTGTGTCTGTCCGCTTTCTACATGAGGACTGCTCTAATTGTTGCTTGCTGCCACTATCGATCATCAAATGTTTGTTCCACCTTAGAGGGCCATGTACCTGTGGCTTTAGAGCAATCCCATAGTACGCAGTACCACCCCTCTCCCTTTTCTCCTCCTCCCCAACCCCCGAGTTGGGAAGATCCGAGGGGAGGGGAGGGGAGCAGTGGTGAAAAACGAGCAGAAAAGAACATCAGGACTAAGTGATCGAATTTTTTGTGGGGGTGGGGGGAGCCGATAGAGATGTGTCTTTCCGGGCGGGAGGGAAAGTTTGAAAACGTTTGGGAACCACTGTTTTAGTGTAATGGGAGCCACTATTTTAGAGTGTACTGGGAAGCACTGTTTTAGAGTGTACTGATAAGGATTATTTTGGAGTGTAACTGAGAAGCACTAGTTTAGATTGTACAGGGAAGCACAGTTTTAGATTGTACAGGGAAGCACAGTTTTAGATTGTACTGGGAAGCAGTTATTCAGAGCGTACGTTCCATATTCTCCACTCACCAAGGTTGATGTGTGCAAGACAGCGCAGATGTCTATGAATCTTTCGGTACATAACAAAACACATAACAGTGACCTGGGGCAGTGGGAACTGACCTTTTTATTTGATCTGACTGCTTCAGCTTATACATGGGACCGTAAACAATGGGGCCAATATTCATATGAGCATTTGTTTATATTTTGTGTGCGCTGACTGCAGTGCAGTGTGCCACTTTGCAGGCAAGCAATCCAGGATTTCAGAGACAGTTTTCCCAGTGCTATAACAATGTGTCCAGTCCTACTACCTTGCCATGAGAATGGTGCGAGGGGGACCCTTTGTTCGATCGGTTGTGGCCGTCCTACCAATGCCCTTTTAGCATCTTTCCCAGCTATTTCCGTTTAATTTGTACTTTACCTTCATGTGATCAGTCATATTTCTTTGTAAACGTTTATGTGATCTCACAAGTTTTTTTCTTCTTAAACATCTCTGTTTCATCTCACTAGCTTTTCGCCATAGACATATTGTCTTGCTAAACAAGTTTTCTTAACTAACATCTGTGGCATCTGCAGTTACTGAACTGACGTCTATCTGACTTATTTTTTGTTGTGTTTTTTTTTTTTTTATTTCACTGACGTCTGTGTGAGCATTAATTTTTTATCTCACTGATATATCAAGCTATAGCCAACTATCTATTAATGGTCGCCTCATTGGTCTCCAACTTTCTATCAATGGTCGCCTCAGTGGTCTCCAATTCTATTTTAATGGTCGCCTCAGTGGTCTCTAGTTTTGTTTTATAGGTCGTCTCAGAGGTCTCCACTTTCTTTCATCCTGACTCAGTTATATCCATTTTCTGTTTTATGGGCGCCCTGCGGTCTCTCGTTTACCATTCGTTCTGCATGGCTGACCACAGTTAAACTGCTGCAGTTTACGGTCTGGAGTTATATTGATAAATTTTCTACATCTGAAGGTAATCAGTTCGTTTTTTTAAAAATAATTAATCTCAGTTATTGAAATATCTGTTGTCTGATACCCTCGTCTTTGGTGCTCCCAAACCGACATATCATCCCGAGGTAACAGAATTTCTGGTAATGTTTTCAGCATTTTCATTTATTCGCTGTATTTAGTTCATTTCTGTTTTTGCTGCTGTCTTCTGCTGGAACATTTATTGATTTTATTTGTTTTTGTGCACTATTTGTGACGTTATAGCCGTCTTTTTGCTTTCTAGCTCTTGTGAGATTGCTCCTAGTATCCATTTAGTGCCCTCCTCAGCACTGTTTAAATTCTGGGATAATTTATTTTTTTCTCTAGACTATGTTCAATTATATCATGTGTTGAAACTGTTGACGCAATCGGGTTTTTGGTGGTAAAGACCATGATCACTGCAACACACTGGTTGTGTCACTTATTTACGGCACACTAGTTGTGTCACTTATTTATTAGTCACCGTTTGTGTCACTTATTTACATCACACTGTTTGTGCCACTTATTTATAAGTCACTTGTTGTGTCGCTTATTTACAGCACACAAGTTGTGTTACTTATTTATAAGTTACTGGTTGTGTCACTTATTTACAGCACACTAGTTGTGTCACTTATTTACAGCACACTAGTTGTGCTACTTATTTATGACTCACTGGTTGTGTCACTTATTTACAGCACACTAATTGAGTCTTTTATTTACAGCACATTAGTTGTGTATTTTATTTACAGCACACTAGTTGCGTCACTTATTTATGAATCACTGGTTATGTCACTTATTTACACGTCACTGTTTGTGTCACTTATTTACAGCACACTAGTTGTGACATTTATTTTTTAATTGATCGGTAATTGGCTGTGTTTAAATCTCGAGTGGATGGTGTAAGCGTTTGACCGTTCTTCTGAGCTTGATCAGAACTGCAGCTACAATCTTCTACAGTGGATCAGAACTGCAGCTACAATCTTCTACAGTGGATCAGAACTCCAGCTACAATCTTCTACAGTGGATCAGAACTGCAGCTACAATCTTCTACAGTGGATCAGAACTGCAGCTACAGTCTTCTACAGTGGATCAGAACTGCAGCTACAGTCTTCTACAGTGGATCAGAACTGCAGCTACATTATTCTGCAGTTGATCAGAACTGCAGCTATATTATTCTACACTTGATCAAAACTGCAGCTACATTATTCTACACTAGATCAGATCCGTTCTCCAGTCGTGAACAAATTCGTCAGACTTTTCATCTTATCCTGAAGTCCTGCACTTTTTCCCTAGTCACTACATTGTGTATATATGAGGAATGTTGTATGTTTAGGAAAGGAAAAAAATGTTTAGCTGTTGAATCACGCAAGGCACATGGTATTATTGCTGATATGTCAGTGGAGCAGCGTGTCTGCCAAATGATGAATGGGCCCAGTATGAAGTATGGCTTCCTTTCTTCCCTGGTTTCTTGTTCTCACTCATATAGCTGAGTTGACTGGAGCTATTCTGTACTGGATGGAAACACTCATAAAAAGAGTGCACAAGCCGTTTCGCTGCTTAGATGCCTTACATGAATTGTACATTTAAAGGAATGTTAAATCTGACATGCATCCTTGTTCCATTACAGAGCTGGATAACCGAAACCTGACTGCCTCTTATGCACTGCAGATCAATATTACACCGCGCGAAGATGGTAATAATAAAGCTAATTCTGCAAAATGCGAAACAGATGTGGACATTTTCGATACAATGCTCAAGCCATAGACATCAGCTATGATGTTGTCAGAGCACACAGTTTCTTGGTCTGTATGTTTGTTCTCGTCAGTTTTATTCTCTGAGTTCCTCATCAAAAATCGTCTTCCTTTTTCGTGTCTGCTTTTGATTTTCTTCTAGTGAGTGTCAGGGCGAGGAGAGTAGATTGTAGGCCGGCTCCACGCAGCTCTAGTCGACATATAAATAAAATGGATAGATGTCAGATAAGACATTTATCTTGTGAATATGAAATTAAAGATTTTCCTTCTTTCTTTCTCTGCAAGCTGGTGTTCTTTGTGACCGATGCAGTGACGATATTGAGGCTCAGGATCGTATCGGATAGGGAGAGGGTTACAGTGGCTACTCCTTTTCAGTCCACAATTGGAGCTGAAAGCCAGGAAGTGTGCAATATCTTTTTTAGCAAACTCCATCACCATGGCAACTCTGGTGGTTCCTGCCTGGGTAACCAGGCTAGGCCTGTTACAGGGGTACCGATGGAGAGCAGGGACAGGGTCTTGGTCAGCTATGATTCTCCAGTGGGTCGCTAACTGCCACGTCCAACAGTGTCTTCGTTTCCTCACACAACTGTCAGTGGATTCAAATAAAATAGGACTGCTCATGTAAAACCAGCCTAGTGCATATATAAGATGAACGTTGAGTTCGAGGCAGGTGAATGCAGGATACCAGATAAAAAACATTTTAAAGTAACATTCCCCCCCCCCTCACTACTTTGTGTTGAACAAGTTACGGTTGAGTTCTTCAAGTTGTGTCAGATAAAACCTGCTCTTAGGAAAACTAAACTTATTAATAGGTTCTTTGTGCGATGAACCTGGAATCGTCACAAGATGTGGTCTTTTCTATTTCTTTATATATATATATATATATATATTAAGAATTAGAAAAATATTTTGGCCAAACACCATAAGAAATAACATCTTATTGGCAGAGATGCAGATGAAGCCACTGACAACAATTATTGAGGAAAGACGCTGGCAATGGTTGGGACATGTGCTCCGAATGACTGACAACTCACTACCAAAAATAGCACTAAGATGGACACCACAGGGGAACAGAAGTAAGGGTAGACCAAAAGAGACATGGAGAATAACAACAGAAAGGATGTTGAGCAAAAGAGGGCTCACCTGGGCAAGAGCAGAAAAAAAGGCGAAGGACAGGCATATGTGGAAAACCCTTGCGGAAGCCCCATGTGCCCTGGGCACTTAAGGTTCAGAAAGATATATATATATATATATATATATATATATATTGATTATTTCTTCTTTCGTTCAGTTTTCTTTTTATTTATATCTTTCTGTGAATTTCATTTCTTTGCTTCTTGTTTTTTTTCATTCCTGCAGTACTTTCTTTTTTCTTTCTTTCTTTTCTTCATTTTTTTCTTCTTCCTTTCTCTCTGTCTCCTCTCTCTCTCTCCCCCCTCTCTTTCATTTTTTCCTTTGTTTTTTTTTATTAGTTTTGTTCGTTCTTCCTTTCCTTATTCCTTTTTTGTAAAACTATTTATTCCTTTTCTATTACGTTTTTACTTTAGTGATTGAGGAATCCTATTTTGATAAAAGCCAGAAAATGTGAGCAATCAGGACTGAAAGACAAGCAGTGCAGTCAATAGTGTCCTGTCATTTCAGTGTTAGAGCAACAAATCGCGGGACAGATCCGAACAATCGGCCAGTATTTGAAAGAAACAAAAAAAGAAAGAAAGCATTTAAAAGAAAGAAAGAAAGAAAGAAAAAGAGAGAGAGAGAGAAATTATTTGAAAGAAAGAAAGAAACACAGAAAGAAAGAAAGCATTTCTGGGAAAGAAAGAAAGAGTTTATTAGAAAGGAAGAAAGAAAATTAGCATTTAAAAACATTGAACATCAGCTATTGAACAGTACACTGTGAGTGTACGACAAGAAAAACGCGATAATCGTGTAAAATTTCCCTTGTACAGGACACCACTTTTAAGTGGAAAATAGACGGGAAAAAAAATCCGGATTATTCTTGTATCTTTGGCATTTGAGAAATTATTACACGAGTGTGTCTTTAACTTGGTCTGCACTGGCTGCAACCGCTTGACCGTCATCGAATTCTTTCATCTTTCTGTTAGGTTATTCGCTGATTGGAATCTCATCGAATTTCTCTCTGGTGCGCCGTTCAATCTTTGATTCCATTGTGCGCTGGTTTATTGATTTTTCCAGTGAAAGTAAACAACAAGGCAGAGGCGTTTCGTTCTTGGGTGGAGAGGGCAGGCTGTAATTACTTTTTATTTGTTTCACTTCTGATTAATTTGACGGCCATGATTGTTATGGGCTTTGTTAAACCCGATGTTCGATGGTCCACATGGACTGATCAGCTTTTAGAAACCTGCGGACAGGTTTCGGAACGAACAGTTCACTTCAGGCTGTGCTTTAGTACAACATGGCAGCGTTTATACCTGAAGTTTAACTCCTATAAAATACCGTGGTCCATTTAAACGGCTTTAAGAAAAAAAAAATAACTGCAAACTTATGGTTTTGTTCCACATTTGAGAGCTCGTATTTTTATACTCTCGTAAATGCTGAGAGAGGCGCCTCGGCGATGTAGTGGTTAGCGACCTTGCCTGCCAATCAGTGTTCCTGGTTCGATTTCGCACTCGGGTGGAATTTTTTTCGGACAGACCGCCATCGGTGGTTTGGGGGGGGGGGGGGTTGGGAAGAGACAGCCTCATAATATGAAGAAACAAAGATATCGAGGCAAGGTTCTGGTGAGCAGTACATTATAAAGTGTACTACGAGAAAAGCGTGATGCTCATGTAAAATTCTGACCCGACTTTTGAGTTTTAAGATAGTCCCTAAGTCCCTACCTCAAGTGCTGACACAGCCTAGAAATGTGAAGGCACTAACACTTCGCACCTCCTACGGCGTGCGAATGCTACGGGACTTGGATTAGAAAAGAACTCAGAATAGGAGAAAATATGGCATCCGTGTTCTTTGATAAAAAGAAAAATTCGTGCTGTTGTTGATGTGGTTGACAGGCACATAGGTAAAAAGTTTTAAATTGTAAGAAATCATCATCCTGTGACGTTTTCCTCCGAGAAGTCCAACTGCAAGTGGTTTCCAACTTGCTCAGCTTCTTGCTCTCACAACGCATCCAGCCAAACTGACACTTGTCCATCTCAAGATGTTGACCAGTACATATCATTGTTGTCTCATGTCTATTGTTCAGTCAGTCAGTTGCATGTCCCTTGTGGAACTTTGCCTCCCTAACAGCTCTCCTACAAGCCCCTCGGTTGTGAGCAAGATGCCCTGCTGCTGGTGCATCCATTTGCAGATTATCAAAGACGTCTTGTAGCCATTTTCGTCTTGGTCTTCCTCTCTTTGTTTTTCCCATTATGTACCCTTCCAAGACTGCCTTCTCTCATGGCGTTTAATGTGTCCAAAATATTTAAGTTTTCTCTGTTTTAATCCTTTATACTAGCCAACCTTCTTCAGTATTAAGTTCTTGTAGTATGGATATATTTGTTCTTTTTTGTGTCCATGATATTTGAAGAACTCTTCTGTAGCATTTACATTCAAAGGCATTTATGTGTTTCTCAGATGTTTTGTTAAGTGTCCGGGTCTCACAGGCATATGTTGCGATGGGAAAGATGCATGCCCTTAAAAATCTTATTTTTGTAGTTCTGTCTGTTCCTCTCCACAACTTTTTAGTTGTTTTACTTTTTGAAGAGCGATATATGTCCTCCTTTTAATTTCCCTCATTGTATCTCCAGTATTAGTTAGTAATGATCCAATATATTCAAATCTCTCCACCTCTTCCAATTTTTCCTCATTGATACATATTTCAAATGCCTTGTTTGTTTTGTCAGTTGTCATCAATTTAGTTTTTCCTCGCATTAAAATAGAGGTTGTCTAAAGTTAGTTGTAGTTTATTTTGTATATACTAGCCCTACAACACTGTCTTCTGTCGCTTTACAGTGCCTGAGATTCGTTGTTTCTTATTTGAAAATATTTTCAGCACCTTTCTTTATAGTTCATGGACAATGCAAAAAATATTGTACTTCGCCTTTTTTTGCGGTGATTCAACGATACTCCAGTATTTTATTCTTATTTGTTCGTGTTACACATGTGTCTATGCCAGTGCTTCTAAACCTACCCCACTCCCCAAGATTCCATTTTTTTTCAACCCAGGCTGTTCCCGAATCCTCCGCTATATATTAAACCATCAACTAGAAACAATTTCTACCACTATGCATTCTTCCTTCCATGGAAGGACTTCTCCCCTTAGACTTGAAGTTCCTTCCCAGTGAGCCGCTTGTCTCCTCGTAGACAGTCACTGCTCTATAGGATAACTCTGAACCAATTTTAGCTTTTCTGTCGGACATGATGCGCTTTTAAGTGAACATGCACCACTTCTGAGTCAGAACGCACAGCTTCCGAGTAACATGCATCATTCTGAATGAACTTTTTCCAAGCGAACAAGCACCGCTCTGAGTGAACCTGAACCACAGATGAGTGAATTTGAATAATTTCTGAGTGAACATGCTCCACTTCTGAGTGAATGTGAACTATTTGTGAGTAAACATGCATAACTTCTAGGTAGACCTGCAAAACCTCTAGGTAGACCTGCATAACTTCTAGGTAAACATGCATAACTTCTAGATAGATATGCATAACTTCTAGATCTTATCTTATATACTTCCCGTGCCGTTAAACGTTACATAGGGCTCGCAAGGTAGTTCACCAAGTTTTCCTGTTTTCGGCGAGCTTTTCTACCTCATCAAGGGGTTTTATGCCTATTAGTTTGGCCTCTCTTAACAATGTCCTCTTTAGAGTTTCCCGTGGTCTGCCTCTTTTCCTTCGGCCTGTTGTGCTCCACTTGATGCCGAGTATTTTCCTTGGGCATTTGTATTAAAAACAGTCTAATTTATTGCCTATTTCTTTAGTTGTTTTCCAGCATTCGCATGCGTAAATGAGGGTGAATATTACATTTGAATTGAATAGTCTTAACTTGGTTTTTTGTGTTCATACTCGTATCTTCTAAATGCCATCTAACTTCTAGACAGACATGCATAACTTCTAGACAGACATGCATAACTTCTAGACAGACATGCATAACTTCTAGATAGACATGCATAACTTCTAGATAGACATGCATAACTTCTAGATAGACATGCATAACTTCTAGATAGACATGCATAACTTCTAGATAGACATGCATAACTTCTAGATAGACATGCATAACTTCTAGATTGCATAACTTCTAGATAGACATGCATAACTTCTAGATAGACATGCATAACTTCTAGAGAGACATGCATAACTTCTAGATAGACATGCATAACTTCTAGAGAGACATGCATAACTTCTAGATAGACATGCATAACTTCTAGATAGACATGCATAACTTCTAGATAGACATGCATAACTTCTAGATAGACATGCATAACTTCTAGGTAAACGAACGAACAATATTTTCGAACGATTAATAATCGGGCACGCGCGCCCCTGTTACATTATGTTCCTCATCATACAGCTTTCACTCAGTCACAGTCATTCAGCTTTTGTTACAGAACATAATATGAACGAAGGAAGAACTACAAAATAATATAAATAAATAAACCGTCTGTTGTCCATACACTTCACACTCTGATTTATGTAAGTACATGAAATAAACTTAAGTTACATTCTCACATTCATAAAAAAAAAACGTACAAATTTATAGAAAAGCAGTATAAGAGAATCGAAAATCAAGTACAACATTCTTTAGATTAAACTAATTTAGACTTTGACAGTACATATACCTATACCTTTAATATACACAAATACTTGTGAGCACGCGACATTTCTATGTGAATTATACACAAATTCTTGTGAGCACGCGACATTTCTATGTGAATTGAGTCCTCAGCTTGAATTAATGACGAAGACATAAATAACCTATGATATGATAACATAGGCAGAGAGTACATAAATAACCTATGATATGATAACATAGACAGAGAGTACATAAATAACCTATGATATGATAACACAGGTAGAGAGTACATAAATAATCTATGATATAATAACACAGGTAGAGAGTACATAAATAACCTATAATATGATAACACAGGTAGAGAGTACATAAATAACCTATAATATGATAACACATGTAGAGAGTACATAAATAACCTATAATATGATAACACAGGTAGAGAGTACATAAATAACCTATGATATGATAACACGGGTAGAGAGTACATAAATAACCTATAATATGATAACACAGGTAGAGAGTACGTAAATAACATATAATATGATAACATAGGTAAATAGTACATAAATAACCTATAATATGATAACACAGGTAGATAGTAACAACCTGGGAGTAAAACTCACCTTTCCATCTCTTTTCTAACCACTTAAACCCTTTTGTCAATATCTGTCGGAAGCCGGGACTCCGAAAAGAATTTTGCAAGGCTCTTCTCCTTCTGCTCATACAAATCCCGCACTTATCCTATTCATTCCCATTTCTGTTTTCATCCATTATACACATGGCCGTCTTAACAGCGTTGTGGGCCCCGGGAGAGGCAAAGCAGTGGGGTCCCTATCTACACTAGCCATTATTTAACCCATATAAAGAATAGTTAAACTGGTAATATTTGAATCATGTGACCGTTGGGCAACTGCCCAGTGTGCCCTAGCGTTAGGACCGTACTGACTGGGTCCTACATGAAGTCCTCCGGACCCTACTCGGAGCAATGTATCGGCTGGAGTCCCCACTTACTGAGCTTGGATGGAAGTATACTTTAGTTGTATAAAAGTCGTATTAGCTAGAGCAGTCACTGGCAAGTAAATATCATAGGCGATAATACAAATCTCTTTGTTCTTCAACCTGTGGTAAATGACATTATCTCTGATACTGTGAATGCCGCACATCTTGAGTTGTTTACCATCAATTATATGGTCAAGAAACAATGCCGTCGTGTCGGATATGGAGTATGCTTTCATGCTTTTGGTTTTTTTTTTATTCCAGACGTGGAAGTAATAATAAGATTTTCGCTAGGCTTCAGTTTATGGAGAACCAAAAAAAAAAGGTTATCTGCTACCGGCACAACAGAATACCATGTTATCTGCTACCGGCAGCAACAGAATGACAGGTTATCTGCTACCGGCAGCAACATAATGCCATGTTATCTGCTACCGGCAGCAACAGAATGCCAGGTTATCTGTTACCGGTAGCAACAGAATGCCATGTTATCTGCTATCGGCAGCAACAGAATATCATGTTGTCTGCTACCGGCAGCAACAGAATGCCAGGTTATCTGCTACCGGCAGCAACAGAATGCCAGGTTATCTGCTACCGGCAGCAACAGAATGCTAGGTTATCTGCTACCGGCAGCTACAGAATGACAGGTTATCTACTACCGGAAGCAACAGAATGCCAGGTTATCTGCTACCGGCAGCAACAGAATGCCATGTTATCTGCTACGGACATCAACAGAATGCCATGTTATCTTGCTACCGGCATCAACAGAACGTCATGTTATCTGCTACTGGCAACAAAACATCGATTGCGTTAATTAAAATTAACACCTCATATAGCAGTTAGCTGACGTTGCGCCTGATAATGTGTTACTGAAGTTAGTTGTTGACCTAATAGTTTAGCTGACCTTGGCCTGATAATGTGTTACTGAAGGTAGTTGTTGACCTAATAGTTTAGCTGACGTTGCGCCTGATAATATGTTACTGAAGTTAGTTGTTGACCTAATAGTTTAGCTGACCTTGGGCTTGATAATATATTACTGAAGTTAGTTGTTGACCTAATAGTTTAGCTGACGTTGCGCCTGATAATATGTTACTGAAGTTAGTTGTTGACCTAATAGCTTAGCTGACCTTGGCCTGATAATGTGTTACTGAAGGTAGTTGTTGACCTAATAGTTTAGCTGACGTTGCGCCTGATAATATGTTACTGAAGTTAGTTGTTGACCTAATAGTTTAGCTGACCTTGGGCTTGATAATATATTACTGAAGTTAGTTGTTGACCTAATAGTTTAGCTGACGTTGCGCCTGATAATATGTTACTGAAGTTAGTTGTTGACCTAATAGCTTAGCTGACGTTGCGCTTGATAATGTGTTACTGAAGTTTAGTTGTTGACCTAACAGTTTAGCTGATCTTGCGCTTGATAATATGTTACTGAAGTTAGTTGTTGACCTAATAGTTTAGTTGACGTTGCGCCTGATAATATGTTACTGAAGTTTAGTTGTTGACCTAATAGTTTAGCTGACGTTGCGCCTGATAACATGTTACTGAAGTTAGTTGTTGACCTAATAGTTTAGCTGACCTTGGGCTTGATAATATGTTACTGAAGTTAGTTGTTGACCTAATAGTTTAGCTGACGTTGCGCCTGATAATATGTTACTGAAGTTTAGTTGTTGACCTAATAGTTTAGCTGACGTTGAGCCTGATAATATGTTACTGAAGTTTAGTTGTTGACCTAATAGTTTAGCTGACGTTGCGCCTGATAATATGTTACTGAAGTTTAGTTGTTGACCTAATAATTTAGCTGACGTTGCGTCCTGATAATGTGTTACTGATGTTTAGTTGTTGACCTAATAGTTTAGCTGATGTTGCGCTTGATAATGTGTTACTGAAGTTTAGTTGTTGACCTAATAGTTTAGCTGACGTTGGCCTGATAATGTGTTACTGAAGGTAGTTGTTGACCTAATAGTTTAGCTGACATTGCGCTTGATAATGTGTTACTGAATGTAGTTGTTGACCTAACAGTTTAGCTGATCTTGCGCTTGATAATATGTTACTGAAGTTAGTTGTTGACCTAATAGTTTAGTTGACGTTGCGCCTGATAATATGTTACTGAAGTTTAGTTGTTGACCTAATAGTTTAGCTGACGTTGCGCCTGATAACATGTTACTGAAGTTAGTTGTTGACCTAATAGTTTAGCTGACCTTGGGCTTGATAATATGTTACTGAAGTTAGTTGTTGACCTAATAGTTTAGCTGACGTTGCGCCTGATAATATGTTACTGAAGTTAGTTGTTGACCTAATAGTTTAGCTGACGTTGAGCCTGATAATATGTTACTGAAGTTAGTTGTTGACCTAATAGTTTAGCTGACGTTGCGCTGATAATATGTTACTGAAGTTAGTTGTTGACCTAATAATTTAGCTGACGTTGCGTCCTGATAATGTGTTACTGATGTTTAGTTGTTGACCTAATAGTTTAGCTGATGTTGCGCTTGATAATGTGTTACTGAAGTTTAGTTGTTGACCTAATAGTTTAGCTGACGTTGGCCTGATAATGTGTTACTGAAGGTAGTTGTTGACCTAATAGTTTAGCTGACATTGCGCTTGATAATGTGTTACTGAATGTAGTTGTTGACCTAACAGTTTAGCTGATCTTGCGCTTGATAATATGTTACTGAAGTTAGTTGTTGACCTAATAGTTTAGTTGACGTTGCGCCTGATAATATGTTACTGAAGTTTAGTTGTTGACCTAATAGTTTAGCTGACGTTGCGCCTGATAACATGTTACTGAAATTAGTTGTTGACCTAATAGTTTAGCTGACCTTGGGCTTGATAATATGTTACTGAAGTTAGTTGTTGACCTAATAGTTTAGCTGACGTTGAGCCTGATAATGTGTTACTGAAGTCGTTGCTGACCTAATATTTAGCTGGTGTTGTGAGTGATGATGTGGTTGCTTGCAGAAATATCCAATGACTGTTGGCAAAATTATGTTATAATTATACCCGTGTCAGCGATGAGTAACAGCAAAGGTGAGAAAACAGTCAAGTCTCACTCCGGATGTTTGAGAAAGTTGTAATTTAAGAAGGAAAAAAACGGAGGACAGCCTTGTTGAGGGAGATTTATTTCAAGCCACTATTTCTGTGTCATGACCTACTTTCATGACAGCGCAAATAAAGAAAAACCCAATCTACTGAAAAAGAAGGGGGGGGGGAGCGGGGATTTAAGATGGCCGAGTGGATTGTACGCTATTTTACATGGCTAAGCCACGTTTGCTACCGGAGTCAGTGGTTCGAGCCCCAGCAGTCCTCTTACTTTCTTTATCTCATATCTAAAAGTGCTCTGCCTATTACTTTTCTTTCTCTCATGTCTAAAGTGTTTTGTCTATTGTTATTTCTTTATCTCATATCTAAAATATGTGTCTATTATTTTACTTTCTCTCATATCTAAAGTGCTTTGTCTATTATTTTTTCTTTATCTCATATCTAAAATATGTGTCTATTATTTTACTTTCTCTCATATCTAAAGTGCTTTGTCTATTATTTTTTCTTTATCTCATATCTAAAATATGTGTCTATTATTTTACTTTCTCTCATATCTAAAGTGCTTTGTATATTATTTTTTTCTTTATCTCATATCTAAAATATGTGTCTATTATTTTACTTTCTCTCGTGTCTAAAGTGCTCTGTCTATTATTTTTCTTTCTCTCGTGTCTAAAGTGCTCTGTCTATTATTTTTCTTTCTCTCGTGTCTAAAGTGCTCTGTCTATTATTTTTCTTTCTCTCGTGTCTAAAGTGCTCTGTCTATTATTTTTCTTTCTCTCCTGTCTAAAGTGCTGTGTCTATTATTTTTCTTTCTCTCCTGTCTAAAGTGCTCTATCTATTATTTTTCTTTCTCTCGTGTCTAAAGTGCTCTGTCTATTATTTTTCTTTCTCTCGTGTCTAAAGTACTGTGTCTATTATTTTACTTTCTCTCATATCTAAAGTGCTTTGTCTATTATTTTTCTTTATCTCATATCTAAAATATGTGTCTATTATTTTACTTTCTCTCATATCTAAAGTGCTTTGTCTATTATTTTTCTTTATCTCATATCTAAAATATGTGTCTATTATTTTACTTTCTCTCATATCTAAAGTGCTTTGTATATTATTTTTTTCTTTATCTCATATCTAAAATATGTGTCTATTATTTTACTTTCTCTCGTGTCTAAAGTGCTCTGTCTATTATTTTTCTTTCTCTCGTGTCTAAAGTGCTCTGTCTATTATTTTTCTTTCTCTCGTGTCTAAAGTGCTCTGTCTATTATTTTTCTTTCTCTCGTGTCTAAAGTGCTCTGTCTATTATTTTTCTTTCTCTCCTGTCTAAAGTGCTGTGTCTATTATTTTTCTTTCTCTCCTGTCTAAAGTGCTCTATCTATTATTTTTCTTTCTCTCGTGTCTAAAGTGCTCTGTCTATTATTTTTCTTTCTCTCGTGTCTAAAGTACTGTGTCTATTATTTTTCTTTCTCTCGTGTCGAAAGTGCTGTGTCTATTATTTTTCTTTCTCTCGTGTCTAAAGTGCTATGTCTATTATTTTTCTTTCTCTCGTGTCTAAAGTGCTCTGTCTATTATTTTTCTTTCTCTCGTGTCTAAAGTACTGTGTCTATTATTTTTCTTTCTCTCGTGTCTAAAGTGCTTTGTCTATTATTTCTCGAATATTAACCATACAACGCTGTGCTTTAACCACATTACTGTAGCCATGAAACTAATGTGCTGAAAGATAGAAACAACTGGAAAATGGTTTGACCGTCGTCGTCGTCATCATCACCATCATCATCACCATCATCATCACCATCACCATCATCATCATCATCATCATCATCATCATCATCCCTCAACATTATTTTGCTTATGGACCATTAGTCCTAGGAATGATCCCAAACAAATAATGCAGAGAAAAACGTCTCCATCGAACACGATCTTCAGCCGTATTTGCTTAATTTATTCTTATCATTTGTCTTCATTGCATTTTGGAGCTCCCATCCTGTCTTATTTTGCTCCATTTTTATTTGTTCGTTTTAATGTCTCGCCTGTCTTATTTCTATCTCTACATTTCTTCTGTTTTATTTCTCACCTGTCTTATTTCTATCTCTACATTTCTTATGTTTTATTTCTCACCTGTCTTATTTCTATCCCTACATATTTCTTCTGTTTTATTTCTCGCCTGTCTTATTTCTATCCCTACATATTTCTTCTGTTTTATTTCTCCTCTGTCTTATTTCTCTTCTTTTTTATTTATTTCGTTTTATTTCTCCCATGCTGTATTTCTTCCTGTTTTATTTTTCCTCTGTCTTATTTCTCCCCATTTTTATTTCCCTCCTGTCCTGTCATATTTATCCTTATTTTATTTCTCCTCTACTTTATTTCGATTCATCTTATTTCTCCCTGTTTGTTTTTCCTCTGTCTTATTTCTCCCCATTTTTATTTCCCTCCTGTCCTGTCATATTTATCCTTATTTTATTTCTCCTCTACTTTATTTCGATTCATCTTATTTCTCCCTGTTTGTTTTTCCTCTGTCTTATTTCTCCCCATTTTTATTTCCCTCCTGTCATATTTATCCTTATTTTATTTCTCCTCTACTTTATTTCGATTCATCTTATTTCTTCCTGTTTTATTTTTCCTCTGTCTTATTTCTCCCCATTTTTATTTCCCTCCTGTCATATTTATCCTTATTTTATTTCTCCTCTACTTTATTTCGATTCATCTTATTTCTTCCTGTTTTATTTTTCCTCTGTCTTATTTCTCCCCATTTTTATTTCCCTCCTGTCATATTTATCCTTATTTTATTTCTCCTCTACTTTATTTCGATTCATCTTATTTCTCCCTGTTTGTTTTTCTCTGTCTTATATCTTCCCGTTTTATTTCTCATCAGACGTCTTTCTCTCGTCCTCATTTATCACCGTCTTATTTTTTGCTTGTCTAATTCCAATCTCGTCTTATTCCCTCCCTTCCCCCTTCCCCCATTGCCTTATTTCTACCCGTTTTATTTCTTTCCTATCTTATTTCTTCCTTGCCTTATTTCTTCCATGTCTTATTTCTCCTCGATTTGTGTCGTCACTGTCATTTTTCATCGTTTCATTTTTCATTTCTATTATTTCTACCCGATTTGTTTCCCCTTATCTTATTTCTCACCCGTCTCATTTCTTCTCTCGTCTTATTTCTCCTGCCTCGTTTTCCCCCATTTATTGTCCCTTGTCTTTTTTTTCTACCCATTTTTCTTGTCTCTTATCTTAATTCTCCGTCTTATCTTCCTTTTTGCTTTATTTCTCCCACGTCTTACTTTTATCCTGCGTTATTTCTCTCCTCCTTATTTTTATCCGGTATTTTTTTTTCTCCTCCTTATTTTTATCCGGTATTTTTTTTCTCCTCCTTATTTTTATCCGGTATGTTTTCTCTCCTCCTTATTTTTATCCGGTATTTTTTCTCTCCTCCTTATTTTTATTCGGCATTTTTTCTCTCCTCCTTGTTTTTATCCGGTATTTTTTTCTCCCGTCTTATTTTCCCCTATTCTGTTTCTCTGGTATATTAATGTTCCTTCTTATCTTTCTTTTGTCTTATTTCTCCCCTAACTTATCTATCCTCCTCTTATTTCTCCTGTCTTATTTCTTCCTATCAACCTTTGCCTTTCTCACTTCTTCTTAGCGGATTCTACTCTCTTCATTGCCATGATCATATTTGTGTAGTCAGGTAAGCTACATGGCTGTCTCTACTTTAATTTACCTCCAGCGTCCAATATTTTCTCATATATTTCCATGCCTTTTTTCTGTGATCTTTTTTCATGTTACCCTCAAGTCGATCCCACATTACACCGCAGAACTAAACTGACGTAAAGAAACCGTCGAAAGTTCGACCGCATGACGTATAGCACCACGTACACCTGTCATTTTTTGTTTTGTTTTGTTTTTTGTTGCGTCTCAGCAGAACATATTCCTACAGGTGGATGTTTGATGGTAAAACTGACTACCAGATGTCGCTTTCCTGGACTTGTGCGGCTTACTCTGCCAATATTCTTTTGGGATAATTGATGAGGGTGAGAGTAACCCAAGCCAGGTTCATGTTTCAAGGGCTGGTTTCCAATCAATACTGAAGTTTCGTCTCTTTGTCTCTCAGCATTTTCTGGCTTCTTGAAAGAAATTATGACCTCCTCTTGCTACGTAAACCAAAACACTCACAATTCTCTTGAACTGTCCACAAAGAAAGCGAGTCTCTAGCTTGGGAAAAATGCAGATATCAAATCAAGGAGAAATGTTACGTCAAAAACAATCTTGTCTGATATCTGAAATATTAGTTTGCTAACCGTCTGTGTTGTAACAAGAATGTACATGATTAAAAAAAAATAGTAAACAAAGAACTTTAGACATGAGAAAAAGAAAAATAGTGGACAGAGCACTCTAGATATGAGAGAAAGAACAATAGTGGACAGAACACCTTAGACATGAGAAAAAGAAAACTAGTGGACAGAGCACTTTAGACATGAGAAAAAGAAAAATAGTGTATAGAGCACTCTAGATATAAGAGAAAGAAAAATAGTAGACAAATCACTTTAGACATTAAGAAAGGAAAATAGTAGACAAAGCACTTTAGACATAAGAGAAAGAAAAATAGTGGACAGAGCACTTTAGACATGAGAAAAAGAAAAATAGTGTACAGAGCACTCTAGATATGAGAGAAAGAAAAATAGTAGACAAAGCACTTTAGACAATAAGAAAGGAAAATAGTAGACAAAAAGGAAAATAGTAGACAAAACCCTTTAGACATGAGAGAAAGAAAAATAAGAGGACTGCCTGGGAATGGAAACACTGACCCCGGTAGGCCAAACAGTCTCCTAGCCATGTAAAATAACGTACAATCCACTAGGCCATCCTACACCCCCCCCCTACCTCCCCCTCCCCCCACCCCCAATCACAGTGGCTGAGTATTTTTTTTTACTCGTATTGAAATCATGACATGACGGGACGAATAACAGACTGGTCAGAGTAGGTAGGTTCTTCATCAAAACTATGGTGACGGTTTCGTAATTACATTTGGTGAAAATGAATGCTAGGACAACTTAGCGTGGTCATTTGTATTATGTCTGTCTTGATGTTTCTTCATAGTAAACTGTCTTGATATTTCTTCATAAGAAAACTGTCTTATGTTTCTTCATAAGTAAACTGTCTTGATGTTTCTCGCATTGTAAATTGTCTTGATATTTCTATCATAGTAAACTGTTTTGATGGTTCTATCATAGTAAGTTGCCTTGATATTTCTATCATAGTAAACTGTCTTGATGTTTCTCCCATAGTAAACTGTTTTCATGTTTCTCCCATAGTAAACTGTCTTGATGTTTTTCTCATAGTAAACTGTTTTCATGTTTCTCCCATAGTAAACTGTCTTGATATTTCTCCCAGAATGACAGAAAAAAATGACAGAAAACTGCTGTATAATATAAATGATGACAAATTGTGTGGTGCTGTCTTTGTTGATTTCAAGAAAACCTTCGATATGACTGATCATGAAATTCTTTTTAAAAAAGCTGGAAGGTTATAGATTACACCCTGACCTAACAAAACGCATTACATCTTTTCTCTCAGGTAGTAAACAAGTAGTTTACTTTAGAAACAAAATATCTGACACTTCTGTGGTTGATATTGGTATTCCTCAAGGCTCCATTCTTGGTGCTCTTCTCTTTGCTATCTTTATTAATGACTTACCACTACATTTAAAACACTCTTCATGTTATCTTTTTGTTGATGACTGTACTGTTTACAACAGTGACTATGACATCAATAACCTAAAGACAACGCTCCAAAATTATATAAACAGTTTTATTAAATGGAGTAATAAAAATGTTATGTTGATAAACACTAACAAAACAAAATCCATGCCCATCACTACAAGATGGAAACTGCAGAATGCAACAAAACCTTCACTACAGCTTTGTGCTGGGACTAATGCAATAGAAAATGCTTATAAACATAAAACTCTAGGACTCATCATTGATCAGCCATTAACTTGGAATTCTCAGGAACATAACCTAACAAATTTGATTGCACAGAAAGTTTACCAACTAACCAAAGTTAAACACTTTATCGACAAAGACACAAGAAAAATATACTACATATCACACATACAAACACACTTAGATTACTGTTCCACAATCTGGGATGGATGCTCAATCTCAAACACAAAAATTATCCACTCATTTCACAAGCGAGCATTAAATCTGATTTGTGACAAACACCCAGTACAGATTGCAGATCAGCAACTCAAAATTCTACCTCTCAAATATGGAGTCATTTTTAACAAAGTTAAGCTTGTTCACAGAATTGTGTCGCACAATACTCCGCCTTACTTGTGATCACTATTTAAGTATAACACTAAACATAGCCAGCGTTTAAAAAACTGTCTTCTTCTTAAACCTAGGATTGATCTGTAAAAGAAAAGCCTTCCATACTCTGCAATACAGCCCTGGAATACCCTCCCCTACCATTTAAAATACATTAGTAATACTTCATCCTTTAACTCAAACATGTTTCATTATTTATCTCCTTGTCTCTCTCACAGTAAACTGCCTTGGTGTCTCTCTCGCAGTAAACTGCCTTGATGACTCTCTCTCTCTCTCTTTCATTAAACTGCCTTGATGTTTCTCTCTTTTCCACAGTAAGCTGCTTTGATGTCTCTCTCTCTCTCTCACACACACACAATAAACTGCCTTGATGTCTATCTCTCTCTCTCTCTCACAGTAAACTGCCATGATGTATCTCTCTCTGTCACATAGTAAACTACCTTGATGTCTCCCTCTCACAGTAAACAGCATTGATGCCTCTCTTTCAGTCAACTGCTTTGTTGCCTCTCTCAGTGGCAAGTTCTTTGATGCCTTTCCTTCAGTCAGCTGTCTTGTAATCTCGCTCACAGTCAACTGCTTTTATTTGTTATCGGGTTTACTCTCATAGTCTCTTGTTATCTGCGAAGGGATTTACAAATATCTTGTAATTAATCACTTGAAATTATCGGCTGGATCAATCACATCATAGAATTTACACGTGAAAACTTGTCAATCTTTGCAAATCATGTGCGACTAAATGTGATACCGGCCATCATGCCTTCAAAGAAGGCTTGGAGCCCTTTCTTTAAAAATGATAAAACATAATCTGTAGTATATTTTGTATATATGTAGTATATATAAGAAGATGGACATATGTCGGTCATGTGATGAGAAGAAACAATCAGAGAATCTCCAAACAAGCTATCAAATGGAACACAACAGGCCAAAGAAAAAGAGGTTGCACTACGTGAAACTCTAAAGAGGACATTGTTAAGAGAAACCAATTCAGTGGGCATAACATCCCTTGATGAGACTGAAAAACTCACCGAAGACAGGACATTTTGGCGAACTACCATGCGGGCTCTATGTGACGTTTAACGGCACGAGAAGGATGTAAGATGTAAGAAGTATGTTTTGTGAAGCCTTGATAGTTTAGCTTGTGTTATAATTTGTGGATGTTTCAAATTCTAACTAACCCAAAACAACGCTAGAGAGCTCGTGCAATGGTTGTTCTCACTTCAGCGTTTACAGGAACGGTCGCGCGCTGACGTATCTGCAACTTCTTCTCTAACAGTTTACTGCGTCGTCAGTGACAAAATGATGGACAGAATCTTCCATGTGGCCGTGCCAGGTAAACAATTTAATGGATGAGACACCGAAGTAAATGTGTGTAGTTATAAACAGTTTCTAGTAAGTTTACTTTGAGTTTCAGTGACATGCCCAGAACTTCAGGCATGCCCAGAACTTCAGGCATGCCCAGACAGGCAGACATGGGCTGCTGCCAGGCAACAGGTGGACTTGACGAGTTTGAAAATGAGTCCATGTTGGCGGTGAGATGAAGTGAGTTAGTAAACACATGTAGATAATGGGTACAAGTGTAGATTCATACAGGTGAAAGTTTGCTTATGTGTGGATCTGTGTGGAATTGTGTGATAAGGTAAGGTAGGTACAGGTAGCCTTATTATGCCACTTGGACACCTCGGATATGCGGTGCTAGTGCTCACATTTTCCTTGACCTGTCAGCACACTAGAGAGTGATGTGGTCAGTATCATACCTGGCCAGCACACTAGAGGGTGATGTGGTCAGTATCATACCTGGCCAGCACACAAGAGAGTGATGTGGTCAGTATCACGCCTGGCCAGCACAAAAGAGAGTGATGTGGTCAGTATCACGCCTGGCCAGCACATAAGAGAGTGATGTGGTCAGTATCACGCCTGGCCAGCACAAAAGAGAGTGATGTGGTCAGTATCACGCCTGGCCAGCACACAAGAGGGTGATGTGGTCAGTATCATACCTGGCCAGCACACAAGAGGGTGATATGGTCAGTATCACGCCTGGCCAGCACACAAGAGGATGATGTGGTCAGTATCACGCCTGGCCAGCACACAAGAGGATGATGTGGTCATTATCACGCCTGGCCAGCACACAAGAGGATGATGTGGTCAGTATCACGCCTGGCAAGCACACTAGAGGGTGATGTGGTCAGTATCACGTCCGGCCAGCACACTAGAGGGTGGTGTGGTCAGTATCACGTCTGGCCAGCACACAAGAGGGTGATGTGGTCAGTATCACGTCTTGCCAGCACACAAGAGGGTGATGTGGTCAGTATCACGTCTGGCCAGCACACAAGAGGGTGATGTGGTCAGTATCACGCCTGGCCAGCACACTAGAGGGTGATGTGGTCAGTATCACGCCTGGTTACCTTTGCTTCCCGAGCTCTAGAAGAAGTCAGGTACCCATTTCTACAGATGGGTGACTGAGGCGCCTCTTATCGGATTCAACCACCGAACTTCGCCATGAGACTAGTGCACTAACCATTTAGTCACGTAGGAATTGTGAGGAGCGATGTAAGAGTCCAGGTGATTGTATGTAGTGTAACTCATATAGTTTATATGTCATGTAGAGATAAGTCAAAGAATTAACAGATGTATGATGTTTGAGTGTAGCGTCAGATTTACACTTGGTAAAGCTCTAAGCCAGCGTTTCCCAACCTTTTTTTTTGGATCATGCCCTCCCACCTTGCCACCTCTGCAGCATAATAGTGAACCAAATTCTGAAAAAATATTCTACCTGCCCCCCCCCCCGAAAAAAATATTGCAATTACCCCCCTGTAGGGCGTACGCCCCACGTTGGGAAACACTGCTCTTAGGCTACATAAAGCTTGGAATCCGGACGTTAAAAATAACAAACAGCATTATTTTGGGAGGCCTCGAGGTGTAGCTTGTTTAGCCTATGCCTAAATCAGGCCCAGTATGAGATTATGAAAAGACGAGTTCGGAAAAATATAAAAAATGAAGCAGAGGATTAAGTGAGGGAATAAAAATGTATGTAGCGTGGAGATGTGTGGTGGTATGGCCAGACCTGTGGGGGTGGTATTAGACTGACACATGCTGTGCTAGCAACATAAATGTGACTTGAGTAGAAATGCCCGGAGGAGCGCACGGGGCACCTGTGTAGTCTGGGGACACAAGATTATAATTATTGTAGAAACAATGCAAAAGTGTCCGCTTGTATGTACCAGAACCGTGGGCAGTTTGCGTGTATGGCAGAACGAAAAGTCAGAAACACGATAATTGACAGGTGTTGAACGTTTAAATATTCAGGTGAGAAGAATAAATATAAACAATGGACTTCACAGAAAAAATTGAAACTAGTGAACAAATACAGATATTTTGCAGCCATGTACACATACCGTCATTTCTCTAAACACATTCTAGTGTACCTGGCATCAGATTTCAATAGCCAGAACACAGATGCTGATTATTGTAATATGAATATGTTACACAAATGTAAGGAGTGCAGTGAACTGTCACCCTAACACCCCCCCCCCTTCCACAGTCAACTTGCTTTTATACTCTTTAATTACACCAACTCGTCCAACACGGGATAACTCTTCTGTACTACAGTACGGGATATCTCTTCTGTAATAATGAGACATTGCACAGGAAATTGTCGATAGCATCGTTAGTTCAGTTTTAGTCATAATCAGAATTACATTAACACTGCAACAACAATATTATTAACAGATTGTCAAGAATAAAAAAAAAACTGAAATAATCGCAACCTATCCAACATTTTTTCACATATCACACACGTAAGCTGATGATTTTGATAGTCTGTTAGTCTTGGCCCTTTCTCTATAGCTGTCTGTATGGATAACGAACTTACGTAAATGAGAAATATGTTAGCATTCAAAAATAAGAAACAAAACATCTTAGGCTAGAGAGAAAACAAAATATAATGATTTTTACTCTAAACGCAGACCGCGGTGGTATGGCATTTCCACGATAACAGAACACGGCTACCTTGCATCCCTTGAAAAGAGATTAATAAACAGGGTATATACATGTAGCACTGTTGCAAAACTTGATTCATCAGTCCAACATTAAATCCATTTATTTCTCTTCAGTATCGAACACAACATTCACATGAACACAACATTCACATGAACACACTGCTACTTGCTCCCTGAATCTCCTCAGATTCTCCAGAGTTGGCCTGGACAACTGACACAGCAAATAATCTTGCCAACCTCCAACAGTCACTTAAAACTAAAAACTATGTGATGCAGACCTTCGAGTTTTACCAATACTCACTAATGGAACCATACAACTGATGTTCTCTTTCACTACTCCATCTTGGACTACCTGTCGCCTTCTTTATTCCCACAGATCATGTTACACAGGCCTCCCAGCCGATCTGAGCTTCACGTTGGTCAATCTTGCTTGGCCCATCAATCTTCAACATTTGTTATTACCAGTTTTCTCGAGACATTCCATGATAAATACCATATTTCACAGGACTGATTGCACAATGTCCAATCGACATTTTAAAAAATGCTAATGGCTGTCTCCTCTCTCTCTCTCTCTCTCTCTCTCTCTCTTTCTCTGCCAGCCTATAACATCATTCTTCCAATCATTCGTTCACGCTCTCTCGACTCCTCCGTTCTTTCTTCTTACATCCTGACAGAGAGTCCACGGTTCGAGCCAGTCATTCTCTTACTATTTTTTTCTTCATATGTAAAGTATTTTATCTGCAGTTTATCAAAGCTACTCACACGTAATTTGTTCTAATACTTTCTTGTGCTCAAGCCTTGTTATATGCAGTTTGCTGAAATAGTTACCTACATAGACATCACAGCTCCTGAATACGCCTTTCGCACATTGAGAGTCTGCTTATTAAAAACTTTTACTTAAATAATATTCACGGTTCATTTCTGTCCCATCAACAGTTTCAGCATATCGAAAACGGTCTTGGAATATGTCCTCCGCTGCTACATACAAAATTTTGCCCTATTTCCCAGATGAATCGGACCTCGCGAGAATATTACTTTCAACCGATTGATTCTCGAAAGAAATCCTCTGCTGATAAAGTGAAACCTTACACGTGTGTAGCTGCTCGTGACAGATGAAATACACAACATACAGAAAGGGTGTCTTGCTGTTAAACTGTGTTCTGTAACACAGGAACAGGCCGTCTTAAATATAACAGATACCTATCCTCTACTCGGACCGAGTCTTGAGCCTTCTGCCACTTATGTTTCTTTATTTGGCTAATATGCTCCCAATGTCGAAACAAGGGCTTTTCGTCTGAGCTCAAATTAACGTGACAAACTGAAGATCTCTCACCAAAGCCTCGCGATGGTTAGCGATGAAAATTCAAGCCAAACCCGTGATTAAGGGTTAATATCAGTATTCACCCACATAATCTCCAACAGAACTCATCCTAATCTCCAACAAAACTCATCATAATCTCCAACAAAACTCATCATAATCTCCAACAGAACTCATCATACTCTCCAACAGAACTCATCATAATCTCCAACAGAACTCATCCTAATCTCCAACAGAACTCATCCTAATCTCCTACAGAACTCATCCCATAGCTAGGAAAAAAAAATTCTGAAAAAGAGTAAAAAAATTGGCTTATTAATTTATTGGTCATCGAAAATGATCCATCTTCGCATTGTTTTTTCTTCATTTTTCTTGTAGACGCGTGATAAATTATACGAAAAAACATATTTAAATAAGCTGTCAAGTCAGGCTGAACACAAATGTCGCCCAGTTTATGGTCAGAATAAGATTTTTCTTTGGTCTTCTAGAGCGGTTGTGTTCGTCCGAGGGTTGATACTTGCACCAAGACGCTGTCTCTTCTGTCTGCCAGCGACCCACACCAGACGTGGGCGTGACAGAGCTGGCCAAACATAGAAGACCAACACCCTGCCCCACCTCTCCGTTTGTACCCCCTCCCCTCCCAGTAACAGGCCTACTGTCAGCACCCAGTGTATCTTTACTGTCACCACCCAGTGTATCTTTACTTCAGCTACCCAATGTATCTTTACTGCAGCTACCCAATGTATCTTTACTGCCGCCATCCAGTGTATCTTTACTGTCACCACCCAGTGTATCTTTACTGTCACCACCCAGTGTATCTTTACTGTCACCACCCAGTGTATCTTTACTGTCATCACCCAGTGTATCTTTACTGTAGCTACCCAATGTATCTTTACTGCCGCCATCCAGTGTATCTTTATTGTCACTACCCAGTGTATCTTTACTGCGGCTACCCAATGTATCTTTACTGCAGCTACCCAATGTATCTTTACTGTCACCACCCAGTGTATCTTTACTGTCACCACCCAGTGTATCTTTACTGTCATCACCCAGAGTATCTTTACTGCAGCTACCCAATGTATCTTTACTGCCGTCATCCAGTGTATTTTTACTGTCATCACCCAGTATATCTTTACTGTCATCACC
This sequence comes from Achatina immaculata, assembly GCA_009760885.1. Taxonomy (NCBI): domain Eukaryota; kingdom Metazoa; phylum Mollusca; class Gastropoda; order Stylommatophora; family Achatinidae; genus Lissachatina; species Lissachatina immaculata. The sequence continues at coordinate 19,268,557 of CM019713.1, forward strand.
CAGTGTATCTTTACTGTCATCACCCAGTGTATCTTTACTGTCATCATCGTGTGTATCTTTACTGTCATCACCCAGTGTATCTTTAATGTCATCACCCAGTATATCTTTAATGTCATCATCCAGTGTATCTTTACTGTCATCACCCAGTGTATCTTTACTGTCATCACCCAGTGTATCTTTACTGTCATCACCCAGTATATCTTTACTGTCATCACCCAGTGTATTTTTACTATAGCTACTCAATGCATCTTTACTGCAGCTACACAGTTTATTTACTGCAGCTACACAGTGTATTTACTGCAGATACACAGTGTATCTTTACTGTCGTCACCCAGTGTATTTTTACTGTAGCTACTCAATGCATCTTTACTGCAGCTACACAGTGTATTTGCTGCAGCTACACAGTGTATCTTTACTGTCGTCACCCAGTGTATTTTTACTGTAGCTACTCAATGCATCTTTACTGCACCTACACAGTGTATTTACTGCAGATACCCGGCATGTCTTTACTGCAACTACCTAGCATATCTTTACCGCAGCTATACAGTCTTTACTGCAACTACCTAGCATATCTTTACCGCAGCTATACAGTCTTTACTGCAACTACCTAGCATATCTTTACCGCAGCTATACAGTCTTTACTGCAACTACCTAGCATATCTTTACCGCAGCTTTACTGCAACTACCCAGTGTATTTGACTTTCCATTAATGCTGTAACAATTGGAGGTTATGAAATACCAGAGATTAGATATGCTGATGACACAGTGTTACTGTCCACAACACAAAAAGGAATGGAAAAACTTATTATGTCAGTCCGTAAGAACAGCGAAGAGCAGAACCTCTATCTTAATGCGAAGAAAACTAAATTAATGACAACTGACAAAACAAACAAGGCAGCTGATATATATATATATATATATATATATATATATATATAAATGAGGACACATTGGAAGAAGTGGAGAGTTTTGAATATCTTGGATCACTGCTAACTAATAATGGAGATACAATGAAGGAAATTAAAAGGAGGACATCTATCGCTCTTCAGAAAGTAAAACAACTAAAGAATCTGTGTAGAGGAACAGACAGAACTACAAAAATAAGATTTTTAAGGGCATGCATCTTTCCCATCGCAACATATGCCTGTGAGACCTGGACACTTAACAAAACAGCTGAGAAACGCATAAATGCCTTTGAATGTAAATGCTACAGAAGAGTTCTCCAAATATCGTGGACACAAAAAAGAACAAATATATCTATACTACAAGAGCTTAATATTGAAGAAGGCTGGCTAGTAAAGAGGATTAAAGAGAGAAAACTTAAATATTTTGGACACATTAAACGTCATGATAATTTAGAGAAGACCGTATTGGAAGGATACATAATGGGAAAAAGAAAAAGAGGAAGACCAAAACGAAAATGGCTGCAAGACATCGTTGACGATCTGCAAATGGATGCAGCAGCTGCAGGCCATCTTGCTCACAACTGAGAGGTCTACAGGAGTGATGTTTGGGAGGCAAAGTCCGCAGGGGACATGCAAATGAGTGATGATTACCCAGTGTATTTACTGTAACTATTCAGTGTATGTATTGCAACTACTTAGAATATTTACTGAAACTTACTAGAGTATTTATTGTAAGTACTAGAGTATTTACTGCAACTACCTAGAATATTTACTGCAACTACCCGTAGTATTTACTGCAACTACCTAGAGTATTTATTCCAACTACCCAGAATATTTACTGCATTATCTAGAATATTTACTGCAACTACCTAGAGTATTTACTACAGCTACCTAGAGTATTTAGTGCACCTACCCAGAATATATACTGCAACTACCCAGAATATTTACTGCAACTACCTACTGTATTTACTGCAGCTACCCAGAATTTTTACTGCAACTACCCAGAGTATTTACCGCACCTACATAGAGTATTTACTGCAACTACCTAGAATATTTACTGCAACTAACCAATGTATTTGCGGCAACTACCCAGTGTATTTACAGCAACCACACAGAGTATTTACTGCAACTATCCAGTGTATTTACTGTAACTACCCAGCATATCTTTTTTGCTGATACCCACTGTATGTACTGCGGCTACCCAGTATGTATTTACAGCAGCTACTTTGTGCATCTTTACCACAGCGTCTCAGTACAGATAACCAGTATAATTCATTCATTTGCATGTCCCATGTGGAACTTTGCCTCCCTAACAGCACTCCTGTAGGCCTCTTGGTTGTGAGCAAGATGGCCTGCTGTTGATGCATCCATTTGCAGATCATCAACGATGTCTTGCATTCATCTTCACCTTGGTCTTCCTCTCTTTCTTTTTCCCATTATGTACCCTTCCAAGACAGTTTTCTCTAGATTATCATGACGTTTAATATGTCCAAAGTATTAAGTTTTCTCCCTTTAATCCTCTTTACTAGCCAGCCTTCTTCAGTATTAAGTTCTTGTAGTATGGATATATTTTTTCTTTTTTTGTATCCATGATAATTGAAGAACTCTTCTGCAGCATTTACAAATATAACGTTACTATATATATATATATATATATAGTTTACATGTATAACGTTACTAGATATATTCATTATATTTTCACTGCAGATATCTTATATATCTTTACTACGACTGTTGAGAATGTCTGAATTACAGCTGTCCAAAGTATATTTACTACATCTGTCCAGTGCATCACTACTGCTACAGTAATCAAGTATATCTTCACCACAGATATGCAGCATATCCTTATTATCGCTACACAGTACATCTTTACTACAGCTACCTAGTATACAAAAATTTGCTTTGGTTGCCTTGTGTACGTTTAATTTATTTACCCAGTATATCTTGACTACAGTGACCTAGTATACCTAGACTACAGTGACCTAATATATCTTGACTACAGTGACCTAGTATATCTTGATTACAGTGACCTAGTATATCTTGACTACAGTGACCTGGTATATCTTGACTACAGTGACCTGGTATATCTTGACTACAGTGACCTAGTATACCTTGACTACAGTGACCTAGTATACCTTGACTACAGTGACCTAGTATACATTGACTAAAGTGATCTAGTATACCTTGACTACAGTGACCTAGTATACCTTGACTACAGTGACCTAGTATATCTTGACTACAGTGACCTAGTATACCTTGACTACAGTGACCTAGTATATCTATAGTGACCTAGTATATCTTGACTACAGTGACCCAGTATACCTTGACTACAGTGACCTAGTATATCTATAGTGACCTAGTATATTTTGACAACAGTGACCAACTTGAAAATTATATCGCTATCGTTATGACATTGTAAATGTTTCCATCCTGTTTGAGACATAACAGTCACAGAAAAAAGAAACACTAAAATTAAAGCAAACACACTCGCTCTTATGAAACCACACTGGTACACCCACAGAGTTAGTACCATTACCGCAACAAACACCTGGACAATATGTGTACCTCGTGACCGATTGTTTGCAGACATACACAGTCACAATACGGTCATTTTGGCCCCGGATAAATAAAACTCCGTGGAACTCTTTTTGACTCGCCTCGATGAATGTCTGTCATTGTTTCAGTTCTTGTCAAAACGTTTACAGAAACTTGTTATGTTAATAAACAATGAACCACGCTCTTAAACTTGTGTCGTTTTAAAACTAATGTATTTAAAATGTGACTGAACTCGTCAAAGTTCGTCGACCTGTCTCTTCCGTTATAAATGTAATTTTGTCAAGTAAGAAACAACGGGAGTTTTTGTACAGTAAAATGACTTAGTACAGTACTGTATGGTTAGCTTTGAAAAGTGTTTTGTCTGCTACCATCACAGAGATACACCTCTTAGTTAACACTCTGTTGTGACCCGAAGTTCATGACGAAGTTCATGACAAGCTAGTGTAAGCACACAGATGTCCACTTGTACTGCGTTTTAACTTCCTGTGATATATCTACACAGACAATTTGGCGAAAGAGCCAGAGAAAGCAGCAAAAACAGGAGACAGCAAAACTTACAAAAGAGTCTAACAGGTACTATTACATCTAATGAAAGACCAATCCTTAGCAAAACTGGAACACTATTAACATCAAGTAAAGACCAAAAGCAAAGATGGGCTGAACACTTCCAAGATATACATAATCAATCACATCCAAAAGAATTGTTAAACTTTGAAACTGACTTACCAGCACCACAAATAAATGTCAACCTAGATGAAATTAGATTGCATGAAATTGAAACAGCAGTGAATTTAATAACTAACAACAAAGCTGCAGGGAAGATTAAATAACATTCGAACTGTTAAAAGCTATCAATAGTGACAACATGAGACAACTACAGAGAATGTTTAATAAGATATAGAAAGAAGAAAAGGTCCCTTCTAAACGGAAAAAAGGAATCATTGTTAAAACACCAAAAAAGGCAACCTTAGTGACTGTAACAACTGGAGAGGAGTAACATTAATATCAGTTGTGTCAAAAGTATTTTGCAAGGTCATTTTGAATAGACTTAAAGATATAGTGGATACTGCAATAAGAGAAGAACAAGCAGGATTTAGAAAAGGGAGAAGCTGTCTCGACCAGATCTTTGCTCTCAGAATAATACTTGAAGAATATATTGAAAAACAGAAACCATAATACTGAACTTCATAGACTTTAAAAAGGCATTTGATAGCATACACAGAGATTCATTGTGAAGAATTTTAAGTCTATACAGAATACCATTTAAATTATCAACATCATTAAGGACTTATACAATGGATATGTTTGTGCAGTCCAAACAGAAGAAGGTATGAGTGAATGGTTCTAGATTGAAACAGGCGTGAAACAAGGTTGTATACTGTCTCCTTTGCTTTTTTGGAATTACAGTAGACTTCATAATGAAATGAATGCTGCACAGGTAACACAGGTACTGACTGGGTACATGGGACCCAACTAGAAGATCTTGATTTTGATGATGACATAACTCTTATCAGTAATAATGTGAATTCCATACAAGAAAAAAACATTTTCACTGGCTAGAAAAATAGGGCTTGAAATTAACAAGGACAAAACAAAAATAATGAAAATTCCCATTAATCAAAATGCAAAAATTCACATAGAAGGGACAGATATTAAAGAAGTCAATCAATTTGCATACCTTGGCAGTTACATAGACCAGGATGGTGACACCAGAATGGAAGTTAGAATTAGAATTGCAAAAGCAGCATCAATCTTCAAGAATCTTGAGAACACATGGCGTTCAAAAGTTATAAGCACAAAAACCAAATTAAGACCTCAATTCAAATGTAATATCCACCATCCTTTATGCATGCGAAAGCTGGAAAACAACTAAAGAAATAGAAAAGAAATTAGACTCTTTTGAAAACAAATGCCTAAGGAAATTACTCGGCATCAAGTGGAATGAATTCAAGAACAACGCAGAGATAAGACAGATGACTGAACAACAACCAATCTCATGGGTGATCGGGAAAATGAGATGGACATATGTTGGTCAAGTGATGAGAAGAAACCGTCAGAGAATCCCAAAACAAGCTATCAAGTGGAACACAACAGGCTGAAGAAAAAGAGGCAGACCGCGTGAAACTCTGAAGAGGACATTGTTAAGAGAAGCCAATTAATAGGCATAAAATCCCTTGATGAGGTTGAAAGGCTCGCCGAAAATAGGAAAAATTGGCGAACTACCTTGCGAGTCATATGTGATGTTTAACGGCACGAGAAGGATATAAGATATAAGATATAAGGAGATATTCCTACCTATAAGGCAAGGCGCCCTGGTTTATTCTGTATAAAGCTCTAACATCCTATTAATGGAAAATGTCATACTTTGTACAGGTTATTCTGACCTCCGATTACTGGGGCATGTATTTCCATATTTAACATACTCTCAACGATTATCAGGGTTTAATTAAATCCCAATAATGAACCCAGCTACATTCATGTTTGTTCTACGTATGAGAAAAATTCACGCTGTATACATCGCATTAATATTGTTAATGACCTACATATTTATCGTGTATATGAGAAGCATACAATACATATGTTGGCTATTAACAATATTAATGCGATTTTTAATACGATTTTTAGGGGCATGCATCTTTTCCATCCCAACATATGCCTGTGAGACATGGACACTTAACAAAACAGCTGATAAACATATATATATATATATATATATCTTTGAATGTAACTGCTGCGGAAGAGTTCTTCAAATAAAGAAAAAAGAACAAATATATCCATACTACAAGAACTTAATATTGAAAAAGGTTGGGTAATAAAAAGGATTAAACAGAGAAAACTTAGATATTTTGGACACATTAAACGTGAGAATTTAGAGAAGACAGTCTTGGAGGGGTACATAATGGGAAAAAGAAAGAGAGGAAGACCAAGACGATGATGATCTGCGAATGGACGCATCAGCAGCAGGGAATCTTGCTCACAACCGAGAGGCTTAAAGGTGAGCTGTTAGGTAGACAAAGTTCCGCAGGGACATGCAAATGACTGACTGATAAGACACATTAACACTGTGTAAAGCGCATTAATATTGATAATGACCAACGTGTCTGCTGTGTGTATGAGACAAATTAACGTTCTTTAAAGGATATTAATATTGTTGATAATGACACATTTATGAAAGTATTGCAGGTCGCAAAGGAAAGAACTGGATGAATATTCAATTCAGTTCAAGTGCTGTGCCGCATGGCGTAGGCGATCATTTCTCTCCACAATTCCCTGTCTTTTGACTTGATTATGAGACCCGCCGGTGACTTTCTTCCTAGCCACACTGACAGCCCATCTAGTAACTTCTCTCTCTGTCTTCCTCTGTCTTTTCTTCCTTCAATTTTTCCAGTTGCCACAGTGTGTTCCAATTTTCCTCTTCTTAGGAAATGTCCTATAAATTTCACTTGTCTGCCTCTGATCTTTGCAATAATTTGCTTTTTAACTCCATCCTCTCTTAAGACTTCTTCACTGGTTTTCTTAGCTGTCCATGGTTACCTTCAACATCCTTCTTATAAACCACATCTCCATGTCCTCCATTTCTCGCTGTACTCTCTTATTCATTGACCATGTTTCACATCCATAAAACAAAATTGGCTCGATGTAACATTTAATTACTCGGAATCTTGTTTCCACTGATATGGATCTGTTGCACAAGATGTGTCTCATTGTCCGGAATGCTGACTTGGCCTGAGGACATCTGCTTTTTATTTCTTTGTGACATTTCCCATCAGTTGTTATAATCGTTCCTAAGTACTTGAATCTATCAACTTGTTTCAGTTCTGTGCCATCGATGGTAATGCTATATTTTGGTGGTATTCTTTTCTTTGAGATGACCATCACTTCAGTCTTCTTTTTGTTCAAGCGGAGACCTTTACTTTTACTTTCAAGAACCACGATGTCCAGAAGAGCCTGTAGCTCCCCTTCACTTTTAGCAATCAGAACTGTGTCGTCTGCATATCTTAAGTTGTTACGGTTGTACCCGCCAGCTTATATTCCTGGCATGTTCTCTATATTTTTCATTATGTTTTCGCTGTACAAGAAGAATAGGTCAGGAGATAGAACACATCCTTGTCTCACTCCCAATTTTATGTCTTGGAATGCTCCTGTTTGGTTCTCAACCCTCATTGCTGCTGATTGTGAATATTGTAACAATCAAACACTTCTGTACTAGGAGATGAGAGCCGAATTATCAAGACTAGCAAAAACAAAACAAAAAATGCCAAAACAGGGGACACGTCACATGTCTAACAGACAGCCAGCCCACTTTCAAACTGGTTCACGGGGTATGCCTCGTCACAGTTCCTGGCCGTTGACTCTGGTTCAAGTCTTCTCTTATAGTTCGCTTCAGTGTCTTCAAAAAACATTAATCCACTTCCAATCCTTCATGATTTGTGTCCCCAGTCATACTATGATGTCTACTGCATGAAAGAAAGAAAGAAAGAAAGAAAGAAAGGAGTGGAAAAAATAATATGCACACACATCCCTCCCCCTCCCCATTGTTCTCTCTAACGTGCTTGAATTAGAGAAATATCTTTCCAACTGGAGGATTGACAGAAGAGAAGAGTGGAGACAAGAGAGTGAGTGGAACAGGTGAGGCCAGCTTTAACAGTTTACCAAAGCCTGTGATTACTTGTCATAAATCTTTTCACAAGGTTTGTCATTATTTTTTTTTTCAATGTTCACTACTGGATAACAAGTGGAATATGTAGTTGTAACTAGATAGTCAATGATATGTGCAAACAGATAAAAATACAACTTTATGAAAGTTTGGTGACTGCAGCGATTATTCCAGGTGTCATTCATTCAGTGTATAGCATACACAGCTTAGTTTCAGTAACCGTTCTATTGGAAATAATCACTAAATTAAGCTCTGATTACATGGGAACAGACTGTAGTTAAAAGTGTGTTAAGTTTCGCTGGTTTTAGGTTGTAAAAAATACTATATTCAGGAGGGTGGGTGTTTTGTATCAAAAGGTGTTGATTTCACAGGTGAAAAACTCTAGTGTTCAATGTTTGCTCCGATTTAGAGTTAGTTTGTTGACTGAACGATAGTAACGTGAAGGTGTTAAATAGGCATTTACTATTGTGTTTTCTTGCTGATCAACGAAAGGTGTTAGATGAAAGTGTTAAATGGGCATTTACTATTATGTTTTCTTGCTGATCAACGAAAGGTGTTAGATGAAAGTGTTAAATGGGCATTTACTATTGTGTTTTCTTGTTGATCAACGGAAAGTATCAGATAAAGGTGTTAACTGATATGTTTATATTCACTATATGGTGTTTTGTTAAGTACAAATAGTGTACCGATTTATCGTGGAGTGGTTGCCAGTTTATATGAGATAACTTGCTTGCTTTCATTTTACTGTTAAAGGTGAATGGCATTAACTATCATTTTGTAGAGTTGATACAGATTTAAAGAGGCATACAGGAACATACATACAGGAACATACATACAGGAACGTACATACAGGAACATACATACAGGAACGTACATACAGGAACATACATACAGGAACATACATACAGGGTCTCCGAGAGAAACTTTGTAAGCCAGTACACCCTCCGCCTCCCCGCTTATCTCACCCACTCAGAGCCCTCCTAAGTCTACTGGGCCCCACCATTATCTTGTTTTCTCACCCACTCAGGGCCCTCCTAAGTCTTCTGGGCCCCAGCATTATCTTGTTTTCTCACCCACTCAGGGCCCTCCTAAGTCTACTGGGCCCCAACATTATCTTGTTTTCTCACCCACTCAGGGCCCTCCTAAGTCTACTGGGCCCCACCATTATCTTGTTTTCTCACCCACTCAGGGCCCTCCTAAGTCTACTGGGCCCCACCATTATCTTGTTTTCTCACCCACTCAGGGCCCTCCTAAGTCTTCTGGGCCCCACCATATCTTGTTTCTCACCCACTCAGGGCCCTCCTAAGTCTTCTGGGCCCCACCATTATCTTGTTTTCTCACCCACTCAGGGCCCTCCTAAGTCTACTGGGCCCCACCATTACAACCCCAGCCCATTTTTCGTGGGAGGTATACATGCGTGTACCACACAAGCGAAACAGACAAGAGTGGCAGTTAGAAAAGGACCTACATTCTAGCACACATTGAAAGAAACGTATAGCCACTTTAGACAGAGGTGTATATTTAGTGTGTGTTTGAGAGAGAGAGAGAGAGAGAGAGAGAGAGAGAGAGAGAGAGAGAGAGAGAGAGAGTCAGTAGGAATCGAATGAGTGAAATTTATGGGCATGTGCAGTTTTTATTTTTAAAAAAGTAAGTAGATTATGTGAGAGTGATAGTAAACAAAATTTACAATAACATATGATCCTGTGATGTTTAAATTCAGGCAGGCCAAATATTCCAAAACTCCATTCATACCAGTCCTGGGCCGAATGTTATCTTCCATATTATCAGACTAAATTTTCTTCACTTTTACAAAGCTTTCTTCTTCTTCCTCTTCTCTTTCTTCTTCTTATTCAGTTAATTCAAAGTCTTTCTTCTTCTTCTTCTTCTTCAGTTAATTTAAAGTCTTTCTTCTGGTGTTTTCGACTGCCCCTGGCATTTGTATGAGCTGGGAAATTACTGAATGTCATAAATGTAGTCTTTAACTTCCCTCCCTTGACATTGTCGTTGTTATCTAGTCCTCAGATTCTGAACTGTTGTAGAACTGTTTCTGTTATTAATCATGCCCCACATGTAGAACTATTTGTACTACTAAACATGCCACTCATGTAGAACTATTTGTACTACTAAACATGCCACTCATGTAGAACTATTTCTACTACTAAACATGCCACTCATTTAGAACTATTTCTACTACTAAACATGCCACTCATGTAGAACTATTTCTACTACTAAACATGCCACTCACGTAGAACTATTTGTACTACTAAACATGCCACTCATGTAGAATTATTTCTACTACTAAACATGTCACTCATTTAGAACTATTTGTACTACTAAACATGCCACTCATTTAGAACTATTTGTACTACTAAACATGTCACTCATGTAGAATTATTTGTACTACTAAACATGCCACTCACGTAGAACTATTTGTACTACTAAACATTGCCACTCATTTAGAACTATTTGTACTACTAAACATGCCACTCATGTAGAACTATTTGTACTACTAAACATGCCACTCATGTAGAACTATTTGTACTACTAAACATGCCACTCACGTAGAACTATTTGTACTACTAAACATGCCACTCATGTAGAACTATTTGTACTACTAAACATGCCACTCATGTAGAATTATTTCTACTACTAAACATGTCACTCATTGAGAACTATTTGTACTACTAAGCATGTCACTCATTTAGAACTATTTCTAGTACTAAACATGTCACTCATTTAGAACTATTTCTACTACTAAACATGCCACTCATTTAGAACTATTTGTACTACTAAACATGCCACTCATGTAGAACTATTTGTACTACTAAACATGCCACTCACGTAGAACTATTTGTACTACTAAACATGCCACTCATGTAGAACTATTTGTACTACTAAACATGCCACTCATGTAGAATTATTTCTACTACTAAACATGTCACTCATTTAGAACTATTTCTACTACTAAACATGTCACTCATTTAGAACTATTTCTACTACTAAACATGCCACTCATTTAGAACTATTTGTACTACTAAAGATGCCACTCATTTAGAACTATTTGTACTATTAAACATGCCACTCACGTAGAACTATTTGTACTACTAAATATGCCACTCACGTAGAACTATTTGTACTACTAAACATGCCACTCACGTAGAACTATTTGTACTACTAAACATGTCACTCATTTAGAACTATTTCTACTACTAAACATGTCACTCATTTAGAACTATTTCTACTACTAAACATGTCACTCATTTAGAACTATTTCTACTACTAAACATGCCGTGTTCAGCAATTATTGAGGAAAGATGCTGGCGATGGTTGGGACATGTGCTCCGAATGACTGACAACTCACTACCAAAAATAGCACTAAGATTGACACCACAGGGAACAAAAGTAAGGGTATACCAAAATGTACACGGAGAAGAACAACAGAGAGGATGTTGAGCAATAGAGGGCTCACTTAGGCAAGAGCAGAAAAAAAGACAAAGGACAGGCATTTGTGGAAAACGCTTGCGTAAACCCCATGTGCCCTGGGCACTAAGATTCAGAGAGAGAAAACATGCCACATATGTAGAACTATTTCTAAACATGCCATACACGTAGAACTATTTCTAAACATGCCACACCTGTAGAACTATTTTTACTACTAAACATGGCACACATGTAAAACTATTTCTGCTACTAAATAAATTGCACATACAAAACTATGTGCACAAATATGTGAAAATGTGAATAATAAATATGTTACACATGTAGAACTATTTGTGCAGCGAAATAAACTACATTTATGGAATTATTTCATCAGCTAAATAAATTGCACTTGTAGAACTATATGTGAAACTAAATAAGTTACAATTATAGAACTATTTGTGGAGATAAATAAGTTAGACATGTAGGATTATTTGTGGAGATGAATAAGTCAGACATGTAGGAATATTTGTGGAGATAAATAAGCTAGACATGTAGGACTAGTTGTAGAGATAAATAAGTTAGACATGTAGGAATATTTGTGGAGATAAATAAGTTAGACATGTAGGAATATTTGTGGAGATAAATAAGTTAGACATGTAGGAATATTTGTGGAGATAAATAAGTTAGACATGTAGGAATATTTGTGGAGATAAATAAGTTAGACATGTAGGACTAGTTGTAGAGATAAATAAGTTAGACATGTAGGAATATTTGTGGAGATAAATAAGTTAGACATGTAGGACTAGTTGTAGAGATAAATAAGTCAGACATGTAGGAATATTTGTGGAGATAAATAAGTTAGACATGTAGGACTAGTTGTAGAGATAAATAAGTCAGACATGTAGGAATATTTGTGGAGATAAATAAGTTAGACATGTAGGATTATTTGTGGAGATGAATAAGTCAGACATGTAGGAATATTTGTGGAGATAAATAAGCTAGACATGTAGGACTAGTTGTAGAGATAAATAAGTTAGACATGTAGGAATATTTGTGGAGATAAATAAGTTAGACATGTAGGAATATTTGTGGAGATAAATAAGTTAGACATGTAGGAATATTTGTGGAGATAAATAAGTTAGACATGTAGGAATATTTGTGGAGATAAATAAGTTAGACATGTAGGACTAGTTGTAGAGATAAATAAGTTAGACATGTAGGAATATTTGTGGAGATAAATAAGTTAGACATGTAGGACTAGTTGTAGAGATAAATAAGTCAGACATGTAGGAATATTTGTGGAGATAAATAAGTTAGACATGTAGGACTAGTTGTAGAGATAAATAAGTCAGACATGTAGGAATATTTGTGGAGATAAATAAGTTAGACATGTAGGACTAGTTGTAGAGATAAATAAGTCAGACATGTAGGAATATTTGTGGAGATAAATAAGCTAGACATGTAGGACTAGTTGTAGAGATAAATAAGTTAGACATGTAGGACTATTTGTGGAAATAAATAAGTTAGACATGTAGGACCAATTATGGAGATATATAAGTTAGACATGTAGGACTATTCGTGGAGAGAAATAAGTCACAGTTGTAGAGCTAATTATGGAGGTAAAAAGTTACACATGTAGGATTATTGTGTTATTCTTGTGTCTAGCAAAATGTGAGGGCATTTATGCCCAATATTCTAAGAGCATCATGCTGTTAACAGTTAGGGACTACTAGGGACATATCATACGTGTACCGTTAGTCTTGTTCAGGGATGAACCAATCTTTATTCAGAAGTGAAGACATTTACTTCAAAATGCTAACTGAAATAAAGATTTATGTCTTAGCTTTCCATTCATCTTCTTATGAATATCGCTTTTTTGATCTTCTCCTGCATATTTCCGAGCTGACGGACGAAGTCTGTCCGAGATTATATATGCAGATACTAAGATTATCCAATCCTGGTTTGTGTCAAATGATGGTCTGTTGAAAGGTTTCTGTTGCTGCTGAAAATGTATGTCCAGGTATGATAGATGCACAGTGTCACTGTTATAAAACATGACATGCTTTCTTGGCTTTTCTTCCCTGTCACGGTATAAACCTGTTTTATAAAATAAAATGTGCTCCATCAGGTAAAACATGACCTGAGCTGAATGTCCCACTACATAACTTGGCTGTTACGCTTCAATGATCATTTCTCTCCCCCTGTGTTCAGTTTAAGTGTCCAAACTGTTTTGTTAGAATGATGAATGTCCGCGTTACAAACAATGAATGTCCGCGTCGCCCTTTTCTTTCCGCTTCTTCTGTCCTTCAGCAATGATTTGAATTCGAATCCTGTCGAACGATGGTCACCAAATACAGGCTATCTGAAGTTTGGTACTTTTATTCATTTGGTGCCTACATATAGTTGCATAAGACCATGTTTTCTCTATTGTTCTAATGTTTTTGTTTTATCACTGTTTTGTCTGTCGTCTGTCTGTCTGTCCTCTCACACGTCCCTGGCACCAGCAAAGAAAGAGATAAATATCCTATAGCAAGCAGTTTTCACACTATCAGTGACCGTAGAGTGATCAGCCCTTGACGCCTGACCAATATTTTCTATCTTTTCCCTCATTTCTTCCAGCTTTCCCTCTATCTGTCTTTCATGCGTGCCCAATTCTTTACCCTTTAAAAATAAAGATTATTCATTCATTCATTCATTCCCTCTCTGTCTTTCTCTATTTTGTGTGATTCGTGTTTCTCTCAACCTTTTCTGTGCTGATGATTTAAGATGAACTTGGAATTGCTTCTGACCTTGCCGACTAAAATGTGATTTATTAGTAGCACGAAATCTTTGGGTGGCAGGCAAGAATTAGAAGAACATGTTTAATGACTGATTATATCAGGATTTATGTCCGTGATTTATTACAACTGTTACTGCACTCGGAAATGATAGATTTTAGTCTTTTGTGGCATAGACGAGTGAATATGCGTAAGGGTCTCAACAGTCCGTGACAAGATCTTCGAGATGTTCTCAAATAGCCCTGGGGCTAGAGCACACATTTCTCCGCCCACGCCTCGTCCCTTGCACGCGAAAGTAACACGAGAAACACGGAGAGCACAGTAGAAGATACAGAAGAAAAACTCCACCTTCTTGTTGTTGTTGTTGTTTTAATAGTAACAGTCGTTTTAGTAGTTTCTTTGTTGTGTAGTGACTGTGTGTTTGTGATTTGGAGGATAAATAAGCTTATGGTTAAGTATTCTGAAGTCATTTTCTTACAGTACGGTGACAAAGTACACTGTTAAGTAAACGTGGATGTGAAAAGCAGTTACTGGACCAGGTATATTTTCCTGTCGAGTTAAAAACAAAACTAAACCTATCATCTGATTAAATCCAGTGGATCTACTGATTTATGTGACAGTTCTGCTTTATTTATTTTTTTTCCCGCTGTTTTCCCGACATCTTGTACCGTGATTGCTGAGGGAGCCGTATAAACGAGTATATGCTTATCCACCCAGCCTCTAAAAATGGGTATCAGAGAAATCTTGGAATATAAATGTGGCCAGGCGTGATACTGACCATATCACACTTTCATGTGCCGAAGGTCCTGGAAATACAGGCCTAAAACCGTATCCCCAAAATGCCTTAATGGCATGGAAACGGGGATTTTACCTCTTTTTTATTGAACATCCACATTCAGACATCGCAGTGACTGGACACGACTGACGCTTTGTAAATATAAAATATGCGGTATACAATCTCTATAGACAAATGAAATAATATAATATATGAGCAATTTGGACATAGTGTGTCATGCGTGTTGCTTATGGAGGAAAGCTAAAAAAGTTTAATGGGAACGTTAATCACTTATGGAAATCACTATAGGAAAATAAGATCTTGCATTTAAAACGCTTCTTTATGCTTGGGGAAAACTTGGAACGTATCTCGTAACAGAAGGTAACCCAGTGAAAAAAAAACAAAAACAGAAGGGCAACATTAAACACCCACACAAGAAGAACTTCTCTACTTCGTCATGGAGGACGCCGAGCAGATGGTAAACGATGACTGCAGGTCGGACGAAGCGTCAAATCTGTTGCCGGACTTGTGTACAGAATCCACGGCCAGGCCAGCAGAAACAGAGCTCTTTCAGGTGGATGAAGTCAAGGACTTGAATTTGCTTCGTAAAACACGAAAACGAGGAGTATTAAGCAACATCGGTGTAAGTTTTTACCTGTTTTCTTTATTCTTGAACTTTGAATTGAGATTTTTTGTTGTTAGAAAGTTGCAGATTTTACTTGCAGCTTTAGAGCAACTTTTGTGTTAACAGGACTATACTGATTTGTTTCATCCGAAAATAACTCAACACAGATGCATCTGTTCAGTGTCTCTAGTGAGTCTCTCTGTCATATTTAGGGCACTAAAGAATTGTAAATTAACGCATAACTGAGTTCATCATTCGGTATCTACTGACGGGCATGCTGTGTTGAAGATTATAGAACAAAGAGATTTTCTAACGAGAGAAATGTTCATAAGTACCGCATGTTATGAAGGGCGAGCGAGAGCAGAAAGAATGAACCATAAATGTGGGAGCAGTGATCAGATTTTGTTGATGAGTAATGATCTTCGGGTCTCATGAAGATCAGAACACAGAGCAGAACTTACAGAGCAGAAACAGCTATAGCTTCGATAGACACATAGCATTCTTAAATCATGAAATTCTAAAATCTTTTTCTGCTATTTGTCATGTTTTTGTTCTCTCCTCAACTCATTCTTCCTCTCTCAGTCCCTTTCCCTTTACATCTGTTTCCAATATGTCTGTCTGTCCGTCCGTCCCAGCCTCTTCTCTTCCTCTCTTTCCCAGCCTCTTCTCTCCCTCTCTCTCATTCCCATCCTCTTCTCATTCTCTCTTTCCCAGGCTCTCTTTCCTAGCCTCTTCTATTTCTATTTCCCAACCTCATCTCTTCCTCTTTCCCAGCCTCTTCTATTTCTATTTCCCAATCTCGTCTCTTCCTCTTTCCCAGCCTCTTCTCACTCTTTTATCCTACTATCTGCCTCTCGTCACGGTTCATTATTTAACTGCTCACTGCGTTGACTTCTTGCAGAAATAGATCGAAATCATTACAATGTTGTATACCTTCTTCATATCAGCTTTCGCAGTAATAATAGCGCACAAGTAAAAAATTAACATAAACAAAAGCTTAAAGACTGAAAACATGGACTTGACACAACTGGAACTGTTGCATATTTTAGAAAGTTGACATGAAATTGACACAGCCGAAACTGTAGGGCAACATCACTAGATTATAACGTTAGCCTCGTACATTGCACAAAAATTATATTGTCTAGGCAACCATTATTTTTGGACCGGACCCACACACACACACACACACATACTAACACAAAAATGCAGACGGTGAGCTGACTGGACACACACACACACACACATAAACACATATAGACATGCTTACATAATAATGCAATGTCCACCTCTTCTGCCTAATGCGGAAAAACTGACACAGTAATTATGATAGATGCTTCGAACGGTTCTCCGTGCATGTATTCTCGTGTAATTCATCCACTTAATGGAGCATCATTTTGTATATGCGATGAATATACTGCTCATTCTTTTATTGGGCCATAAGGTAGAATTTGCTTCTTTTAGTGACATGTTATGAACTGCCGTGCATTGTAACGACAAAATAGAGTTTTTCTAATCTCTTTCAACCGCCGAAAAATTCCTTTCTCTCCTGTGCCCAAGATTTGAATGTTCTTTCAATATTTTCCTTCTTTTCTCTGTTGCACTTTGGCGTTCACACCTTATCCTGCGTCCACAACTTACTGAACAATTGGGAGCTGATTATCTTTTTTTTCTGAAGAGAGATTTGTAATTACTTGGTTCTTATTCCTTGCTCAGTGTTTTGTAAGACTAGATCTTCTGTAGTTTTCAGGAAAGGACATGAGCGTTTGTTCCCCCCCCCCCCCCCTTCACGTGTTTTGGCTACTTTCACCACCAAACTTCTGTTTAAAAAAAAAAGATGTCGCATTCCGCCAGACAAACAAAGCACGGTAGCTAAAAAGATCTCTTCTGAAAAATATCACATTTAATGACACTCTCTCCTCCCACAACCCCACACGACTCATAAAATTCACCCAACAAGCAAGGTATATTAACAACGATCTCATAATCCAGCCACTGACGCCAGAACTGGGTGTGGGCTGCTACGTGAGCTGTTGCTGTTGTGTTGATTACCGTCGCTAGGATCTAAATGACCGTTTGACCGCTTTTAACGGACGGAAATTAAAGTTCACATTTTTCCCCCCTGCTGCCCGCCACATTCTGTATCAGATGTCATTTTCCGCTCCTGAAAAGAACTATCGAGTACATTTTCTTTGTGAAAAGTAAGCTTCTGTGTTTTTAAGATTTGTTTCCTTTTAGAAAAAAAAAAACGATACAATTTTGAGTACTCTTGAGTTGGAGTTTTTTTTATATTGATTTTTATTTCTACAGCACAATCTGTTCTGTACTTAATACTGATAGATCTATGCATGATGTACTTTAAATTGAAGAATCTACACTTTAAAATGCAATTACAACTTACACCATACAGCGCAATCAAAACATATACAGTTTTATACATATTGTTAACTTCTTCACTATACAGCGCAGTCAAAACATATACAGTTTTATACATATTGTTAACTTCTTCACTATACAGCGCAGTCAAAACATATACAGTTTTATACACAATGTTAACTTCTTCACTATACAGCGCAATCAAAACATATACAGCTTTATACACAGTGTTAACTTCTTCACTATACAGCGCAGTCAAAACATACACAGTTAACTTCTTCACTATACTGCGCAGTCAAAATATAGTTTTATACACAATGTTAACTTTTTCACTATACAGCGCAGTCAAAACATACAGTTTTATACACAATGTTAACTTTTTCACTATACAGCGCAGTCAAAACATACAGTTTTATACACAATGTTAACTTCTTCACTATACAGCGCAGTCAAAACATACAGTTTTATACACAATGTTAACTTTTTCACTATACAGCGCAGTCAAAACATACAGTTTTATACACAATGTTAACTTCTTCACTATACAGCGCAGTCAAAACATACAGTTTTATACACAATGTTAACTTCTTCACTATACAGCGCAGTCAAAACATACAGTTTTATACACAATGTTAACTTCTTCACTATACAGCGCAGTCAAAACATACAGTTTTATACACAATGTTAACTTCTTCACTATACAGCGCAGTCAAAACATACAGTTTTATACACAATGTTAACTTCTTCACTATACAGCGCAGTCAAAACATACAGTTTTATACACAATGTTAACTTCTTCACTATACAGCGCAGTCAAAACATACAGTTTTATACACAATGTTAACTTCTTCACTCTCTGTTCCTCTGCCCACTGGTGTTGGTGATCGTGCTTTCCACAGTCTTCCGGCTGCCGTTTATAAGTGTGCTGGCCTTCTCTGTCCATCCATTCGTGTTAGGCCCTCCAGGATTTTCTCTCTCTCTCTCTCTAACTCGATCTGTTTTGCCCTTTGTCTTTCCCCTTGTCACAATGATTTCTTGCTTGCCCGATCGTAGAACGTGTCCTATGAATTAGGATTGTCTTTTTTCCCCTTCACTTTTATTATTGCTTGCCTCATCTCCTCTGACTCTTTCAGAACCTCCTCATTTGATTTCTTTGCTCTCCTTGATATTGTTAGCATTCTTCTAAGGAACCACATTTCGGTGGCTTCCAGATAGCGTTGTACTTCATTAATTACTGACCATACCTCACATCTTTTTTTTTTCACTATTGAAATCAGAAGACACAACAAACTAATTTATATCAGACTCATCGGCCATCTTTATTTTTTTTTTCGCGTGAAAGAGCTAAATCCTTATATTTCGTTCACGTAGTGATTCACAATTTTAATCTGCAAAGCAAAGAACACAACATATTGTTTACCCTGCTGTCTGTTTCTTCATTGCAGGACATATGTTGTTTCTATTCTCAGATCTCTATCTCCTCTAACATTTCGCCATGTTTCGCTCTATCAGATGCTTTGCTAAAGTCAGTGAAGCGTAGAAATAAGTCCTTTTGTACTTCTAAAGTTTTCTTTCCTTTTTCTTCTACAAATCAAATTTGCTTATTTCCTGTTTCCATCTTTACTGTATACAGTTCTTCGTTTAGAACTTCTCCGCGTAAGTTCTGTGGTATGCCATGACAGACGTATTGTCCTGAAATCTTTGGCCTCTGGATTTTCTTTTTCAAAATTATGAATGTGGATTTTTACAGAACACTAGGTATGTATTCAATGTTATATACGTCATTCAAAATGTTACATCAAATTCACAAAGAGCTTCTAATTCTCCTGCAGATATTTTGGTAGTTCCTATCCCTTTTTTCATATTTTTAATAGCATCTAGGACTTTCTCTTGAAGTATTGCTGGTCTACCAGTTATATTTAACATCAGGCCAGGTCCTTCTCCGTCATGTAGTTCCTTGTACTGCCCACCCGTCTACAGTCTCCTCCTTCATTATTATCACTGTGCCCTCCTTTAACTTCAGGCAGCCTATGTTGTATTTTGTTTTTCTGTCTGCAAGGTCGCTTACTAGTTTGTGCATTCTTTTAAAATCATCTTAATGATAGTCTTAGTTTTCCTGCACTGCTCATCTGGACAGTCTTCTTTAGCTTGTTTGTGTTTGTTTCTTACCTCTTTGTCAGTCATGTCATAGTTTTATTTATTGTTTTTGATAAGGTCTCTCTCTCTCTCTCTCTCTCTCTCTCACTCTCCCAGCACATTTGACCTTGCTATGCAAGAACAGATTCAAGGTCGTGGTTTTTAATGGTTCGGACTTTTATCCACAAGTTGTGTTATTTCTGGTATCATTCATTTCTTATTTTGCTGTATCTTTTCTCTCAGGCGATATTTTTTCTCTTTCTGTTTAATGGACTGAATTCTGCAGTATTTCCCATTGTTCACCAGTATCTTTCATTCTTCCTAATTCATTGTGGCTATTGATAGCCACAGTCATGTAACAGTTCTTTAGTTTTTTCCTGGTTACAGATATCTCTAGCGTAATGTTTCTCATTTATCTGTATGTTTTCTCTAATTTTACAATTATTGCTTTTCCACACAATGTATCATGACATGATTAATGGGAGTGAGTCATGGGCAATGAATATATTGCCTCTGGGGTAATTTTTGTTGTTAATAAGCATTTCGGAATCTTTTATTAATGAGAATCAAATCAATATTTGATTATTTTTTTTTGTCTGGACTGCTCCATATAGCCATATTCTTGGATTTTACTTAAACCATGTGTTTTCCATAATCATGATGTGAATTTTTGCCAATTCTATCATCTCCTCGTTCATGTATTGTTCCCAGACCATAATCACGTACTTTATCTTTTGCTTTTTTTTATTTCCAACTTTGGCATTAAGATTGTCAAGTTTTATATTAACTTCATGTGATTTGATGTTGCTCATAGCCTGTTCTAAGATATCTTAACATATTTGAATATCTTTTTTTTTAGAACTGTCCTCTGTTGGAGCATGTTCTTCTACATTGTTTACATTTATAGATCTTCCCTTCAGCTGAACAAATAAAACTCCCATCTGGGATGTTCTTGATTCCTTCAGCTGTTTTTTCCGCTTCCAGATGAAAGATTATCCCTTCTGCTCTTTTTCCTTTTGTCCTGAACCAGTTGTGGTGCATGTGTTCATCTCACTTCTTTCACTCCCAGAATGTTGATTTCCATTCGTTCCATTTCTCATCCAATTTTCCTATTCGATATAATGTTCTCATTACATTGTTGTCAATCTGAATTTGTTTTGTCAGCAGTAACTTGATGACTATATGACATCCACTTACACGGTCATAGATGATGAAACTTGTTGTGCATCATAGATTATGCAGTTTGCTAGAAAAACAAAGTTATTTAGTTTATTGTACGTACGTACATACATAGCATGCACAACATAGATAAAAACATGCATACATACATAACATACCCATAACATACATTCATAAAACATACATAACGTGTATAACATAAATATATACATAACATACATGCATAAATATATACATACATGCATACATACATACATATATACATACATACCAAGCATAACATACATAATACATACATGCATACATACATACATACGTACATGCGTCCATGCATCCATGCATGCATCCTTGCCTGCCTACCTACATTACCTACATACACACATTATCCACGTACATACAAACATTACCTACATTACATAGGTACATACATTACCTACGTAATACATTACATACGTACATTACGTTACCTATATACATACATTACATACGTACATTACATACATTAGTACATACATAGTACTTACATTACATACTTACGTACATACATTACATACATATATAATATATATATACACCATACATACATACATACATACATACACACATACATACATACATTTGGCGTGCCGGATGACATTGACGATCACACTTACTGACTTGTGCTGTCCTTGGTGTTTCGGTTCAAAAGCTTTCATTTTTCCATTCTACTTGATCAGTGCATTGATATATTTTTTTTCTCTCTTGACCTCTCCTTTGTTTTCCCTTGAATTTTCCAGTCATTACCAAATTCTCTTACCTGTGTCTTCTCTTTATGTGTCCAGGGAATTTTGACTGTCTTTTATGAGACTTTAGGAGGATTACATATCAGTAACTTATACAGCCTACTAAACAGTCACACGTTTTATGTTTTGCTGAATACGTTAATTAATTTGCACATCTACAGTTTTTCATGAGACAGGTACTGCTGACCTAAATGCTGTAGCAGTTTTGTAGAAAAACAATCCGATATTTCTAGAATGCCAACAAAATGTCATGAACCTATAACAAATGACAGCGTTTTTGTAAAATTATGCACGACATGCGCAGTGACATGTTCAAGTTACAGGAAGTTGCTAAACAATGACAGGAACGTCTCTGACAAAGTCTCCTCAGAACTTTGCTGTTGTTATTTACTAATATCGCTGAGTCAGCACTTCACTTTAACCTCTCTCTCTCTCCATCTATGTCCATCTCTCTCTCTTTCCATCTATCCATCACACTCTCTCCCTTTCCATCACTCTCTCTCTTTCTATCTCTCTCTCTCTTTCCATCACTCTCTCTCTCTCTTTCCATATTCCTCTCTTTCCATGTCTCTCTCATTTCTCTCCCTATCCATCTCTCTCCATCATTCTCTCTCAACTCTCTCTCTTTCCATCACTCCCTCTCATATCTTTCTCTTTCCATCACTTTCTCTCTCATCTCTCTGTTTCCATCACACTCTATCTCTCATCTCTGTTTCCATCACACTCTCTCTATCTCTCTGTTTCCATCACTCTCTCTCATCTCTCTCTTTCCATCACACACTCACTATCTCCCTCATATCTCTCTCATCTCTTTCAATCACTCATCTCTCTTTCCATGACTCTCTCTCTCATCTGTCTCTCTCTTTCAGTCACTCTCTCTCTCTCATTCCCATCACTAACTCTCTCTCTCATCTCTTTCAATCACCCTCTCTCTCTTTTCATCACTCTCTTTCCATCGCTCTCTCTCTCTCTCTCTTTCCATCGCTCTCTCTCATCTGTCTCTCTCTTTCAGTCTCTCTCATTTCCATCACTAACTCTCTCATCTCTTTCAATCACCCTCTCTCTCTTTTCATCACTCTCTTTCCATCGCTCTCTCTCTCTCTCTCTTTCCATCGCTCTCTCTCATCTATCTCTCTCTTTCAGTCACTCTCTCTCTCATTCTCCATCACTGTCTCATCTCTCTTTCATTTTCCATCACTCTCTCTCTTTCCATCACACTCTCTCATCTCTCCCTTTCCATCACACTCTCTCATCTCTCTTTCTCTTTCCATCACTCTCTCTCATCTCTCTCTTTCCATCACTCTCTCTCATTCTTCAGCACTTGTGACCTCGTTTCGCTAGCAAAGATTCACATTAGATTCGTGTTCTTAGTCTCTGCTGGTTGAGACTTTGAATACCTTCAGGCGGCTAAGATTTCCCCAGTAAATAAGTATTGATGCAATTTATGGACTCTGAACTTCAAATGTATCCGATGAAAGAGAGCTAGGACAAGCTAGAGTAAACAGCAGGAGAGAAAGCCAGGGAAAGATTATATCTGAAGCAATGAATCAATGTCGACGCTCGAGTTTTAGTTCAAGATTACTTGCAAAATTTCGATTCAGGAATGAAATAATTGAATAGTAACACGGTGAAGCAAACTTTCCAAACCTTGGTTGGCCCAGACCTCATAGCACCACGAAGCTCACAACCGTGAGAGATGCGTCATCATAACCATTAGTTGCTGACAGACATTGAAGGTCATATTTCTCTATAGAAATCATTCATTTCATTCATTCATTTGCATCATTCATTCATTTGCATGTCCCTTGCGGAACTTTGCCTCCCTAACAGCACTCCTGTAGGCCTCTCGGTTGTGAGCAAGATGGCATGCTGCTAATGCATCCACTATCGAACTTCATTCTTGATATTCTCCAGTAACTCACTTGCTGACTTTCGCGTTAGTCTGTTCATGATATTTTCTTTTTCTCTTGGTCTTCCCCAGCCTCTCTTCCCATTTATCTTTCCTGTTGTTATATTTCCAAATCCACCCCGTCTCATTAAATGTCCAAAGTATGATGAGTGTCGTTTTCTTATGAATTTAATTAGACTCATTTTCTCTTTGTATAGGCTCAATGTAGCATTCGAGAATTCTATCTCCGATGTTTAGTGACATATATGCATTAAATGAGATGTTTTTCATTTGTTTGAACGTTGTTTTGGCTTGAAGTATTCTATTCTTGATTTCAGAAGTACGTTTCCTATCTACTTTTACTCACCTGCGCAGATATTTAAATGTGTGAAATTGTCCCAGAGTTATCCCTTGAACTTTAACACTACATTAGGTGGGTTCTTCTTCTGTGCTATAACCACTGTTTCTGTTTTCCTGCTGTCTAAAGCGAGTCCTTTTTGTTTTGCTTTCAGTACAATGTCTAATAATTTATGTATCTCACGAAGTTCCTTTGAGTGGTAGAAAGCTGCCAGGTGAAGACCCGATGTTCCTTCCATCATCCAACTTCCTTTCTTAAAGTTCTCTGTAATCACAGGCATAAAAAAAATTCCCTTTGAATTCATTACATTTTAATGACTAGAGAAAGAATGTTTGCTTCTAGACTTACATGGAAGAGGACAAATGTTAGATGTGGTAGGTGTCGTGTGTACCAGCTCAAGTGGATTTTTGTCCCTCTACAGGTCCTCGCTACCCAGACCTTGAAAATCGCAAGCATCAACGGTCTCGGGGATCTGGACAAGCTCGAGAATGATCTAGAAGACGAGATTAGCTACGACAACAGGTCACCAGCCAAGACAGCATTCGGCAGGTGAGTGAGTGACTTAGTGGGCTGATGGGTGTGGGGGTGAGTGGATGGATGAGTGAGTGAGAGAGTGGATGAGAGAGAGAGCGAAAAAGAAGGAGAAGAGGCAAAGAGATTGGAGGAAGAGCCACACAAAGAAAGAAATGGAAAAAAATATGCATAGAGAGGGAGAGAGAGAAAAAATACAAGATGAATTACATATTTCATCGATAATAAAATACGAAACACATGTTTGACCTGTGAAGGGATGGGACTAGCAAAGAGGAAAATGCTAGACACAGTCGTATTAGGTTTTCTCCATTATTTATACTCACTAAATGTCCTTATCTGATAAGTTTTCTCTCTTTTATCTAAGCTCACTAGCTATGTTTATCTGATAGGTTTTCTCCTTTGTTTCTTATCTTATGTCCTTCCCCTGCCGTTAAACGTCACATAGGGCTCGCAAAGTAGTTCGCCAATTTTTCCTGTCTTCGGCGAGTCTTTCAACCTCATCAAAGGATTTTATGCCTGTTAATTTGGCCTCTCTTAATAATGTCCTCTTCAGAGTTTCACGCGGTCTGCCTCTTTTTCTTCGGCCTGTTGTGTTCCACTTGATAGTTTGTTTTGGGATTCTCCAATCATTTCTTCTCATCAAGTGACCAACATATGTCATCTCCTTTTCCTGATCACCCATGAGACTGGTTGTTGTTCAGTCATCTGTCTTATCTCTGCATTGTTCTTGAATTCATTCCACTTGATGCTGAGTATTTTCCTTAGGCATTTGTTATCAAAAGAGTCTAATTTCTTTTCTATTTCTTTAGTTGTTTTCCAGCTTTCGCATGCATAAATGAGGGTGGATATTACATTTGAATTGAATAGTCTTAACTTGGTTTTTGTGCTTATAACTTTTGAATTCCATATGTTCTCATGATTCTTGAAGATTGATGCTGCTTTTGAAATTCTGATCCTAACTTCCTTTCTAGTGTCACCATCCTGGTCTATGTAACTGCCAAGGTATGCAAATTGATTGACTTCTTCAATATCTGTCCCTTCTATGTGTATTTTTCCATTTTGATTAATGGGAATTTTCATTATTTTTGTTTTATCCTTGTTAATTTCAAGTCCTATTTTGCTAGCCAGTGAAGACAAGCTATCTGTTTTTTCTTGCATGGAATTCACATTATTACTGATAAGAGTAATGTCATCAGCAAAATCAAGGTCTTCTAATTGGGTCCCATGTACCCAGTCAATACCTGTGTTACCTGTGCAGCATTTGTTCATTATGAAGTCTGCTGTAATCCCAAAAAGTAAAGGAGACAGTATACATCCTTGTTTCACACCTGTTTCAATCTGGAACCATTCACTCATCCCTTCTTCTGCTTTGACTGCACAAACATATCCATTGTATAAGTCTTTAATGATGTTGACAATTTTAGATGGTATTCCATATAGACATAAAATTCTCCATAATGAATCTCTGTGTATGCTATCAAATGCCTTTTTAAAATCTATGGAGTTCAGTATTAATGGTTTCTGCCTTTCAATATGTTCTTCAAGTATTATTCTGAGAGTAAAGATCTGGTCGAGACAGCTTCTCCCTTTTCGAAATCCTGCTTGTTCTTCTCTCATTGCAGTATCCACTATATCTTTGAGTCTATTCAAAATGACCTTGCAAAATACTTTTGACACAACTGATATTAAGGTTACTCCTCTCCAGTTGTTACAGTCACTAAGGTTGCCTTTTTTGGTATTTTAACAATGATTCCTTTCTTCCAATTAGAAGGGACCTTTTCTTCTTTCCAAATCTTGTTAAACATTCTCTGTAGTTTGTCTCATGTTGTCACTATTGATAGCTTTTAGCATTTCGGCTGTTATTTCATCTTCACCTGCAGCTTTGTTGTTAGCCATTAAATTCACTGCTATGAAATTCAATTTCATGCAATTTAATTTCATCTAGGTTGACATTTAGTTGTGGGGCTGGTAAGTCAGTTTCAAGGTTTAACAATTCTTTTGGGTGTGGTCGATTAAGTATTTCTTGGAAGTGTTCAGCCCATCTTTGCTTTTGGTCTTTATTTGATGTTAATAGGGTTCCAGTTTTGCTAACGATTGGTCTTTCTTTAGATGTAATAGTACCTGTTAGCCTCTTTTGTATGTTATATAAAGTTTTGCTGTCTCCTGTTTTTGCTGCTTTTTCTGCCTCTTTCGCCATATTGTCTCTTTTATCCCTTCTAGCTGAACTTTTTATTTTCTTGTCTATTTCTTTGTATGTTGCTTTCGCCAGATCTTTTCCAGGATCTGTTTTTGCATTCAGCATGTCTAATTTGACTGCTCGTCTTTCATGTATATACTTCCATGTTTTATCTGATATCCATGCTTTTCTATTTGGTTTTTTCAGTCCAGCGCTTTGTTTCCAAGCTCACTAAATGTCCTTATCTGATAAGTTTTCTCCCTTTTATCTAAGTTCACTAACTGTGTTTATCTGATGGGTTTTCTCCCTTGTTTCCAAGCTCACTAGATGTCCTTATCTGACAGATTATCTTTCTGATTTCTAGCCCACTAAAAGTATTTTTTGGATACATTTTCTTCTTTGTTTCTAGTTGACTTAAAAACCAAGTCTTTACCCGATACAAAAAAGAAGTTTTGAGGATTTTCCTCCCTTACTTATATACTTGTAAGTCATACCTTTCATCTTCTTTTGTCAAATTTTAATGCATGTCTTTGTTATCAGTTTCTTTTCTTATTTTCTTCTAAATTCCCATGAAAATATTTATTACTAAAAATAGAAATGCATTGGTTATTTACGTATTAGAAACAGGTATTTGGAGAAGGCGAGTTGCAGCTGTTTTATAAAAAAAAAGTGCCGACCTTTCTTGGTTGAACAGCTAGCCACAGTAACAGCTAGCCACAGTAACAGCTAGCCACAGTAACAGCTAGCCATGATTGTATACGTTTCTCCTGGCATTCAACAATTATCATACATTAAGACTGTCACTGCTACTATAAATGAAACAACGTCCCCCAGAGATATTGTCCAGCGCTTTTTCTTTACAATTTTTCCAAGTACCACGGACTGGATGACAACAATCTCCTACGAATGTTTTGCATATATCTTCGTAGAATCAGAAACTCTATTGGCACAGACTATATGACCAGATGACTCCCACTGAACACATATTAACCAGCCATCAATACCTCATTGCAGGACGCACAGAATCAAATGGTTCGAGTTAGCTATTGGGTTCTTTCGTAATTATTATATTGATTTTCTTCCATACACAGTCCTTTCTAACTCCAAAATAGGATGTGGTTGCAAGAAAAGAAAGGTTTCAGATATGCGAGACTATACCAGAAAAATCTTAAGAATGTCTAGCGACTGAGAATGACCACGTGGAGCGATATGAGCTTCTAGAGATTAGCTGTAGAAATCAGGGCAGATATTCCCTAAAATTGGTTGCCTGTAGAAAGTATTTTTCCCTTTCTTGCCTGGTTTCTAATTTGTTCACATAAAGAGAATAAAGGCACTTATTAGGAAACAAAAATATTAATACCAACATTCTGTTATCAGGACCTTGTTACCAGTGCCAAACCTGTTATCAGTACCCTGTTATCGTAATCCCTCCATCCATCACTACGCTATCAAATAATATTAGCATATCCAACTATTATTAACTATTATTAAAATATCCAATAATATTAATAATATAAACCTGTTATCAATACCTTGGTACCGTAATCCCCCCATCCATCACTACACTATCCAATAATATTAGCATATCCAACTATTATTAACTATTATTAAACTATTATTAACTATCCAATAATATTAACAATATAAACTGTTATCAGTACCTTGTTCCCGTAATCCCTCCATCCATCACCACACTATCCAATAATATTTTGATAAAAAAATTGTCACCTGTGAACTGAGATGCTTGAAGCAAGTGATAAATGAAAGAAGAGAAATGACAGAAAAACATGAGTCCATCTATCTATCAATCCATTCGTCCATCCATCCATCTCTGAAACAATACCGTATTACGGACAGTTGAAAAGAAAGGATGAAATGATTTGGTTATCTAGTGACACCCAGTCATATCTCAGTACAAATGCCACGAATCAGATAATGCGGGCAACCCAGAAAGAGATAAAGAGAGCGAGAGAGAGAGAGAGAGAGAGAGAGAGAGAGAGAGATGGATGGAGGGATTACGAAACGTCTTGAAGAAGAAATGGTGTGATATTAGACCACATCAAGTGCTGTAAACTGAACGATGATAATGAAATTACCAGCTACACGTAACATTGCACAGCAGAGATGTAGCAAAAGAAATTAACGACAGTACTGATAATATTGTTAAGGTTAACGATGGATCACGATAAAGATTATAGGTGATGATCATGACGACAACAATAACTAAAACTTCACTCAGTCCACATCTTAGAGAATAATATTATCACTACATTCATCTTCTCATTGAAATCATTCCCCCCCCCCCCCCCCTTTCATTTCCTGAAAAAGTCTATTCTCTTAAAGGATTAAATCATCTTTCCGTTGATTATTTTAGAGAATGAAAATGCTTCTCAATTTCTTATCTTAGAAAATGAAATTATCTTTCAGTTTATCTTATTAGAGAGTTTAATTATCTGTCAATGTATCTACTATGAAAGTGCTTCTATCTATTTTTTTTTCCTTTCATCATGTATAGTGTTGGCCTTCTTTTCGAATGGAATTATATATCCTTTTAACTTACTAGAATGTGGAATTATTTATCCGTTTAACTTACTAGAATGTGAAAATATCTATCTGTTTAACTTACTAGAATGTGGAAATATCTATCCACTTAACTTACTATACAATTTTAACAACCTTTGGTATGCTGACGACACAGTACTGACAGCTGAGAACCAGCAAGACCTGCAAACTCTCTTGGATAAAGTCGCTAAAGAAAGTGAACAGAAAGGCCTTACTTTAAACTTCAAAGTAACCACTATATAGTTATATCTAAGAAACAGAATCCACCAAAATGCAGTATAAAATTAAATGGAAATATTCTAAAGCAGGTGCAGAATTTCAAATACCTTGGAGCAGTAATAACTTCAGATGGGAAATGCAAAACAGAAATTAAGAACATAATAGGCCAAACAAAGACTGCATTTCAGAGAATGAGAAACATATTAAGCAACACATCCTTATCAATGAATGCTAGAAAATGAGTCCTAAGATGCTATATTGAACCCATCTTGTTATATGGAAGTGAATCATGGACAATAGGCAGATCTGCACAAAAATCATTGGAAGCAGCAGAAATGTGGTTTATTAGAATAATGTTGCGAATCCCCTGGACAGCAAAAATAACTAATGAAGAATATATGAAAAGAGCTGGAGAGACAAAAAAATCTTGTCAAAAAGATAAGAGAGAGACAATGTACTTTCATAGGACATGCAATGAGAAGAGGGGGCATTGAAAATATTATAACAACAGGAAAAATAGAAGGAGGAAGATCAAGAGGAAGACCAAGAAAAATGATACTGGACAGTCTGACGGGATGGTGTGAGAGGAGATCACCAACTGAACTGATGGCCTGCATGAAGGATCGTGTACTCTGGAGAAGCATAATAGCCATCGCCAGTCGGCACGGCACCTAGTGATAATGGCGATTAACTTACTAGAATGTGAAATTATCTATCCATGTAACTTTTTAGAAAGTATAATCATTAATCCGTTTAGTTTACTAAATTGTGGAATTATCTATTGGTTGTTCTACTTTGAGAGTACAGTGACCTGCAAACAGGAAGCCATCTTATGACAAACAGAAACGTTTTCACCATTTCTCATTTAATCATGTTTCATCATCATCATCAACATCATCATCATCATCTTCTTCCACATCTCAGTGACACCGTCGTTATTATCAACGTTTTTCCTCTGCAAAAATCTCCAGATTACGTCGCGAGGGCCATCATCAGCTCCACAGCAAAGCCGTTCTCTTCGTGGTCGTCTTGTTGAACATCATCGACACAGTTTTCGTCATGATTGGACTCATTCTTGACTTTCATCACGTCTCGAGTAGGTGATGATATGAGTGATGTTTGTGATAGCGCTTGTGAAGGTTTTTTGTAGTGTTCGTTGTTGTTGATGTTTGTAGCGGTATTTGCAGTTGATGTTTGTAATGGTCGTTTTTAATGATGTTTGTAGTGGTCTTTATGCAGATGTTTGTAGTGGCAGTTGCTGTTGATGTTAGTAGTAGTCACTGTTAATAATGCTTGTAGTGTTCATTTTAGTTGATGATTGTGGTGGTGGTGGCTGTAATTATTGTTTGCTGATGTTTTTGGTGATAGTTGCAATTAATGTTTGTATTTGTGTTTGTAAATAGTCTGTGTTTGTATTGGTCGCTGTAACTGATATTTGTAGTTGTGATTGTATCTGATGTTTATGGTCGTTGTTATAACTATTGTTTATGTTGGTGATTATAACTCAATGTTTGTTGCTTTCGCTGTAGTTGATGATGGCTGTAGTGATAGTTGTACTTGATATTTGCGATTATGATTGTAGCTGATATTTGTAGTGGTGGTTGTAGTTCATGTTTCTGTTGATGGCTGTATTTGCAACGTTTGCAGTTGTTATTGTAGTTATTGTTTACTGATGTTTGTGTTTGTGATTAGTTGGTGTTGGTTGCTCTCGTTGTAATTGATGATGTTTGTAGTGATGGTTATGGTTGATGTTTGAGGTTATGATTGAAGCTTATATTTGTGGTGACGGTTCTAGCTGATTTTCTGTGGTAGTTATCAAAAAGTAATGTGTATGCTAGTGGCTGAAATAATTTTGCCACTGGCTGTGGTTGTTGTTATTTCTGTTGTTAACTGTAGCTGTTGTTATAGTTGTTGTGTGGTGATTCCAGTATTTGTTGGTAGTTGTGGTTATATTTGCTGCGACTGTTGCTTGTGATGGTGGCAGTTGGTAGCGATCGTAGTTAGTACTAACTGCTGTTGCGGGATGCAGCTGTTGATGGTGGTGGAAGCTGTTGATGGCGGTGGAAGCTGTTGATGGTGGTGGAAGCTGTTGCTGATTGTGGCTGTGTTTGTTTTATATGATGCAGTCTGCGTTTGTGGTGTCAATAGAATGAGGCACCAATCAATAAAGGAATGTCTATATAAGAAGAAACCCAAGACAGCCTTTTGAGCTTTTTTCCATGTGCTATAAGATTTCAAAGATCTTCAGGACTTGAAGAGAAAACGAAAAGCCAAATTCTTATTTCACGTACCAAAATGATCTGCTTAAACTGTGTACTTTAATCTCGCATCATATCCATAAGTATATTTAAACCTAAAATTCTTATTTCCACTCTTTCTGTTCGTATATTGTTTTCTATTTATCGCAGACTAATTTTTTTTTTATTTTTGCTTTTCTAGGCATGTTTCCTGCTGTTGATTTTCTGGTTCTATAGGTATATTTCTTCCTGTTGTTTGTGCTTTTATTTCTACGTCAGTTTCTTCCTGTTGGTTGTGCTTTTATTTTATATCTAGATCAACTTCTTCCTGTTATTCGTGGTTTTTATTTTATCTCTAGCTCTATTTCTTCCTGCTATTTGTGGTCTTCATTTTATCTCTAGGTCTTTTTCTTCCTGCTAACTGGTTTGTTTTCTGTTCTGTATATACTCTCTTTTATTGTCAGAAAGAAGCTACTTGTACTGCAGATTCGCGCTTCTTATTTGTCATGTTACCATTACTTATTTAAAGATGGCTAAAAAGGCTGTCTTATCTGACAGCCAGAGAGTTTTAGCTTATACGCTAACGTCAGGGTTGGTGAGCTCTAGCTGACCAAGACCTTACCCTATCTCTCTTTTTGTACCCCCAGTAACAGGCCAATCCTGGCTAACGGGACTGGGGTCGTCATAGTCCCCGTGGTGGTGGAGTCTGCCAAGTATTGTACACCCCCTGCATGCTTAGCTCCAACCAGGGGCGGCAAAAATAGCCGCCATAACCCACTCCCAATCCGATACGATGATGTGCCTCAAATATTCACCGCATTGGCTGCAAAGATCACCAGCTCGCAATTCCAGGTAGACAGAAGAGGAAGATATTTATTTGTCTTATATCTGATAAGTACTTATTTGTCTGGTTTTTTTTTAATCTCTTTAAGTGCTGCTGGAAGCAAAGTTGGACATGCTGGATTCTTTCGCAGAGAATCTGAGCAGAAAATACAACTTCGGCAAAACCAGACCAGACGTTCTTCAGAACCTCTTGGACGCTCATATCATCTTCAACACTTCTGCACCCACAGAAAACGTCACGGAAATTGCATCAGAATGTGTCGTGTATCTGAACAAAACTGCTGCCATGTACAATCACACACTCTATAGCTTTATAGACAGTTTGCCTGTGGGTATCAAACAGTATACGGAACCGGGGAACTGTCTGCGCTCCTACATGTCTGAGAACGATTCCTATGTCCTCACTAGTACTGGGGAGATCGACGAGACATTGTCTACAGTGGCGCACAAGTTACACTACTGCAGTCTCACCATCCTGGCTATTCTAGTTATCATTGTGAGTACATATACCTGAGTGTAATGTTTGTATATATGGGAAGTTGAAGTATTTTAACAGATAGCTTAACGGCTCAAGAGTTTTTAACTGTCATATGGTGTTTATCCACGTACTGTTCTGAACTGATTAGGTCGAGAATAGAGATGTCTATTTCTCGTGCCAGGGACGAGAATCAGGTCCGGTTAAGATCTGTTCTCACCTTCATCAAAAGCTGCTTGAAACAAATGTTGTAGTTACCTGGTACCCAAGTAGTTCCCATCGTGACAGTGCATTCTGTGAAACTCAACATCAGCTTATTTGACACAGACGGCACTGACCCATCTAGCAGGACTGGCCTTGAGCCCATTTTACAAGGATACTATAAATCCATCATCTGGCAAAGATGGCGCTGAATCCATCTTCTTTAAGAAGCCTTAAGAAATAAAGCCACAACAATCTCATATTATCATCATCGTCATCATCTGTCTGTCATCACCACAAATATCATCATCAGCTGTCATATCATAATCGTCTCTAATGACCACAAATATCATTATCATCGTTAGCATCGTTTGCATCACCACAGATATCATTAACACTCAAACGAAAAAAAAAGAGACAAAGAAAAAAAATATGTACAAAAATAGGCTACCCAGGTGGTACAGGAAACAATCAGTAGTTCTGTTTAGAAATGAAAAAGATCACATAAATAGAAAGCATGATCGTCGACGTCTGTCAGCAAGGTACCTGATGAATAAATGTTTCGGCTGAGCTCGTAGCGGGAAGATCACGGTGCAGGTTCATTACTACGATGTTGGTGGCGCTCTGATAGGGCGACGTACTTGTCACTGTTGTGATGTTGTACTGATGTGTTTCGTGCTCTTACAATACAAATCAGCTTTCTGATGCCTTCTGACAACACTGAAACTGTATAACTATACTGCAGCTTACTTTGAAGGCAGTGCTTCCGTGATTAACATATCGTTCTGGTGGACAAAAATTAGCAACTGAACAAATCCTGGATCGTTGAAATGATCGTGACATTTCCAGATCATGAAAACACGTATTGATAGCACTCTGGAATCAATAATGAAATTTGTTTTGCTTTACTGAGCATGATAGCTGATTGATGATTCGCCCTCTCGGCTGATTGATGATTTTCACTCTCGTTTCTCTCTCGACAGCTGCTGCTGAAACTCGTAAGCTCGGGTACGAGGTTTTTCAAAGATCACATGCAAGTGAGTGATGAAAGATGACGCTTACACCTATCTCATAATTTTTTGAACGTTGAGTTATACCTGCTTACTTCCTGTTTATTTGTTTGTTTGTTTATTCTACTTTCGTTTAGTAGTCACATGCTATGTGTTCTGATGATAGTTGTTTACTGTGTCCTTAAATGCAGCAGATGATAAGAAAACTAAATTGTGCTAGTAATACGATGTGTTTTTTTATAGGTCTTATCTTTACTTGTTCATCACTGTCTTTTGTTTCTATGACGTCCAATCAGGTCTTCATCATCTCTTCATAGCTTTTAAGTTATTTGTGCTGTTTTCTTGTCTTTGTCTGTCAAAATCTCTTGTACAAACTATGAATCACAAGTATAAATCCTGTTTTATTTCCAAAGATGGTTTCTGTTTGTTCTCGATATAAAATAAAATTGTGATACTTTGTTTTTTATTTATTATTTAAACAAAGTCACAGTGATCTGTAGCAATATATGTATTTTAAATACCTAGATGGTTAAAGAGTATCTTGATGATGTAGCTCAGCTGGGCTCTGTGTGGTGAATGTACTTATTTGATCAACTGGAACTTCAAAGAAATGATGTTGTATTTGATGATATATCTTTGAAAATGTCAGCTAAAGATATAGCGTTGATTACAAATATAGCTCTTCATTTGGTGAAGGTTTATTGTTTTTGGTTTTTTTTTCATTAAATTTTAGACTGCAAAATAATGTCAACGACACTCGAACATATTTTGTTACTAATCATCACAGCTTACACATTTCTCTAAGAAATGTTGTGATGCCTGTTTATAGCATTTAAATCATTCTGAAGCTGGCAACTCCTAGCTGTGAAACAAAACCACGTGACTACAGTTATTTTGTTTTAAATTTTATTAAAGCCGTCTAAATTGTTTGTAGTAGTGGTAGAGTTAAACTGTGTTTTTTATGCATGCTTATTACAAATAGGCTACTAAATGTAAAATGGTCTCCTTTTTTTGGTTCTGTTATTTGTTTTAGTCACTAAATTCCTCTCTCCACCCTTTCCAGTCTTGCGTCAGCGTTTTGTTTTAGTGTGATGGTTACGTCAGATAATGATATTAATATTTCAAAGGAAAAAGAATCTGCTCATTTGATTCAGTTACCAGAACTATTGATAAAATATATTTGACAAATGTATTTCACCTAAAAATTAGAATGCAAGAGAGGGTTAATTAAACTAAAAAAAAAACTGACAAATAAATATGCAGAAAATGGATTCTATATAAGGTGTGTCCTATATAAAAATGGTTAGGAAAAAAGTTAGCATTTTATTGAAATAGAGTGTAGATGTGTGACACATGATTTTGTTTTGGAAATGACTATGTGTGATAGATGATTTTGTTTTAGAGATAACTATGTGTGACAGATGATTCTGTATTAGAGATGACTATGTGTAATAGATGATCTCATATTAGAGATGTTATCTTCGCATCTACATCAGTCTTACTCTTCCCCTTGTTCTACAGCTTTCCTTTTAGTATGATCTTCAGTATGTTGTTATGTCTTTCGAGATAGCCAAAATATTTTCTTCATCTTAATTTCTTTGAGAAGTTCACATTGCACTTTGAGCTGTTCTAAACCTTGTGTATTTGTTCATTTCATTCTTCATGCTATGTGACCTAGTTTTCTGTAGAACCACATTTCTGCTGCATTAATCTTTCTCTCCATCTTTTTTGCTTAGAGTCCAAGTTACTGCTCCATACAGTAAAACAAAAGAGAAACATTTTACAAATTTCAGTTTTGTTTTTATGTTTTGCCATTCCTATTCTTTTCTTTATCTACATCTCACATCCCCCATCTACAGCTAATGTACAATTGTTTTATAAATTGGAAACAACGAGGCTTTCGTATGGTAAAGTAAGAGAACACAGTTTTGTAGGATTAGACCTCGAAAAAATCGTAGACAAAGCACTTTAGTGAGACGTGAGAGAAAGAAAAAACCACAAGAGAATTACCTGAGATTCGAACACGGACTCTGGTATGTCGAGCAGCCGTCTAGCCACGAGAGAACAGAATACTAACCTGGTGAGAGTTGGCAAAGTTGGTTAGTACACTGTTCTCTCGTGGCTAGACGGCTGCTCGACCTACTGGAGTCCATGTTCGAATCTCAGGTAATTCTTTTGTGGTTTTTCTTTCTCTCACGTCTCACTAAAGTGCTTTGTCTACGACTGTTTCGAGGCCTAATCCTACAAAACTATATTCTCCTACAGTTAGTATATGTCGTTGTTTGCTGTAGTTTGCTACTTGTTCCAGTCTCTCTTTGTTTATCTACCTGTTCCAGTCTCTCTTTGTTTATCTACCTGTTCCAGTCTCTTTGTTTATCTACCTGTTCCAGTCTCTCTTTGTTTATCTACCTGTTCTTCTATACACGCAGTTCTTATTTACAGCAAAATATTATTGGTAGATTCTCTATCCTACCTCTCCTGTGATGCCCATGAAACTTCAGCTTGTTTGAGCAGGATATGTTCCCCATGGTAACGAAGCTTACATAGTGGGACCCCAATGGCAAAGAAGTGAAATCGACATCAGCTCACTTTCAGTCCCACCTCATGTTTTCTTTCAGAATATTCGAAAAAGCTACAGCTGTACATAACCAATTACCTCACAACTAACTTCAATTTTTCATTGCCACCAGCGTAAATCATCAAAGTCTGTATCTTTTACCGCCTCATGCTTTCATTATCTGAATTCCGCAATAATTTCCCATTTTATGAGATCACAATATAATTCTCACTATTTGAAATCTACAAGATACTTCTCATTATTTGAGATTCACGATATACTACTTATTATCTGAGATCCGCAACTGTTTGAAATCGACACGTTTCATTATTTGAGATCTACAGGATACTTCTCATTATTTGAGATCCACAAGATACTTCTCATTATCTGAGATACACAAGACAGTTTTAAATGAAAAAATGTTTTATCATCAGTGGCTGAAGATAAGGAAGATGACGAACAATTTCGGCGTGTAGCTTAAAATATATGATAAGAATTTTCATAAATTTCATGATGAAAAAACTGTGCCGAGACAACTGTCTATTTCCTACTCCACCGCAGGTTTTTGATGGGCTGGTCACCATAATTTCTTTCATTCTGGACATCGTCTTCATCAATGGTGTCACAATCTTTAACCAGGAGCAGTTTGTGGTTATCCTGACTCTGCTGTTTCCATGGCGAGTCATAAGAATTTTGAACAGTAAGTTTTTGTTTAATTAATTCTTCTACAGAGCGTCTTCATTTACTAGGAGAAGATTTATTAGTTTCCAAAATCCCTTCGATCGTGTTCCCAGCATACATTTATGACTGGTTATACATGTTTTGCCGTGCATTAACTCCCACTCTAACGGTCCCAGCTGCCGTTGTGATGGCTGTAGAATGTATTAGCTGGTGTAACTATAATGGATCGTGCTACCTGTTAGTTGATTATTAATGGTTGTGTGGGGGAAATGTTTATAGAGGTCACGTGTTTACTGTGTGATAATAAATGTTTAAGTCTTAATCTGTCATTGGCTGCTTCATGAACACTGAGGTTTTTTCTTCACTCTTTCTCTCTCTCTCTCTCACTCTCTCTCTCTCTCTCTCTATATATATATATATATATATATATATATATATATAAATTGTACTGTTTGTTATTCAGAAGTTCTTAAATTTTTTAGGCAGAGTGACATCCTATCTGATGATTGTGCGCTTAATTACTGATCTATTCTCTCCATCATTCTTGGCAAGAAAATCAATTCAGTCATTATATTTTTAATGCTCATTTCCTTATTTCATCACTTTCCATTCGAAAGAAGCAATGGAAACTTAAATAATTTCGTTTGTTACAACCAGTACCGGTCCTCCGTAGCTAAAAAGCTAAGATGCACTTCTTAGTGCAGAGTCAATTGGGAGATCACGGCTTCAGTTCCGGGATAAAAAAAAAACACCTCACAAGACTTCTGGGAGTCATGACCAAGAGTGGCCCAAGGCCCCCCCCCCAAATGTCAGCCTGAGTTTAATAAGGCCGAAACACTTGTCTGGGGGAGGTGTACTTCTTCTGTTGATCTCAAGGAGTTGTGTTGTTGATCTACAGTAGAGAGTTTCCTCTATCCATGCCGTAGAATATGACTTTCTTCTTCTTCTTCGTTCGCTTCTACCACCAAGACCGCCCCGTGATCCTCCTGAATTTATTCCTGTGGTCCCCGAAAGGACCACACGAGATCCACGAGAGGACCACAAGAGGTTCAGAGTATCGCAGGGCTTGAGCCTGTATTCTTGGTGGGTCTCTGAAGCGGGAATGTGTGACACTGTGGTTTTCGTTGCACCAGTTTAATTTAGAGTTGGACTTTCTCACCGGAAAACCTCGACGTGTTTTGGATATCAGTATATTCCCACTGGGTGAGAGGTGATTGCCCATCCAGCCTAGAGGCTTTCTCACCGGAAAACCTACATGTGTATCCCCACCAGGTGAGAGGTGGTTGCCCATCCAGTCCAGCGTTGGACTTTCCTACTGAAAGACCTCAGCGTGATTAGGATACGCATACATCCCCACCGGATGAGTGGTGGTTGCCTATCTAGACTGCCCTGGTCCAGTGTCTCCGACTTCAGCATTTTGTGGTCGTGCCCGCTACCCTTCCTAGTTGTTACCAGGTCGGAGCTTTTGCCCAGGAGGACGGATCCTCGCCACTAGTAAGTTTCACCCTTGGGTTGAGCCGGTTTAGGCATATTATCCTAGTATGGGGGTGTTTAGGACGTGAACGACCTCTAGAGAGAAGGTACTGTGACATGAGTAGCCATCAAATTTCACCCCTGGTTTAAGCCGGTTTAGGCATATTTCACCAGTATGAGTGTGTATCGGACGTGGCCGGCCTCTAGAGCAGAGATGCCATTTTATGAGTAGCTCTCACCGCGAGACCACTGGACATACCGACTAAGTTTCACTTTGTCCTTTCCATCACCTTTTCGCAAGGCAACCCTAATTTCTTTTTCGCATTTTTTTCATTGGCCGGGAGGAGTTTCACTCCACGCGCAGCATCCGAAGAACCTCGCCAGCAGTTTCTTAAGCTCTGGGTTAAGCCGGTTCAGGCATTTCGCCCGAGATGAGTGCGCATAGGACGTGGCCGACCTCCAGATCAAAGGTGCTGTGACTTGACTACTGTTTACTTCGCTTAATCCTTTCTTTCACCTTTTCCGCAGTGGTGCCGCGCGGCAACCCCATTCGCACCTTTCTTCACTGGCCAGGAGGAGCCCCACTCCACATATGACAGCTGAAGAATCTCGCCAGCAGCGGTAGATGAGCTGCCAAACATGACTCTCATCTACCCCGAGCATCTGGTTTTCAGGCGCAAGCTATTCGCCTTCGCCCCTTCTCCTGTCAGTTTGAACAGTTCTGCCACGGGAAGGCCAGGAGCTGGACTTGACTGTCGGAGGCTGTTTGAGACGCACGCCATTAGAGTGGAGAGCGTATATCCCACCCCACCTCCGACTATAACAGTCCTTAGAACCTAAAATATGACTTGACATATTAAACTTGGTCTATATAAAAATTTCAAGGTAAAACTTGTTGTATGATCCTGTTGACGATCCAAAGGATATGGTGCTATTGCTCATTTCTTCCCTCACATGTAGGTACACCAGGTCAGCATTACGCAGGATCGCCTTTCTTTTCCTAGCTCCAAAAAAATATCCGCATATTCATTTTTAAATTTGAATTAAGGCGTCTCTGGTCAGATTCAAGAAACTGATTCTCACCGTTAGAGAGAAGTACAAAAGCAACCTCACAGATGAGGAACATTTGCTATAAGTGCCTGATCTATCTTAGTTTCTCTTGCTCCAGTCCATCTTAAATGCTGTGTTTTTCTGATACCATCTTTCATGACCTACTTCAACTGTTGTCTCTTGTCTTGATGTCATCTTTCTTAGCCCAGTTCGGGTGGTACCCGTTGTCTTCACGTCATTTTGCCTGATCTACTTCTGGTGTAGATTTATGACGTCACATGTCATGTCTTTATGCTATATTTTATAGCAGTGTCTGTTGCTCATATTGCAAGACCTGCCTTAGATCGCTGTCTCATGTTTTGTCTCCAGGTCTCATTGCTGCCGTGTTAGATAAGCACAAACTGAACCTGAAGATCATCTACACGCAAAAGAAGAAAATAGCCAGGACACTAAATGAAACCAACTCAAAGGTCGAACTCCTGCAGGTAAGCACGTTTTCACATGTGTGTGCTAAATGTAGACTTTATTTAACTGATGAATGTAGACAAAGTCAAAGTAGTCTAAAAATTCATGGAAATTTAGATGAGTTTAGGACAAAAACTTCAACATTGTGGGCTTACTTTGACACTGCCTTGTCATAACGCTGAAACTTCATCAGAAACCTTTTGCGTTTAAGCAAATCGTGAACGATTACAGGAAAATATTAAAGGAGAATAAATGAGGGAAGCATTAAAATAGAAAAAAGGACAGAGTAGGCTTAAGCGTTTTCTTTATATACGGGATAAATGGCTGTGAATGACAGATGATTTTGTATTACAATAGCTATGTATGATAAATAACTTTGTGTTACAGAAAACAGTATAGTATCAGTAGCTGTTCCCAAATCTTCTCAGTATCTGTTCCCATATCATCCCAGTATCTCTTGCTATGTCGTCCTAATATTTTTCCCCATATCTTTTCAGTATCATTTCCTATAAGGTTTCTGTATCCCATATTTTCGTAGTATGTCTTTCCATATCGTTCCAGTGTATCTTCTATGTCACCCTAGTATATCATCCAATTTCTTCTCATTTTCTCTTCTCATATTGTCCCAGTATCTATTATCATATTTTCCTTATCCGACATCTCTTCTAGAATGATCCCAAAATCTCATTCCCTTGTAGTCCTTTTTTATCTTTCATCGAGTGCAAACTAACAAAGTTTACATATATGTGTATAAAACAGTAACAACATGGACAGTAACAATGACAGCGCATAGATTGTTGCGAAATTTCACTTTGTCATAAAAAATGTTATGAATTCCCATGCCAAAAGTGGAGATAGTTTAAATTTATGTTCGTATAAGCAAGTTTAAGTAACGCCTCATTCTGGATGTTCTTTTTCAGAGACATATAGAGATTCTTCAGACTCTGTGCTCCTCTCGTGGTATTGGGGAGTTAGAGGTTAGCCGAGCTCTAGGAGGTACGATTCTTTTCTTGTAGTTTCGAGGGATGGAGGGAACTAAGATTTTTGTTTGTGATGATTACAAAAAGGGGTGCCCGTCTTGACGACTTCCTGGTAAGTCATGATTAAGACCCTTAAATGCTTCTCGAAATGCCATCTAGAAACAGGCAACATCACAGCTGCCTTAGAAAAAGGAGGTAGAGATTGAAATGGTCCTGCCAATAAGGGACTTGGTCAAGAAACGTGACATTGCAGCTTAGGGAACGTGCATCGAGACATTTCAGTGTGCACATCCCTGAACATGAAGAAAGCCATGATAGTTATTACTAACATCGTTTGATGGTTCTAGACCAAACAACTCGACCACTGAGCATTTAGTAGCGGTACTCTGTCAGTTTCACCTTTTCCCCCCTTTGTTAGCAAAATTCTGATCATGATCTCGAAGTGATGTTGTGCAAGGAAAGATAAAATCACCAAAGGTTCAAGATTTGATTGTTCATGAAATGTATTTATAAGACCATGAAATATGCTCAGATGCGCTGAAATGTCATGCAAATTAACTAAATAAATAAAACTTCATCACAGGAATTGATCAAATTACGTCACAATAATTGACAAGAAAAGTTGTGTCATACTGGTATGCACAAACAGGAAGGCTGAAGCAGATATAAGCTTAAGTTGTTTAAGCTTAAGTTATTTGACATTAAAAAAAAAAGAACCAGAGCCGCTTCATAATATTCTAACACGGACAAACTTTTCCATCCTTAGGTGACGGCCCTGGTGGCTCTCAAAAGAACGGCGCTGCTGGGGGCCTGGCCGGAATGATGGCGTTAAGTAAACTCGCGTTTCAGGCGGCCGACGCCTTCGCCCCCATTAACAACGGGTACAAGAAGGTGAAGGATGATGGATCATCTCCTCAGTCGTCTCCAGGCGGAGACAGCCCAAACTCCTCTCCCAGCAAGTCGAACAACACAGAGACCACTTTCATTACCGACAGCAATAACACCATTTCTAAAGTCCGAAACGGTCAAGCCCGTAAAGACACTTCAATAACTTTGCCGAGTTCTGGATCATACCCAGACACGCTGACCCGAGCATCTATAGATGAGATTGTTACCGTTCACGCCAACGGCTCGGGACCTCGAAGGAAAAGAGGATCTAGTCTTAAAAGAAGAGATAACAAAATCAGCGTCAGCCTACCAGACCTCACGGAAGATGACAGAGGTGACGATACGGATTTTGTTTCTAGACTTTAAAATACAATCCAGAAAGTTTCGCCTGCCTTTCATTAAGTGCAACTCAAAACATTTTCTACTATGCAAATTTGTTTGAAAAAGAAAACATAATGGACTTCTCCACTAACCTTGACATGAAGGTCTTCTCTCAAGGCACACAATTGGCGAAATCAAATACACAGCACGTACAAGAAGTACGAAATAGAAATATAAGTAGACAAAGAAAAACAGTTTCTCGAAGAAAGAGCATGGTCACGTGTCTTCAGCATTTGAGATAAAGCAGCTGGCGAAGCCTCATCAGTTAGGTCGTGACCTGCCACTACAGACTGGATTGCTAGAGGAATGCCAGGTCACAGGAAAAGAAACACAGGTGAAGATCATGATATTGTTCTTTGAAAGAGATCGATATGTTTGTGATCATCCAAGTTTGTTTTTGTTTGTTTGTTTTCAGTGATTTCTACAGCTCCATTCTAGATAGCCCTGGTCTATGGTTGTTCTTATTTTTATAACACAGTTTGCTTCAGAGCTCAAAACACAATAATAATAATAATAAAGTCTCAGTTCAGCAGAAGCTGTGTCGTTTTTATGCGACTGTCAGCTTCTTTCAATTGACAGCACACTAAACAAAAGGAAAAAAAAAATTGCCCCAGCATACATTCATGTTCTTAAGGAGCGGTTTGTATCATTTAGAACCATGTAAAAATTGCTTCTTTTCCACCATATTCCAAACTATCGCTGCATATCTTTCATAAGACATCAGCTGACAACTGCTGTAGTAACATTTAACCCGGGTGCACAGAGCTGCTGCTGATGACCAGCCGCCTAGAGTGGTACCCCGTGCAATGTGCTGCAGAAAACTACCCATAAAATCGGGTCATGTCAATTTGCAAGGCCAGTCGCACCAGATGGCACCGTAGAACCATACCTGTCAGGGCATGAAATATACAGC
This sequence comes from Achatina immaculata, assembly GCA_009760885.1. NCBI lineage: Eukaryota > Metazoa > Mollusca > Gastropoda > Stylommatophora > Achatinidae > Lissachatina > Lissachatina immaculata. The sequence goes on from CM019713.1 coordinate 19,312,633, forward strand.
CTTTCACTGAAATCCATTCCTTTACATATAGAACGGCGTTCAAGTTGAAACCAGATGAAGGTAAAATAAATAAGAACATTCAAGTTTCTTATCGGTTTAACTATGAAATAATTTTCGTTAAATTTACACAGCAAACAGAAAGACAATGAGTGTAAACAAACAAAATCATATCTCTACGAAACAAAATGATTACGGTCAGCGTTGTAAATATGTAGGATTCTGCTGAAATATCCATAAAGAAAAGCTTAAAACAATACAATTTTAATCTGAGAAATGGAAGAGATGGGAAGATAACTTTTCTGATGATCTATGAGTTTATATAGTTCATATCTTCATCATCAGCAACCCAGTACTGTAAGACACAGTTAAGTGTAGAAAGCATCTTTTGTTTTCTTCTGACACATGTATATATAACATGTTTTATGTTTGTTTCTCATGTGATAGCCACATTTTCTTTCTCTGTGTGATAAAACCCTGTTTAATAGACGGACTGTTATGTATCCGACGCAGAATCTTCTACTACAGAAGAAGCAAACTGCTGGCGAAGGTAATGAACTCTGGGGTCACATCTTGGTTCTAGTCTGTGTGATGTTCTTTGCCATGACTGAAGACACTGAATATTGGGGTCACATCTTGGTTCTAGTCTGTGTGATGTTCTTTCCCATGACTGAAGACACTGAATATTGGGGTCACATCTTGGTTCTAGTCTGTGTGATGTTCTTTGTCATGACTGAAGACACTGAATATTGGGGTCATATCTTGGTTCTAGTCTGTGTGATGTTCTTTGTCATGACTGAAGACAATGAACATTGGGGTCACATCTTGGTTCTAATCTGTGTGATGTTCTTTGTCATGACTGAAGACACTGAATATTGGGGTCACATCTTGGTTCTAGTCTGTGTGATGTTCTTTGTCATGACTGAAGACAATGAACATTGGGGTCACATCTTGGTTCTAGTCTGTGTGATGTTCTTTGTCATGACTGAAGACACTGAATATTGGGGTCATATCTTGGTTCTAGTCTGTGTGATGTTCTTTGTCATGACTGAAGACACTGAATATTGGGGTCACATCTTGGTTCTAGTCTGTGTGATGTTCTTTGTCATGACTGAAGACACTGAATATTGGGGTCACATCTTGGTTCTAGTCTGTGTGATGTTCTTTGTCATGACTGAAGACACTGAATATTGGGGTCATATCTTGGTTCTAGTCTATGTGATGTTCTTTGTCATGGCCGTAATCAAGACTGCCTTCGCCAGCACTGAAGTCATATTTGAATGAAGTCATGATTGTGTGTGAACAGTGAAGAGCGAGATCACATCGTAGAAATTGTGCTCTATTTTCGAAATTATTATTATTATTACGCAAAGTTTCTGATACATTCTCGTTAACGATTTTACGAAAGAATTTGTCGTGATATATAAAAGCACTTGAAATGTGACTTTTAATAATAATAATAATGTATCGTGCCTGAAAAGGTTGGTAGTCACGCTTTTCAATATATCTCAGTTTTAGACATTTTCCATCAGTTCATTTGATAACTTTTTATTGCATTGTGCCATCGCGTTAGACTGTCCATGACACTTTTTCTATTGGCATAATAATAATAATAATAATAATAATAATAATAACGAACACTGAAGAGCAGATTGTTCAAACAAACGTATAGACCAAAGTTTTGTTTCGTTATGAACTGCTTCCTACTTGTTGTTTTGAAAATATCTCTTTCTTGTCCGAGCCATAAACGTAAATCTACGCACAGCGTGGTCTGGTGGTTGAATACGTCACCACCAAGTGGTTGTTTTCTAAAATACGTGGGATATGTATACACAGATTTATATGACTGTTTGTGATATATTTTGTAATAAATCTCTTGCTTCGTTTCGCCTATTGTTTTACCTGGGAGAAGTCTGTATATAAAATTTTGTTCTTGATGTTTTTATATGTTTATTTTGGTGTCTACTTTGGTTCCAAAATGCAGTATGCATCTGTTTTTTTGTTTATCGTGTTTGGTTCAGAAAGATAATCTGACGACTGACGCTAAAACATTGCACTGATATCTTGGTTTAACCCTTTTCTATCCCGTATCAAGTTTTACTTAGATCAAATTTAATATTATAATTTAGAGTTCTCTTATACAATCCCACGTTTCAAAAACACTTTACTATACATTACTTCTTACAATATCTGAATGAAACAAAATTGCAAATAAATATCTAAAGAAACTGGATTTTGGTGCAGGTCGATCACGGATACAAAGAGGTTAACAGATTTTTAAACTAGTAATTCAGTGAACTTTAGGTGATGTATACCCTGGAAAATCATTAACAATATTGAGTCATACGTAGAGTAACAAGACTGCAGACCATTGGCTGAATCGACGTTGTGACAGCTTATTTTAGTTCGTGACCACAGATTGACAATACCACACATACAATTACAAGATGCCAACCTTTGACTGAATCGCGCATACAGCTACAAGAAAGAAAATCAAAGGCAGAATGACGGTTACAGATTCTAACTTGGAAGAATCTCTGCAGCTTTGACAAGACATTTTTCTGACAAATGCCATAAATACGTATGTTAATTCCGTATTTTAAATATCTTAGTTTTTTCTATCTATTCTTTTCTCTTATTGTATATTATTGTTAACTGACGAAAGCGCAAGCCAAAATATTACATTGTTGTCTTGTTACCAAGGAAAGCGTACACCCACCATTTTACCGCTGACCTATTTCTAGTCACGTGTCTCTCATGGCGAAGATCGGTAGTTCGAATTTAGTCAGCCAGATGTAAAAATATACTGTTAAAAAAAAAAAAAACGCAACACTACTGTAGTCGTAATGGATATCAACTTTCAAACTTGTGTCAAAATTTTATTTTACGGAATGTTTCAATCTTGGCATGAAGAACTTTAAAACTTAAACAATGAAATGATGCTCATTAAATTTGGTTTGGACTTTTATTCTTTTGCGACTGAGGCCTCCGTTTCAGTAAGGTGTATGACCTCCTCTGGCCTGTATCAGAGAATCACATCTCCTTGACATGGATCCGATTAGCCGTTGGATCTGTTGTGGGATGGCTGCCCACTCTTCCCGCAGTGCAAGAGACAACTGTAGGAGATTGGCTGGCGCCGAGTCTCGCTGGCGGACTTGTCTTTTGAGTTCATCGCATAAGTGCTCTATTGGGTTCATGTCTGAAGACATGGATAGCCACAGAATGGTCTGGATATTGTTGTCAGCGAAGAACTGGGTGGTGAGTTGTGCCACATGAGGTCGAGCGTTATCCTGCTGAAAAATGGACCCTGGTGCAGCCAGAAGTGGAAGGACGTGATGACAAAGAATTTCAGCGACGTATCGTTGGGCATTCAGGCGTCTTTCAGTTTGCACCAGGTCACTTCTTCCCATGAAGTTGATCGTCCCACACACCAGTACACCTCTACCACCATGTGGAGGAGCCCCATCCACGCAATTCTGGGCGTAGCATGGACTCTGCGGTAAACTCTTTTCCGTCTATCGTGTCGCTGGAGCAGAAAGAATGATTCATCACTAAAAAAACCCTTCTCCAATCATTCGCAACAGTCCATTGACGATGCTGATTCGCCCACTGCAGTAATTCTGGCGATCCCGATCTGTAAGAACAGGACCTCTGTAGGATCTTCTAGCCCAAAGACCAGCGTCGTGCAGCCGGTTCCTGACAAATTGATCTGAAATTCGACGAGCTGCTGTCATTGACTGGACTGTTGAGGACGCAGATGCAAATTGATTCCTGAGGTGACGCAGCCGTATGAAGCCGTCTTCGGCAGGAGTTGTGACTCTGGTTCTTCCACTGCTTGGTCGGTCTGCAGCTGAGCCAGTTTCTTGAAATCGTCTCCAATAAATACCTAGTTCTTTCGCCCTCCCTGGGTTTGGATGGTGCACTCAGACAGGCTGTATCCTGTCCACTTGCGTACGCTATCTTCCAATCTACACCTCTGTCTTTCGCTTTTTTTTTCAGTCCCCCTTTCCTTCTAGCATGATCTTCAGGATATATTTTTACTTCTTTTTATATGGTCAAACTGTGTTGTTTTCTTGATCCTCTTTTTTTTCTAAATAGTTCATATTGAGTTTATGTCCTTCTGGCATCCAAAATTATATTAACAATGTCTGTCTAGTCCAGCAAATGATAAAGTAGTACTGTGCGTGTAACTAGATGTTTCAGATCATGATCTCAAACATCATGACTGACAACGTACATTAACGGGTAAAAAAAAAATAAATCGCAGGCGAATGGGTTTCATTTCCAATCTGCATATCAAACATTTGAGCACATTAGAAGACAGTAGTTGAGTCGTTGGTTGTTCTGCTCGCTACAAACGCGAACTCGGCTGGTGACGTTGTAATGCAGATCTTGAAATATAAGCATGGAGTTGGATAAGTAGTGGGTTGGGGTCATTTTTTTTTCATTTTTCGAGCGTATATATATATATATATATATATATACACACACACACACACACACATATACATACATACATACATACATACACACATCAATTAAAACAAACTAAACAACGTAGTAAGAAAACTGAGCATGCGTGATGTTGGTAATTCTTCTTCTTCTCTTTTTTTCTCTCCCTTCTCCTTTCACCTCTCCTATATGCTTATGCCCGAGTTCTGCTTCAGACATGGTGACGATTTGTCAGTGAAAGAGTTAACATTACAGTTACAACATCACTACGATGTAACCGTTGAAGTTTAACATTTTTACGTTACCAACTATTAACATTTCATATACGAGTATGTACTGTTTGAAAGTGTGATATTTTGATGTTAAATCCCCCCCTCCCTCCCCCCCCCCCAAAAAAAGGTAGGTTGTTTTATTTATGCTCTACCATGCAGTTTGGTAGTAACAAATCCATGTGTCAAGTGTTCATTGCATGAATGTGTGGAATCTGCGTGTGGATTCTGCTGTGTTTCAATATAAATATTTTACAACTTTGTTACAAACACATGTTCTTTCATGTTGCCAAACGTTTACATTAATTTACGAGTATACATCTAGTTAATGGTTTGTATCAAACCTTACTTTATTTGTTCTAATATGCTTTTGGCTGTTATCACAAATTGTTTATTGCATGTGATCCATAACAAGAAGTGAAGGTTTATGTTTAGCGCACATTCCAGATCGTTGTGAAGAGACTGTTGTGAAGAATGTGAACCTTCTGTTATCATGAAAATTGTCACTTTCACTGTCTTTCTGTCTCAGTAGCAGACAGTTTTGGTGTCTGGCTTGTCTTTCTGTCTCAGTAGCAGACAGTTTTGGTGTCTGGTATGTCATTCTGTCTCAGTAGCAGACAGTTTTGGTGTCTGGTATGTCTTTCTGTCTCAGCAGCAGACAGTTTTGGTGTCTGGCTAGTCTTTTTGTCTCAGATAACAGATAGTTTTGGTATTTGGCACGAGAATGTATAAAATTGGAAAAAAGTAGGAGCAGCTTTATTACTTAACGATTACAAAGTTGTGACGTTTCGGCGTGAGCCTTAATCATACAAAAACATACAGGACGAAGAAATAGGGAGAGGAGATAAAGTATAGATTTACATGAATACTATTTTTAAACAAAATAAAAAATAAAAAATAAATAAATAAATAAATTTTTTTAAAGGAGTACTTAGCTGTAAATTGCAAGGTGTGGCTTGTCTGGCGGTGTGTGTCAGGAATGGATCTGGTAGGACGTGGAAATTGTTTAAATAGAGACCTGTGACATATGGTCGGTGGATTGTAACTGGGGGTGGTGGATGGGGAACCGGGGAGGGGAGAGAGAGTGACGCACTACTGGCCTAGCTAGGAGAATTTGAAACAGGTGATTGGGGAAGAGGTGTTGCAGAGAAGAGGGGTTGCAGAGTGATGCTGTGAGGAAGTTTGAAAAGTAAGAAGGGGTGGATTTAGTGGAGAGGTACTATAATGATTGAAGAAGACGATGTTACGTGTAACTAAACAGCGAGTTTAACCCATGTGGTTCCAGCGTCCCATGGTATTTGGCACGTCTTTTTGTCTCAGGTAACAGACAGTTTTTGTGTCTTCATGTCTTTTTGTCTCAGGTAACAGACAGTTTTGGTGTCTTTAGGTCTTTTTGCTTCGAGTAACAGGCAGTTTTAGTGTCTTCATGTTTTTTTTTTGTCTCGAATAACAGACAGTTTTGGTATCTAGCATGTCTTTTTGTCTCAATAACAGACAGTTTTTGTGTGTCTGATATAGTCTCAGGTAGCAGAACGTTTTGATGTCTGACATATCTTTCTGTCTCAGATAACAGATAGTTTTGGTGTCTGGCATGTCTTTTTGTCTCCATAACAGTTTTTTTGTGTCTGATATAGTTTCAGGTGGCAGAAAGTTTTGATGTCTGACATATCTTTCTGTCTCAGATAACAGATAGTTTTGGTGTTTGGCATGTCTTTTTGTCTCAGGTAACAGACAGTTTTTTTTGTATCTGATATAGTCTCAGGTAGCAGAAAGTTTTGATGTCTGACATGTCTTCCTGTCTCAGATAACATATAGTTTTGGTGTCTGGCATGTCTTTTTGTCTCAGTTAACAGACAGTTTCGGTGTCTTCATGTCTTTTTGCCTCGAGTAACAGGCAGTTTCGGTGTCTTCATGTCTTTTTGCCTCGAGTAACAAGCAGTTTTGGTGTCTGGCATGCTTCTTATTCATAACAGAGTAGAGAACATTTTAACCTCTAATGATGGAAAGTTGCCTTGAACATGTATTTTAAAATGTTAAAACCTGATCAAATCAAACAGAAAATTAAAATTTCCTGGGACTACTTGTTTCTTTTTTGCGATTAAAAACAACAACTTACTCATAGCATATTGAAAAAAAACAGAGTGGGGTAGGGGCGGGGGAGAGAGAGAGAGAAAGAGAGAGAGAGAAAGAAAGAGAGAGACAGAGTTGTGGTAATGGATCCTACGCCATGTTTTGCTTTCTGAAAAATTTTTTTTTTTAACTGAAGCAAGCTAAGACTCCGATGAGAGTTCAGTTTCATATATACTGGCACAACTCCAATCTTTCCCCGTAAAGATATATCAGTCTAAAGGTTGATAGTTCCTGTTTCAAGAATATGCGCTTTCCATGTCTTAGATAGAGTTATGGTCTATATATTTTATGGGTCAATAGGTCAATCAATTCATAGCATTTAGCAATTAATTCAAATGGTAGCTTTCTTTACCTGTAGCCGTGGGAGAGAAGATAGTGGCACACTTATCAGATCTTGTAGACCGCAGCTGGACATGACCTCATCCTGTTTGGGGTCTTGCAGTTAGACTCCTATTGGTTTAATCTTGCCTACAGACAGGCAGACAGACAGATACGTTCTCCGGTGAAGCCTTCTAAGAGGTTTGCTGCACAGATCCAGTTCTGAAATTAAAGGCCAAAGTTGTTAACTTCAGATCAACCTTCAACAATCTCACAAGATGGTTCCACAAGTCTTCAAGCCTGCAACATGCAAGCATCTCCCAACGAACCCGCCGATACAGACAGTTTAAACGTGAGAGAGGCCTTTATGAGAGAGAGGCCGCCTATGAAACATTTCCACTATTCCCATATAAAATGTACTCATTGAGCGGCTCTGACAGAACGGATATAAACACACTGGCTCGTAAATAGATTTATATTCGTGCCGACCTTGTTGTAATCACAAGAAAATTAAACTGTAAAGTACATCTATAATTAGGTCGATTTTTTTTTTCTGGCACGGAAGTTAATATAAAAGCCCCTACAAGTGCAGCAATCATTGGCCAGATAAACTTTATGTGGAGCCAAATGTGAACTGATTAGATTTGGTGCACAAAAAAAAAAGTTTTGATTTTTAGATTATAAAAAAATACTGGTACATAAAAAAAAAAAAAATTCTAACTGACACTGTTTGGAGAAAACATCTTTCATTTACATTTATCAATCATTTTTTTTCAGACTTGAATCTTTTTCTAACTTCTCAAAAACTGAAATTCATGATAGTCTGAAAGCCACAAGAGGCACCCTTAGAACTATCCACATTGCACTTGCTGTTTCCTCTTTTTTTTTTTTTTTGTCTCGGGTGACAAGATTCACAAGATTTATGTGGATTGTTTGAATGGATATTCATCTCCTCCAGGTTAAACTTATAATTCTACATTGATCCATAAAACATCTGCCGTCCTCTACAGTGCTCTAGCTGTGTTGGTAAAATGTTGGCAGAGGATTGTAGTTTCTGACCAGGTTGTCCTTATTAGTTCTATAGTCCACTTTCAATCTTCAAACCATTCAAGGTAGTAGACTAGCATATTTTGCGATATCAGCTCTGCTGTCGTTTCTCACAGCTGAGATCTATTTTCTGCACATTTGTCTATTCTCTTTCACTATATTCTTCAAATTTATCGTCTGTGGAAATTCTCCGGCAAAAGCAAAGTTATATAACTTGGGCACCTTAAGCTTGTGTTAGAGAAATTCTAAGAAAACTGAGAGTACTCCCTACATGTCATGGTACATTACAGTACAATATAAACCTTGTCAGTGTTAAAATGTGTATGTTCAAAGCAGTATCCGCCGTATGTGTAGTGTTGTGGTGTCTGCACTGAGGGATACAGCAGGAAAATTGCTGAGATTGATTTGTGGCCTCATTTTCTGATTAAACAGATTACTTACTATGCAGAAATCCGAGCTTTTAAAATAATTTTCCACCATTCCATCAGCGAGATTGTGAGCGTTGTTTTCAGCACTCTATCAAATCAAGAAATTGATTTCACATGGTTGTTAGAATGTAGAAACACAGCACAGTTCAAACAGTTTCTGTAGCTCGTCTGTTGCCGCCTTACCTACTGATAAAATTACAACTATCAATTGCTTTTTTTTTTTTCATTTTCTGCGATTACCGTATCTGCTGTAATGAGAAAACTTTAATGTGAAGTTTCTGCGTGGCACAATGCCTGGGTGGGGGAAGGAGAGAATCAGAAATATATGCCACTGCCGGGGTTATTTCGGAACTTTGAAGCCAACAGTTCATGCCCATTCTCTTTGAATTATGTATTCACTAAATTAAGTTGTATGGGAAAATGTGTTTTCCTTTATTTTACGTACCTACGGTGTTCTTACATTAGAGATATTTTTTTTTATTGAAATACCTTCCACCATCTGGACAGTTTAATCGGATCAGGGTCTTTAGGACAGGGACGGTAACTCTTGCAAGACTTCAGCAACTTTGTTCAGCATATCATTATGATTTTTGTGCCACAAGTCTGCCACCCTAACTCTAGAGTATGTATGTATGTTCTGCAAAGATCTGAGAATAATAATAATAATAATACATGTACTGAAACCAACGAGTGGCAGAATGAATAATAGACAAGCGTCAACCAGTAGTACAAAGAGTTAAGCTATAATGTGATCCTCTCATTTTAATAGTTCCCCATTAAACTGTAAATTACTTTACACAGAGGTCATGTCAAATATGTTGTTAATTCAATAAAAGCTCATTCATACTTACCTGGCACAGAAGATTACCATGATCAGGGCGGTCCTTCCACCCAGGTTAAGTAGATTTTCGTCTACAAACCCTCACCACACATGTGGTAAAATTATCTAGCGAGCCCATGTGGGCATTAAAGAAAAAAAAAAGCTCATTCTTTGAACGAACCTTGCACTAGGTAATTAAAGTTTTATCATCCTGGAACTATGTGCAGGGTATTGTTAGAATGAGTCTTGTACTAGGATAATTAATGTGTTATCATCCTGGAACTATGTGCAGGGTATTGTTAGAATGAGTCTTGTACTAGGATAATTAATGTGTTATCATCCTGGAACTATGTGCAGGGTATTGTTAGAATGAGTCTTGTACTAGGATAATTAATGTGTTATCATCCTGGAACTATGTGCAGGGTATTGTTAGAATGAGTCTTGTACTAGGATAATTAATGTGTTATCATCCTGGAACTATGTGCAGGGTATTGTTTGTGACTGATGTGGTAAAGAAGAACTCTCCTGTTGAAAGAAAAATGGGTTACAATGGCCTGAAGTAGAGCTTAAAAAAGGACAATGCTCATTGCTTCTTAGAAGACTTTCCTCCCTCTGTGGGGACTACAGTGATCCTTGTCCCCCCCCCCCCCCCCCCCCCCACTTGGCCAGGTTCAGCCTGCTACTGGAAGCATCACTGGAGAGCTAGGGCTGAGTCTTGATCAACCATGGCCCACTGGCCCACACAGCTGTATCATAAAAGAGAAATAAAAACCATACACTCCTATTAGCCGACTGTAAGGAAGTTTCTCAATGCCAGAGAAAACATGACACCTCTTATATACCACCACTATAAAAAATATACGGTATCTGATCTGTAAAACACTGATGGCTACATTAAAAAAAAAAAAAAAAATACCCCTAGACTAGAGAAGTATGGTCAACCTTTGTTGTCTCTTTCTGTAAAGCTTATTTTTATACTTTATTTTTCAATCTGCTCTTCCTGAAGGTGTTTTGCTGAAATATTGGTTTTTGTGTGCGTTCTCTGTTTCTGTTCGTTCCTAATCTAAGCTTCCTATGTTTAATAAAATAGCAGCAAGCACTGTCATCAGTCCGAAATATTTCTAACATCAAAAGATACATCACTTCCTACTGTCTTACACAAAACCTTTATGACTTTCTACACCACAAACTCATAATATAAAATTAACTCACAATATCCATTTTAACTTTTTCTCATCCATTTAAAAAAAAAAAAACTGTTAAAGTGAAGATCTGCTGTGGAATTCATTTACTGACCAATTTTATTTCATTTCATTGTTTTTTGGGGTTGTTTTTTTTGTGTGCCTATCTTGTATTCTAATTCTAATGTGAAATTTATCAAACTGAGTTTAAATATAAGCTAACAAAAACTTGAATGAACTATCTTTCTTGTAAATAACTAACTTGTGTTTCTTGTCAGTTGTCAAGGAAATCTTTGACACTAGGAAGTGTTACATAAGAACAAATGATTATTATACTGTAAACTTTTCATAATGACTTCATTTATATTTGTAACCTTGTAAAGGTGCATTCATTTATATGTGCAACTTTGTATGAGTGACCTCATTTAAATTTGTAATTTTGTACTGGTTACTTCATTTACATTTTAATTTTGTATGAGTGACACATTTTACATCTGTAACTTTGAAAGAGTGACTTCATTTATATCTGTAACCTGGAAAGCTTGATTTCATTTATATTTGTATCTTTGTACAGGTGACTTCACAGAGTGTGTAGAAGACAAATTTAATTATTACATTTAGTCATGGAGCTTTTCTTGTAAGAATTTTTACAGGAAATCTTCTACTAGTAACATAAACTGACTGCCTTGCTTGTATACATAAGAGATGCATATATCATGTGATATTTATTTGGCTACCTGCCTTGTATAAAAATATGTTACCAGTTTTGTACAGGAAATCAAAGAGATGGATTTAGTATAAATAAAAGATGTTATTGTTTAGAGAGTAATGTTTGATGATTTCTTAAGCATGTTGTGACCTGGGCATAACTCTCTATTGCCATCTGTTCTCTTCACTCACATTTTTCAAAGTGGATGCAGGAAACCTCTACTGTAGAGAGCAGAACAACACAACTTCTTCAGATCACTTTACTCCATGCAAATAACTGCAATTAATGAGTGTATGTTTACTCACTCAAGCTATACCATCGAACTGAAAACTAGAAAATTAAAAAGAAATTTGAAGAATGTGGAAATACACAAAACGGGCATTGCAAATATGGAAATACATAGGCTGGGTTTGTATATAAATATGGAAACACTTAAAGACTAGGGCTTTATAAAAGACTGGGGCTTTTGAGATGTGGAAATATAGAAGACTGGGCAATATAAATGTGGATACAAAGGACTGGGACACAATAAATGTGGAAACACAAAGACTGGCCTGTATGTCATGGACTAAGAACCTGTGCTGAAACAATGAAACTGAAAGGAAAGAAAAACTGTATGCACAAAACAAATAAAACATTGTGATCATATCAAGAGACACACCACTGTACCAGTTGGAAAAATAACAGAAAAAAGAACAATATGTTTAAGATGGTTGTACAACATAAAGACAACAGCTGTTGTGTGCACAATGAAGGCAAGAGGGACAAGAGGATTGAGACTCACTGTAGCCAGAGATGGCACAAGATGATGATGTCTGAGAACTGTAAGACTAGATTTCAACAGCTGGTTTTGCTCTCAACAAAAACACTTTGTTTCATCAAACCTTGGTCACAGATTATTTAATCAAGCCAGATTACTTCATCCATTTCTTTCTGTGGATTTTTGCTCATATTTATCCATGGGTTAAATTACAAAACCAACAAACAAACACACAATGGAATAAAACTCAAATTTTATTAACGCTGGTGAGTATTTCTTTCTTTCTACAAAAGTTGCACATGATGGCATTTTCTGGTACAAAGCAGATTTGCACTGTTTTTTTTAATCAAAGTATTATTTTCAGATACAATAATTGATAAGAATTTCTTTTTTTTTTTTTAATTAACTGAGATGACATATTCTGAAACAATAACAGGTAAGTATTTCTTTCCATCACACTATCACAACTGACAGTATTTTCTAACATGCTAACATACAGGCATTCTTTTTTTTTTTTTTCAAAGTATCAAACATAATACTTTCTGATACAGCAACATGTGAGAGAAATTTCACATCACACAATAATTCTAACTGGCAACTCTGATGTCAGTGACCGTAGGAAACTGGGCACATGATACAAGGACCTGTTCTGAAAACATGCAGAACCTGAGCCGCTCAAGATTTTCTTTAAGATTTTCTTTAAACTTAACATCACAGAGAAGGTAATACTAAATTATGAAGTCGTCTTCTTTCCTCACCAACTTATCCAGTATTTCTCACATTTTTATCATTTCAAGACTGGAGCAGATTTTTTTTTTTTAAATGTGACCTCAAATTTTGTGACTTCTAGCACAAATTTCTCAAACTAAAATTTCCATTAGCAAAGAATATTTAATTTAATACAGTCATGAACTGCTCGACAAATCCAAAAAAAAAGGTTCCTGATGTCCTGAAATCACACCACTGACAACTACGGTCCTAATTCTAGCCAGGTCAATCTTCAAGCTGAGTTGCCAGTTGTCTGTGAAACCACGTCCTCTAGTTACCAGGTGAAAATCAAAGCCAACAATGGTCTACGTTATGATACTTTCTGAAACAAAAGACAAGAATAAATCAATTCTGTTTTTGTCCTTTTGACATCTAACTTCAAACAAACACAAAACCAGTTATAGTCTGTGCTTTGTCATTCATAATCAAACAATGACAAGCTTAAGTTGCAACACATAATAAGACAGCCTCCTTCAGGAAGTTATAGAACCTGAGTAACAAAGCAGCCAAGCCAGCAGCTGCTCATGGCAAAGGCTTGTGGTTCAAGTCCGGCCACAGATGCTCCAGTCACACACCTCTCCCCCTCTGCTCTTCTTGGAGCTGAGGAAGAAAAGGTGGACTGGTGTGGCCGTGATCACATCACTCTCCAGTTAGCTGACTGGTCAATGAATATATAGGAAGTAACACTATGTTCCCTAGTTCATTCTCCAGTTTGCTGACTGATCAAGGAATACATAGGAACTATGTTCCCTAGATGCCTTTTTTTTTTTTTTTTTGCACGATACCTCACTTAAAGAAATTACAAAATTTCTAATTACTTGCAAATGTTTAGATCATTCTTGATGACAGACACCTGTGGTAATGACACTGCCAACATAATTGTTGAAGACTTTCTCAAGTGACATGTCTTAATGAAATGACAATGCCAATGTAAGTGTTGAAGACATTCTCTTGCCTGTATATGGTGGACTCAGAAGACTGTTTACAAAAGATAAGGGACAGACATGTTCCCATGATAGTGGAACTTGATGAGAAGCTTATTTCTTTCATACACTCTCAGAATTAAAAATAAAGCCACTTAAGCTAACTGTAATCAAAAACTTCAATACAGTGTCACCTGTCAAGAACTCAAGCTAAATTGTCAGCTAATCAAACCAATATTCAGCCAACCAGACATCCATCCACTCACCAACCCATCCACACTGTGATCACATTAACTGGCAATTACCAGTAAATTACCAATTAAAAAAAAAAGGGAAAAACTGAAACTTCTGGAGGTTGTCAGTTACTATATGCAGTTTATATTATCAACAACCTAGTAAAAAGCAACCAGGGAAACTGGCTGGAGGATAATCAAGCCAGAAGGCTCATGATGCACAATTTCCATGGAGGATAATCAAGCCAGAAGGCTCTTGATGCACAATTTCCATGGAGGAGAATCAAGCCAGAAGGCTCTTGATGCACAATTTCCATGGAGGAGAATCAGGCCAGAAGGCTCATGATGCACAATTTCCATGGAGGATAATCAGGCCAGAAGGCTCATGATGCACAATTTCCATGGAGGATAATCAAGCCAGAAGGCTCATGATGCACAATTTCCATGGAGGAGAATCAGCTAGTTTTGACACTGGTTCAGCACATGAGCATTTTTTGAAGAGAAATTTCATCAGAAATAAAGTTAAAAAAAAAAAAAATTTCACATGAACATTTACTTTCCACTGATGTTTGTAAAATGTGCTTAAATTTCTATTGAAAAGAAAAGTAAAAAAGTACCAAATGATGTACTACGAAAAACTGTATTTTGAAAAGTACTTCATGAAAGACAGGCATAATTTTTTAAAAATTCTTGTGCAATCACTGCATCCACCACCTAAACAAACAACCAGCTAGCCCACTCATCTACCAACTAATGAGAAGCTTACTTCGTTTTCTTACAATTAGTAATAATAATAATAATTATTAGCAACCAGATAATTTCCTGAAAGAAATACTGAGAATATGAAAGACTAGAGATCACAATGCTGACATCCCACCCAAGAAACAAATGAATGGACAAAAACACGAAGATAAAAATATATTTTCAAGAGTGGACAAATACCAGGATAAGAGATACTAAACTTTTTAAGTACAGACAAAATATCAAGATAAAGGATATTAAATTTTATGAATAGACAAAAGATGAAGACAAAATATACCATACTTTTAAGAGAGGATAAAACACACTTCAAAACTCTGATTCTCTACATCAGATCTGTATCAGTTCTTCAACATAAAACTTAACCAGATAAGATGGAAATCATCCATCAACAGTTAAAACAGATAAGACAAACAATAAAAATTATGTTTACCCAGCTACTTTGTCTCCATGCTCTTCTCCTTCTTCTTCTTCGCTGCAGAATGTTTGGCCTGAGGAGACAGACAGGGACAGAACTATATGGTGTGTGGGATGTGAAGATACACAGGCTCCCAGCCTAGGAGGGCCCATGCATTTGACATTTTTTCTCCCTATAAATTTTTTATTAACTCAAATATGTATCAATAAATGTCTGTAATCACAGCACATCTGTAACTGAATTTAAGACATGTGCACTGCTTACACTTTATTCCTAACAAATCCAGTTACAGTGGCCACAGCTGAGAAGTAATTCATCAAGTTAAACAAGTATCTGAGGTCAAGTATGTCTCAAATGTGTCTTTCAAGTTTGGTTATTCTGTCAATTGAGAAGAAAAGAGTGAAAAAAATTGAATCTGAAGAGACTAGGCAAAGATTCTGCCAGTTAAAACATAAAAGGGAAAAAATACACTGACTGGTGAAATCATTAAATGCATATGGATGAATATAATTTTCATTAAATTTTTCCTAGCTGTGATGGATATAAGATATAAGAAGATATATAGTATGTCTGTATTTGATTACTACATATATATGAAAAATTGTACAAGAAACTAACACTCTATGCTTGGAAATATTCTGAACAAAACCTACTTTGGTAGTAGATGAAAAATTTACCACGGAGCTTCAGCTGCGCTGTTACAGTCTAAAAGAAAGAAGCAAAAACAAAAAAAAACAAAAAGAGACATTGAGCAATAACTAAAAAGATTAAATCACAACCTTTTCTATCAATGGTAAAAGCTGCTTGTCCTCAGCCAAAACCTTCAAAAGCTCCATGATAAATGGCAGGTAATTGTGTCGTCTCCTGATGTTCTCAATCTATACATAAAAAAGAATTTTAATAAAAAACGACATCAGCTTTTGGAGACCAACTCTGCTCATTTGGTGTCCATCACTGAAACATAACGGCATGATATAAAATAGTATAGTATGGCGTGGTATGTGCAGAAGACACGGCACTAATTAAAATACTTCCTCACCCAAGTGATAAACTGAACAGATTTTTCTTACTCTATGTACTGATTACATCTGAGGAATTTTAATGTGTAAATGAGAACAGTTTGAGAACCACTAACACTCAAATAGATAATAGCAATTACACATATTTATTATGGGAAAAATGAGTGGTGAATGAGTGAGGATGTAGCAATAAATTGAGTAAACAGATGAATAATCCAACTCCTCTCCCGACGAGAACTAGTTTGCCATATAGGGAGAGAGTGAACAACAATCAGTCTCAGCTTGGGAAAAAACAGGCATTCAACGTGACGGAATAAGAGCCAACTTACTAACTCTCTGAAAATTCCATGGATCCTTATATACAACTTCACATCACCAAATATATCGGACATAAATATCCTAAAAAAATCTCACATTTCTTCAGTAACAGACTATTTCTAACAACTCGTAGTTGCATCAAACATTTACACATTGGATCCATGAGGGGAAAAAAAAAAACTAACAGATCACATCCTAGCATCCTATCTGAAACATCCTTCTCAGTCAAACTCTACATAATGAATTTGCAATCATAATGAATCTCAAACTATTAATCAATCTAATCCTTATCATAATCCTACATAAGAGTTTGGTCCTTAAATATGAACTACAATTGCTATTCCTAAATCTTCCCGAAGATTTTATCTGTGGAAGATAAGAATCGTGATTAAATCATTTCTGCCTAAAATCTCAATCGTACAAAAATTACCTGTTTATGACCTTAGACAATAAACTAAAAACAACACTCCTATTTTAAGCTTTTCTGTAACTAAAAATAAGGACTTAAACAAACATGTCCTAAATAACTTTAGTTAATTGTAAAAATGCCTGGACATGACAAGAAATGGTCTTCAAGTTTTAAACCTGACCTATAGCTGACCTGTACTTTAAAAAAAAAATAACTAAGAGCACTAACCACTACATCAATCTACCATATAAATCCCTGGTTAACTCCCCTATAAAGTTAAATACAAGATCATAATTCCAGAATTAAGGAATTCTGTTATAGAAGCAGAAAGTTGGGATCAATGACCCAATCAATGCAATCTGTTCAGTCTGGGTCATGTAGAAAAGAATGGAAGAGAACAGACAAACAAAAATGATATATGTACAGGAGATGAAGGAAACAGAACCAAGATGTAGACCAAGACAGAGATGGAGAGACAACACAAAAGAGGATATAAGGAAACTGGTGCCTTCAACAGGAATGAGATGACCAGGAACAGGAAGGGATGGAGGCAAACTTTATCTGCAGCAATAAGCCCTGATGGTTGGGGAAAGCTGAGGAAGAAAACAGAAGAAGACAGGATGAAAGAGACCAAACAAACTGTGAAAAGGGTATTATTAAAATAATGAATTTCTGTAACAAATATACAGCATAAAACTTGAAGCATATACTATTAATATTTGCTATACTGTTTAACCATACATTTTCTCATCTGTAACATCTAATATAGCTAGTATATCTCTCTGAACCTTAAGTGACCAGGGCACATGGGGCTTCATAGCTAGTATATGTCACACTGTTAAATCATACAATTTTCATTATCACCTGACACATTCCCAATGGAATATCAACTGTCATATCATGTATTTCTCCATCTGTCAAACAGTTTTATGCCAGTCATTCCCTCACCTTGTACCTCTGTTCCTTCCTATCCTCCTCTAAAATCAAGTATTCAAGCTTGGAAACCTCTGCCTGAATGTCGCTGGACTCCATTCCGCTGCTCTGTGAAGGGAACATCAAATGTTCATAATTCAGAAACAAAAAGGGGAAAAAGAAAAGGCGCATGCAAGTTTACAGCTAGGAGTCTTGCAATCAACAGTATGGCAAATTCTCTGTGTAGTGGACTTGCGGGGGCTTCACTGGTAAGCTTCTCTAACAAGATTCACAGTTTCTTCCCTTGGTCCTGGACGTCTCTGCCGAGGAGCTGTGCACAGACAGACTTCATCCCGGAATTTCACACACCACTTCTTGATACTGTTGAAAACAGGTGCTGCCTTCTGGAATTGCACTCGAAATCGTAGCTGCATAGTCACAGCGGACGAGGCTCTTGTGTATTCCGAAACATATAATGAACGCTCACATTTACGGAACGGCCTATTTGCTACTCCTGCCTCTTAGCAGCAAACCACAGGAGCTCTGCACGCGGGCTTTATTTAAAACAAAAAAAAAGCTTGAAGAGCTTCTCTCTCTCTCTCTCTTTCTCTTGGCGTAAGAATTATCATGATGATCCACTAAGTAATTTTTGTTGTTGTGAAGTTTTGAAATGTTTCATGGACTTATGAATAACTCTGTATACTTAAATACCTCAAATATGAGAAACTGTTTCATAAAACTCATCTACTTAACCTAAAATACATCAGTCATTACAATATACAGATCAATTATATAACACTTCAGACAGAATTCTGTACATTCAAGGACTGGGCTTCATAATGTGTCAGCTCAGAAATTTAGATTTCACATTTATGCTTATTTATTATTTTTTAAAAAGTGCAAACAGTGACACTAGTGCTTGGGACCAATCCACATAGTAAGTTTAAATGAAAAAAAAAATGCCATGAACAAGTAAACTTCTTTCCTACCATCAAGGATTATAAGGGGCATGGTGCCAGTGTCCATAAGGATTATAAGGGGCATGGTGCCAGTGTCCATAAGGATTATAAGGGGCATGGTGCCAGTGTCCATAAGGATTATAAGGGGCATGGTGCCAGTGTCCATAAGGATTATAAGGGGCATGGTGCCAGTGTCCATAAGAATTATAAGGGGCATGGTGCCAGTGTCCATGAGGATTATAAGGGGCATGGTGCCAGTGTCCATAAGGATTATAAGGGGCATGGTGCCAGTGTCCATAAGGATTATAAGAGGCATGGTGCCAGTGTCCATAAGGATTATAAGGGGCATGGTGCCAGTGTCCATAAGGATTATAAGGGGCATGGTGCCAGTATACATAAGGATTATAAGGGGCAAGGTGCCAGTGTACATAAGGATTATAAGGGGCATGGTGCCAGTGTACATATTACGAGGGGAAGTCACTAAGTAACTCGCAGATTGAAATATTTTATCAGTGTCAGTTATCAGGTAGTATTTAAATATATCCTTGGATAGTACCATCATCCAACTTTTTTAACAGTTGTATGTAGGGGGCGCTGGGAGTTACGTGCACATGCGCAAAGTAATAACAAAATGGCTACCCAACTGTTAGTGTGTACCAATGAAAAACAGAGAAGTGTAGTGCGATTTTTGTGGGCTAAAGGACATTCAGTTGAGGACATTCATAAGGAAATGATTACAGTTTATGTTGAAAAGCGTTTATCACGTAAAGTGATCTATAACTGGGTAAAAGAATTTTCTCAGGGATGCACCGAAATCGTTGACAAAGTCCAACTAAGCCGTCCTGTTCAGATTGCACCAGAAGCGAATGTGCAATATGTGAATGAGATTATCAGAGCTGATATACAAGTAATGATAGACAAAGTGTAGCAAGTGCAATCGGATGTTCGCATGGCTTAGCTTACAGAATAATGCATGAGCAATTGAATTTTCAGAAAGTTTGCTCGTGTTGGGTACCCAGAGATCTGAATGATAAACACAAAATGAAGCGATTTGGTTTGTTATTGCAGCATCTCTGTCATTACAAATATGAAGGTATAACATGCTCCAGAGAATTATTCCTGGAGATGAATCTTGGGTGCACCACTACCAACCCGAATCAAAACGTGTCTCAATGCAATGGAAACAGCCGTCATCGCCATGCGCAAAAAAATTCAAAATTACGCCTTCTGTGGGGAAGATTATGCTGACAGTGTTCTGGGATTATCATGGAGTGTTGTTAACCAAGTTCCAGAAGTATGGTGACAGTGTGAATTCTGTATCATACAGTGAAGTTCTGTCAATGCTACGGGATGCAATTCGAAGAAAACGTCCTAGTCTGCTGACTAGAGGTGTGCTTCTCCTCCATGACAATGCTAGACCACATACGGCTCGGTTAACCCAAGAGAAAATTAGCCAGTTGGGTTGGGAAGTTCTTGAACATCCACCCTATAGTCCTGACTTAGCTCCAAGTGATTTCATCTGTTTGGTCCATTGAAAAACCACCTTGGCAGGAGAAGATTCTCGAGTGACGAAGAGGTGGAAACAGAAGTAAAAAAATGGTTCAGAAATTGGACTCTCAATTTTTACGCCATGGGTATTGCATCACTGATTACACAATGGGACAAATGTATCAATGTTGGTGGCGATTACGTTGAGAAACAGGGGAATAATGTAGGTTCAAAAATTAAAAGTTTTCAAATTAATGTCGCATTTAGTTTTTTTTAAATATGCATTTGCGAGTTACTTAGTGACTTTCTCTTGTATCTTTGGCCTGTCCCACACTGGTGAGATAAACTGAGATTATATTATTAGGTTCCATATTTTCTTTGGCCTGTTCCATGCTGGTGTGATAAACTGAGATTATATTATTAGGTTCCATATTTTCTTTGGCCTGTCCCACACTGGTGAGATAAACTGAGATTATATTATTAGGTTCCATATTTTCTTTGGCCTGTTCCACGCTGGTGTGATAAACTGAGATTATATTATTAGGTTCCATATTTTCTTTGGCCTGTTCCATGCTGGTGAGATAAACAGATTATATTATTAGGTTCCATATTTTCTTTGGCCTGTTCCACGCTGGTGAGATAAACTGAGATTATATTATTAGGTTCCATATTTTCCACTGCATGTTGGCACAGAAGAGAAATGTGTTTCATTTTATGATCTTGATGAGGACAATGAAAAGCTCTAAGGTGCAAACTGGCATGTCAGTTTTCTTCTCTAGCACCAAGAGGAGCCAGGCACCTATTTTGTACAGCTTACTTGTTTGGAATGTGTCTGGTCAGATATGAACCATTGTCATATGACAGTACACTACTTCACTGCTGGGGCACTTTGCATCTTTGATATGTAAAATACTGATGTTACTTTGTCCCACCTGAAGAAGAGAGGTCAGCTCTTGCAGTCTCTTTGTGTAAGCTCGTTTTCTGTCGGAGATGACGGCCATCAAGTTAAAGTGGATCTCGTCTGCACTGTATCTGGAAAGAAGTAAGATTGGAAAAAAACATGCTCATACAAGATCGTAACAAGGAAAGGAAGCTGGTAATCTGTAGCTTCACTACGAGTATAACTTTCTAGGACAGAGTAACAAATGCCAAAAGAAATCCATGACTACCAAAAATGATACAAAACTGGCAGCTTATTTTTTTATCAAGTGAACAATAGTCCCATAAGCATTAAAATGATATTCACATAAGTTTGCTTGTGTCAATCATACATGGGCAGGCATTTGTACAATGTATTCTGTTGCAAAATCACCTTGCATAAATCTCCTTAGGTAGATAGCATGTATACGGCTGTAACAGAATGAAACATTATGGCATGGGGAATGAGCATACTGCGTTTGCATGACTGGATGGTTCATTATCACCATGACTCATGGCATATAACTTGAGACAAATGAGATAGTCCTGTCATGTACTGCATGTGACAAATAAATGGACTCTGCATGGACCAAAAAAAACAAAACAAAGATAGCAGACCTAGAGGTAGACAGAGGTGAATCTTGCAGACAGAACTCTGCAGTGACAGAAAGAAAAGATGGGAAATGAGCACACAAGGCCATATTAGAATGAATTTTTGGTCTCTGTCACACATGTCTCTGGGCGCAATGAGGAATGATGTTGATGAAAGAAGCCCTGTTCCATGTCATGTGGTATACAGAGGCAGCATAGTGAAAGTACCAATAATGTCCTTGATCTGTCAGCACAGTAGAGACCAATGTTGCTAGTCTTATGCCTGACTACCTAACCCTTCTCAACTTTAGTTGGAGCCATGAACTCATTTTTCATGGCTGGTCCGTGCAATGTACCACGCACTCAATGGTCAGAATCAACATCCCTAACCACTGTCAAAAGAGATTTGCACACTAGCAACTTTTCTTCCACGCTCCCCAAAGACTGTAATATGAGTCATGAGCCTGCATCCATCTCATCCTGTCCCCAGGTTAACAATGGCAGAGGCCAGCTTGACATCTCCTCTGACACAGCATCACATGTTAACTCACTTCTGCATTCGTTTCTCGATGACGGGTCTCACAACATCCACCCAGTCTTTGTCTGCTGGTATCGCACCTGAAAAGTAGATTACAGGCAAGGAATAAATCAGGTGTATCATGTTGCATTTCAGTAACACACTACAGTAAAATACAAGGATGAATCAAGTGAAGGTTAGAAAATATGAATTATGTAAAGCATGTATTTAGTACAGGAAAAATAACCCCTATTTTTTCAGTATAGTCCCCCTTTGCTTTTCTGCAATGTATTTGCACCACCTGTGATTCAGCGGCTGAATTTCAGGAAGAAATAACCTTTGGTCTTGACTTCTCAGCCCTGGTGCACAGTGTCCTGCATCTCCATGTCAGTCAACAACCTTCTAGCACCAAGACGTTGCTTTAGGGGACCAAACAGAAGCAAGTCATCTGGGGCCAAATCCAGGAAATAAATGGGATGCAAGTCATTTAGGGCCAAATCCGAGAAATAAATGGGATGCAAGTCATTTGGGGCCAAATCTGGGAAGTAAACAAGAAGCAAGTAAGTCATCTGGGGCCAAATCCAGGAAATAAATGGGATGCAAGTCATTTAGGGCCAAATCTGAGAAATAAATGGGATGCAAGTCATTTGGGGCCAAATCTGGGAAGTAAACAAGAAGCAAGTAAGTCATCTGGGGCCAAATCCAGGAAATAAATGGGATGCAAGTCATCTGGGGCCAAATCTGGGCAGTAAACAGATGCAAGTCATCTGGGGCCAAATCTGGGCAGTAAACAGATGCAAGTCATCTGGGGCCAAATCTGGGAAGTAAACAGATGCAAGTCATCTGGGGCTAACTTTTGGAAGTGAACAGGATGCAGAAATACTTTGTAAGGTTCAGACTTTGGTGGACAAAAGTCAGATGACAGACTGCTATTCTTCCTTTTTCTCGGCTAGATTACCAATGTGTCCATTTCTCTCCTTTCTGCTTTCCCAACCCCCTATTTATTACCAACATATCACACATCCGAAGTCTTCATTTAAACATTCACAACACTACCATGCACCACTCCTGGATGCAACTTCTTACAAGCCACAACTAAGTGCTCACTTTTTTTGTACTTTTTCTCTCTCTCTATTCTTATTTGTTGCACAGCATTCATGTGAATTTATATTTTATATTCTTTCTCTGTTTCTTTATCCTGTGTGTTTCTGTGTGATTAAGGTGTAAACCAAAATGTTACAACTGTGTGCTCCTTAATTAATCTGTTTCTACTCTTGTTTTAAACAGTTTTACTACTTTGTTATCACAGATTTACTGCAGTGGTTTCATGTATATTTATAAAGTTTTATATACACTTATACCCACAGTATTCATCTATTACTACACTACTTATACCCATAGTATTCATCTATTACTACACTACTTATACCCATAGTATTCATCTATTACTACACTACTTATACCCATAGTATTCATCTATTACTACACTACTTATACCCATAGTATTCATCTATTACTACACTACTTATACCCATAGTATTCATCTATTACTACACTACTTATACCCACAGTATTCATCTATTACTACACTACTTATACCCATAGTATTCATCTATTACTACACTACTTATACCCACAGTATTCATCTATTACTACACCACTTATACCCAGACTATTTCTTATATTACTACACTACTTATGCCCAGACTATTCATGTATTACTACACTACTTATGCCCAGACTATTCATGTATTACATCACTACTTATGCTCAGACTATTCATGTATTACTACACTACTTATGCCCAGACTATTCATGTATTACTACACTACTTATGCCCAGACTATTCCTGTATTACTACACTACTTATGCCCAGACTATTCATGTATTACTACACTACTTATGCCCAGACTATTCCTGTATTACTACACTACTTATGCCCAGACTATTCATGTATTACTACACTACTTATGCCCAGACTATTCATGTATTACTACACTACTTATGCCCAGACTATTCATGTATTACTACACTATCATGATGAGCCCTATCCCATTATCCAAGATGAAGCAGCATAAAACCCCATATTCAAGAGCACTACAAAATAAAAAAAAGGCAACTGAAGGATTTGACCATTTCTGGCTGGATGATCTCCAAAACTGTCCTGGTATTCTAGCAGCATTATCTTTGCTTTTCTGACTTGTCTATATTGTATAAATTATAACTGTACCCCTTAAACGTTACAGGTGAAACAAAACAGCCACAGTCACGACCCAGGAGTTCTGTAACAACTACAGACATTTTTTGTTCAACTCAATCACTGTTTATATTTATTTTAAACTATAAAACAATAAAATCTTGAAAAAAAAACAAAAACTAAGAATATAACACAAAACAAACAAGCTGATATTTTTATGCCATACACAAACCATGTATACTGTCCATCAATAAGCAAAAAAACATGTAAGAGAACACTAACAAGGACAAGAATGACAAAGTGAACTGCCTCACCTAAATCAATTGGTCCGCTCTTCAATCCGTCCAGTTCATACAACCGGCCGTCTATAGGGAGATAACTAACAAAGTGGAAAACTTCATCATCTTTTTTTAGTATCTTCTCGTCAAACTCAAACATCTGTTGCCTGTGACACATGAATGAGAAGGTTAAAAACAGCTCATGTAGCTAAAACATGTGTTTCCATGACATTTATTTCTTTCCTGCTGATTTCAGTTTTTCATCTCCCCAGCTTGTGATTTTCTATCAAGTCAATTTATCAGATTGTTAATTTAGCCTCTCTTGTTCTTCCTTTGCCTCTTCTATTTATTTTTCCTGTTGTCATAACGTTTTCAGGCTCCCCCCCTTTTCTCATTATGCATGGAAAGACGACTGTCCTTGTCTTATGGTTTAATTTTCTTCTTATTTTAAAACTTTTGTTAAATAATCTTCATTCATCATCTTTGTCATCTAATAGAGTTTACTAAGAAACCACATCTCTGTTGTTAAATTCATCATCTTTGTCATCTAATAGAGTTTACTAAGAAACCACATCTCTGTTGTTAAATTCATCATCTTTGTCATCTAATAGAGTTTACTAAGAAACCACATCTCTGTTGTTAAATTCATCATCTTTGTCATCTAATAGAGTTTACTAAGAAACCACATCTCTGTTGTTAAATTCATCATCTTTGTCATCTAATAGAGTTTATTAAGAAACCACATCTGTTGCTCCATTCATCATCTTTGTTATCTAACAGAGTTTATTAAGAAACCACATCTCTGTTGCTCCATTCATCATCTTTGTTATCTAATAGAGTTTATTAAGAAACCACATCTGTTGCTCCATTCATCATCTTTGTTATCTAACAGAGTTTATTAAGAAACCACATCTGTTGCTCCATTCATCATCTTTGTTATCTAACAGAGTTTACTAAGAAACCACATCTGTTGCTCCATTCATCATCTTTGTTATCTAACAGAGTTTATTAAGAAACCACATCTGTTGCTCCATTCATCATCTTTGTTATCTAACAGAGTTTACTAAGAAACCACATCTGTTGCTCCATTCATCATCTTTGTTATCTAACAGAGTTTATTAAGAAACCACATCTCTGTTGCTCCATTCATCATCTTTGTCACCTAATAGAGTTTATTAAGAAACCACATCTCTGTTGCTCCATTCATCATCATCTTTGTTATCTAATAGAGTTTATTAAGAAACCACATCTCTGTTGCTCCATTCATCATCATCTTTGTTATCTAATAGAGTTTATTAAGAAACCACATCTCTGTTGCTCCATTCATCCTGGCAGTAGTGAATTAGATGTCCATGATTAACTTCATTAGAGCCTGACAGACTGAATACAGCATTTTAGTATTTGTTTCTGGACAATCAATGCTGGAGATGCAGCATTTTAATATTTGTTTCTGGACATCCAATGCTGGAGATGTAGCATTTTAGTATTTGTTTCTGGACATTCAATGCTGGAGATGCAGCGCAAAGAATGTGTTTAATTTTAGTAACTTGATGAAGACAAAAGAAAGTATTCTAAGGTGCAAACAAGCACATCAACAATACCGAAATAAGCTTGGGGAAAAAAAATACTGAAGCAGAAACAAAAAAATAATGTATTTTCACATCATGAATGTCACACAATATAGAGCTCTGAGATGATTATGAGACCTTAAACAGATAATACCTTCTATTTCATTTTATTTGGCCCATGTCCAATATATAATCTTTACAAAATCACTGATTCCCTTTTTTATAATTTGTCTAGTTAAAAAAAGTAATATTACACTACTCTGGACATTACAAAAATGTCATGAACTGGTCATGTCTGATAAGCATTTACACTGGATTTTGAAAATGAGGAGAATTAGATTTAAACCTCTGTATGTGAGGGTTTTTTTTTTTTTGTTAGCCTAGCTGCAAAAATGGGTACTTGGCTCTTGGTGAGGTTATGGAAGGAATCATGGACAAGAGTGACTCTGGTAACAACATGCTCTAGTGCATGACTGGTCATGACAAAATAAAAGGACACTAATACATCACCCTACATGCCTCTTCCATTTCCTGAGCTCCATTTCCTTGTTTAATGCCCTCTTTATGCCAGGTCTTTCTGGCACTAAAGACTGGGCGTTTTTTTATTAGTGAGTTTAAAACAAAATTTCCACAGTCTGGCTTAAACGAATGCATTTTTTAACATGAAACAAAACTTTTTTCAATTGTCATTCCACACTAAATCACATGTCACATGCACACCAACCTGGCAAAACTATTGTGTACCTCTCGTATGATGTCTGAATTACTTAAGCTGAGACCTCGGAGCTGAAAAAGATTTCAGTCACAAAATATTTTAACATTTCTCTCAGAAACACTGCAGCCATGCATATTCTATTTTTATATGAACTTTTCTTACGGTCTCTCTGGGACTACAATCTATGTGCTTTATGCAGCCTATGTTATGATGATCTTAGCAAAATAACCAATAATCCAAAAAATAAAGTGGTTTACTAGGGAAGTCCTGAATGGATCCAGGTGGCTTCTTAGTAGACTCTGTCTCCTACTGGATATCAAACCCAACACTATGTGCCCAGGTGATGTGGTACAACAGCCTGCTACTGAGATGACCAAAGAAAAAGAATAAGATCTTGACCTGTGCTCTCACTGTAATACAGAAGAGCCTGCAACTTTTACCTGTGAGACCTAACAGTAACACAGTCAAACTGTCTTCTTACCTGTGAGACCTAACAGTGATACAGTCAAACTCTTCTTACCTGTGAGACCTAACAGTGACACAGTCAAACTGTCTTCTTACCTGTGAGACCTAACAGTGACACAGTCAAACTGCTTCTTACCTGTGAGACCTAACAGTGACACAGTCAAACTGTCTTCTTACCTGTGAGACCTAACAGTGACACAGTCAAACTGTCTTCTTACCTGTGAGACCTAACAGTGACACAGTCAAACTGTCTTCTTACCTGTGAGACCTAACAGTGACACAGTCAAACTGTCTTCTTACCTGTGAGACCTAACAGTGACACAGTCAAACTGTCTTCTTACCTGTGAGACCTAACAGTGACACAGTCAAACTGTCTTCTTACCTGTGAGACCTAACAGTGACACAGTCAAACTGCTTCTTACCTGTGAGATCTAACAGTGACACAGTCAAACTGTCTTCTTACCTGTGAGACCTAACAGTGACACAGTCAAACTGCTTCTTACCTGTGAGACCTAACAGTGACACAGTCAAACTGCTTCTTACCACCACATCATACATATAAACCAGGATTTAGATTTTGTCAAGCCAAGGCTGACAACAATCTCACAGTTTCCTTGAACACTTCATGCAGTAAATCCATCTTCAATTCTTTTTTTTCAATATAAACAAACTTGTTTAAATCCACTAAACATGTAATGTTTCGTTATTTTTATTTATTTATGCCACAATATATCTGCCAAACATTTAATTTTTTAAAAAATGTTTGCACTCTGCATATCTATCACATGTTCCTGAATATTCCACATAGTAAATATTGTCACAAAATTCTGAATTATCAATGCAGAGAATATGTGAAACCATCTTGACATTTCATGCAATAAATCATTCCCCATCTGCTCCCACCCCCACCCCCCACACACACACAAATTGGTTTGTGTCTGTCAGACATCCTGGGTTTCTTTACAAATTCATCACATTGTAAGTCAGGGTTATCCACAGTAAAGTGACAGAAACTAATCATGCACTCTGTATTCTATCACTTCACATTTTTACACAAACACATCCAACAGCCAACTACAAACTCCAAATCTCCTACAATCAACATCCAACAGCTATTTCAACAACCATTCTTAGAAGGTATGGATATTAACAGCATAGTGAAGGAATTCAATGCTTGTATCCTTCAGGCCGCTCGTGAAACCATTCCCAGAAGAGCTCGTAAGGACTATAAACCATACTGGTCTAGTGAGCTGGGAAAACTCCATGATGACGTGGAAGCAGCTCGAAAGCAAGCAGAAAATAGACCATGCCAAGAACACCACAATAATTACCAGCATTCTAAGGCCAAATTTCAGAGAGCAAAGCTGCAAGCCAGACGGGAAAGTTGGAGAGAGAAAACAGAGTCCCTAAACTTTGAAAAGGATGGAAGGAAACTGTGGAAACTAATCAAACAGTTAAATGATGAGAGTACTGGAAGAAGTACAAAGGTTACACTAATAGAGGATGGGAAAACTCTTACAGGTAAGCAGGTAGCAGATCACTTTGCTCGCATGTTTGCACAGGACTGCAACATTGATATGCATCCAGAGAAGGAGCGTACAGTGCGCATCGAGCCACAGAAAGAGGAGGAACAAGTCAGAAAAGTGGAGGTCATGGATGCACCAATCACATGCAGTGAGTTAGACCTAGCAGTTAGTAAACTGAAACCAAGGAAATCACCAGGACCAGATGGAGTGTCCAATGAAATGATCAAGAACCTGGGAATGGCAGCAATGAGAAAGCTGTTGGATATTTTCAATATGTGCTGGAGCACAGGTAAGTTACCTCAAATCTGGAAGGAAGCAAGCATGGTACCACTGCTAAAACCATGGAAAAACAGTGATACTGCCTCCAGCTACAGGCCAATCAGTCTCACTAGCTACCTATGCAAAACGATGGAACGCATCATTGACCTGAGGCTAAAATGGTACCTAGAAAGTGAAAACCTTCTCGTTCCACAACAAGCAGGATTTAGGCAGTACTACAGTACGGAAGATCAAGTGACCTATCTCTCTCAAGAGATTGAGGATGCATTCCAAGAGAAAAACCTTGTACTAGCAGCGTGGATAGACCTGAAGAAAGCCTTTGATAAAGTATGGAAAAAAGGTCTGCTGTGGAAACTAAGAAACTGCAATGTGAATGGAAGACTGTACAACTGGATAAAGTCCTATTTACACAATAGAAGAGCAAGAGTAGTAATGGATGGACACAAAAGCCAGAAAGTACTTCTGCGACACGGTGTACCACAAAGAGGAGTCCTTTCGCCTACACTATTCCTTGTATTCATTAATGACCTGGTCAAGGAACTTCCCTATGGAATCAAAGTGGCACTGTATGCAGATGATCTGGTCATGTGGTGTACAGATGAATATGCGACAGTTGCTACACAGAGACTCCAAAGAGCAGCAGACATCTTGACATCATGGACAAACAAATGGTGTGTACGTATCAACACAGAGAAATCAAGTACCACTCTGTTCACCCTCTCATCTAAACAGAAAGCAGGTAAGATCTTTGTAAATGAAATACCCTTAAGGATGGACAACCAACCCACTTACTTAGGAGTGACTCTTGACTCAAAACTGACGTGGAAGCAACACATCAACAGTGCAGAAGCAAAAGCCAGAAGAAAACTAGCCATATTAAGAAAATTGAGTGGAACCACATGGGGAGCAAAGTATTCTACCACATTTAGAATATGGCTCAACATCTTGGTGCACAGCATCAAACACTACGCTGCATAATCTAGACAAGGTTCAAAATCAGTCACTACGGATTATCACAGGTGCCATGAGGTCCACACCAATAGTAGAAATGCAGAAAATAGTTGGTGTTCAACTGCTAAAGGAACGTAGAGACACAAAGGTCATGACCATGGGAGAAAAATTCCTTAGCTCTGTAAGCCATCCCCTGAAGGAGAGATTCAATAACTTGGCATTAGGACGGCTTAAAAGAAGCAGCTTCATTCATCAGGCCAAGCGTATGCGTAAGCTGATACCTGACCTTCCAACTGTAGTCGCTCCATTATCATCTGTACCAGAGCATACACCATGGAAAGAAGCAGATTATACACAAATAGCTATTCAGACTGAAGTGAAAGGTGTGCAGAATGGTGAGATGCAGAGCAGTCTTGTAAGATCAACAGCCACACTTAGTGTTCTAGATGACAGATATCCATGTGACACCTGGATACGTGTGTATACAGATGGATCTGCACATAATGCCATAAAGAATGGAGTGGCAGGAGCATATATTGAATATCCAAACAACACCGTTGACAAGATTTCCATACCCACTGGTAAATACTGCAACAACTTTGATGCAGAAGTTAGGGCAATTATTGCTGCAGTTGAAAAACTATCAGACTCCAGAATTGATACATGTCCTGTAGTAATTCTCACAGATCAGTACTGAAGGCTCTTCAGTGCAACAAACTACCAGACCTTAAGGATGCCTTGTCAAAAATTGGCTTACAACATGGAGTCACTTTGCAATGGATTCCCTCCCACTGTGGGATACCAGGCAATGAGAAAGCTGACCACCTGGCCAAAGAGGGCACTGAAATGGAGCAACCAGACATACCAATCACTTATAATCAGAAGAAAAGTATGATAAAAACCTACAGGAAGCCACAAACACGACCACATGATGACTACCACATGCTAAACAGAAAGGAACAAGTCACCATCTTCCGTCTCCGAACAGGACACAGCCGACTCCGAAGTCATATGTATACAAAGTTTAAGGTTGGTACTACTAATCTATGTACATGTGCCCAGGTGCCCCAAACTGTAGAACATATCCTCCAGAACTGCATCAACTACGAGACACTGAGAAATAATTACTGGCCCAGTGAAACCACTAAAGAAGATAAGCTCTACGGTTCCATACATGAATTACAAAAAACAGTGAAATTTATCCAAGAGACAGGACTGCAGATATAGACAGACAGTGTCAACGAAGAAGAAGAACAACCATTCTAAATCCTTCCAGCCCTGAACTGCTTTGCTCTGCTAGCAATGTTTCATTCTCTGACAATATGAAGAATAAGAAGCCAACAAAAACACTGTCCAGGCAAATATTAACACACAGAAGTTCACCTCACCTCTCCCCCACCCCACTTTCCGTTACTTACAGCTGGGTCCATATCTTGAGCAAATTCTTTAAAGTTGGAAAGTGTTTCTCCCAGTTCCAGGTCTGTGTGGGAGCAGTTGAGCAGAATGCTTAGAATGGCCTGAGTTGCACAAGCGTTGTTGATTACCTGAGAAGGCAGCATAAACTCACCTTCAAATCATCTGGTAATTTTCCATTGGGGAAAAAAATATGAGCAGCAAGAGAAATGACATAAATAAAAACAAGGGTAGAGAGAGAGAGAGAGAGATGGAGAGAGATAAAGAAGAAGACAACGAGAGACAAGAAGTTAAGGAAAAGATGAGAAAGAGAGACAAAGAGGCACAAAAAAGAGATAAAGAAAAGACAACGAGAGATAAGGAGGAGGGAGATAGAGAGGCAAAGAGACACAAAAAGAGAGAGAAAGAAAACAAAAAGAAACAATATATTAAGGAAACAGAGAGAGTTAAAATGACAAAGAAAGGGAATCAACGTCTAGTATCTGCCTAACAGGTGCCATGATGTAGCTAGCCTCACAAACAGGTCCAGCATCTGCCCAACAGGTACCACAAATGTAGCTAGCCTCACAAACAGGTCCAGCATCTGCCCAACAGGTACCACACATGTAGCTAGCTTCACCAACAAGTCTAGTATCTGCCTAACAGGTACCACACATGTAGCTAGCTTCACCAACAAGTCTAGTATCTTCCTAACAGGTACCACACATGTAGCTAGCTTCACCAACAAGTCTAGTATCTGCCTAACAGGTACCACACATGTAGCTAGCTTCACCAACAAGTCTAGTATCTGCCTAACAGGTACCACACATGTAGCTAGCTTCACCAACAAGTCTAGTATCTGCCTAACAGGTACCACACATGTAGCTAGCTTCACCAACAAGTCTAGTATCTGCCTAACAGGTACCACACTTGTAGCTAGCCTCACCAACAAGTCTAGTATCTTCCTAACAGGTACCACACATGTAGCTAGCCTAACCAACAAGTCTAGTATCTGCCTAACAGGTACCACACTTGTAGCTAGCCTCACCAACAAGTCTAGTATCTTCCTAACAGGTACCACACATGTAGCTAGCCTAACCAACAAGTCTAGTATCTGCCTAACAGGTGCCGCACATGTAGCTAGCCTCACCAACAAGTCTAGTATCTTCCTAACAGGTACCACACATGTAGCTAGCCTAACCAACAAGTCTAGTATCTGCCTAACAGGTGCCGCACATGTAGCTAGCCTCACCAACAAGTCTAGTATCTGCCTAACAGGTACCACACTTGTAGCTAGCCTCACCAACAAGTCTAGTATCTGCCTAACAGGTGCCGCACATGTAGCTAGCCTCACCAACAGGTCCAGAATTTGCCCATCAGGTTCTACAGAAGTAGCTAGCCAACAGTCCAGTGTGTTGGGTACCACAGATGCAGCTAGTCTCACTACCTGGTTTGGTCTTTCATTTTCCACAAACACCTGCATATTTTACAAACCACTAGACTCTGTACTGCCAGTGAGTCAGCATAAATTTTCTGATGCAGATTCTTCTATGTTTCAGCCAATCTAACCACAAAACTTGGCACCTGACACTTATGTTAGGGAAAATATCCCTGAAACAACTATCTTTCTGCAAGGCCAAGCATAATAAAGCAGATTTCTCTGAAAGCTGTGAATCCATTATATGTAAATACAGAATTTCTACATAGAAAGACAACCCATTTCCATGTGACCATCCATGAGATGAAAGAAGGTAAACAAACAATAAAAACAGTTTAAACAATTACTGTTACAAGATAATACTTTTGTCAAATATTATAAAAAATTAATGTTGATCTCTCATATAAAATATGTGTGATCACTGACAGAGTATACTAAGGTAGGTAAGCTATGAAACAAAAGTAAAAGTTTACCTGAGATGCAAAGAATATTTTCTCCAGACGACTGTCTTTGACAATGGACCCATCTGGCTCTGAATTGGGAGCCCATTTGAAGAGAAAGATCAACCCATGGACTGGTCTAAACACAAAAAGTCTTTCTATTAGCAGGGGGATTGGTTTAAAGAAGAAATCTGTCTATTAGCAGTGGGATTAGTTTAAAAACAATCCTGTTAGCCTAAACACAAATAATCTCTTAGCTCTGTACATCCATCCATCTATCCATCCATGCCTTCTTTACTCCTATCTGACGCAGAGGCCATCAGCAAGGGCTCTCCATTTATTTGTCCCTTTGATGTTTCTTCTATAAATCTCTATGTGCATCTTTCTTCAAAGCTCCTTTACCAGGTGTTTCTATGTCTTCCTTGTTTCCTCTTAAACTGGAAATCCAGGTGAGAGCCTGTCTGGTTATGTTAGTGGTAGGCTTTCCTATCTATCTCCAGCATCTTTTCATCATTTCTTTCACTGTGGGTTGGATCATTTTCTGCCATAGCTCTTCATTGCTGGTGTTATCTGGCCATCTAACCCGAAGGATCTTCTTTAGGCAGGTGTTAACAAAGGTCTGTAATCTCTTGGTACTTTTGACTGATGCTGTCCATGCTTTTGATCCATACATCTTACATCCTTCCCGTGCCATTAAACATCACATAGGGCTCGCATAGTTGTTTGCAAAGTTCTCCTGTTCTCTGTTAGTCTTTCAGCTTCATCAAGGGATGTTATGCCCACTAAACTGGCTTCTCTTAACAATGTCCTCTTTAGAGTTTCACGTGGTTGACCTCCTTTTTCTTCAGCCTGTTGTGCTCCATTTGATAGCTTGTTTTGGTAATCTCTGATTGTTTCTTCTCATCACATGGCATACATGTGTCCATCTTCTTCATCAGCCATGAGACATGTTGCTGTTTGCTCATCTGTCTGATCTCTGCATTGTTCTTGAATTCATTACACTTTATATCAAGTATTTTCCTTAGGCATTTGTTTTCAAAAGCGTCTAATTTCTTGTCTGTTTCTTTAGTTGATTTCCAACTTTCGCATGCATAAATGAGGGTGTATATCACATTTGAATTGAATAATCTTAACTTGGTTTTTGTGCTTATAACTTTTGAATTCTATAAATTCTCAAGATTTTTGAAGGACAACGCTGCTTTTGCAATTCAAATTCTAACTTCCTTCCTGGTGTCACCATCCTGGTCTATGCAGCTGCCAAGCTATGCAAATTATTGATCCATAAATTATTATTGATCCATAAAAAATTGATCCATACAGCAGGACCTAAAAGCAATCTTTCTGTTGTCACTGTGACTAGTCTAAACACAATGTTCCAGAAAACCCTTAGACAAGTCTACAATCAATCTTTTCTGTTTGCCTTGGAACTGGTCTATATACTATAAACAGTATTCTCTCAATTTTTTTTCCTAATCAATTTTCTGGGAACTATAAAGTAACAGAGCTATTTATAAATGACTAATTCTCTCCATCTCTTAGCTCATCACTAAGCCATTCTTCCTGGTTATAGTAAAATGCAACTCCTGGAAACTGGGAACAAAGATCTACATGCAAATTTTGTAAAGATGGAAAACAAAGAAATGGTTTGGTGGCTGAGATCTACAAACAGCTTTCACAACCAGCCGACATGTTTGGTTATTAATAACTTGAGTGATCAAATTAAAATGTAAGACAAAGCCAAACTGCACAACAAAGTCAAAGCACAAGTGAAGACTATTTTGAAGGTTCAAATAAGTTACAAGTTCTTGTATGAAATATTTTTTAAATTCTTACAATTCAGGAATTAACCTATCTGTATATATATGACATGCATACCAGAAAAAAAAAAAACAATAACTATAGCACAATCTTACTTCAAAGACTCAAAGTTCTCTGTGTCCAGACTCCATATTTCTTCCACCTGAACACCTCGACAACCTGTCATAGAAAACATAAAATACTCTTAAGGGCACTATCCTGGTACAGAACTTGCTGTTAGTGTTTTAGAGAGACTTTTGTGCTCCACTCTTGCCATGTCCTGATGTCTCACAAAGTTATGCCAATGCAGTCTATTGTGCTTCTCTAGCTATGAGAGAAATTACCAAGACTTAGTTACGCAAAGATAAAAAGAGTGCTTTTACTAGCCCAGATGTTATCTTATATCTTATATCCTTCCCGTGCCGTTAGACGTCACATAGGGCTCGCAAAGTAGTTCGCCAATTTTTCCTGTCTTCGGCGAGTCTTTCAACCTCATCAAAGGATTTTATGCCTGTTAATTTGGCCTCTCTTAATAATGTTCTCTTCAGAGTTTCACGCGGTCTGCCCCTTTTTCTTCGGCCTGTTGTGTTCCACTTGATAGCTTGTTTTGGGATTCTCTGCTCATTTCTTCTCATCAAGTGGCCAACATATGTCCATCTCCTTTTCCTGATCACCCGTGAGACTGGTTGTTGTTCAGTCATCTGTCTTATCTCTGCATTGTTCTTGAATTCATTCCACTTGATGCCGAGTATTTTCCTTAGGCATTTGTTTTCAAAAGAGTCTAATTTCTTTTCTATTTCTTTAGTTGTTTTCCAGCTTTCGCATGCATAAATGAGGGTGGATATTACATTTGAATTGAATAGTCTTAACTTGGTTTTTGTGCTTATAACTTTTGAATTCCATATGTTCTCAAGATTCTTGAAGATTGATGCTGCTTTTGCAATTCTGATCCTAACTTCCTTTCTAGTGTCACCATCCTGGTCTATGTAGCTGCCAAGGTATGCAAATTGATTGACTTCTTCAATATCTGTCCCTTCTATGTGTATTTTTCCATTTTGATTGATGGGAATTTTCATTATTTTTGTTTTGTCCTTGTTAATTTCAAGTCCTATTTTGCTAGCCAGTGAAGATAGGCTATCTGATTTTTCTTGCATGGAATTCACATTATTACTGATAAGAGTTATGTCATCAGCAAAATCAAGATCTTCTAGTTGGGTCCCATGTACCCAGTCAATACCTGTGTTACCAGATGTTAACTCACTGCAAAATGATGAAGTATTTGAATGCATCATCACAGGTACTGATATTCATTCAAAGAGAAACAATTATGTGTTTGAATGCATTATTATGGCCTCCAATATTCTTTCCCTCTCTGAACCTTAAGTGCCCCAGGCACATGGGGCTTCCACAAGGGTTTTCCACAAATGCTTGTCCTTCACCTTTTTTTTTTTCACTCTTGCCCAGGTGAGCCCTCTATTACTCAACATCCTCTCTGTTGTTCTTCTCCATGTCTCTTTTGGTCTACCCTTACTTCTGTTCCCCTGTGGTGTCCATCTTAGTGCTATTTTTGGTAATGAGTTATCAGTCATCCGGAGCACATGTCCCAACCATCACCAGCGTCTTTCCTCAATAATTGCTGTCAGTGGTTTCATCTGCATTTCTGCCAACAAGATGTTATTTCTTACAGTGTTTGGCCAAAATATTCTTTTAATTCTTCATGAACATTTAGTCTGGAAAGAATTCAACTTGTTTTCTATGGTTTTGGTGATTTTCAAGCATTCACTTCCATAGAGTAGTACACATAGAACATTACTCTTAAATATCCTGATTTTTGTCTACGTGCTTAGTTTTTTAGATTGCCATATAGTCTGCAGCATTGCAAAAGCCTGGTTTGCTCTAGTAAGTCTGCTGTTGATGTCCTCTGTGCTGTCTCCATCTCTACTGCCAAGATATACAAATTCGTTGACCTCCTCCACTAGCTTGTTATCTACTCTCAGTACATTTCTGTTGTTCACATTTTGCTTCATTAACTTTGTCTTTCCTACATTGATCTTGAATCCTGTAATGTTAGCATTCACTCTAATATTCACCACAGTGTATAAACTAGGAAAAAGGTAGGAACAGCTTTATTACCTAAAGAGTACACAGTTGTGACATTTCAGTATGAGCCTTAATCATACAAAAACATAAACATCTGTATGATATCACCCAGCATGCCAGTCCTGAATCATTTCAATGGCCCCAATCACATAGGCAAATCTGACTTTTTTGGTAACAGCCATCAAACAGCGTCATGCAAATGACACAAGCCGCCTAGCACTTGAGAACCACTACCTTCAGGAATATGGGACTCTGGAACCACGTGGTTTGAACTCGTTATTCAGCTATACCTAATATTCTCCTCTTCCACAATCATAATCCCTCCCCACTAAGTTCCACTCCCTTCTCACTTGTTACACATAGCTTAGAACCTCTTCACAGCATCTACCCTTACTATAACAACATATTTCACCCTTCTTCCAGCTAGATTACCATTGTATCACTCTCTCTCTCCTCCATGGTTTCCCCACCCACCACCCTCAGTTATGCCCCACCTATCATACATCCCATGTCTCCATTTACATACTCTCTACACTCCACCATGAGCATTTCTGACACACAGCACTGGACAAACCACAGCTTCTTACAAGTTACAGCTAAGTGCTCTACTCATTTTACTTGTTTTTATTTTTTCTTTTTATTATAGAATTCATGTGAATTTGTATTTTATCTCCTCTCTCTATTTCTTCGTCCTGTATGTTTTTGTATGATTAAGGCTCACGTTGGAACGTCACAACTGTACTCATTAAGTAATAAAGCTGTTCCTACCTTTTTCCCATAGTTTATACATTTTGGTATCACAGCTTTACTGCAGTGGCTCCGTGTATAGTTATATACTCATACACTAATTATTGTGTGTTACTACAGTATTTACCACATGCTAAATGATGTATTTCAATGTATCATCATGTATCCAGATATTCAAACATCTAAAAACAGGTACCAGAGAAACCAGGAAAGGCATGATACTGACCACATTACACTCTCATGTGCTGATGGGGTGGAAATATGGGCCTAACACTGTATCCCCAATATACCTTAAATGGCATGGAAATGAGAATTTTACCACTTTTTTTTTTACATTAAAAAAACCTTATCAAAGAGATTCTATACATTCGCAGGAAACTACTGTAGAGAGCGGAACAACAACACAATTCCTTCAGATCATCAGAGGAAGTACCCCCCCCCACCTCAGAAAAGTGTTTCAGCCCTATTAAACTCCTGACACTCTAAGGGGGGTGGGCCCCTCTGGGTCATGACTTCCAGAGTTCTTGTGAGTTGTTGCTTTTTTCCCCGAGATTGAACCAGTTGGCAATGCTTCTTTAGCAGACTCCACCACCATGGGAACTATGGCGATCCCTGCCCCGTTAACCGGGCTATGGCTGTTACTAGGGGTACTAATGTGGGACAGGGTCTTGCTCAGCTATGGTTTGCTAACCCTGATGCTAGCACATCAGCTATACAAAAACTTTAAGAAAGACCTTCTATCTTAATATCATAAACTGGAATGTTTCTTACATCCTTCCCATTCCGTTAAACATCACATAGGGCTCGCATAGTAGTTC
This sequence comes from Achatina immaculata, assembly GCA_009760885.1. Lineage (NCBI taxonomy): Eukaryota > Metazoa > Mollusca > Gastropoda > Stylommatophora > Achatinidae > Lissachatina > Lissachatina immaculata. Next base: position 19,351,687 of record CM019713.1, read on the forward strand.
GCCAAGATGTCCTGTCTTCTGCGAGTTTTTCAATCTCTTAACAATGTTTTCTTTAGAGTTTCACACAGTTGACCTCTTTTTCTTCAGCCTGTTGTGTTCCATTTGATAGCTTGTTTGAGGATTCACTGTTTCTTCTCATCACATGACTGACATATGTCCATCTTCTTTTCCTGATCACTCATGAGACAGATCGTTGTTTGCTCATCTGTCTGATCTCTGCGTTGTTCTTGAATTCATTCCACTTTATACCAGGTATTTTCCTTAGGCATTTTGTTTTCGAAAGAGTCTAATTTTTTGCCTATTTCTTTAGTTGTTTCCCAGCTTTCACATGCATAAATTAGGGTGAGTATTACATTTGAATTGAATAATCTTAACTTGGTTTTTGTGCTTATAACTTCTGAATGCCAAATTTTCTCAAGATTCTTGAAGGTCAGTGCTGCTTTTGCAATTCGAATTCTAACTTCTTTTCTGGTGTCACCATCCTGGTCTATGTAGCTGTCGAGATATGCAAAATGGTTTTACTTCTTCAACAGCTGTTCCTTCTACATATATTTGTCCTTCGTCGTTAATTAGAACCTTCATTATTTGTGTGTTATCCTTATTAATTTCAAGTCCTATTTTACTAGCCATTGAAGACAGGTTGGAATGTATGATATGCTGAAAATTATATTTGCGTAATTTCTTCTCAGATATGTACGTCAGATATTTTCAACAGGAAATTTTGGGAAGCGGTAAAAACATAACATATAAAACAGGAATATCATAATATCACCAGAAGATAACTGCAGCAACATAAATATTAACAATAATGAAGATTTAACAGATCTGGACTTGTCTTGTCCTGAGATAATTCCCTGTAACTGTGATCTGGTGTTCTTTGCGGCTGATGCTGTGGAGGTGTTGAGATACAGCATCGTATCGGCATGGCAGCTACTTTTTTCAGTCCCGGAGTACAGCTAAAAAGCAAGGGGTGTGCAATGCTTCTTTAGCAGACTCCACCACCATGGGAACTATGGTGGTCCCTGCCCCGTTAGCCAGGCTATGGCTGTTACTAGGGGTACCAATGTGGGACAGGGTCTTGGTCAGCTATGGCCTGCTAACCCTGACGCTAGTATATCAGCCAGAGCTCGCTGACTGCTTAATTGGACAGCGTCCTCACCTTCTCCTGATCCAGGATATAATGGGTGGATGCTGTAGAACTAGATGGGTAATGTAACAACACTGATGAACACCTTGAAAATCGCAGCCACTCAAACATATCTGCCAAACTTTCGTGGCACAAAAAAATGCATACATTCACTTCCAAACTTTTTAAAAGTATCATTATGGAACGATAAAAACTTATTCTATGCGCCAAACGAGTGGTCCTCAACAGAAAATATCCTCGTTTCGCTTTTAAGTGTCCCTCCAGTTCACAGAAATTTGTACGAGAGTAAAATTGTATATGAAATTATCCATCAGTTTTTAGTGTAAAGCGTGAGCATTTTCTAACAAGCTACATACCAAAGCCCTTTATCAATTCTGTGAAGACACCTGGATCGCTTTCTATCAAACACCAATCGCCTGCGGATCCCATGTTAGTCTTCTGTGACTTCGTTTTACCAACTTCCGGGTTGTGGTGGGACAGCACTGCCAGGACCATGATCGGATCTTCGAGTTAAAGAAAAAAAAAGCCAAAACAAAATAAATTGTATGTGCAGTTCATATGAGACAGGGCCCTGCCACTGCTTAGCTCTGGGGCCCGATTAATTAAGTGTGGGCTCTGGAGACTTCAGGAGGCCAGGAAGGAATGAAAATAAAGACAGGCGATCGAGGGGAACGTTGTACCAACTTACAAATTTTCTAAAAAATAAAAAAAATGACAACTACGCACACGAAAGTTCAATATATATTATTATATAAACTTCGCATAATATAATATTTTAGTTTCTATAAAACAATGTGGCTCATAAGAAGGATGTTGACCGTATCATGAACAGCTAAGAAAACCAACGAAGAAGTCTTAAGAAAGGGTGGAGTTAAAAGGCAAATTTCAGCAAAGATCAGAGGCAGACAATCGAGATTTGGAGGATATTTTCTGAGAAGAGGAAAATTGGAACACGTTGGGCAACTGGAAAAATTCAGGGAAGAAGAGACAGAGGAAGACACACACACACACACAGAGAAGGAGAGAGAGAGAGAGAGAGAAGTTACTGGATGGGCTGTCAGTATGGCTTGGAAGAAAGCCACCGACGGATCTCATAATCAAGTCTAAAGACAGGGAGCTGTGGAGAGAAATGATCATCAGTGCCACGGAGGACGGTACTTGATTGATTGATAAAACATTTTACATCTCTCTGAAAGAAAAAACAAAACAAAAAGAGACGGTTTGTAGCAACTTTCATAAATCCATAGGTTTTTATAGCTGAACTCTTTCCGTGCCGGAGGAAGAAACACGGACGTTCAGTTGGGTGCCGGAGTAAAAGCGCGGGTCTTGATATGTTAGAGGGATATAGTTATAAAATGGAATGGAAAACAGTATTTCCATGTACTTCCGTATACTTATTATGTTTCAAAGTATAATTAAATGAATGAAAATTTCATAAATGCAGAGTTTTTTTAGGAAAAAAGAAGTAATATGATGTTTTTAGATACTGTTTGTGGCCAGCTCACCATCGGCTAGGTCTAGATATGCACTACTTACCATCTGAGATGTGTAGATCTACTTGTCGATCTCGTATTGTGATTTTATGTTCCATTCTCGCTAAATTAACGTCTGAAATAACCTTATAACTACTTCTCCCGTCGTCTAATATGTCTAGATCTACTTGGGATACATTCAAGAGCAGCGGGGTGGTCACAGGCCATGTCCATACCCCTATCTACATCATAAAAAATTGAAAAATTTCGGTCTTTCTCTTCCTTTTTCTCGGTTGGAATCGCTCGTAACTAGGCACTCTTTCGCCATTTTGAAAAGTGTCACCGGAATCGCAGACGAAATATGTACAATCTAAATGTTACACCGGTTGTTTTATTGAAACAAACCAATGATCACTATAATGACCATTGGTAAGCATCGGAAAACCGGAAGCGTCATTATTATGACCAAAGGCACGGAAAGAGTGAATTCAGCTGTTTGGGCAAACTGGCACATCTCAGTACTTTCATAAGGAGCGTCCATTTAATAAATGTTTACAAACAGAAAGTGATGATAACGCCGTTTCTTCTAGTTTTGAGTTTGGTAAATAATAAATATTATTTTAACCCAGAATGGCAAAAGGTGCTCAAAAAGGGACGCAGACGTCCCGGAAACGTGCACGCGTGCGTGTGTGAGTGTGTGCGCGTGTTTTGGTCCAGGATGTGAAGAACACAAAGCAACCATGGGGTAATCTTTGCAGCAGCGAGCGCTCATTGTACTTCTACCCTAACAGTTATACTCGGACGCAGGAGAACTTCTCAGGAAAGTATGTAACTCTTGCTACAGACAAATCCTCCATCATGCGGCCATACGACAAGTTTCAGGAGCCTACGAATGTCAAGGACGCACCGAGAGGCGGACCGAATTAACAGGACAAAAAAAGTTGGTCGACGTGCGTATTACAGGCAAGCTGTTGGACTCTATTTCCTTCATAAATTGAAAGTTGGTCATAACTTCTATATGAACTTTCTGTAACATGAACAGAAGTACAAGCTATAGAGCAGTGGTTCCCAAACAGTTTAAGGTAGCGAGTATCGACAACTAATGACAATTTACCGCGGCTCTCTGCACTTCAAGCCCATTTGATATTGTATTAAAATATTCATGTATTTCTAGGATAATACATAATCGAGACTTGCCCTTAAAGGCTCTCACCAGTTTGAAAATCGCCTCGTGTTTTTATAATGGCATTATATAAAAGTATATGTGGAATAGTCTGTGAAAGAAAAAAAAAAAGACATGCCGCGGAAAACAAGAAACATTTGCTGTCTTTATATTCATGGATGAGTGTTTCTTGTTTTTATATACATGGTTGAGTGTTTCATGTTTTGAAGATTGCTAGTTTTTGTCGTTTTTTTTAGACATTGCTGCAGCATCCATAGCTGAATTCTGACTTTCAACTTTATTTTGTCATGTACATGGACATTTTATGTTTTTTTTTTAAATTACACGGATATTTTACCTGAATTGAGTGCACAATATTCTAATTATAGCACTGACCAGTATGTCGACATACCCATGCTACTGAAATTATTCATAGAAGAATGATGAAATCAAATGTCGGAGTTCTGTAAAACTAGGTATTAAAATTTTGGTCTTGGTATGAGTTTTCGACCATGGACTGTCTCTTGCGTGACTGTACAGCTTCGAAGAGCTTCTTGGGGAAAGTTGGAATCAAGCGATTGATAAAATTGTCAAATTCTTGTTTTCAGTTAGTTTTCAGATTTTCTAAAGCACTGCTAAGCATTATTAGTAATCAAGGAATCAACATAGTTAGATAGATAGACATACAGGTAGACAGGCAAGAGGCAGGCAGGCAAGCGGACGGTCAGACAGACAGACAAACAGATAGATAGTAGAAGTAAAGAACTAGCATTACAACTTAACATTCTCTCTCAGCTTTCATGCAACCAGTGAGAGCTGTGATGTTATTAGTGTTTTCAGTGATGATCATTTTGAACCTGTGTACTTTGTGGTAATGACATTTAGTATACATTAGCTGATTACCCGGCGTTGCCCGGTTAATTATTTATAACATTCAACAAAGTTCTATTCTTTTTCCACAGCCTCCTTGAAGGTTCTACAGAGGTCTTATCAGTTCAATAATCTTCTAGAAGGTTCTACAATGTTCTATTCATTTCCACAAACTTCTAGAAGGTTCTACAGAGTCTAGACAGATCTACAGAGTTCTATTCCTTATATTCGACTAAACGTTGGCTTAATTGTCATCAGGACTGTCAGCAATCAGTTCGCGACCCCGAACACTATAGATTCGACACTAATCTCTGTCAATTTGAACATTTTATTTCTCATCACTTCTCAACACCCCCCCCCCCCCACTATGGGGGGCTGAACTTGCGAGTGCCACTATTCATCTCAGCGACCCCGAAAACTATGGATTCGAAACTAATATCGTTCATTTTCGATTATTTTTACATGTCATCCCAATCCTTAGGGATTATAGGGGTATCTTAGGGATGATCTAATCATCACGGTAGTTTGTCCAGATTGTAAGTAATATGCGTGCCATGTTTGGTTGAAATTGCTCCAGGTGTTCCAGCGTGATACTCTAACATACATATACATGCACATTCATATATATATATATATATATATATATGTCAATCATCATCATCATCATTATCATCATGTGCCGTGCCGACTGGCGTTGGCTATAATGCTTCTCCAGAATACCCGATCCTTTATGCAGGCCATCAGTTCAGTTGGTGATCTCCTCTCACACCATCCCGTCAGACTGTCCAATATCATTTTTCTTGGTCTTCCTCTTGATCTTCTTCCTTCTATTTTTCCTGTTGTTATAATATTTTCAATGCCCCCTCTTCTCATTGCATGTCCTATGAAAGTACATTGTCTCTCTCTTATCTTTTTGACAAGGTTTTTTGTCTCTCCAGCTCTTCTCCTACATTCTTCATTAGTTATTTTTGCTGTCCAGGGGATTCGCAACATTCTTCTAATAAACCACATTTCTGCTGCTTCCAATGATTTTTGTGCAGACTTGCCTATTGTCCATGATTCACTTCCATATAACAAGATAGGTTCAATATAGCATTTTAGGACTTGTTTTCTAACATTCATTGATAAAGATGTGTTAGCTAATATGTTTCTCATTCTCTGAAATGCAGTCTGTGCTTGGTCTATTCTGTTCCTAATTTCTGTTGTGAATTTCCCATCTGACGTTATTACTGCTCCAAGGTATTTGAATTTCTGCACCTGCTTTAGAATAGTTCCGTTTGATTTAATACTGTATGCTGGTGGATTCTGTTTCTTAGATATAACCATAGTCTCTGTCTTTTTGATCTTCAAAGTAAGGTCTTTCTGTTCACTTTCTTTGGCGACTTTATCCAAGAGATTTTGCAGGTCTTGTTGGTTCTCAGCTATCAGTACTGTGTCGTCAGCATACCGAAGGTTGTTAATATTGTATCCTCCAATTTTTATGCCTGGTTCTGTGATGATTGTTCTTAGAATATTCTCGCTATGCAGAAAAAAAAGGTCTGAAAATAGTACACATCCTTAATTCACCCCTTGTTTTATTGGTTGATATTTTCAATTCCTATTTTAAACTCGAACTGCTGCTTCTTGCTGCCAGTATAGATGTTTTACAATCCTCAGGTCTTTGCCGTCTATATTGATGTCTTCAAGCATTTTAATAACTTCATTATGTTTCACCTTGTCAAATGCCTTGGTGTAATCAATGAAGCATAAGTAGAGATCTTTCTGTACTTCTAAAGCTCTTTCTGTTAGTGTTCGTAAAGCATAAATGGCATTCTGTGTTCCCTTCCTTCAACAAATTCAAACTGTTCATCTGCTATTTCCATTTTTATCTTTTTCCTTGTTCTTCTCATAATTATTCTCAGAAGTAGCTTCGTTATGTGACATGAGATGCTAATAGTCCGGTGGTCGTCACATTCCTTTGCACCTGGTTTCTTTGGTAGTGCTATAAACGTGGATTTAATCAGGTCACTGGGAATATAACCACTGTTGTAAATGTCATTCAGTAACTTGATTATTATTTTTATTCCTGTCTCCTCTAGTGCCTCTATTTCTTCTATTGTTATATTATCAGGCCCAGTGGCTTTTCCTTTCTTCATGTGTTTGATGGCATCTATGATTTCATCTTCAAGTATTGGTGGTCCATCACAGTTTTCAGTATCTGGTGTTAATTCTGGTCTTTCTCCTCCATATAGCTCACCGATATACTCTGTCCACAATGTCTTCTTTTCCCATTAACATTTTACCTTCTTTCGATTTCAGGCATCCTGTGGTGTATTTTGTTTTCCTCCCTGTGAGTTCATTAATTCGTTTGTGCATGTTTTTGCTGTCTTTATTATGAGAGTCCTCTATCTGTCTGCACTGTTCATTTAACCACACTTCTTTTGCTTCTCTGCATTTGCGTCTTATTTCTTTATTTATCTTGCTATATTTTTCCTCGTTATTTTTACTCCTCCTCCTCTTGTCCATCAGTCCTAAGATGTCGTCTGACATCCATTTATTTTTAGAGGCTTATTTTTTGGTCGTATTATCTCATTAACAGTTTGGTGGATAGAATCTCTTAACATTTCCCATTGTTCATCTATACTATTTATCTTTGCTATTGCATTGTATCTATTTGTTATAATAACTTTGTATTGTTCTCGCAGTTCTTGGTCATTTTTAAGAAGTTCTGTATTCAGTTTGATGTTTCTCACTTTTCTGCCTGCTTTCTTTACTTTATTCTAACTTTTCCACAGAGTGGATCATGGTCACTATTGCAGTCAGCTCCTGGCATTGTTTTAGTTGTCAGTAATGCATTGCGGAATCGTTTGTTGATTAATATGTAGTCTATCTGGTTAAAAGTCTTTTTGTCTGGGCTGCACCACGTTGCCAGTCTTCGGGGATGTTGTTTAAACGAGGTGTTTCATACAACCATGCTATGTATTCTTGCCCATTCAATTAATTTATAACCTCTGTCATTCCTCTCCCCCAGTCCATAGTCACCAACGATGTCTGAAGTTCTTCCTTTACCAACTTTGGCATTAAAATCTCCCATGACTATGGTAACTTCATGTGACTTTGTGTGTTTTATTATAAAATAGCTGTACATCTTCTTCAGAACTTTCAGATGTTGGAGCGTACACTTGTATAATATTTATATTTTTTGGTTGTCCTTTCAGTTAGGCTAGCAGGACTCGGTCCGAGATGTTCAAATATCCTACAATTGTCCTTGCCGTTTGTTCATCAAATATAATTCCTACTCCTCGTTCATGTTTCTCACTTCCTGAATATATTATTGTATATTTATCTGAGTTTATCTTCCCTGCACCTGTCCATCTAACTTCACTCATTCCTAACATGTTGATCTTATCCTTTCCATTTCCATCTTTACATTTTCTAGTTTTCCAGCCTGGAATAAAGTTCTAACATTCCATGTTGCTATTTTGAACTTGTTAGTTTTGCCACCAGTAGCTTGATGACGAACTGGCCTCACCTGTGGCTCGTGAGCTGCCCTACCGGACGAGGCTGTTCCAGAGGAACATCCATTAACGTCGTTCATGATGAATCGATTATTCTGTTCAAGCATAGCTATTCTTGGGAACTACAACAGTAGTTTCCCGGTGCCTTCTGTCGGTTTGTGTACGGACTCTCCGCTAGCCTTTGGACTCCCTGTCCTACCCGCAAGGCAGCGGGAGCGAGAGGTTTTAAGGCGCCTCTGACCCGCCTGGTATTCCTTTCACTGAGCACCTGAGGCACTTTATAGGAGTAGTAGAGCCACCTACTACCCCACCTCGCTCTCTGAGTCTACTGCCAGTTGGTCCGCGCCTGCTTATTTGGACAACTCCTTATTCACAGGGATTCTCCATATTTGGAGGACTTTCACCATCCGCCACCTGTGACGCGCTGGGTTGGGGATGGTTGTTTTTAGTTAAATGCAAGGGGGGGGGGGTGGACTAAAGGTTAAATACATATGTACTGATTACATCAATGATGATTTACTGAGAGTGTACAGGTGGAGTTGACTGTTGATGATTGTTTTTCTGGTTTTTTTAATTTTAGTCTGGAAACTGACTGTTCTAGTGAATGTCATAGAAAAATGATGTCATTCTCTGTCAGGGTACATCACGCATTAAAAACTAGATTATCAAACATGAAGTTTAACACGGCTGTCATCTCGTGACTAGACGGCTGGATGTCTTACTATAGTCCAAAGTTCAAGTAACAGTTATTCTCTTGTCAGTTTTTTTTCCCTTGCGTCTGTATTACATTTCGACTATTTTTCCAAGGCTAGCCATACACCACTGTGCTCTATCTCATTCTGTTAAAAAAAAAAAAATAAAGTCAAAGATCAGGCTCAGGTAAAAAAAAAAAATCATATTCTATCATTTCTTGTGCAGACCAACATTTTGCTTCATTCCCTTCTTCTCGAACTGATGGGACAAAGAAGTAGAGAGCACAGAGAAAAAAAAATTAACTGTTTAAAGATTAATCAACAATACAGAATGCATGTAATAAACTGTTTAATAAATCATGTCCGATAAATAAATCATGACCTTAAAAAATAAATCATAAGTTTAATAAATCATAAATGTGGTTGCATATGTTAATATACTCGAAGCATAACTTTTACGGATATTCATACATGAATAATGAAAGATTTAAACATTATATGAAGGCACAAATGTGGTTAGTTTGTAACACATGAAAAAAAAAAGAATTAACTTCGGTTTCTGTTGACAGAGCTATTCATTGGCCGTTTGACTGCTGCGAGCATGATGGGTATTCTGCTAACAATTACACAGCTCTCAGTCAGTCCATCTTTTACTGGACAGTCATTTCATTTACCAGAGAAACAGTTTGAGACAACATGATATAAACATTAAACATGCGTTTTTGTGGGTATTTTTGTAAGGGGAAAGGGGGGGGGTATAAAAATCTATAATTATGAATTGTTCCTACCACATGCTTTTTCTTTATTAATCTCTTTAAGAGGTATTTGTAAATGTTAAATCATATTTATAAACTTTCTGCGTGTTTGTTTGCTACCGTGACCTGAGTAATCACCAGGTTTATCACTGTAAACCGATATTTCTGATCTGAATATGTATTAAAATTATCAGTACTTCAGTCCTCACAAAGATATTAAGAAGATATTCATAATATCTCTCAGTGCAGGAAAGCATAAAAATGATGGATGTCATATGGACAGTGAATATCATATCACGTATCTGCCAGAGACACGAAACATATCAATATAAAGGGCCAGCTCAGTGTTCGTGCTCACCAGAATTGCATAAAAATCGAGAAGAAGAATTTCTAGACAACGCTGATGCAGATCCAGAGCAAAAGAATGCGGTTACATTTAAGTCTTGATAATTACTCATCATGTGCTTACAGTTTAGCTTCCAGAAAGTCAGAATGACATTTTTCTATGACAATGAGGCCTATATACGAAGACTTAATTATTTCTTTTGAATTTCATTTCTGTCTTTTCTAGTATAGAATTTAGATCTGGACTTAACTCCCACCAAAATACAGAGTATGGTTTGCCAGCAACTCCCCAGACGCCGTTTAAATTGACATAGCCATGGTCTTCAGGAAACCACCAACCAGCACGACGGCTGTTTCTGCCAGCTACTTGAGTCAAGCCATGATCGTAGGTCGAGAAAGGCTTATGAGAACTGGAAGACATGCCGTATCCTCGGTCGTACAACCCGCCCACTGTCAGGCGATATTCATTCCCCGGACCAATGGAGAAGGTCGGATAAATTCTTGTATAATTTATATTTGTTTCTTTCACGGACATGTCAACTCGCAGCTGGTTTTTGTTCCCTGTCTGTAGCAGGAGTCGTCGAATATTTTTCAGACCCAGCCAGAATTCACTTTCGAGAGAGCCAAAACCGTTCTCGTAGTCTCTGAAGTTTCTGAAGAAATCGACACTGCCGTTGAAGCGTTTTTGGAATACGGTGTAGATTTCGCGCTTTCCCTTAACGTCACAGAGCACAGTTATAGGGCCCAAACCATCCTCGGGCTCAACACGCACAACATGCTGGCCAGGTTCCATGGAGAAGTATATGTCGTCGCAGCTGGTTGGGTTTCGACACTCGGCATTTCCATTTTCTGTATCCTCTAGGGTCTCGACAGCCTCCTGAAGTTGCTGTTCGTTCTCCTGTTGAAGTTCGGTGAGTTCTTCATGGCGTCTTGTCTGCTGAATCAGTTGCTGGATGAGAAGATCCTGGTCTGGGGTCTCCCATGTGACATTGAGGCGTTTGCTGAAGAAAACAGGATCAGCTTTTACCCCAACCCCTGTAAAATGACAGATGTACTCGCCGGTTTGGCCTGGGGTAGGGTTTTTCCAGGTCACAGTTAAATGACTATTGTGATGATCTAAGGAGCCATTCAGCAACAATCCTTCAAGTCCTGTTGGGAATATCGCACCAGAAGTGTACCTGATCCTCGCAAAAAGGCACTCGAAGCCATCCTCGATTCTGAAGATTTCCAAACTTCCGGCCGTGGACACATTCAGAAGTTCCGGTTCTGGTACCGAGCATGAAATATCTAACCTTTTGGTGACGCCTACCCGGATGATTTCAGGTGTTGCAGTAAAATGGATTCCCATTGACTTTAAGCTGACAGTAACTTGCTGAGATGAGATTAAGTCGTTGTTAACACCGTAAGCCTGACAGGTATAGTTACCATTGAGATCATCACTTAAGTCGGTCCACAGAATTCGCAAGTATCTCTTGGAAGTAGCGTCGTAGGAAACCTGACCAGTTACCTGTGCATTTGCCAGACTGGACCTTGGCCCAATCTGACCGTCGTAGACTGACACAGAAGCCAAAATCTCAGGTGCGCCAGCGGTGAACTTGGAGATGACCAGTTTTCCCAGGTGAGTGTAATTGAAGCTTTTAATTCCACTCACTTGACATTGAATATCTAGCTCCTGAACTTTCTGTTCTGCGCTAAAGCTCATCTGGCAGTCTATAAAGTAAAAGGAGAATGTAATTTTAAAAAGTCACCGAATTGTTATCTATTTGCATACTTCTAAAATGATAATAATAATAATTACTAAAAATAGTTAAGAGAATAAATAACTATTAATCAATTAAAATGTGAGCATTTTCTAAAGTGCATAATTCATATCTAACTAATTTCTGCTGATACTATTTGAAAAGTTATTTCTTCAGTATCTTTTTTCTGTTTGATAGTTTTCACTAAATTTATTGAAGAAAAGAAGTATAATTTAAAACAAAAAATTACTGGCTATTGTAAATTATTTTGTCGTATATATCACTGACATTAAATTAGCTTTGCACATTAGCACTTTGCAAAACGAAACAGTCTCTGCAGCTCTTTCTAAATGTTCGCCGCTATATCTAAAGTTGGATTTTTAGTTTTTCTGGCTTTATTAGAGTCACATCTGACTTCACTTCTATGGAATCAATGGCCGCCAACTAGAAATAAACGTAGAAGAACCATGACTTTTATCATAAATTTCGGTCGGACGAGGGCATGTATGACTTCCCAGCGTCCACGAGCACACATCAAAAAGTTTATACTGACTTATGAACTGTTTCACCCATGAAGTAATGTTCGTGTTCCATCAGGATAAATTCAGAAAGAAACTGGAAGGAAGTTACTCTAGAATTTAAAAGTATGGGTTGGGTTGGAAATGTGCTACTTTTAATTTTATTTAGACTTGTCCTGAATATCGCTCTGATCATTATTAAAAAAAGGCACGCAAGATCTATCAACCCTACCAGTGTTGCTTTGGAATGAAAGAGTTAAACATAAATTAACTCTGACTAACAGATTCATGAAATTATATACATGGATTATTAGTCTAGGATTAAACAGATACCTGCACTATTAATTTCATATCATGAAGACAGAACACATGAAACATACCTACATGCACTAGGAATAAGAAGAATACAGCCAAGATATGCAAGACATCATCCACTAGGGAAGCCATTTCTATTCCAAATCAAACTCAGTGCGACAGGGAAAAAACAGAAAGAGCTATACACAAGGAACTAATTAAACGCATTTACTCTTCGTTGTCTGGAGGCTAAAAGTAGGTCGCACGTTGCTCATGTTTCAAATCTGTCGTGAACACTTCAGATAACACAGATATCACGTAACAGTGCAGACAGTACAGAAAGTGGGTTAGCGTGCACATCACAAAACGAGACAATAAATTATCTTTCTTTCTCAAATATAAAATATGTCAGCAACTTCAGGAGAGATCCAGCAATGAAGCAACGTGGCAGCTTTTTCTCAGAACTACGATAAGTTTATAATAAGATTTCTGCAAAAAAAAAAAAAAACTACCACCGATTTCTTAAAACAAAATGAGCGGATGCCTGATTCCTCCAGTACGTTAAAATCAGGTCGAGTGTTAAAAGTACCTGCTATTTGTGCTAAGGAAGCTGTTTCTTTTTACCTGAAAGTCGAGGCACACCAAAGAAGAATACGCATGGCTATAATAAGACTGCGCCAATGCAGGACATATTCATGTTGAAATGAGTCCAGTTTAATAAAGGAATTAATCATAATTTACAGCTGGCGAAGTTTGCCTATTTCATTTTTCATATAGTATCTCTTTCGTGAAATATATATAACCTTAAACTATAAGGTCTTTCAAACATACACAGCTGTTTTTGTTTCACTTACTTATAGTATAACAGGCTGTAACCAGAAAAATAGAGGAAAAAGAAACAATAATTTTTATTGAATTAGTTCTCTTATTGAAATTCTATATGGATAATTCCAACATAAACCTCTGAAAAGTATGTCAAAATTAAACGACTGCCACAGCAAGATATTGTTGTTACATTTCCTGCAAGAACAAGTAAAGTGTTGCCTCGCTAAATGCTAGCTCACAGTCCATTTTGTTTAGATCTGCATAAATAGCGATCGAGTAAACATGGACCCTGTAATCGTCATTCCAGCTAGTTGTGAAGTCCGTGGTGTGATTCATTGATCCATTCATTCATTCATTCCTTTGCATGTCCCTTGCGGAACTTTGCCTCCCAAACAGCACTCCTGTAGGCCTCTCGGTTGTGAGCAAGATGGCCTGCTGCTGCTGCATCCATTTCCAGATCATCAACGATGTCTTGCAGCCATCTTCGTTTCGGTCTTCCTCTCTTTCTTTTTCCCATTATGTATCCCTCCAATATGGTCTTCTCTAAATTATCATGACGTTTAATGTGGCCAAAATATTTAAGTTTTCTCTCTTTAATCCTCTTTACTAGCCAGCCTTCATCAATATTAAGCTCTTGCAGTATAGATATATTTGTTCGTTTTTGTGTCCACGATATTTGGAAAACTCTTCTATAGCACTTACATTCAAAGGCATTTATGTGCTTCTCAGCTGTTTTGTTAAGTGTCCAGGTCTCACAGGCATATGTTGCGATGGGAAAGATGCATGCCCTTAAAAATCTTATTTTTGTGGTTCTGTCTGCTCCTCTCCACAGATTCTTTATTTGTTTTACTTTCTGAAGAGCAATAGATGTCCTCCTTTTAATTTCCCTCATTGTATCTCCATTATTAGTTAGTAGTGATCCAAGATATTCAAAACTCTCCACTTCTTCCAGTCAAATAGGAAAGTCAAATAGGAAAAAGATCTGGTGGTGAGTCCCCCAGGCCAGATAGATCTAATTTTAACACTGGGGAAGAGTGTGAGGCAGAGGTCGGTACTAGTAATTGTGATGACGGACAAAATCCTGACGGTGTTACCAAGGAAAACCCCTGTATCATTGATCCAAGGCCACAGAAATACATAATCGTATGTACTGTGATAATGTTATGGGTAACAGATTTCCGAGGGATTGGTGCAGGAAATTCAGGGATGGACGCACAGATGTGCATGAGGAGGGAGAACAAGTACGACATTCAATTGTGACCGATGAACTCGTTCAAAAAGTCGACCAAGGCGTGCGTTAAAACGTCGTTCAAGGATTTCTGATATTTCTGACGTATTTCCTCACATTCTGAGTAGTAATCTATTTCGAACTGTGACAGCCGCAAGTTCTGTGCACGATGGGTTCCAAAACAACTGACTGACATTCGTAAAGCTCGAAGAATGTCGCTCAGCTTTGGTATTCCTTCTGTCCTATCTGGAAGAGGGAAGCGAATTTCTCGACAGAATTTCCTAATTTGGACGAGACATGTGTTCAGTTCATGAATGCAGTGATGAAGGAACAATCCAAACAGTCGATACATACTCAAACTCCAAATAGGCCAAGGAAATTCAAAGAAATAATTTACAACCGAAAAAAAAAACTGACAGCTACAGTGATCTGGGACTTCAAGGGAAGTTTGTTGAGGGAATTCATGGCGCTCGGAACCAGAGTAACATGAGAGGTTTATTGGGAAAAGCTGAATAAACGCGGGGGTCCATTAAAAAATAAAGACAGGTTAATGATCTCATAGGGTGCCGTCCCCACGCACAAAACAACGCTCGGTCCAAAACTGCAGCTAGCACAAGGGCTTCACTCGAGCAGTTCAGCTGGAAGATTTCCGACTATCCTACTTACAGCTATGTACTGACATATGGGAGGCGAGAAGGTTTGAAAATTGTAGTACTGTACTTCTCTTCTCATGTTGATGGCTCTCAGCATGTGAAGACCTAGCTGTGTTTCTAGATGTGGAAATGGGTACTTGGCACTTCTATGTGGAACGATTTCCGCTCTGAAAACGCACGGTTTTTAGCAATTTACGAGAAACAAGTAATAATGTTTCATGGCCAAACTGATAGTTCTTTGTTTATTGGATCTTCTTCTATATTTATGCAGCGTAATGTGCCAAGGTGAGGCAGAAGCTTGATCTCAGATGAACATCGTTGACAGAACTCACGCTTAGACAGACGGTCAACATCAGCTGTGAGGTACATTCTGACAGGAACATCTCTCATTTGTGACGTAACTCTACGCAGCTATGCCTCAAGAGTGTTAGGTTCCTCACCACCGACCACGTAGAATGTTAGTGTTTTCGGCTGTGAGGTCCAACATCTACTGAAACAATTCCGGAGAGCTATAGCAGCACTACATGTAGTGGGATCAACACATCTTCGGCAAATTCAATACAAGTTTAATGGTGGAAGATGATGATGTCTCTCATTATGGCAGATGATGATAATAGCTTCATATATCTCAAAATACAGGTGGAACAATAAGGAACATCGAAGCACTGACTGCGAGTAAAAATAACCAGTGGTTCCACCACAAATAGAAAAAAAATAACTAGAGATATTGTCTGCCTCTCATGAATAACAGTTACACCATAATGCATTACAAACACTGCTCTCCTTTCTAAATTAAGACTAGACTCACTAACTCAAAAACTTTCATACAGAATTCACACTCCAAAACTTTTCCGTACAATTCCCTTATGCCTGGAGAAACACTCACACCACGTGAAAGATGTGACTCTAGAAGCTTCTACATGCTCGTATAATCACAAGGAAGTCACCCCGATTTTCGCCTGGAAAACAGCAAAGCAATTAAAACGACTCCAAGTGTGAAGGGCAATAGAAACTATTCTATAAAATATACTGTTACAGTTGCCCTCTCGTGGTAACAGATAAGAGGTTTCCAGCAGTTCTAGTACCGTAGTTACGAAAAGTTACCTCTCAAACGAGAGGTTTCCAACAGTCGCAGGAACCTAGTTACGTAAAGTTACGTCATAAATAAGAGGACTCTAGCAGTGCTAGTGAAGAAACTACGTAGAGTTACGTTATGAGTGAGAAGAATCCACCAGCTACGGAAGAACAACTTCGTAGAGGTACATGAAGAGATCGATTCTGTTTACTTAAGTCTACGTCATGGCTATGCTGCTGTTACTCGTCATTTTACTGTTTGCTTGTATATGTGTGATAATGCATATTGTAATTATAAAGCTAACTTTTTTACGTCTTTTAATATGGCTGTACTGATTGTTTCAATGTCTGACAAAATATTTAAGTTTTATCTGTTTACTCCTCTTTTCTAGCCAACCTTCTTCAGTATTAAGTTCTTGTAGTATGGATATATTTGTTCTTTTTTGTGTCCATGATATTTCAAGAACTCGTCCGCAGCATTTACATTCAAAGGTTTTTATGTGTTTCTCAGCTGTTTTGTTAAGCGTCCAGGTCTCACAGGCATATGTTGCGATGGGAAAGATGCATGCCCCTAAAAATCTTATTTTTGTAGTTCTGTCTGTTCATCTCCATAGCTTCTTTAGTTATTTTATTTTCTGAAGAGTGATAGATGTTCTCCATTTAATTTCCCTCATTGTATCTCCATTATTAGTTAGTAATGATCCAAGATATTCAAAACTCTCCACCTCTTCCAATTTTTACTCATTAATATATATTTCAGCTGTCTTATTTCTATTGGCATTTGTCATCAATTTAGCTTTGTTTGAATTAAGATAAACAACAACTTGGTTTGACATAAAACAAGAGGTCCATCAGAGGTGCATACTGTCGCCGTACTTATTTAACTTGTGTACCGAAAATTTAATGAAGAATGTTAGAGAAGATGTAGACAAAGAATATTACGATGCCATAAAAATTGGAGGTTATGAAAAACCAGAGATTAGATATGCTGATGACACAGAACTACTGCACACAAAACAAAAACAAAACAAACAAAAAAGAATGGAAAAACTAATTATGTCAGTCCGTAAGAGCAAACTTCCGTGACTCCTCCGAAATCCAGTCTTTCCATTGTCTTTTCGCACTAAGGGTACTCTGGCTGGCCTCGTTAAACATTTCTTGAATTCTGAGATATTGCCCATGTAGTGTTTCAATCGTTGCGTCAACTAATGCTTAGAATCTATTTGTGAGCTCTAGCGTGGACTGTGTTCTAACTGTTGGATCCTTTAAGCGTTGGGATGTGAAGACTGGTTTTTCTGTCGTTCTCCTTACTCTCCTCAATTTCAATCTTATCTTACCCAGCAGCAACTTGTGGTTACTTCAGACATCAGCTCTTCTCATTGCCTTCACGTCACAAAGTGACCCTCTTCAGTTTCTTCATAATGTTGTAGATCAGTTTGGTTTGCTAGTTTTATCTTCTGGTGAAGTTCAAGTAGTTTTGTGAATTCTCTTGTGTTGGAAAACGGTACCTGCTATAATTAATCCATTTTCTCTGCATAGGTCTGCCATGTTACCTTAGTCTAGATTCTCTACTTTCTTGCCCTGATACTTTAATTTCTGTATTTTCTTACCTTGTTACCTTTTCTAATTTCTGTATTTTCTAGCCGTGTTACCTTAATCTAATTTCTGCATTCATTTGTCAAGCTAGATTTTTCTAACATTTGTAGTCTTTTGCGGTCTGTAATGATTCTTGACGGTTTTAAGCAGTTTTTGATATATTCCAGTGCTTCAAGTGAGTTTTACTTTGGCCATCTTATGCAGAGAGCGTATTTACTTTTATACTTGCATTTAACCTGTGTCTTTGGGTGCCCTTTGTGTGTGTACTTAGGGGAGGCGGGGGAAGGGAGGGGTAGAGAGAACAGCGAAAATGAAATATACCATGAGAGAGAGAGAGAGAGAGAGAGAGAGAGAGAGAGGATGAATCAGAACAAAAAAAATGTATTAAATTTCCTGGAAGGATCTTGAAATTTCCACATTCACACAGACACTCTTGACGAAGGGTTGGGGGTTCAGATCTGAGACAAGCTACGGGGTTGCCATTAGAAACCCGGAGAAAACTGTGAACTTTACCATGGAGGCAAGGTTCCAGGTTGAGCATCATCTGATACTTCAGTACATACACGCACACATACATGTATGTACAAACGTCTACATACATGCACGTAGGTTCAGACATGTACACACAAGCATGTAGGTACAAACGTGTACACACACATGTACACACATGCTCGTATGTACAAACGTGCACGTAGGTACAGACATGTATACACCACGCATGCATGTACGAACACTAACACAGACACACCAACACGTCTATAAATACACACGTGCTCGCAAATATAATACACACAAATTCACACTCACTAACCAACACACGCATGTAAACATACGCATATGTTTGAATAAACAAACGCAAACAAAAACGCACACACACAAACACACCATACACACAAACTCTCACAAACATAAAAACAGTCACATACACCGACACAGAGCTCGGTATTAAGCATGACATAATGGCTGCGCCCAGTACAAAGATTGTTTTGACACTTTCACTTTTTTTTTTTATTGATTTTTTCCTTTTTTGAAGATGAAAGAAAATATGTCGTATAGTTCTGCAAGAAAGTACAGAATTCAGATGTGAAAGAAGAATATAAAAGCAAAAAGACAAAGAAAAAATAAATAAAAAGAATAAAGCCAAACTAAATAAAAGAGACAAAACAGAACTAAAACTAATCGTTACCATAATAAAGTAATTTATATTTTAGCAAACATTCATCCCGTGACCATTACACAAAACAAGATAAAGTAAAACTGGGGGGGGGGGGGGGTAGGGGGTGGTGAAGATGATGTCCCATCTGGTAGTCAGTGACCCTTGGCTGACACAGTGGCGTCAGTGCTGGAGAACCATATCTGACCAAGACCCTGTGTTTCCGTTGGTACCCCTAGTAAAAAGTTCAGTTTGACTAATGCTGCAAGGGTCACTATAGTCCCTCTGGCAGTGAAGTCTGCCTACCTACTGCTTGTCTAGCTCCACTCATGGGGGTGAGATCCAGTTTCCTCATGTAGTGTACAGTAGTTAGTGTACAGTAGTGTATAGTAGTTAGTGTACAGTAGTGTACAGTAGTGTATATCTATATAGGTAAAGACAACTTTCAAACAACAAACACAAAAAATTTAAAGCTAAAGACAAACCATGCTGCAAAGTTACTGTCAACTGCTCTCTTTCTCAATCCATTTTTATGAGACATAGTCTTATAGTACAGATTCTGCCTCAAAGTTTTATTTCACAAGTTGCCCATATCAAAATATATGTGTCTCTATATTATTCAGTTTACATGCATGAAATGATCGCATTTCAGGTTTTATGCCAGTTTACGTATTAAATTATCTTTTATAGACGTTGAATATCATACAGAATGTGGATATATTAACATTAAAAAATGAAATAAAATTTGGTAAATGAAACTGTAAATTAAAATGATTATAAAGCAAGGCTCTATTTATCAAGACCTGGACAGGAGAAAAAAAAAAAAGAAGAAAATTATAGAATTTTACAACAAAATTTTGTCACTCGCAAAAGTATATCACAAGGGAGAGAAACACAAAAATAAATATGCAGAACTGATATTTGGAATTGTGCCCCTTGTCACATTAAAATTAAAAATTCATACAAAGTCGTAGTAACTCCCTTTTTTGTTGTTGTAGGGAGCTAACTCTGTAAGCTATTTCAAAAGGGGTATACAACTGAAGAAGTAACTGATGGAAGGTATAACTGGACTTGCAAAATTTAACACCTGAAAGTTGAGGCTAATCACGTTAAATTTGTCTAAAGGTTCACTGTCCAGTGTTGGCTTCTGTGTGGTGTGCTTCAGAACGAGAGAGCTTTTCCTAACATAAACTCATCTATGTATATTTAAAATCGTTTCCCACCTGTCTTGTAAAATTAAAACTCTGGAAAACTCTTTTTAATTACAGCTTCATTTACTATTTATGTTTTATTTTGAAGTGAATCATGGACAATAGGCAAGTCTGCACAAAAATCATTGGAAGCAGCAGAAATGTGGTTTATTAGAAGAATGTTGCGAATCCCCTGGACAGCAAAAATAACTAATGAAGAATGTATGAGAAGAGCTGGAGAGACAAAAAACCTTGTCAAAAAGATAAGAGAGAGACAATGTACTTTCATAGGACATGCAATGAGAAGAGGGGGCATTGAAAATATTATAACAACAGGAAAAATAGAAGGAAGAAGATCAAGAGGAAGACCAAGAGAAATGATACTGGACAGTCTGACGGGATGGTGTGAGAGGAGATCATCAACTGAGCTGATGGCCTGCATGAAGGATCGTGTACTCTGGAGAAGCATAATAGCCAACGCCAGTCGGCACGGCACATGATGATGATGATGATGATGATGTTTTATTTTGCGATTATTATTTCCATTTCAACAGTTAAATTCTGCATTCTTGACCTTAACTTATATTAGTTAAATTCTGAATCGACCTCTTTTTCTTCGGCCTGTTGTGTTCCACTTGATAGGTTGTTTGGGGATCCTCTGATTATTTCTTTTCATCACATGACCGACATATGTCCATCTTCTTTTTCTGATCAGCCACGAGATAGGTTGTTGTTTGCTCATCTGTCTTATTTCTGTGTTGTTCTTGAATTCGTTCCACTTTATACCAAGTATTTTCCTTAGGCATTTGTTTTCAAAAGAGTCTAATTTCTTGTCTATTTCTTTAGTTGCTTTCTTACTTTCACATGCATAAATGAGGGTGGATGTTAGATTTGAATTCAATAATCTTAACTTAATTTTTGTGGTTATAACATTTTAATGCCATATGTTCTCGAGATTCTTGAAGGTCAGTGCTGCTTTTGTAATTCTAATTCTAAATTTATTTCTAGTTTCACCATCCTGGTCTATGTGGCTGCCGAGATATGCAAAATGGTTTACTTCATCAACAGCTGTTCCTTCGTGGTTAATGAGAAGTTTCATTATTGTGTTATATCTTTGATAATTTCAAGTCCTATTTTACTAGCATTGAAGACAGTGTATCTGTTTTTTTCTTGCACAGATTTCATATTGGCACTGATAAGAGTTATGTCATCTGCAAAATCAATATCTTTCAGGTGTGTCTCATGTACCCAGTCAATGCCTGTTTTACCTGTGCAGCGTTTTTTCATTATGAAGTCTATGGCAATTCCAAAATGTAAGGGAGATAATATAGACCCGTGTTTCACGCTTGTTTCAATCTGTTACCATTCACTCATCCCTTCTTCTGTGTTCACTGCACAAACATATCCGTTGTAGAGGTCTCTAATGATTTTGACAGTCTTAGACGGTATTCCATATATTCTTAAAATTCTCCGTAGTGAATCTCTGTGTATGCTACCAAATGCCTGTTTGAAGTCTGTGAAGTTCAGAATGAATGGTCTTTGGTTTTCAGTATGTTCTTCAAGTATTATTCGTAGAGTAAATATCTGTTCGTGACAGCTTCTCCCTTTTCAAAATCCTGCTTGTTCTTCTCTCATTGCAGTATCTACTATATCTTTAATTCTTTTCATAATAAGTTTGCAAAATACTTTTGACATAACTGATAGTAAAGTTACTCCTCTCCAGTTATTGCAATCGCTAAGGTTGCCTTTTTTTCGGTATGTTAACAATGATTAATTTTTTCCATTTAGAAGGGACCTTTTCTTCTTTCTAAATTTTATTAAACATTCTCTGTAGTTGGTTCATGTTGCCAATGGTAATAGTTTTTAACATTTCGGCTGTTATTTCATCTTCACCTACTTTGTTGTTAGCCATTAGATTCACTGCTGTTTCAGTTTCATGCAATGTAATTTCATCTAGGTTAACATTTAGTTGTGGTAATGGTAAGTCAGTTTCAAGGTCTATCAAGTCTTTTGGGTGTGGCTGAATAAGTATTTCTTGGAAGAGTTCAGCCCATCTTTGCTTTTGGTCTTTACTTGATGTTAATAGTGTGCCAGTTTTGCTAAGGACTTGTCTTTCTTTGGATGCAGTAGTACCTGTTAGCCTCTTTTGCATGTTACAGAGTTTTGCTGTCTCCTGTTTTTGCTGCCTACTCTGCTTCTTTTGCCATATTGTCCATGTATTCTCTTTTAACCCTTCTAGCTGAACTTTTTAATTTAGTGTTTAGTTCTTTCTATGTTGCTTTTGCAAAACTTTTCCAAGATCTGTCTTTACATTCAACATGGCTAATTTGGCTGCTCTTCTTTCATGAATAGATTTCCACGTGTTATCTGATATCCATTCTTTTCTACTTGTTGTTTGCAGTCCAGCGCTTGTTTTAGCTGCTGTAATTATGGCTGTGCTGTAAGAATGCCAGAATTCATCTATATCTGTCTCCTCTACCTCACTGAATGCATCGAACTGTTTGGTAAGTTCCAGATTAAAATTACTCTTAGTATTTTCATCCTGTAGATTATGACTGTTTATCTTTCTGAGTATTGCTTTCTTGTGTTGGCTTTTCAGTTTGTCTTATTTTCCCTATACAAAGATTGTGATCACTGTTGACACCTGCACCCCTTTATGTTCTTACATCTATCAGAGATGTTCTGAATTGTTTTCTAATACAAAACTGATCTATGTTATTTCTACTTCTATCATCTGGAGATATCCATGTTATTTTATCTATCTCTTTATGTGGAAATATTGTTCCTCCAATGACCATTTCCTCTGTTAGACACAGTTCCAGTAATCTTTTTCCATTCTGATTTACCGTAGCAATTCCTTCTTTCCCTATTACTTTTAAGACATTTAAGATGCCGTGTTTAGGGACTTTGTTAATGAGTTGTTGTAGTTGGTGATACAAATTGTCTTTTATTTCATCATCTGCATCGTTCGTGGGTGCATAACACTGTATGATTGTCATTCTTTTATGCCTTATTTTGTATCGTGCTCTTAATATACGACTGTTCACTGGTTCCCAGTTTGTAAGGCTCTTTCATGCTACAGCTGACATAATTATACCTACTCTTTCTTGATATTTCCCATCGTCTCTACCTGAATGTATGATTAACTTACAGTTTTCCGCCGATCTTTTCCCTGCTTCTGACTATGGCATTTCACTGATGCCCAGTACGTCTAGGTGGTATCTCTCCATTTCTTAGATTGCTGAGCAATTTTTGATATTGTGGTCATTGTTCTTATGTTCCTGAATCCAATGTTTGTCACATATTTGGGGCCGATGAATGTGTTCTTTCGGTTGTTGTCTGGGTTACTCTGAATTGATATCCCAGATGCTCGACTGATTGTATTGCGATTTTCGATAACAGGTGGTTTTTTCAACATCTAGAGTTGCCTGTAGATGGGTCGCAGGATAAGGTTGTTGGCCGTATACCCAACTCCCGTTTTACGATATGTGTCGACACAAAAGATTCATATCAAAGTATGCCAACAAAAGCGTTAAAAAAGCTCCCACCAATCACCCGGAAGCAAAAACCATTTTTGCAAAAATAAAGCAGAACACATATTCCACAGTCTAGGACTTATATTCTAAACTTTTGGCCCTAGCTTATCTCCGTTAAAATCTGCAGTTTAGGCCCTTAACATCTGTCAGTTAAAGTCTAAAGTCTTGACCGTAACTCTGCCACTTAAATCCTGCAGTCTTGACAGTAACTCTGTCACTTAAATTTTGCAGTTTTGATAGTAACTCTATCAGTTAAAATCTGCAGTCTTCGCAGTAACTCAATTTAAATTCTGCAGTTTTGACAGTAACTCTATCAGTTAAATTGTGAAATTTTCTGCCATGTTTTTCTTTAAAGAGTTCATAATGCTTCTTTATAAGATATGTAAGGTACCTATAACTGATCCGGCACATACACAAAGTGAACATAAATTCTTTCACCTGATTTCTAATATTTACTACACAAAAACCATTACAGGTACAGGCGTTAGGTTTTTGAACATTTTAACTCAGCTTAAAAGGTGTTATTTATTTATTTATTTTTTGGTCGACTTCAGTATATTCTTCATTTGTTTTCCAGACAACGTCTAAGAGAATGTTTAATGGGCCCTGATGTACTTATGTACTTCAAGGTTATTGGCCCCTTCTCGTTTATCAGAACCCAGCCAGTTTAGCAATCGTTTACTTGAAAATGTTGAAGTTTTATACTGCACCTCGGTTAGAAGAGTATCAACCATTGGTTAGTTTTCTCCAGCAAGATGGTGCACGGCCGCAATGGGCGTTAGTTGTTCATCAGTTCATGAATTCAACTTTCCAAACCAATGGAATAAGAGAAATTGTCTACTGAAGCCATGCCACTAAATTCAGCTGGATGTTACTCCTCTAGACATTTTTCTGAGTGTATTCTAAGGACAAAGTTCAGCAGCTCGTGATATTGAAACTTTGATTATAATGAATGCTTTAATGACAGATGACAATCACCAATGAGATGTTGAAGAGCACATGGCAAAGAATCGAGACGTTCTCCGGGCAACAAAAGGGCCACATGCTGAGGTGCACGAATAAAGCAAAGATACGTGCTGAAGTTGCTGTAAAACGAGCAGAGATCCACGTTTCTGTACATAGCAGAGTTTTTGTGTCAGAAACGTTGGAAATCCAGGAAAGATTTTATGCTGACCTATATATGCTATTATGTGCATGATCTGCCTGTAAATGGTGCTGCTATCTGCCCACTTTCTTGTCCACTTAAATCTTTCTTTACCCTCTTCACACTCCTCTTTTCTTACATTCTCTCCACATTCCACCTATCTTCAGGACATTATACTTTTAACTTTCATCTTTTCAGTTTCAACATTCCACTTTTCCTTTGCTTATTTTTCTTTCTGTTCATGAAACATGCCTGATTTTAAAAAAAAAATGACTAATAGAAAGAATATCAGTGTTATAAAGTTTTAGCAGAAAATGTCTTTCAGTGTCCATACTAAGATAAATACGGCAAATTATGTGCCAGTTTATGTGCTCGACTGTACACGCAGGCAGGAATGTCCATTACACACATCCCGAATCAAGTTAATACATCCTGTACTGAATTGAACAGTACTGAATATATATATATATATATATATATATATATATATATATATATATATACTGCTCAAACATTTGGTTTACTGTACCAAAAACAGTTTTCAAATAAGGAAGAAATTAATATCCTACCACTACTAAACTCATGAAAGAAAAACTGTACAGTACCAATTTCAGTCAGCAGAATCAACTTTTATTCGCTAACAAATCTCCTTTGTCATAAACACTATTAACTAATTAGCTCCATTAATGTCCAGACCACAGGGTGTTTTTAAAGTCTCACTACACTTTCTATGTAAAAATGAAGAAAATGACATCATAAAAAATGTGCTGCACAGTCAGTTGTGAAGAAAAATGCAGTGAATGGTGGATCTGCTGGAGTAATTTTTTGCACTCAAAACAGAATGGTGTTATCAACGGAAGAAAGAATTTTTTTGGGTTGAACAAGTGTTTCGAAATGGCGGTCGATTTATAGCAAAATTTCCTGATAAACAACCTCCTCATCGCGCTACGGTTAGAAATTTGTTGAACAAGTTTCGTGATACGGAAACTGTGGAAGATGCTCCGCGATCTGGTAGGCCCGCTGTGTCTGAAGAAAAATGTCTAGATATCCAAGACAGAATCCTGAAAAGTCCACGCAAGTCCTTAAAGAAAATGTCGCAAGAAGTGAATGTATCGCAGAGCACAAAGCACAAAATTCTTAAACATCGGTTAAATTTTCATCCATACAAGATTTCTGTTGTATCTTAAAGATTTCTGTTGTATCTTAACTAAAAGTGTGTGACATTCAATCCAGAGTCAACTATTCCACGTGGTTTCAAGCATTTTTAGCTGAAGAAGACTAATCAATTCTCGATTTAACATTCTTCTCTGATGAGGCATGGTTTCATCTATCTGGATACGTTAATAGCCAAAATAATCGTATTTGGAGCAGTGTTAATCCCACTGCATTTCATGAAGTGCCGCTACACGATGCGAAAATTGGGGTATGGTGTGCCGTCAGTAGAAAATATTTAATTGGACTAATTTCTTCAACACCACTATAAATGCCGATAGGTACCGTACTGACATTCTGGAACCTTTTTTAGAACAGTTGAATGAAAGTGAAATTGAAGAAGCGTAGTTCTAGCAAGATGGTGTAACTGCACACACAGCTAGAGCAACACACGGTTTTGTGGAAGAAATTTTCGCAAATCGCATAATATCTTGTGGAATTTGTCCTGCTCGATCTCCAAATCTAACTGTAATACTGGATTAATTCAGTCATTGCGAACATTTTCCTATAAAGTATGTCTGAAGCTGTGAGGAAAGCAGATGAGTAATGAAATAGATGTCAACATTAAACAAGTACTGAAAAATTCTGAACGTATGAAAATATATCGCTTAAGCGTTTGAAATGTTATGGGAGAGTATTCCAACCATGCGCAGCAAGTCTAGGTTTCGGAAGAAGACAAATGTTTAGAAACTGTTTATGTTTGGGTAAAAAATGGTAAAAGTAATCCTGTCATGCCTTAGAGGCACATAGAGATATGGTGTTAGTGCCCATATTTTGTAAAGAAGCATTATGCACCCTTTAAAGAAAAACATGGCAGAAAATGTCGCAGGGATTGAGCCTGTATTCCTAGTGGGTCTCAGAAGCGGGATTGCGTGACGCCGTGGTTTTCGGTGCACCAGTTTAGTCTAGAGTTGGACTTTCTCACCGGAAGACCTCGACGTGTTTAGGATATCAGTATATCCCCGCTGGGTGATAGGTGGTTGCCCATCTAGTCCAGTGTTGACTTTCTCACCGGAAAACCTCAGCGTGACTAAGATACACAGACATCCCCATCGGGTGAGAGGTGGTTGCCTATCTAGATATCTAGACTGCACTGGTCCAGTGTCTCCGACTTCAGTATTTTGTGGTCGTGGCCGCTACCCTTCCTGGTTGTGACCAGGACGGAGCTTTTGTCTTTGTCAAGGAAGACGAATCCTCGCCACTAGCAAGTTTCACCCCTGGGTTAAGCCAGTTTAGGCGTATTATCCCAGCATGGGCTTGTTTAGGACGTATACGACCTCATACCGTGTCATGAGTAATCATCAAGTTTCACCCCTGGTTAATCGGTTTAGTCAATCTGCCCCAGTATGAGTGTGTATGGGACGTGGCCGGCCTCTAGAGCAGAGGTGCCGTGGTTGGAGTAGTCCTGACCTGGAGACTACTGGTCACTTCACTTAATCCTTCACATTTTCCACGACGGCGATGCGCAGCAACCCTAACAGCATTTTTCTTCATTGGTCGGGAGGAGTTTCACCCCACGCACGGCAGCTGAAGAAACTCGCCAGCGGGGATATATTAGCTACCAAATGCGCCTCTCATCTGCCAGAAACGTCTGAATGTCAGGAGCCAGATATTCGCCTTCGCCCCTTCTCCTGTCAGTTTGAACAGTTCCGCCACGAGAAGGCCAAGATTTGACTGTCAGAGGCTATTTGAGACGCACGGTTTGGAGACATTTAATTGGAGTGGAGAGCGTATCCCCCACCCCATCCCCGGCTATAACAGTCATGAGAACCAACATCTTATTCATCTAATACAACTTTTCTACAACATCTTACTTATCTAATACAATCTTCTACATCTTACTTATCTTAAAAAAGTTCTTTTAAATAAAATTCTGGATCTCCTGACAAACACTTCTTCAACAAACACCTTAACAATACCTCACGATTTTTGTATGTGCTAAATAACTACATTAACCGCGTGACACATGTTTACTGAACAACTGTCTTACTTGTTTAACAATGTTGTGGTAGGTAGTTAGGTGTACACTTAGGGCTGTGCAATAATCAGTATTTTCTCAGTGTCTGTGTTGGTCTGCTTGTTTTGGGTTGCAAGTTCGATTCCAACAATATCTGTCCCGTGGTGAGCAATGGTTCATTGTGACATGGTCGAGCCAATACTTGTGCTGCCGAGAAAGATTTGACAAGTAATAACATATAATGTTTCTTTGGTCACTTGTGATTAAAACAGAAAACAACACTCACATTTGGTTTCAGTCGCTGCTCACAGATTATATACACTTTGAAACATTCATTCATTACTTGCTGCAACGACGGATAGAGCTGGCGACTATCAATGTACATGTATGCGCGGTTGGTTCTCGCTGTTTCTGATCAGTTCAAATGCCTTTTTTTTTTTCTAACGACTTAGTCAGCTGAGAGATATTTCTCTTGATCTACCTCTCTCATTTTTTATTTTCATTTTTTTCTCACTTAGTATCAAATTCTCTGAGTTATGCATTATAACATGACATGTCGAAGAAGTTTTTGAAATGGCTCTCTCTGTGATGTTTTTGAAGTAGTTTTCTTTGTGATGTTACTGAACCAGTTTTCTTTGTGATGTTTTTGAACTAGCTTTCTCTGTGACGTTTTTGAGCTAGCTTTCTCTGTAATGTTTTTGAACTAGCTTTCTCTGTGATGTTTCTTTAACTAGTTTTCTCTTTGATGATTTTGAACTAGTTTTCTTTGTGATGTTTTTGAACTAGTTTTCTTTGTGATGTTTCTGAACTAGTTTTCTTTGTGATGTTTCTGATCTAGTTTTCTTTGTGATGTTTCTGAACTAGCTTTCTTTGTGATGTTTCTGAACTAGTTTTCTTTGTGATGTTTCTGAACTAGTTTTCTTTGTGATGTTTCTGAACTAGTTTTCTTTGTCATGTTCTTTTTAACTAGTTTTCTTTGTGATGTTTCTGAACTAATTTTCTTTGTGATGTTTCTGAACTAGTTTTCTTTGTTCAGAAACTTCTCTGAATTTATTGTTCAGATTGTCCAGGATGTGTGTTACTTCTGTGCCCTAGGTCAGGTCTCTGTTACTGTCAGCTTATTTATTATCTGTTTGTTCAATGCCCAATTTCACACCCAAAATATCCACTTAAAAGACGAAAAGATGTTCAAAATATTTGATTTTACTCTTTCAGAAAGGATACATTTCATTATCACACAATACATAAGCACCTACACAAATAAATGCTAATTTGTACTTCATTCGCAGGAAGACGAATACAAAAACAACACTCATCCCAATGTGGTAAAGTAAGTTACACAGTTCCTTTGCTAGAAACGCTGGACGCCTCGCCCCCTTCCTGGATGACCTCTGTCGAAGTCAGACTTGCGGTTTCACGGTTACAGAGGTAGCACACGAACATTATGATGAGAGCACCTATTCCTCCTGCAAAAAATGGCCATTTCTCGATGGAGGGACCTGTTCAAGAAGATGGAGCTCATAGTAAATAAAGGGAACACAATGAAGCTCCGAATTTCTAAAACAACATCTGAAAATGTGAGACAAGAGTTTGATGACGTAACAGAATCAAACATTAAATAAGCCAGCAGAGGAAGGAAGTTGGAGATTTTACAAATATTACCTTGGCCAACACAACCAGACAAAACAATCGAAAGGAGAAGCAGAGCAGGTACAGTACACTGCATTCTCATGCTAAGACTGCTGGCTAGCCCTTGTCTTTCAGGTAAATATTATCAGGGTTGAGCTGCCTAACATATATTATCAGGTTACAGTTTTATGGAGCCAAACTGACTGCCAGGTCGGGCTCCGGAGTCGGTTATTTTAGGCTCTCCTATCCCAACACAGAAAGTAATTTTCATATTTTAATTTCTCTTCTTAAACGTTTTTTTCCTAATGTAATTATTCTGTCATTGTTTTATACAGTTATGTTACGAGATGAGTAACAGCATACACCTTCTTTTACATCCACTGTAAATGTGCCAGCTACATAATTAAAGTTCATAGCAGCCCAGCCCCCCCCCCATCTCAACATTTCACAGTATACAAGAACGCCCACACCCAACTCCTCCCAGATGACTTACGTTAACTGATTATAATATATCCATAGTAAATTTATGAAATATTCATAGCATAATTATTATATTTGTATATAATTTGCTTTATTGTTCATGCTCATATTCAGTACTGACTGGTAAAATGATCTGTACGTTACTGCTCTCATAGTTCTCGTAGTTCATACTATTCTCTCGCATGAATGCCAAGAGAGAGAGAGAGAGAGAGAGAGAGAGAGAGAGAGAGAGAGAGAGAAACTCTTCAAATTTAAAAAGAAAATAAAAGCCTAGCGCAGAACTCCCCTTGTTTGCCGCTAGGAGCCAGCATCAGCAAATATGGCATTCACTACAAGTAAGCAGACACTTTGTGTTATAGAATACGCAAGATCAGTGCAGAGACGATTTCGAGCGGAATTCAAGAAGGCAGCACTTGTTTCAACAGTATCAAAAAGTGGTACGCGAAATTCTGGGATGAAGTCTGTCTGTGCACAGCTCCTCGGCAGGGACGACCAGGACCAAGTGAAGAAACCGTGAATCATGTTAGAGACGCTTACCAGTGAAGCCCCCGCAAGTCCACTGGACGGAGATTTCTCCATACTATTGATTGCTAGACTCCTAGCTGTAACCTTAGCACGTATTTTTTATCTGAAAAAAAAACTGAAGAGTTTCTCTCTCTCTCTCTCTCTCTCTCTCTCTGTGTGTCTCTCTGTCTCTGTTTCTCTCTTGGCGGAAGAATTGTCATGATCTTTTACGTAGTTTCTTTGCTGCGAAGTTTTGAATTGTTTCAGGGAATTATATATGAGCCTATATATATTCAGGACGTTTCACTTTTTCAGTTGGCAGCAAGTAACAAGCAGGACTGCTTTCATAACGAATCATATTTATTATTCATTCGGCTCAAACTTCCGTATGAAATATTTTACTCCGAATAACAAGTAGCAAGTAAATCCGTTACATTCAATGATGTAGTCATACACAATCCAAAATTAGCATTCTGAGAGTAGATACTACAATGATATTTATGCTACTGGCTGAGAGAGGTCCCAACTGCATAATTGCTACTTTCACATTTTTATTTTTCCGGTCCTCTCTGTTCACCAGACTATATGGGAAGCTGACCAAGGCTTTTTTTTTTTTGGACCGATTGTGCCACAAACTTAATTCCGGTCCTATTCGGCGGCCGAGATCAAAGAGATCTGCCCAGACACGCCACCGACTTCTGTCAGTCACAGAGACAGACAAATCTGATCTGGCTCTTAGTCCAGGACAACGTCACAAATAACCAGTTCTCTTGGTCCAGGACGTCACAAATAACAAGTTCTCTTAGTCCAGGACGTCACAAATAACCGGTTCTCTTAGTCCAGGACAACGTCACAAATAACCAGTTCTCTTAGTTTAACGGCTCAGCTGACCACCCATGTTACTCCTCTCCAGCCAGTTCCACGCTCTCTTACCTCATTGATCGCTTATATCCTAAAACAGCTGTGGAGCCTGAAGCTAGAAGTCTTACGTACGAGAAACTTTCACAAATCACATGTTTGCAATGATGAAACGATCGTTACCAATCTGACAATGTGTCCCCGCATGGCCTTCTTTACATTCCGAACAGGTCCCGTTTTGTGGGTCGCAGATCTCATTTAGACAGGTAGTAGGGCACTTATTCTTACAATTAACTCCATACCACCTAGGGGGGCAATCTAACAGTAAAAATATGAAAATAAATGAGAAGTTAATGAAATGAATGTATCTATGAGATACTAAATGACTGAATGTATGAACAACTTAAAATAATTGAATATATGACCGAAAGTATTGAACAATGTACACGAATGAATATATGAACTAGCGATGCTGCTGAATATATGAATTGGTGACATGAATGAATGAACTATGACATTTATTAAAATATGAACTAACAATGTAACTGAACGCATGGACTACTGGCATGAATGAGTGTGCAAGCTATTGATGTGACTGAATGTTTGAACTAACAGCATTAATGAAAGAATGAACGAACGATGTATCAGAATGTATGAATTAATGACATGAATGAATGTAGAAAATGATGATGTGATTGAACGCATGAATTACAGACATGAATGGAAGTATGAACTAATATAACGTAATGCATGAATTCATTCATTCATTTGCATGTCCCTTGCGGAACTTTGCCTCCCAAACGGCACTCCTGTAGGCTTCTCGGTTGTGAGCAAGATGGCCTGCCGCTGCTGCATCCATTTGCAGATCGTCAACGATGTCTTGCAGCCATCTTCGTTTTGGTCTTCCTCTCTTTCTTTTTCCCATTATGTATCCTTCCAATACGGTCTTCTCTAAATTATCATGACGTTTAATGTGTCCAAAATATTTCAGTTTTCTCTCTTTAATCCTCTTTACTAGCCAGCCTTCTTCAATATTAAGCTCTTGTAGTATAGATATATTTGTTCTTTTTTGTGTTCACGATATTTAGAGAACTCTTCTGTAGCATTTATATTCAAAGGCATTTATATGTTTCTCAGCTATTTTGTTAAGTGTCCAGGTCTCACAGGCACATGTTGCGATGGGAAAGATGCATGACCTTAAAAATCTAATTTTTGTGGTTCTGTCTGCTCCTCTCCACAGATTCTTTATTTGTTGTTTTACTTTCTGAAGAGCGATAGATGTCCTCCTTTTAATTTCCCTCATTGTATCTCCATCATTAGTTAGTAGTGATCCAAGATATTCAAAACTCTCCACTTCTTCCAGTTTTTCCTCATTGTTTCCTGCCTTGTTTGTTTTGTCAGTTGTCATCAATTTAGTTTTCTTTGCATTAAGATAGAGCTTTTGCTCTTCGCTGTTCTTACGGACTGACATAATTAGTTTTTCCATTCCCATTCCCTTTGCCCATGTTAGAATCTGGATTTTCCAAGATGGCAAAGTCCATGTCATGCCAGAATCCTAAGATGTTCCAAGGCTTAAGTCTGTTTAATGCTACAATCTTAAGATGTTCCTAGGCTGAAATCTGTTTAATGCTACAATCTTGAGATGTTCACAGGCTGAAGTCTGTTTAATGCTACAATCTTAAGATGTTCACAGGCTGAAGTCTGTTTAATGCTACAATCCTGAGATTATCACAGGCTGAAGTCTGTTTAATGCTACAATCCTGAGATGTTCACAGGCTGAAGTCTGTTTAATGTTACAATCCTGAGATGTCCCTAGGATTAAGTCTGTTTAATGCTACAATCCTGATATGTTTTCAAGCTGCATTCTGTCATACTAGAATGCTAAGATGTTCACAAGCCTGTGTCATGCTAGAATTCTGAGATGTTCACACGCTGCTGTCTGTGACAAGCTAGAATCTTGATTTGCTTCTAGACTGAAGTCTGTGTCATACTAGAATCCTGAGATGTTTCCACATTAAAGTATGTGTCATACTAGAATCCTGCGGTGTTTCCACATTAAAGTATGTGTCATACTAGAATCCTGCGGTGTTTCCACACTGAAGTCTGTGTCATACTAGAATCCTTAGGGTGTCATGCTAAAATCCTAAGATCTTACTAGTGTGAAGTCTGTGTCATGCTAGAATCCTGAGATGTCACCATTATGACGTCTACGTCATGCAGGAATCCTAAGATGACACAATTCTACAGATGCTAGAATCTTGATATGTTCTCAGGAAGAAATCCATTAACAGAATTCTACATTCTGTAGATTCTTGTAGAGCAGATGTAATCCAAAGGAATAGGTCTAGAGAAATAGATATGTATATTCTTCCCAGTTAACGGCGTATGTGTTTCTGAGTTTGTAATCCACTTCCATAGAATACTTCGTGAATGTACATTCAATACTTTCATTATAATAAAAAAAAACATGATGATGATGCTAACTGTAATACCAAACTACCTTCACATGTAGGTCCAATACTTCGGCCTGCACAAGAAACACACTCTCCAGTCTCCTCTTCGCAGACCTTGTCTTCACACAAGAGTGGGCACACATCGGTACAGTTTTCCCCGAACCACCCAGGCTCACAATCTGCGAGACAAGCAGAGAGAAACCTTGTTGGGACATAGAAACCTTGTTGGGGCATAGGAATGTCGCTTCTGGACAATATAAATTTCTGCACCAAACATTGCATGTGACGCACTAAGGAGAATCTTGATGCTCCTTCTTAATTTTATCTTAAGAGTTCAAACGAGGACAACCCATACTGTGCCATTAAAATATGTAACATTCTAAGTAACATTTCAAGATATAATATTTAAAAAAAAATTATAACAATGGAAAACATAACTTTAAAACAGGTAGAAGATATCCGAAGGCCTATCGGAAAGTCTGCAATTTTAGGCTTCCAAGTGTGCTGACTCAGTTATTCACGTGACATAATGGTACCCACAAATCTTCAGTTTTTACACGCCATTACGCGACATTGAGTGAAGGCCGCTCTGTGATACTGAAGATGGCTGATAAGTTCCTACAACGTTTTTGTATCAAATTTTGTATGAAGCTTGGCAAATCTGCTACAGAGACTCTTTATCTGGCGAACACTTTTTAGGTCGAACACAGGTAGTGGTATGCAATAGAACAGTCCACAGTCACCAAAACCAAAGAAGACAAGACACATCTGGAATGCAATGAGGTGCATGGTGATCGTTTGTTGTTCTTAGATATGAAAGGCATTGTTCACCTAGAATTTGTTACAGCCACGGCTGCGGTAAATCTAACTTCTGCTACAACATTCTGAGGGGATTGAGAGAAGATGTGCCGCGAAAATGACCTGAACTTTGGCGCAAACGCAATTGATTGCTGCACTATGACGACGAGCCTGCTCACACGTCCCTCAAAAAGACACATTTTTGTAATGAAAAACAGTATGGTGATTGTTCCACATCCTCCGTATTCGCCTGACATCCCCCCCCCCCCCTTTTGTGACTTCGCGTTGTTCCTAAAAATGTAATTAAAGCTAAGGTGTAGTCGCTTCAACCCCTTAGATGACATTCAAAGGACATCGCTGGCGGCATTGGACAGCCTTGAGGAAATGGATTTCTACTGTGCTTATGAGTCGTGAAAGAACCACTGGGGTCTCTGTATACAATCTCAGGGAGACTGCGATTTAATTTGAATATGGTAAGCATTTTATTTTATTTCCTTTTTTTTAATAGTCAGGGAACTTTTTCATAGACTTTCCAAACAGAAGGTTTTGGACTGAATACATGAACTGGAGGAGAAGGTATAACAGGAGAATTATAACAACAGACTATATGAAAATTAAATATAACAATAGGATATGAAAAAACATAGCGGGCAAATGTAGCAGTATAGGCTATAATAGAACAGATATAACGCTAGAGACGTAAGAAGTAAGCAAGGGAAAAAGTTATTTCGGAGTAGAAGCTAATAAGAAAAAGTGGTAAGCATACAGACTACAAGAATGCATGCTTTATGCTATTAATAAATGCTTTTGCACTGAAAATACAAATATTAATATTAAGTGGATAAAACGTTCAAATATCTACAGAAAATGACTTTGAATACTTAAAATTCTTAAACATTAAGAGCACAAGCAGAGACTTGAAAGCCACATAAACAGAAATAGCTTAGAAAGATAGCTTGGAAATTTAAAATACGAGTATGTAGATAAACTTATATGGAGAAATAAATGCTGTCTGATGACTCGTTGATAGAAACAACCACAGACGCACAGATTAATAAATATCCTTCACAAGCATAGACGCAGACAGAGAAACACAGGTACAAACAGTTAGGCTGAAGGACAGACCGCTATTTTAAAAGGGTGAAGAATGGGACACGTGGGCCCATCTGGCATTCCACCCTCTACCATACACCACACATCCGATTCCAGATAACAGATAGATGTAGACAGATACATATAAAAAGACAGACAGACAGACAGATAAGATAAACAAACGCATACATATGCAGACATATAGATATCATCATCATCATCATCATGTGCCGTGCTGACTGGCGTTGGCTATTATGCTTCTCCAGAGTACGCGATCCTTCATGCAGGCCATCAGCTCATTTGGTGATCTCCTCTCACACCATCCTGTCAGACTGTCCAGTATCATTTCTCTTGGTCTTCCTCTTGATCTTCTTCCTTCTATTTTTCCTGTTGTTATAATATTTTCAATACCCCCTCTTCTCATTGCATGTCCTATGAAAGTACATTGTCTCTCTCTTATCGTTTTGACAAGGTTTTTTGTCTCTCCAGCTCTTCTCATACATTCTTCATTAGTTATTTTTGCTGTCCAGGGGATTCGCAACATTCTTCTAATAAATCACATTTCTGCTGCTTCCAATGATTTTTGTGCAGACTTGCCTATTGTCCATGATTCACTTCCATATAACAAGATAGGTTCAATATAGCATTTTAGGACTCGTTTTCTAACATTCATTGATAAGAATGTTTTGGTCAATATGTTTCTCATTCTCTGAAATGCAGTCTTTGCTTGGCCTATTCTGTTCCTAATTTCTGTTCTGCATTTCCCATCTGAAGTTATTACTGCTCCAAGGTATTTGAATTTCTGCACCTGCTTTAGAATAGTTCCGTTTAATTTAATACTGCATGCTGGTGAATTCTGTTTCTTAGATATAACCATAGTCTCTGTCTTTTTGATGTTCAAAGTAAGGCCTTTCTGTTCACTTTCTTTGGCGACTTTATCCAAGAGACATATAGACACACAGACAAATATATAGACAGACATTCAGTCTCTTGCATATCCCTTGCGGAACTTTGCCTCCCTAACAGCTCACCTGTAGGGTTCTCGGGTGTAAGGAAGATGCCCTTCTGCTGATGCATCTATTTGCAGATTATCAACTTCTTGCAGCCATCTTCGCCTTGGTCTTCCCCTCTTTCTTTTTCCCATTACGTACCTTTCCAGTACGGTCTTCTCCAAATTATCATGATGCTTAATGTGTAAAAATATTTAATTTTCCTCTGTTTAATCCTCTTTACTAGCCAGCCATCTTCAATAATAAGTTCTTGTATATACATTATATAGACAGACAGACAGATATATAAACAGACAGAGAGACATATAGACAGACAGACATACAGACAGATATATAGACAGATATATAGACAGATACCTTGACACAGTGGTTCAGCATAACCCATCTGACACGTGCAACGTCCACTTGATATGGCACACGTGTCGTTACACTTGTCGGAGCAAATTTTTGAACAGTTTTCGCCGTAAGTCCCTGGTAAACATTCTACGGTAGAATAAATGATCGTTTAAAATATGCAATAAACAGAAGACTTTGTAGTTAAATACTCTCAGTGAGCTACAGCGCCCTTGTCAGTTTTCTTTCTTGAAAAGGCGATTTTATTTTTCTCCAATAAAAACATAAAAATACTCTTAAACTTGGAGTGGGGGGGGGGGATTACGCACAGAAAAACACTGTTTGCACATTTTTGTTTAAAAAAACATTGTGGCAAATAATATTGCAGTATGTAAAATTTATAATTGTTCATTTCAACAAAGGTAAAGAAAGGTAAAATTCCATTGTCCACGCCATTAAGGCATATTGGGGATATGGTGTTAGGGCCTTATTTCGGCGCATGAGAGAGTGATAAGGGCAGTATGACGCCTGGCTTCATTTACCTTTACAGGTTTTCTGGTATCCATTTTTATCTAGAGGATGGCCGGACTCCGGGGCATTTTTGACGTGCACTAGAAAAATCCCATTGCTGGGACTTTAACTCGATTAAATTGTTGAGCAAAGCTTTTGGAAAATAAGGAAGATATGTATTAAAATGACTAGGCAGTCATCAAGTAAATATAAGATTAATGTAGCTGCCATAGAGACACGCTGTATATACTGGTAGTGTGGAAATCTTTCTTGGAATTTTGGCAAACAAGAGAGTGATGTCAACATAACGTCCGGCTTGCTTTCTCTCTCTATCTTCAAAAGTTGCTAGTTACCCATTCCTAAAGCTGGGATTCGTCTCCAGCCGGGTTCAAACTATTAACTGCTTCAGTGAGAGATAAATGCATTAACAGCTTCTCTAGTCTGCCTGAAATAAATACGGCTAGGTATAAATATCAGAGCAGCCAGGTTTGTTTGTCTAATTCTCAATCATTATGATTGTAGAAAGTAGTTGTAATGCGAATGAGTCTTTTTTCCCGTACGATGAAGATTGATTGACTAATTTTTATTTTAAAAGGGTTAAGAAAGAAGTGCAGCCAAAGTGATAGTAAAATATGCCTGCGATTTATCACATGTGTATGAAAAATGCCTATATATCAAGATGTTTTCGAGTTGTATGCGCCTGGCGATGGTCGCTCTGGAGTCATGTGTATCAGATGCTCAAACCACTTAATTCTCTGATTTTCGCTGTAATTATTTGACAGGTGTTGTTCACACCATTTGCCGGATTGTTTCATTTTGATGTGGCCCCTTCTTGTCTTATTTACCATTTGTCCTAAGAAAAATTCGACGTGGTCTTTTCTTGTCCTATTTACCATTTTTCTTAAGTATTTCATCTCTCATGTTGTTATCTTTCTCTCATGGTATTCGGTGAGTGTCCATGTTTGGCATTGACAGCAAAGAACTGGGGGTAAATATTGTTTGAAAGGGCTGTTTTTGTGTTCATCAAGATGTTTGGATGTTTTGGGATTGTTTGCTTTATGAATTCGACATTCGATTTTTCCATCCTGTGTAAATATATACGTCCTAGATATTCTTGCTCAGTTGTCTCTGGTAAGGCATACAAATTGACGTGCACAGTATCAAATGGAGCATAAAGCGAGCACGCTTGTTTCATATGCTGTGACACCATGACACAGCTTACAAATTTAAAGCTGACATTTATGTTCTGCTCAGGGAGATGGGCTCCCCTGGGTTAAATTCTGCCCTCAAACCCCGACTGTCCCAGCAAGTCGGCGGCAGATCTCTTTACCGCTTATAGAAAACACTGGAAGAATAGGCGGAATGACCGGAAAATGACTCGCAAACGTTAAACTTCAAAGAGACAGAAAAGCGATTCTTAAAGTAGGTACTTTCAACATATGTGGCAGACAAGATAAAAAAAGGAATTAGTGAAGGGAATGAAAAGGAGAAAAATCAAGATAATAGGAACTGCGGAAACCAAACTCAAAGGTAAACAAATACATCAGAAGTATGTATTCCTATACTCCGAAGTACAGCTATAGAAGAAGTAAACCACTTTGCATATCTACATAGCTACATAGACCAGGATGGTGGCACCAAAAAGGAAGTTAGACTTCGAACTGCAGAAGTTACATTGACTGTCAAGAATCTTGAGAACATATAGCATTCAAAGGTTATAAGCACAAAAACCAAGTTAAGATTATTCAATTCAAATGTAATATCCACCCTCATTTATAAACGTGAAAGATGGAAAACAAATAAAGAAATAGACAATAAATTAGACTTTTTTAAAAAACACAAATACCTCAGGAAAATCCTTGGTAGAAAGTGGAACGAATTCAAGAACAACGCAGAGATAAGATAGATGAGCAAACAACAAGCTCTTTCATGGGTGATCAGAAAAAGGAGATGGACATATGTCGGTCATGTGCTAAGATAAAACAACCAGATGATCTCAAAGCAAGCTATCAAGTAGATCACATCAGCCAGGAGAAAGAGAGGTCGACCACGTGAAACTCTAAAGAGGACATTGTTAAGCGAGACCGGTTTAGTAGGAATAGCATCCCTTGATGAGGGTGAAAAGGTCGCCGAAAACAGGAAATCTTGGCAAACTACCATACGATCCCTGTGTGACGTTTAACGTCACGGGAAACATGTAAGATACTCTGGAGTGAGTGAGCAAGAAAGCGCAAAACAGAACCAAACACCGCTGGCAAAATCTTGGAAACATAATATATATGAGAAAGAATTATAACTGTCTAAATAACGAAAATGAGGAGTCCACGACCTATGTCTATATATGCTCTTTGTAATGCACCAGACGTGGAGGTAGAATGTGAGGAGTTCTCTGGTAACCTCCATGATGTACTAAACAACATAAGTAAAGAGGAAAATATTAAATCATAGGGGGCTTTAATAAAGGACTAGGAAGTGGTAGAGGTGATGTAGTCACTTCGGTGACCAGCAGTGCGTTGGAAATGGAAATGGTAGAAGACTCCCATAATTATGCAGCCAGCATGATCTTTTTATCACAAACACACACAGAGAGCCCCAAATATATACCTGGTACAAATGAAATGATTTGACAAGCAGAAGCCAGAATGATCATACTACCAAGGAACAAGAAGAAAAGGTCGGCCATAGGTGCAAGAGCAGTGACCAACCTGATTTCAAGCACAGACCACAAAGCTGTAGTAGCAGTCATCAGAACACACAGGAAAAGCCATAACAGAACTCACAAGAAGAAAAGTGAAACATTAAAACTACGCAAGCTCAAGGAAGAGAATGTGAAAGAGGAATATGAGAAGAAAATAGGAGAATTTTCCTTAAACTTACCAACAGAAACAAAATCAGTGGAAGAGGAATGGGCCTTGTTCAAAACAAGTTTTTTGCGAGTAGCAGAGGAAGTATGTGGTACTGTGAAAAAAGAAGGTAGAGAAATGAAAATAACAACATGGTGGAATGATGAGGTGAAAGAGGTTGTAAAAGAAAATGAAAATAAATATACTGTTCAAAAAGAAAAAGAAACGCAACAAATACAATGTTGCGATTTAAATTGAAGTTTGCTGATCAGACAAGGGCAAATTGCCTGAAACGTTCACTTGGACATAACTTCACGTGCTGGCCTAAATTGTACTCAGCAGATGTTTCATGAGCACAGAAAAGCGACACTGGTCAAAACAGACGTTTTGATAATAACTCATGACAGGTTCACGAGAATCCCGTGAAACTTACTGAACACAAAACTCACTAACCATGCTATTTAATGCCTTTAAAAGATTGACGTTCCTCGAATCAATTGAAATGTTTGAAATGTCAATGAGTAAGTATGGCTAATCTCACTACAGAACGACGACTCATCATCATTGGACGTTTACAGAGTGGACAGTCACAAAGTGTAGTGGCCAGACATTTTAATGTGGTTAGAAGCACCTTTAGTCGCTTTGGAGACAATTTCAAGAACTGGTTCAATTGCAGACCGGCCGCGCAGTGGAAGATCCGTAGTCACAACTCCTGCGGAAGATCGCTTCATACGGCTGCGTCACCTCAGTAATCGATTTGCATCTACGTCCTCAACAGTCCAGTCAATGGCAGCCGCTAGTCCAGAGGTCCTGTTCTTACGGATCGGCATCGCCAGATCGAATGCAGTGGACCGTAGCGAATGATTTGAGAAGGGTTTGGTTTAATGATGAATCATTCTTTCTGCTCCAGCGACACGATAGACGGAGAAGAGTTTATCGCAGAGTCCATGAGCGCTGTGCCAAGAACTGCGTAACATGGAGGTGGAGGTGTATTGTGTAGGGGACGATCAACTTCATGAGAAGAAGTGATATGGTGCAAATTGAAGAACGCCTGAATGCCCAAAAGTATGTCGTTGAAATTCTTCGTCCTCACGTCCTTACACTTCTGGCGGCACCAGGGCCGATTTTTCAGCAGGATAACGCTCGACCTCATGTGGCACAACTCATCACCCAGTTCCTCGCTGACAACAACGTCCAGACCATTACATGGCCATCCATGTCATCAGACATTAACCCAATAGAACACTTATGGGATGAACTCAAAAGACAAGTCCGCCAGCGAAACGTGGCGCCGACAAATCTCCAACAGTTGTCTCTTGTACTGCGGGAAGAGTGGGCAGTCATCCCATAACAACAGGTCCAATGGCTAATCGGATCCATGTCAAGGAGATGTCGTTCTCTGACACAGGCCAGAAGATGCCATACGCCTTTCTGAAACGGAGGCCTCAGTCGCAAAGAATAAAAGTCCAAACCAAATTTAATAAACATCATTTCATTGTTAAAGACTTAATGCCAAGATTGAAACATTAATGCCGTAAAATAAAGTGTTGATAGAAGTTTGAAATTTGGTATCAATGACGACTGCAGTAGTGTTGCGTTTCTTTCTTTCTTTTTTTTTTTTTTTTGAACAATATATAAAGAATGGATGAGAAATAAAGAGGATCTAGACTATACTGAATATCTAACTGCAAGAAGACACTCTAAACCGGTAAAAAAAAGAAGAAAACGTATAGTCATGGCAGGAATACAGTGAAGTATTAAACAACAATCACAAAGAAGCTTCTAAAATCCTTTATTAAAATATCAACGCAATAAGAAGGCGAGCAAAGCACTTTGACCCATCACAGATTGTGAACAACGTTAATAGTGATTCAGTATCCGAACCAGAGAGGGTAATACAACAATAGAGACCGGACTTCGACAAGGTACTCAATAACCTGTGGCAATACACTTCTGCCAAAGAAACCACCATGGAAAATCGGACATTTCTGTTAGTGCAATCTGCTCCTATTCTTCCGATGTACGATCTCGGAAGGCTATAAAACAGTGCCTTATTTTTTTTTAGGCTGGCTGTCTCCAGCAGCTGGAATTAACAATAACTTCAGCTTCTTTAGATTTCCACCCACTTTCTGCTATTATTACTCTACTTTCTCGTCTTAACCTCACGCATGTCGCTGCAGTTTTTCATTCATTAGTTTTAGCGTTATCTCACAACAACCCCCCCCCCCCCTTTTTTTCCTTCTCTAACAGCTGTCAGGTATTCATTGCTTCTTGGTCTCTTTCCTGCGCCTGCCCCCCCCCCCCCCCTCAAAAAAACCACCCACATTATTCTCTCCCTTTCATCGCCGCTGGTTGAAGTTGTTTTCCTTTGTCGTCTCCCAACCTCATCTTTAGGACGCACTGATGTATTCTGTACTAGGAGGGATGCCATAAAGCTGAATTTTTCATTCTTCTTTTTATTTATGTGTGGTATTGTTCTTGTATGTAATCCTTGAAAAAGGCTGACGCCGAAATATCGGATGTTGTATATTTTTCATTTATACATTCTCATCCTACTTTCATACTTTTTGCCGTTTGTGTTTTTTTTTCACTTTCCTCACTCCCTCTGCAGCTTTGTAAAACTGAACCATACACTTCTATCTACCTTTGTTACTCAATATAGCATCCAAGTCAAGCCAAATCCACGAAAATAACACAGGTGGCCCCGTAGAACTACAAGCTGAAATCAGAGAAGCCATCATAAGGACCCAAATGAACACAGCCCCAGGATGTGATGGAATACCAAATGAATTAATCAAATATTCGAAATAGGTTGGAATAGCTTGGCTTCACGGACTCTATAATTTGGTATGGGGAAAACAAGAAACGCCGCAGGACTGGAGAAAAGCCGCAGGACTGGAGAAAGGCTGCAGGACTGGAGAAAAGCCGCAGGACTGGAGAAAAGCCGCAGGACTGGAGAAAAGCCGCAGGACTGGAGAAAAGCCGCAGGACTGGAGAAATGCCGCAGGACTAGAGAAACGCTGGAATTATTCCATTATGGAAGAAAAGAAGCAGTGAAAAGAACTGCAACCAATACAGAGGCATCTCACTGCTAAGCCATACTGGGAAAATGTCCTGCAAGATCCTAGAGAACAAACTGCCGCCAGTTAAATGAAACTCAACTGGGATTTAGACAAAATAGAAGCAGTACAGATGCCATCTTTTCCATACGACAGTTAACAGAAAAATCAGTTGAACACAATCAGACACTGCACATAGCTTATGTAGATCAAGAAAAAGCATTTGGCAGATATCAAATGCAGGAAATCTTACAACATTATGGGGCTACTCATAGAACACGTTTGATCAACCAATGCAAAAAACCTATATGAAACAGTCAGTGTACAGTTAGAACAAATGCAGGACACTATGAGTGAGGCAAAGCTGTGTACTATCTCCGTTACTATTCATAACACACACTAACAACATCTGCAAAGAAGCTAACATACATAGTAAAAGTTCCACCACAAAGCTGTCCAGCAGCCCAACCCCAGAAAGAATGCCGATAAACCTACAACACCTTTCAGAAGACATACCCAGTAGGAGGACCATAAATGAACCCCGTTTTGCTGACGATCAAGCATTTTTAAACCCACATCAGAAAAAGACCTACAGCAGAACATGGATAACTTAGCAAGGGCATGTCAAAGCCACAACGTGAAGATTAGTGCTGAAAAAAAAACAGAAGTCACGACCATAGCAAGAGAAGAAATCCAAACAAAGATCTTCCTAGGCAACCAGCCTTTGAAACACGTGAAACATTTCAACTACCTGGGTGGCACAATATCATCCTCTGGGAAAAGTGGCGCTGAGACAGAACAGATGCAATAAAGCAAATCAGGTCGTAGTGCTATCAATGTCAAACATGGGAAAACAAGAGCCAAAAAAAAAAAACACAAGAAAAATCATCACGACAGAAATGAGATGTTTAAGGAGAATACTA
Source organism: Achatina immaculata (assembly GCA_009760885.1). Classification (NCBI taxonomy): domain Eukaryota; kingdom Metazoa; phylum Mollusca; class Gastropoda; order Stylommatophora; family Achatinidae; genus Lissachatina; species Lissachatina immaculata. Next base: position 19,396,238 of record CM019713.1, read on the forward strand.
AATGTGACAAGAAGAGACCAAATAAGAAATGACACCACCAGGAGAAAGGTTGGAGTAGCACCAGTATTACACTATATCCAGAAACAGTAAGTGGAATGATTTGGCCATGTTACACGGTTACCACCAGACAGTATATCACGACATCATTCACGCTAAGATTTGTAGGTAACAGAGGAAGAGGCTGCCAACGCAGGAGATGGAGAGAGGAAATTACAGAAGCATTAAATATCCCATTATATGAAGCAAATCATCGAGCCCTATCAGGAAGTCTATTTGTCACCTCAGCACTGAAAGGTATACGAGGTAGGGGACGAGACAAGACATTTGAAATCAGTAACCTACTTAAGTTTGGCGTTATTTATATAAATGTTTTGTTCCAGATGTTGGAGTGAGAGGATGTGTTGGTTTGTTCTAGATGTTGAAGTCAGAGGGTGTGTTGGTTTGTTCTGGAAGGTCTGTTATGGATTCCCCGTTTCATAATGTAAGTTTTTGTGTTTGGTTGTTCTTTATAGGCCGAAATTGTCGTAGAGTCTGTCATGTAATAGTTGTGGTCAATGTGTCCTGTTTAGGACACAATGTTTGTCGTAGCTGATTTGTTCTTTTCAGGACAAAGACTGCCATGAACTTCGTCATGTAGTACTTGTAAGCCGAGTGTTCCATTTATGGACAATGACTGAGGTGCTACATTGAAAGGTTAGCTTAGAGTTTTTTTTTCTGTATACATGAAGTTAGAATGTTTTTTTTTTAGTGTTGTCTGAGTGTCTGCCCCATAACAGTGGTAATCGCCCGGACAGTTTCAGTATGTTTACAATGTTGACTGTTTCCATCAGTTCATATGTTTAAATTGTTGATTGTTTCCATCAGTTCATATGTTTACATTGTTGATTGTTTCCATCAGTTCATATATTTTCATTGTTGATTGTTTCCATCAGTTCATATATTTACATTGTTGATTGTTTCATCAGTTCATATGTTTACATTGTTGATTGTTTCCATCAGTTCATATGTTTATATTGTTGATTGTTTCCATCAGTTCATATGTTTACATTGTTGATTGTTTCCATCAGTTCATATATTTTCATTGTTGACTGTTTCCATCAGTTCATATGTTTAAATTGTTGATTGTTTCCATCGGTTCATATATTTTCATTGTTGATTGTTTCCATCAGTTCATATGTTTACATTGTTGATTGTTTCTATCAGTTCATATGTTTACATTGTTGATTGTTTCCATCAGTTCATATGTTTACATTGTTGATTGTTTCCATCAGTTCATATTAATGACCGGCCCTTAACCTTTGTCCAGCAGTATATTTGGAGAAGGGAAATTATAAAAGTGCTCAGAAACAAGGTATACACATGGAAGGACGTAGAAAACAAATCCAAGAACAGGGATAACTGGAAGAACATTATATGTGGCAAAATTCCTAAGGGAGTGACGAGCAATATGATGACGATGATGATGACATGAAAAAAAGCAAACTTGGCCTTACCTGTTTGTTTGTTGTTTTGTGTATCAGCAGACAGTACTTTAAAATGTCAGGACACAAAGAATTACCTGTTGTGCACATATCTCCAATGTAACCGGGCATGCAACCGAAGCATTTGCCTGTGCGGTCATAGCAACCATTATCCTGGCAGTTAACCCCACAAGGGTTGGCGCATCTAAACCCATACCAGCTGAAACTACACCCCCGTGTGCACATGCCTGTTACCAGATTACAGGTCTCATGAGGATCGCACGTACATTCCTGACTACACGATAAGCCGAACTTAGACTCTGGACATATGGTTTCTAGACAGATCATACACAAGAGAAAAGGAAACAAATCGAAAGTTCTGCAGAACATAAGCATAACAAGTGAAGACAACTGATGTATTTGTGAAAAAAAATAAACAATACATCTGAGTGATAAATCGTTTCTAAAACAGAAATATAACATTTCATATATGTATAAATCATACAGGTAGACCAAGACAGAGATGGTGAGACACTATAGAATACGATATACAGGAAATTTGTGTCACCACCTGGAAAGAGATTAGGGATATGGAGGGACGGAGACGAACATTAGCAAAGAGCCTTAATGACTTGAAAAGCTGTGGAAGAAGAATAATAAATCACAAAGATTATGGAAATAAGTACAAAACTGCTGTTTATATAATTGAGTGATTACTCTGTGAATACAGAGCTGAGTGATAACTCATATTATTTAGAATCATATTTACACATAATTTAGAAAGTTAGCCACACAGATTTCTTGAAACAAATCTATAACGATGACAGATTGGTTACATCTTATGGAAACAGACATATTACAACGAAAGATTGATCACCAAATGATATAAACATTTAGAGACCGATGTATAAAGAGATATGGAGAATATGCTCTTTGCTTAAAACATGCAATAACACGTTTAGCGAAGTATCAGTTACATATCATACAGTCCAGAAAGGTGGTGTGTGATTAATTCTGGAAGTCTGCAAATGGTGTGTGATTAATTAAGAAAGTTTACAAGTGGTGAGTGATTTATTATGGAAGACTACAAGGGGTGAGTGATTAATTATGGAAGTCTGCAAGAGGTGAGTGATTAATTATGGAAGTATTCAAGTGGTGTGTGATTAATTATGGAAGTATGCAAAAGGTGAGTGATTAATTATGGAAGTCTGCAAGTGGCATGTGCAAAATCGTTGAAGTGTGCAAGTGGTGTGTGATTAATTAAGGAAGTTTGCAAATGATACATGATTATTCAAGTGGTATGTGATTATTATGGAAGTCTACAAGTGGTACGTGATAAATTATTGAAGTTTGCAAGTGATGTATGATTAACTATGGTAGTCTACAAGTGATGTGTAATTAGCTATAATAGTCTAGAAATGATGTGTGATTAATTATAGAAGTCTATATCACTTCTCAAACTAACCTTCACACTCGACCTCACCTATTAGCAGTGTAGGTTAAACTAATCATCAAAGTCGACCACACCTATTAACAGTCAGTCATTTGCATGTCCCTTGCGGAATTTTGCCTACCTAACACCACTACTGTAGGCCTCTCAGTTGTAAGCAAGATGCCCTGCTGCTGATCCATCCGTTTGCAGATCATCAACGATGTCTCGCAGCCATCTTCGCCTTGGTCTTCCTCTCTTTCTTTTTCCCATTATGTATCCTTCCAAGACATTCTTCTCTAGATTATCATGACGTTTAATGTGTCCAAAATATTTACGTTTTCTCTCTTTAATCATCTTTACTAGCCAGCCTTCATCAATATTAAGTTCTTGTAGTGTGGATATATTTGTTCTTTTTTGTGTCCATGATATTTGAAGAACTCTTCTGTAGTATTTACATTCAAAGGCATTTATGTGTTTCTCAGCTGTTTTGTTAAGTGTCCAGGTCTCACAGGCATATGCTGCGAAGGGAAAGATGCATGCCCTTAAAAATCGTATTTTTGTAGTTCTGTCTGTTCCTCTCCACAGATTCTTTAGTTGTTTCACTTTCTGAAGAGCGATAGATGTCCTTTTAATTTCCGTCATTTTATCTCCATTATTAGTTAGTAGTGATCCAAGATATTAAAAATTCTCCACCTCTTCCAGTTTTTCCTCATTGATACATATTTCAGCTGCCTTATTTGTTTTGTAAGTTGTCATCAATTTAGTTTTATTCGCATTAAGATAGAGGTTTTGCTCTTCGTTATTTTTACGGACTGACATAATTAGTTTTTCCATTCCTTTTTGTGTTGTGGACAGTAATACTGTGTCATCAGCATATCTGATTTCTGGTATTTCATAACCTCCAATTGTTATGGCACCGTAATATTCTTTGTCTACATCTTCTCTAACATTCTTCATTATATTTTCAGTATACAAGTTAAAATAAATAACGTAACAATATGCACCCCCGACGAACCCCTTGTTTTATGCCAAACCAAGTTGTTCTTTCACCATTTATTCTTACTGCTGCTTATTTGTCTAGATACAGCAGTGATGTTAATTGTATAAAATGTGTTGGAAATCAAAGTTCTCAAAGTTTCTGGTGTTGTACACAATCAAATGCCTTTGAGTAATCTATACATTATATACATATAGATTCACAATAAACTCTCTGCATTTCTCTATTATTAATCTTATATTAAATATATGATCTCTTGATCCTCTTCCTTACCTGAAACCAGCTTGGACCGTATTGACTTCTTCTTCTGTTTTCTTACGAAGTCTACCCATTATGATTTTAAACAGAATTTTACTGCCATGACTAATCAGGGCAACAGATCAGTAGTTTGTGCATAATTTCAGTTTTTTTTTTGCAGTGGTATGAATACAGTTCTTTTCCATTCTTTTGGGCAAATACCTTAATGCCATATCTTTTTACGTAGTGCATGATAGATTGTTGCACATTCCTTTCCTCCTGCTTTAATAAGTTCAGTTGTTATCTCATCACATCCTGGTGATTTACCATTTTTCAGATACTTTATTAGCCATAAAGCTTCTTCCATTGTCTGTTCGGGTTCTTTCTCCTCCAATACTAATTCATACTGTTGATTTCTGCTTTCACAGTCAGTTGTTTCATTATTCCTCTGCAATATTACTTCCATCTTTCTAGAATTTCCTCTGTCTCTGTCAAGGTATTCCTCATCTCATCACAAATTACATTTAGCTTAGGTGTGACATTTCTCGTCAATGTCTTCATTTCTTTAAACATTTCACTATCTCTTCCACACTTCTGATGTCCTTCTTATTCTTTCACAACAATCAAGTATGTATTTTTTTTGTCTTTTCTTATGTTTCTTCGTACTTCTTTTGTTAAAGAATTATATTCCTCTTTGTTCTTGTTTGTCACTTTCCATTGCGTCTTTATTTCTTTACATTGTTTTATCAGTTCTAGTGTGGCTGCTGTAGACTCTCCATTCTTTTTTGTTTTGTTTACTGGAACCATGTCTTTAGCTTTTATTATTAACATATCTCTGACCTGCGTAGCCAAATCATCTGGTGTTATCTCCTCCTGTATAGCCATCAGGATTTTGAAACGGTTCTTCACTTATGTACCGTATTGTTCTGATATTTTTTTTAAATCAAAGCGAGCGGTCTTCATCCTCTAACTGTCTTTTTTATCTTTATCTTCATGTCCGCTATTAATAACACATGGTTCGTATCACAAGCAGGACCTGGTAAAGTTTTTGCTGATGTTATACTTGATCTCCACCTTCTTTGCACTAAAATGTAATCTATTTGATTCTTGGTTTTCCCATCAGGTGATGTCCATGTGTAAAATCTTCTTTAATGTTGTTTAAAAAGTGTGTTAGCAATCATTAGCTTATTTTCCATGCAAAACGCCATTAGATTGTCACCTGCCTCATCTCTATGTCCTATGCTAAATTTACCTACAATATGTCCTTCTTCTTCTGCTCTTTCTGTACCAGTCTTTGCATTAAAATCCCCCATTATTAATACAATATCATTGTTTCGTACATGGTCTATCGTCGTTTGCAGTGTGTTATAAAAGTCTTCTACTTCCTCTTCTCTGCAGCTGATGTAGGTGCTTATATCTGGATGATTGTTACATTTCTAGGAGTGGCCTTAAGTCTGATTGTGAGGATTCTATCACTTACTGGATTGTAACCTAGTAATTCTTTTGATGTTGATTTGTCCAAGTAAAAAGCCACTCCATTCTTTCCACCTAATTCTCCACCAGAGTATATAAAGATATTATCAATCTCGCTCTTGAAGTGTCTTGATCCTTTCCAACGATGTTCGCAGATTCCCAAAATTTGTATCCCCGTTCTTTTCATCTCGTCACTTATTATTTGATACTTTCCCTCATACGTGCTTCTTACATTCCATGGTCCTACTCTTATTTTTCTTTTTAGTTTGATGCAGGGGTTTTCCTTAGTAACACCGTCAGGATTTTGTCCGTCATCACAATTACTAGTACTGACCTCTGTCTCACACACTTCCCAAGTGTTAAAATTAGATCTATCTGGCCTGGGGGACTCACCACTAGATCTTTTTCCTGTTTGACTTTTCATGTTGCTTGTTGGGTTTTGTGGTATATTTCCAGAAGGTAGTTTACCATTGCTTTCATTCCGGACAGTGACTGTACTAGTTAGTGATCGTAGCCATTGTCCCTACATTGAGATCATCTGCCTACCATCATAGAATGGTGACCATAACCAACATTATCTGTCAGCTGCTCTCTCATTCCATCCACCACCTGCTCCCATGGCTTCACGTCAACCTGATCGGGGGGGGGGGGGGGCTGTACCGGTACTCCATCTTGCCCGAGGGTGTCCCGTAGACTGGCGGTGGTAGGGAGGCGTCTTACTTCTCCTTTGATAGGGGATACCCCTACCAAGCTAACGTAAGTAGTGATCCAAGATATTCAAAACTCTCCACTTCTTCCAATTTTTCATCACTGATCCGTATTTCAGCTGCCTTAATACTAACAGTGTAGGTCAAACTAATCATCACAGTGCACTGCACCTATTACCAATGTAGGTCTAATTAACCATTAGCAAAAATCTGACCTACTATCATCGTTGGCCAAACTACGTGTCTAATCTAACACGAGCCAAGCCTTCACAAACCACCTTGTAGCGAAACCATAAGATCAGATCATATATACAGCTACAGCTAAAGCAGTCTAAACCTAGTGTCTTAATACGTAAGTCAAATATTGCAACATAATATACCACAACAATAATGATTTATTGATCTTAAAATGTAGCATCACTGCAGTCAGGACATTCTCCGCCGGCCGTCCCAGTAACCAGTGCAGTACGTGTATACAGATCGTCCCAGTAACCAGTGCAGTATGTGTATAGAGATCGTCCCTGTAACCAGTGCAGTATGTGTATAGAGATCGTCCCTGTAACCAGTGCAGTATGTGTATAGAGATCGTCCCTGTAACCAGTGCAGTATGTGTATAGAGATCGTCCCAGTAACCAGCGCAGTATGTGTATAGAGATCGTCCCAGTAACCAGCGCAGTATGTGTATAGAGATCGTCCCAGTAACCAGCGCAGTATGTGTATAGAGATCGTCCCAGTAACCAGCGCAGTATGTGTATAGAGATCGTCCCAGTCACGGGTCCGCGATGGGTTCACTACTTTCTTCCACAAACGGAGCTTATCACTTCGTGGCCTTGCTTGACCCAGTTTCTTGATTCTGCGTGCGTCACTGACGTGGAGCAATCTTCTCGCACATGCTCACGTTGTAGGCCTCACGTGGATTTACTGTCCTGGCCAGGTAATGAGACAGCCAACCGGGTGGCTGAAAGCTCCCCCCCCCCCCCTTCCCACGCAGAGTGTACTGAAACTGAAGAAGGTAGGCATACTGAAGGTTGTTAAGGAAAAGTGTGGGAAGGAAGAGCTACAATCAGAGAATAACCACAACAATCATTTAATACACAAATCTAATATAAAACATATAATCAAACTGGGAATTACTTCAGTCACTTGCATGTCCCTTGCAGAACTTTGCGTCCCTAACAGCACTCATGGATGCTGCTAATGCGTCCATTCTCAGATCATCAACAATGTCTTGCAGCCAGCTTCGCCTTGGTCTTCCTCTCTTTCTTTTTCCCAATAGATACATTTCCAAGACTGTCTTCTCTAAATTATCTTGATGTTTAATATATCCAAAACATTTAAGTTTTCTCTGTTGCATTTCCCTTACTAGCCAACCTTCTCCAATATGAAGTTCCTGTATTTTGTTCTTTTTTCTTTGCGTCCATGATATCTGAAAGATTCTTCTGTAGCATTTATATTCAAAGGCATTTATGTGTTTCTTCTCAGCTGTTGTGTTAAATGTCCAGGTCTCACAGGCATATATTGCGATGGGAAAGTTGCATGGCCTTAAAAATTTTATTATTTGTAGTTCTGTCTGTTTCTCTCCACAACTTCTTTAGTTGTTTTACTTTTTGAAGAGCGATAGATGTTCTCCTTTTAATTTCTCTCATTATATCTCAATTATTAGTAGTGATCCATGATATTCAAAACTTTCCACCTGGGAATTACCTACATTTATCAAATATAGAATCTGCCACAATTAGGTCCATTGTACAACACCTATAGGTCATACCTACCGCCATAAGTCTGTACCTCGCACAGTGATAGGTATTTGTCTTTTGTCTTAACAAATTTCCCGTACGTAATAATTCTGAGAAACTTAATGGGTATTGCTGGTGAAATATTAATCTCGTATATATGCTGAGGAAGCGCGCTCTCATCTTGGAAGCTGTAAGTCACGTTGCCATTTTCATCAAGCGTCTCCAGTGTGAATCCCTGAAGTCGATCAGTTAAATCTAGGAAATAACGTTTAAAATAACACAATGTTTACTCATTTCCTGCACGTTTACTCCACAAAAATATTACTTCCGATCGTTATGATTATGGTTATAATGTTTATCATTCTTCCTCATTTCACCTGATTTAGTACTTGTTTTCTTTTCTTTATTTTGTTTCGTCCTATTCTTCTATATATCCACTTTTCAAGCACCTCTATTTTATTTCTATTTCCTATTTAATGCGATTGCTTCTACACTCTAACGTAGTGGTGAGTTTGTATAACATTTGACGGCTCTCATCTGGTACATCATAGTGTGGAGTATACAAAACATTAGATAACTCTCATCTCCGGTTGTCGTATGTGTTTTAGTGTAAATAGTTTGTGCATTTTGTTGAACGTACTCGTACATTTGGCTATTCTTAATCTTCTGTTAATTACCATTGACATTTCTATCAGTCATCTAGATTTTCTCTAGGCATCATCGTATCATCTGCATATCTAAGGTTTTTTTACTATTGTTCTATAAATAATTACTTCAGACATCTCACTAATGTTCTTGAATATTTTCTCTGTATAGAGATGAACAAGGAGGGAGACAAGACACATCCTTGTCTGGCCTTGGTAATACAAGTCCACAAAGCTAGGCCAGTCTCTGGAAAAGCTGTTGACAGTACCTGTGTGTTTCTCCCTACATAAGTTTTGTTTTATATAATGTCGACAAGGAAAGAGCCTCGTAATCTATCTCAAAGATTTCGTAGATTAGTTGCAGTGTCACAGTTTGGAGAGTTTAGTAGTAGAAGGCATAGCTCCTAGCAAAAGAGAAAAGGGGCAACCTCTCCTCAGGTGGACTCAGGACATCACAGAAAGTCTGAGTAGGTCATTGTGAGACGCTGGACAGATAGCGCAAATCTCACTGCATTCAGCGATGGAGATTAGATGGACAATGTTCTAAAAAGAATACATCACACGAAGAAGAAGTGTCCTTTATAAACTGACATTAATCCTGCGATGTCTGGAGTTCCAGTCCTTAGTTGTGGAACAGAGGAGTCTTGGGTAATAAGGGGGGAGGGAGAGTTACGGAAACCTCAAATATCCTATCATATGAGATAAGCGGTAGACAGACACTTATTTGATCTTTCAGCATAGAATCGTAGATGAAATAAGTTTTAGATTTTAAAATCATCTATTACATTTTTACTAATCATTCAACACTAAATTTTATTTAATTTCTCTCAGTAATCATCATGCAAAAAAAAAAAAAGAAACGAATCGTGAAAAACAATATTTAAAAATATAAACAAACTTGACAAAAAGATGCGTCATTCAGTTAGATCTTACAGCTGGTCTTAACTATATTAAATGAATTAGAACAAGAGGAACGACGGTAGTCTTCAAGACATGCCAAAAGGTTTGTTGTAATATGAACTGCTTGCATGAAAAACACAAGGTGAAAGTAATGAATTAATTTAAGAAACCTTCGGGTCCTGAAGACATCATCATCTACTATCACTCATATGCACGGTGAGACTAGAAGGTCAGTATCATTTAAGAGACGCATATTAAGAAATGAAATTATCCATTAAACATTACTTTTTTTGCATTTATTTAAGCTTTTGTTAATGGAACTAACCACTAAATGCGACTACATAAAGTATCCGTAAACTAAACGTACGTTAGTGATAGCAAAAGAAATGTTCCTCACCACCGTATTTTTATTAGCTGAACTGATGTTTCACTATTTCTGCGTTTCAGAAAATAAATTACAAGCAGACACCTGAACTATATTTACTGTGACAGTCTACCTGGCGGCTTTTCTTAATTGTTTTAATAAATATGAGTTTCCTGTTATTTTAAGGTACGAAAAGTATGCAGAAAGACCACGTGATTTCTGACCCGAAAAACAACTGCTTCTCTCAACGATCATGGAATCGAGAAAGTATGAGAGCTGGGCTCTTATCAGCCACTTGTCTTATACTTACGACGATCTCCACTGGAAAAATGTAAGTTAGAAATTTACTTCGTTTTTTTAAAAAAAATCGTAATTGTATACTTTCATGTATATATTTCCATGTGTTTCTGATATCCGTGCTAGTACATACATGAAAGACGAGCAGACAAGTTGAATGTAAAGACATACCTTGGAAAAGATCTGGCGAAAGCAACATACAAAGAAATAGACAAGAAAGTAAAATATTCAGCCAGAAGGGATAGACGAGAATACATAGACAATATGGTGAAAGAGACAGAGAAAACAGCCAAAACAGGAGACAGCAAAACTTTATACAACATACAAAAGAGGCTAACAGGTACCATTAATGAAAGACCAATCCTATGCACAACTGGAACCCTATTAACATCAAGTAAAAATCAAAAGCAAAAATGGGCTGAACACTTCCAAGAAATACTTAATCGACCACACCTATAAGAATTGATAAAGTTGAATCCAACTTACTAACCCCACAACTAAATGTCAATCTAGATGAAATTAAATTGCATGAAATTCAATTTCATAGCAGTGAATTTAATGGCTAACAACAAAGCTGCAGGTGAAGATGAAATAACAGCCGAAATGTTAAAAATATCAATAGTGACAACATGAGACAGCTACAAAGAATGTTTAATAAGATTTGGAAAGAAGAAAAGGTCCATTCTAAATGTAAAAACAGAATCATTGTTAAAATACAGAAAAAGGCAACGTTAATGATTGTAACAATTGGAGAGGAGTAACCTTATTATCAGTTGTGTCAAAGGTATTTTGCAAAGCCATTTTGAATAGGCTTAAAGATATAGTGGATACTGCAATGAGAGAAGAACAAGCAGGATTTCGAAAAGGAAGAAGCTGTCTCGGCCAGATCTTTACTCTTAGAATAATACTTGAAGAACATATTGAAAAGCAGAAACCATCAATACTGAACTTCATAGATTTTAAAAAGGCATTTGATAGCATACACAGATATTCATTATGGAGAATTTTAAGTCTATATGGAATACTATCTAAAATTATCAACATCATTAAGGATGTCTACAATGGATATGTTTCTGCCGTCAAAACAGAAGAAGGGATGAGTGAATGGTTCCAGATTGAAACAGGCGTGAAACAAAGATGTATACTGTATCATTTGCTTTTTGGAATTGCAATAGACTTCATAACGAAAAAATGCTGCACTGGTAACACATGTATTTATTGGGTAGATGTGACCCAAGTAAAAGATCTTGATTCTGCAGATAACATAACTCTTATCAGTAACAATGTGAAATCAATGCAAGAAAAAACAGATAGTCTGTCTTCACTGACTAGTACAATAGGACTTGAAATTAGCAAGGACAAAACAAAAATAATGAAACTTGACATTAATCAAAATGGAAAAATACACGTAGAAGGGACATATGTTGAAGAAGTCGATCAATTTGCATACCTTGGCAGCTACATAGACCAGGATGGTGACACCAGAAATAGAAATAAAGTTAGAATTAGTATTGCAAAAGCAGCATCGATCTTCAAGAATCTTGAGAACATATGGCATTCAAAAGTTATAAGTACAAAAACCAAGTTAAGATTATTCAATTCAAATGTAATATCAACCTTCCTTTATTCATGCAAAAGTTGGAAAACAACTGAAGAAACAGATAGGAAACTAGACTCTTTTGAAAATAAATGCCTTAGGAAAATATTCAAGAACAATGCAGAGATAAGACAGATGACTGAACAACAACCAGTCTCATGGGTGATCAGGAAAAGGAGATGGACATATGTTGGTCACGTGATGAGAAGAAACGATCAGAGAATACAAAAACAAGCTATGAAATGGAACACAACAGGCCGAAGAAAAAAGAGGCAGACCATGTGAAACTCTAAAGAGGACAGTGTTAAGAGAGGCCAAATTAATAGCCATAAAATCCCTTGATGAGGTTGAAAAGCTCTCCAAAAACAGGAAAAATTGAACTACCTTGCGAGCCCTACGTGACGTTTAACGGGAAGGATATAAGAAATAAGATATAAGAATTGTGTACTGATGTGATTTTGTTGGTTATTTTGTGTTGTTTTAATGTAAGATTAACATCTTTTGTAATGGTCGTTTTCAAGTGTTATTTTGGCGTTAAGATATGCCACTTCTATGCAGTGTTAGTATTATATTTCACATTTATTTCTACCTAGATAATTATCTAGTGTTTTGATGGAGGCTATAGAATTCAGTGTTTTGATATTTTCGTTTGTCAAATACAGCGACACAAGTTCTACCATATGGAAAAAGGGATCACCTGGGTGTCCTTCAGGCACGCGTTTCATTTAACTATATTTATCACACGTAATCCCAAAACAAGCTATCAAGTGGAACACAACAGGCCGAAGAAAAAGAGGCAGACCGCGTGAAACTCTGAAGAGGACATTATTAAGAGAGGCCAAATTAACAGGCATAAAATCCTTTGATGAGGTTGAAAGACTCGCCGAAGACAGGAAAAATTGGCGAACTACTTTGCGAGCCCTATGTGACGTTTAACGGCACGGGAAGGATATAAGATATAAGATCACACGTAAACTCTTTCTAACTTGGGAGAGCACTGATGTATTAAAATGTATGAAATAAATAGCATCACATGTTTTGTATGTTCCAGATGTCGAGGTTTATTCCTTTGGCCGGTCTCCGTGGTTCGAGGTAATCTTCCTTCTGACTTCGTTTAGTGGTGTGGACTGTTTGATGTATCGTTCATTGTGAAAGTGAAAACTATTTACCCTTATGAAAGCAGTAGTTCTATCAAAAATAGATTATGGCCTTGGCTGCTTGCTGACTCTACAAATGCACGAGTTGCCATGTTGGACCAGGTACAAAATGTGACAATTAGACGTGTACTGGGATGCATCAGCGACGCACCAACGCCTGCTATGAGATACATCCTGGGTCTGACAGACATAAGAACCCAACAAAAGCGTGCACAAGTTAAGGATTACGTTAAGATTAGTAATAACAAAACCCATCCACTTCATGAATATTTACACATTAGGAAAGGGGCCAGATTAAAGAGAGGGAAATCATGGATGGGGTCTGCAGAATATTCCTTACGGACAGTAACTGACCCTCAGTATATATCACCAGATTGTGGTTGGATTCAACGCAAAAGTTTATAGCAGCAAAATCTAACCAAAGTATGCGTCACACTGACCAGGAACTGCCGGGACTGCCTGCATGAAAAACACAAGGTGAAAGCAACGAATTAATTAAGAAAATTTCGGACCCTGAAGACATCATCATCTACTCGAATGGATCAGGACACAAAGGTAAAAAAAAAGCGGAAAGCGTTTTGCAGCATATTCCGAAGGTAAAATACTCAAGATCATGTCTGGAGCTTACAACACACTCTGTTCCATCATGAGGATGAAAACTGAAGCACCAGGAAATACAACAGACCAAGGACTCTCAAAGTTATTAAGAAAAACTGAACAATGCACCATAAAGAGCAGATGACCGAACATAATATACACATCTCATATCCAAAGCATCAGCCGGCAATACTGACGGGGGTATTCGGGAGTTGCTGGCATTGAAAAGACTGATCAACTAGCAGTACGGGCTACCCAGATGGAAGCAGCAAATTGGAGAAACAAGACATATGTCAATCTTTCAAACAGCAAATTGGGGAAAAAAGACATATATCAATCTTTCAAACAGCTAATTGGAGAAACAAGACATATATCAATCTTTCAAACAGTGAAATTGGAGAAACAAGACATATATCAATTTTTCAAACAGAAAATAAGAGATTTCAGCTCAGAAAATATTCCTCGAAAGTTTATGCCGCGCGTCTTACGTCCTTACGCTTGATTAGAGAAAGTGGAAGTATGTGAACGGTTGCCCTTGATAGAAGTGTACGATCTTCGAAGGTAGCAAAGTGTTGTTTTGGTTTCTATAGTGTGTGACTGTTCTGAGTTGGCATTCTAGTTCGAGATGTGACTATGTTGACGGTGTGGTTTTGTTATTGTCTACGGATTATATTTGTGAAGTTTTCCTACATATATTGTGAAATTTTTGTAACACCGTTTGCTGAGATGATCTCCACCTGTGCTCCCCTCACGTGATGTACGTTTTATATATAGCTTTTGTACAGTAATGTAATTTCGTACGTGAGATCATGTGGACTGTTTAAAGTGTTGAAGCAGATAAGTGTAAGTCTTTACTTTCTGGTTTATAGTGAACATTAAATATCATGAAGTGTTTATTCCATTACACTGAATATTGCAATCATCTAACATATTACACTGAATATTGCAATCATCTAATATATTACACTGAATATTGCAATCATCTAACATATTACACTGAATATTGCAATCATCTAACATATTGCACTGAATATTGCAATCATCTAACATATTACACTGAATATTGCAATCATCTAACATATTACGCTTTGTTTTGACACGCTATCAATTGCTCATTGGATTATACTGTTGATGCTTTCAGTGCAGCTCAGTCCTGCTGATTTCTTGAGTTGGTTGTTTGTCCTTTCATGAACTGTGTATTTCAGTTCTGTTCGCTGGTTTATGCAAGAGATTATTGCATGACTTTTAATTATGATTGAGGAAATTTCATTGTAAGAGCATCTTCAGTCCCACAGGACATATTTTGAATGTTGATTTTATGAAATGTATTTGTATTTTTTGCTGGTAGAGGACATGGGTATTGATTCAGAGACTGATTACGTAAATTTATGTCTTTATCCTATTTATTATCAATTGAGTGCCCGCTATATATGTAATACATTGTTTGATTTGGATTTATGTTGTATTATTCATCATTTCTGAACCATTGCATCATCATTGTCATACATTATCACATTGCTTGCTCATGTTCATCTCATACTTCAATCTCGCAGTCCATTCATATTTGTATGGCTATGTGTATGTGGTGTATATCTGGAGGGTGTCTACGTGTCGTCTGTCATAAGGGTAAATTAAACTTGATGTGATTTAATTGGAATTCCTGACTGCTGTGGTTTATGTCATATGTTGGAGAGAGAGAGAGAGAGAGAAAGAGAGAGAGAGTTGAGAAGTGAATTATTAGCCTCATCATAATACGTCAATTACTAGATGACCACGAAGACGGGATCTGTGTTACCATTGGTAGAATTTTTTCTCAAGGTAGGGGCAGTGCAGTGAGATCAGAAAGCTCGTTTCTAACTTCCCTAATTTTCCCTGTTTCCACAAGTCTTCATTCCCCTTTAGTTAAAGCTTGCACCAAGCACCAAGTTCTAGAAGTAAGTTCCCGCTGTGCGCTGGAACACGGCCAGTGTATAACCAACACGTTTTTGGAACCATATCGGCAAAAACACTAAAGAACATCCTGATGTTGAAAGCAGAACAATAATGAACATGCCCCGAATGTAATGAAGCTTGGTCTTATCAAGTAATGTGTTAGATTTATTTAATGTATATTAAATATATTTATTTCCGCAGACAACAATCGAAAGAACACAGTCATCGGCTCCAAACATGCGACAGACACTGGATTCTGGAACTTATGAACAATGACCGCAACATCAAAAACTGCTCTGGTAATCAAAGAAATGGAGAGATACCACCTAGACGTAATGGGCATCAGTGAAATGCGATGGCCAGAAGCAGGGAAAAGATCGGCGGAAAACTGTACGTTAATCATGCATTCAGGTAGAGACGATGGGAAATATCAAGAAGGAGTGGGTAAAGTTATGTCCACAGCAGGAAAAAGCCTTACAGAATGGGAACCAGTGAACAGCCGTATGAAGAGAGCATGTTACAAAATAAGACACGGAAGAATGACAATCATATAATGCTATGCACCCACGAACGATGCAGATGATGAAATAAAAGACGATTTCTAATATCAACTGCAACAACTCATCAACAAAGTTCCTAAACACGACGTCTTAATTGTCATGGAAGACTTCAACGCCAAGGTAGATAACACCAACGTCCAATAAGTAATGGGGAAAGAGTGGATTGAAGCGATAAATCAGAATGGAGAAAGATTACTGGAACTATGTCTAACAGAGAGCATGGTCATTGGAGGAATAATATTTTCACACAGAGAGATACAGAAAGCAACATGGATATCTCCAGATGATAGAAGCAGAATCACATACCTCATTTTTGTATTAGAAATCATTTCAGGACATCTCTGATAGAGGTAAGATCATATAGGGGTGCAGATATCAACAGTGATCACAATCTGTGTATAGGGAAAATAAGACTAAAACTGAAAAGCCAACACAAGGAAGCAATAATGAGAAAGATAAAGTCATAGTCTTCTTACCTCTTAAAATCTTCACGTGTCGCTAAACGTCACATTGTTCGTGCAAGCATGGTAGCCTGCCACGATTTCCTTTTTTTTTCGGCGAGCTTTTAAACCTCATCAAGGAATGTTATGCTCACTAAACCGGCTTCTCTTAACAATGTCTTCTTTAGAGTTTCACGTGGTCGACCTCTTTTTCTTCGGCCTTTTGTGTTTCACTTGATGACAGCCTGTTTTGGAAGTCTCTGGTTGTTTCGTCTCAGCACATAACCGACATATAAAGTAAGAGAACACAATTTTGTAGGATTAGACCTCGGACAAAAATCCTAGACAAAGCACTTTAGTGAGATGCGAGAGAAATAAACATCACAGGATAATTATTTGGGATTCAAACACGGGGGGGGGGGGGGGGTCTGAGATGGCTCGGTTTAAGTACGCTGTTCTCTCGTGGCCAGACGGGCATTCGTCTTAGCGGGGTCCGTGTTCGAATCCCAGGTAATTCTCTTGTGATTTTTCTTTTTCTCACTACAGTGCTTTGTCTAGGATTTTTTCCCCAAGTCTAATCCTGCAAAATTGTGTTCTCTTACTTTACCGTACAAAAGCCTCGTAGTTTCCTATTCATAAAAATTATAACCGACATATGTCCATGTTCTTTTACTGATCATGCATGAGACATATCGTTGTTTGCTCATCTGTCTTATCTCTGTATTGTTCTTGAATTCGTTCCACTTTATACCGAGGATTTTCCTGAGGCATTTGTTTTCAAAAGAGTCTAATTTATTGTCTATTTCTTTAGTTGTTTTCCAGCTTTCATATGCATAAATGGAGGTGAATATTACATTTGAATTGAATAATCTTAACTTGGTTTTTGTGCCTATAATTTTTGAATGCCAAATGTTCTCATGAGTCTTGAAGGTAAATGCTCGTTTTGCAATTCGAATTCTAACTTTCTTTCTCGTGTCACCATCCTGGTCTATGTAGTTGCCAAGATATGCTAAGTGTCAACATCTGTTCCTTCTATGTATACTTTACCTTCATAGTTAACGAGAAGTTTAATTATTTTTGTTAATTCCTTGTTAATTTCAAGTCATATTTTACTAGCTATTGAAGATCTGTTTTTCCTTGCATTGATTTCACATTGTCACTTATAAGAGTTATGTCATCTACAAAATCGAAATCTTCCAATTGGGTCTCATGTATCTAATCAATGCCTGTTTTACCTGTGCAGCATTTTAGTCATAGTCTCATTCATTTTTGCATATACATGAACCTTGCGGAACTTTGCCACCCTAAGAGCACTCCTGTAGGCCTCTCGGTTGTGAGCAAGATGGCCTGCTGCTGATGCATCCATTTGCAAATCATCAACGATGTCTTGGAGCCATTTTCGTCTTGGTCTTCCTCTCTTTCTTTTTCCCATTATGTACCCTTCCAAAACAGTCTTCTCTAGATTATTATGACGTTTAATGTGTCCAAAATATTTAAGTTTTCTCTCTTTAATCTTCTTTACTATCCAGCCTTCTTCAGTATTAAGTTCTTGTAGTATAGCTATATTTGTTCTGTTTTTGTGTCCGTGATATTTGAAGAACTCTTCTGTAGTATTTACATTCAAAGGCATTTATGTGTTTCTCAGCTGTTTTGTTAAGTGTCCAGGTCTCACGGCGTATGCTGCCATAGAAAAGATGCATGCCCTAGTTATAGTCTAGAGGATGAGAATACTAAGAGTAATTTTAATCTGGAACGTACTAAAGAGTTCACTACACTCATTGAGGTAGAGGAGACAGATATAGATGAATAATGGAATTCTTACAGCACAGCCATAATCACAGCAGCAAAAATAAGTGCTGGACTGCAAAATAAAAAAAAAGTAGAAAAGACTGGATATAAGCATGGATATACATACATGAAAGACCATCAGCCAAATTAGCCAAGTTAAATGTAAAGACAGACCTTGGAAAGATTTGGCAAAAGCAACATACAAAGAACTAGACAATGAAGTAAAAAGTTCAGCTCTAAGGGATAAAAAAGGATACATGGACAATATGGCGAAAGAAGCCGAGAAGTTAGAGAAAAAGGAGACAATATATATATATATAAACTTACAACAGAGTCTAACAGGTACTATTGCATCCACAGAAAGACCAATCCTTTGCAAAACTGACACGCTATTAACATAAAGTGAAGAAAAAAAAGCAAAGACGGGCTGAACACTTCCAAAAATTACTTAATCTACCACACCCAAAAGAATTGTTAAACCCTGAAACCGACTTACCATTCCCACAACTAAACGTCAACTTAGATGAAATTACATTGCATGAAATCGAAACAGCAGTTAACCTAATGGCTAACAACAAAGCTGTAGGTGAAGATGAAATAACAGTTGAAATGTTAAAAAGCTATTAACAGTGACAATATGAGCCAAGTACAAAGAATGTTTAATAACGTTTGGAAAGAAGAAAAGTTCCCATCCAAATGGGAAAAGGGATCTTTGTCAAAATACCACAAAAAGGCAACCTTAGCGATTGCAATAACTGGAAAGGAGTAACCCTGCTATCAGTTGTGTTAAAAGTATGTTTGAAAATTATTATCAATAGAATTCAAGATATAGTGGGCGCTGCAATGAGAGAAGAACAAGGAGGAATTCGAAAAAAGAGAAGGTGTCTCGACCAGATGTTTACTCTAAGAATAATACTTGAAGAACATTATTGAAAAGTAAAAACCATTAATCCCGAACTTCACAGATTTTAAAAAGGCATTTGATAGCATACACAGAGATTCATTTCGGAGAATTTTAAGAATATATGGAATGCCATCTAAGATTCTTAACATCATTAGAGACCTCTACAATGAATATGTTTGTGCAGTGTCAACACAGAACTAATGAACGAATGGTTCCAGATTGAAACAGGCGTGAAACAAGGATGTATATTATCTCCCTTACTTTTTGGAAATGTCATAGACTTCATAATGAAAAAAATGCTGCACAGGTAAAACAGGTATTTATTTGGTACATGAGATCCACCTGAAAGATTTTGATTTTGCAAATGACATTACTCTTATCAGTGACAATGTGAAATCAATGGAAGAAAAAACAGATACCCAGTCTTCAAAGGCTAGAAAAATATGACTTGAAATTAGCAATGAAATAACAACAATAACGAAACTTCTCATTAACCATGAAGGAAAATTATACATAAAAGGAACAGCTGTTGAAGAAGTAAACCATTTTGCATATCTCGACAGCTACATATATCAGGATGATGACATCAGAAATGAAGTTAGACTTCAAAATGCAGAATCAGCACTAACCTTCGAGAATCTTGTGAACATATGGCATTCAAAAGTTATAAGCACAAAAACTAAGTTAAGATTATTCAATTCAAATGTAATATTCACCTCATTTGTGCATGTGAAAGCTGGAAAACAACTAAAGAAATATATAAGAAGTTAGACTCTTTTGAAAATAAATGCCTAAGGAAAATACTTGGTATAAAGTGGAACGAATTCAAGAACAACGCAGAGATAAGACAGATGAGGAAACAACAACTTGTCTCATGGATGATTAGAAAAAGAAGGTGGACATATGTCGGTCATGTGCTGAGAAAAAACAACCAGAGACTCCCAAAACAAGCTATCAAGTGGAACACAAAAGACGGACGAAAAAGATGTCGACCACGTGAAACACTAAAGAGGACATTGTTATGAGAGGACAGTGTAGTGGGAATAACATCCCGTGATGAGGTTGAAAAGCTTGCCGAAAACAGGAAATCGTGGCAAACTACCATGCGAGCCGTACGTGACGTTTAACGGCTCAGGAAAGATGTAAGACATTTTTCGAACTTTCAGCCCATATCCTGTTTGAAGTAACATGCAGTTATCTGTATTGGATGTTATGAGGAGGAGAAAATCTATGGCTTTAATGAGAAGATAACCAAGTTTGTATGTAGAAGATTACCATGTTTGTGAGGTGATTACTATGCAGATGGTTTAGAAACTGTCAGAAGCTGTCATTTAAGAATGATATAGAATCATGGGCAATAGTTATCTGTATACATCAAGAGTTTCTGGCTAAACTGGATAAGGGTCCGTTCTTGTGACAAGAAATCCTGTTGCCCCTGGCAACGAGTCTTTGAATAGCATAGTTTTGTTTCATTTATTATATTTGTGAAGGATCGTATGGAAGAAAGAGTCTACTTTGGGCTACTACATGGGCAGAAATAAGAGGACCTGAGTTTCCCTAGTTAGGGTATGCAACGGACGCGACAGTAGGTCGAAATCTTCAGCTTCTAGAAGACGTCACAAGTCGCCGGTCCTCGTCCTACTATCCATTCTATCTACAAAGGCCCACAGCTGCTCATCGGCACCACGACAACAACCACGTTCTCTGCATCTCTCAATAAAATCATCTTCTGTTCTAAACCCGCCACACCCGACCACGTGACTGTTGCTTTTAAAAGATGCGGAGGACAGGCGTATATCCGGCAGAGTAATCTGCAAAAGAAAGAGAGGAAGACCAAGGCGAAGATGGCTGCAAGACATCGTTGATGATCTGCAAATGGATGCATCAGCAGCAGGGCATCTTGCTCACAACCGAGAGGCCTACATGAGAGCTATTGGAGAGGGAAAGTTCCGCAAGGGACATGCAAATGACTGACTGAATCTGCAAAACCGTGCACCATCAAATTTGTATACTGTATGTACCAGCATAAACTGAAATACTAGCACTGTAGAGTTCAAAGTTCACAATTCTGACTCCGGCTTCACTGCATTCGGGACAACCCTATACATGGTCAGCCGCATCCCGCAGCATCCATTGAAGTGTAAGTTTGTTAATAGTTCCTGTCAAATGTTGGTTGTTTACGATGCGTTTTCTGCCACACAGTTCGGATTTCCTTCTGTCACCTTTAATTTGTCCTAGCTCCAGGAGTTTTTTTGCAGCCACATTGCTCTTCCCTTCACGTTGCTCATTAGCTCTCAGTCTGTCCAGTACAGCCTTAAGTAATGTCCTCCGTTTCCAATGTCAGTCTGCCATTTATTTTTGATTGTCCAGCAAATCTGTCTCCCATATCATGGCAATGTACTTCCGTATGCCCTGGACAGTAAAGGCACGTTAGGCGTGTCACAGCTGACTGGCTTAACAGGTGAACCCATTATTTTCGAAGAAAAGCCTTCTCAGTCTTACGAAGCATACTCTGTGAATCCGTCACAATGACACCAGTAACCACATCATGCGCATCCAACCCTTCCATTGCCGCCGACACGACCTCAGTTTCCATTCGCATGCTTGAAGTAGTGACTTCAAAGTCTCCCAAACTCTCATGCCACAACTCTTCCATTTCAGTAGGCAACAAAACTCCAAACACTCTGTTGTTCCAAGACACTGTATATATTACTGTGTCGGAGATCCACAGTGATGCTGGATGAGATCTTGAACCCAAAGTTCAGCTGCTCCTAGTGCCCAGTCGCGACAGTTCTGTATAAAAACCTTTGCTAGCTGAGGTCGGTCCCGTACCCGTAACCAGTCATCGCCTTTAGGCACTTCATCTACAATAAAAACTGACTTCACTGTATCCTCCGCCTCAGCCTTTCAGGATCTACCTCGTCTGATGCGTTCTTCTTTTGTCAACCCCAGTTCCTTATGGAGAGAATGATCCTTCATGCCAGCAACCCTGATGTACGCCTTTACCCGAGCATGCTTGTGTTTAGAACTCACACTCGGCATATCAAGCAGAAAGCTCATGGCCACCACCTTAGTATCCCTGGTACAACCCAAGACCACTCTCATTGCCTCGTTCTGTGCACTCCTTAGCTTATTCAGCTGTGCATTGGACAGGGTAAGCAGGCCAAGACCATACTCCAATGATCACGATACCAGCGCATGCATCAGGTAGACAGAATCAGTTTTACTGCAGTCGTTATCTCTTTCATTCAGCCCATGCATCAACAAGAAGAAGAGCGTGGGTCGTGGAAAGCCGGCTGCGGTCATTAACCTAACTGTTCCCAACGCTGTCCTGACTTTTTGTATTTCCACACGGTGTGCAAACGACAATGAACGATCAAATGTGATCCCTAGATACCTCATGAAATATGCTCTCTTAATATCTTGGCTTGACACTTCACAGTCGGAACTTCAGTGTTAGAATAAACTGAAATAATAGCGCACTTGAGTATTCACTGTTGTGAATGGAAATTTAAACCAGGTGGCCTGGTCGGCGAGCGAGTGATGAATCCACTGCGCTAACGTCCCGTCCCGGCCTTTAGATTATAAACTGAAATGGTAGCACACTAGCGTATTAGTATAACATGAAATAATAGTACACTAGCGTAAGAACATAAACTGAATTAGTAGATATTAATGTTTCAGTTGGATATTTCATACAATTTCTATGAGAAACTATCGTTAGCCAAACTTAGTTACAAGGTAAAGGAAGATTAAAAAAAAAAGGATGAGGTGAAGCTAAGTTCTATAGTCGATATAAAAATGTGGAATAAAATTTAAAAATAAGAACCACCGTCTGCGTTGTAGACAATAATTGTGTAGATCCGCTGTAGTCGGTTATAGGTGAGATTCCACTCGGACTTTAGGTCAAAGCGAGCAGATACTGCGCAGCTCTTAGTACGGATCACATTGTTGTTGATGTCCCCGTCCACAGCCGCTGATGGAAAGCCTTTGTCACCATGCCCTGCATACCGACTCGTCTGTTTTGCGAATTGTTTTATTGCAACATTACGACCTAAGACAGACAAGAAAAGAAACCAAATGTCTGTTAACAGATTCGAATGTTAGTTGTATGCATGTGGTGTGATCAGAAAACATCCGGAATGGGGACTTACGTTTGGAACCAACTGACACAACCGGAAGGGGACAGCCACGGGTTGACCTTGGCATATACCGCACCTTTGGCGGTCGCCAGCTAGTCTGCCCTGTTTAGAAAGCGCTTTGATCTTGCGTGAATCTGTCAGTCGCAACTGTTACGTCGGGACAACTGGATCAAAGAAACAAGCCCGTGTTTCGGCTGCTCCTGACCTACTTGAATGAGTCGAAAACGACGAAAACGTCTTTAAAAAACCATCATAACCATCATAACTGGTGATTCTTAGTCGGTTTATGGGTATGACTCCGAAACTAAGGCCCAGTCTTCGCAATAGAAACCAAACGTGTCCGAGAGCCATACAAGCAGGACAGAGTAGCAGTAATGTGAAGACAATACTGACGGTGTTTTTTTTATTTTAAGGGAATTGTGGGTCATGGATATGGTCCGTTAAGTCAGACATTCACCGAGGAATATCAGTCCAAAATTTTACGGCGGTGGAGAGATGCAGTTGGTCACAAAAGGAGGATATTGAATGAGAATGGTCAGTGGCAACTACATCATGACAAGGCGCCTGTCCAGGCATCGCAATGTGTGTAGCAATTTCTTGCTAAGAGCGGCATTCCACAGATCCAGCAGTCACTATACTTGCCTGATATCGCTCCCTGCGACTTTTTTTCCTATTCCCAAAAATTAAATATCACTTGAAAGGAAAAAAAAAGATTTCAGTGTGTCGAGGAGATACAACAGAATGGGATGAATCAGCTGTTATCCATATCAGAAGATGACTACAAAACATGCGTTGAACAGCGCTGGACTATGTGTTGCTTCGTAAGGCGACTGGTTCGAAGGTGATTATATTATAGAACGTTATAATACTTTTTTATCACACCTCGTTAGTAGCCAATAACTGCAAGCATTGTTTTAGTCTCTGTGAACTTATAACGAAGGCATTATTCCCCAGTGCTTGTCATACCGCGGGGCCAGAGCTAAGACATTTTTTTTCTAATTTAATTGATGAACTTGAAGTACGGATTTGTGTTAAAAATGGCAACGCTGTGACTGAATTTATTGTTCTAGACTCTAAGAGGATTACGATGGCATGTTTTGAAGTTCCAAAGTGAAGCCGGGAAGTGAACTCCACAACAACAGTATCCACAAACTATTGCGAACACGTGGTTTCCTACTGGATGGCCAGCGTGAAGGATCGCGACAGACCGTTGTTAAGAAAACAATGAAGAGATAGGATACAGATTTGTTCACCTAGTAATGACCGACCTTAACCTGGTCTTTGTTTTCTATCATTGAATATTTGATCCTTTCAGGAGATGAAGATGACAACGACGATGAGTTGATGACGACGACAGCGAAGAAGATAACTGAGTGTCATGGCCTTCCCCATTCCATGTGGCGCACTGAAGAAAATGAGTATACTTTCTGAAGATGAGCTACAACAAAGGCAAACTTCAGTACGGAACATCCCTCCGTTCGTCAGGCTCAATCTGTCACAGGGCAACACTGGAAGAAGGTGAAACGTTCGTCAGATTCAACTTGTCACAGGACAACACTGGAAGAAGGTGAAACGTTCGTCAGATTCAACTTGTCACAGGGCAACACTGGAAGAAGGTGAAACGTTCGTCAGATTCAACTTGTCACAGGACAACACTGGAAGAAGGTGAAACGTTCGTCAGATTCAACTTGTCACAGGGCAACACTGGAAGAAGGTGAAACGTTCGTCAGATTCAACCTGTCACAGGGCAACACTGGAAGAAGGTGAAACGTTCGTCAGATTCAACCTGTCACAGGACAACACTGGGAGAACATGAACTGAGATTACAAAAAAAAAAAAATTATCCGTCTTTTCACAGCAGTGAGGACACATGTTGCGATAATGCCAAAGTATGATGATAGTCATGTGAAATTTACTGATATATGGTGAAAATGATAAATGTAGTGAAAATGCAAAGACTATATATCGTGACTATATATCCTGAGTATATCTTATATCCTTCTCGTGCCGCTAAACGTCATAGAGGGCCCGCATAGTAGTTCGCCATGATTTTCTGTCTTCGGCGAGTTTTTCAATCTCACTGAACTGGCTTCTCCTCTTTAGAGTTTCACGTGGTCGATCTCTTTTTCTACGGCCTGTTATGTTCCACTTGATAGCTTATTTGGGGATCCACTAATTGTTTCTTCTCATCACATGACCGACATATGTCCATCTTCATTTTCTGATCAACCATGAGACAGGTTGTTGTTTGCTCATCTGTCGTATCTCTGTGTTGTTCTTGAATTCGTTTCACTTTATACTGAGTATTTTCCTGAGGCATTTGTTTCCGATAGAGTCTAATTTCTTGTCTATTTCTTTAGTTGTTTTCCAGCTTTGACATTTATAAATGAGGGTGGATATTACATTTGAATTGAATAATCTTAACTTGGTTTTTGTGCTTATAATTTTTGAATGGCATATGTTCTCAAGATTCTTGAAGGTCAATGCTGATTCTGCAATTCTAATTCTAACTTCCTTTCTGGTGTCACCATCCTGGTCTATGTAGCTGTCGAGGATGCAAAATGGTTTACTTCTTCAACAGCTGTTCCTTCTACGTATATTTGTCCTTCGTGGTTAATGAGCAGTTTCATTTTTTTGTTTTACTCTTATGAATTTCGAGTTCTATTTTACTAGCAATCGAAGGCAGGGTATCTGTTTTTACTTGCATCGATTTCACATTGTCACTAATGAGAGTAAAGTCATCTGAAAATTTAAATCTTCCCATTGGGCTTCACGTACCCAATCAATGCCTGTTTTATCTGTGCAGTATTTTTTCATTACGAAATATATGGCAATTACAAAAAGCAAGGCAAATAATATACATCCTTGTTTCACACCTGTTTCAATCTGGAGCCATTCGCTCTTTCCTTTTTTCTGTGTTGACTGCACAAACATATTCATTGTAGAGGTCTCTAATGATGTTGACAATCTTAGATGGTATTCCATATATTCTTAAAATTCTCAAAATGAATCTATGCTATCAAATGGCTTCTTAAAGACTATGAAGTTCAGTATTAATGGTCTTTGCTTTTCCATATGTTCTTCAAGTATTATTCTTAGAGGAAAGATCTGATCGAGACAGCTTCTCGCTTTTCAAATTCATCCTTGTTCTTCTCTCATTGCAGCATCCACTATATCTTGTATTCTATTCAGAATAACTTTGCAAAATACTTTTTATTCAACTGATAGTAAGGTTATTCCTCTCCAGTTATTGTAATCGCTAAGGTTGCCTTTTTTCGGTATTTTAACAATGATTCCTTTTTTCAATTTAGAAGGGACCTTTTCTTGTTTAAACATTTTATTATTTTATGTTGTTGGTTCATGTTCCAATGATAATAGCTTTAACATTTCGGCTGTTATTTCATCTTCACCTGCTGCTTTGTTGTTAGTCATTAGATTCACTGTTGTTTCAATTTCATGCAGTGTAATTTTATATAGATTGACACTTAATTTTGGCATTGGTAAGTCAGTTTCGAGGTCTATCAATTCTTTTGGATGTGGTCGATTAAGTAATTCTTGAAAGTGTTCAGCCCATCTTTGCTTTTGGTCTTTACTTGATGTTAAAAATGTGCCAGTTTTGCTAAGGATTGGTCTTTCTGTGGATGCAGTAGTACCTGTTAGCCTCTTTTGTATGTTATATAGAATTTTGCTGTCTCCTGTTTTTGTGTGCCTTCTCTGCTTCTTTTGTCATTTTGTCTATGTACGTATTCTCTTTTATCCCTTCTAGCTGAACATTTTACTTTATTGCCTAGTTATTTGTATGCTGGTTTTGTCAAATCTCTTCCAAGATCTGTCTTTATATTCAACATGGCTAATTTGGTTGCTCGTCTTATAATACGAGTGGAATATAGATTTATAAAATATAAAAGTTAGACAACTAATCATAGAATTTGAAAGTTGGTATGGAAAAGGGTTATGTTCCATAGAATCTAGTAGTAGCTTTGTGGTTAGGTTTAGTCCCCTTGAACATATGTTTCCCGTGAGATTCGTGGGTCACGGATAAAATATGACAAAGAAAGATCGTGATACAGAAATCTGATGATTTGGGACAGTTGAAGTTTTGAGTTCTGAGTGGATAGGTTAGTTAGCCTGTTTTGTGAGAGAATGCAGATTTGTGTACTGTGTTAGATTAGGAGAGATAGAAAAGTAGTTAGAAATTCTGGTGGCGACGAAGTCTGAGGACGTCAGTAATCGCCATGAATTATTCTCTTGTTTTGATTTGGAACTACGTCCTGTCATGTTTTCTCGGAATTGTTATGCCCCTGTCTGAACCGTCACATCATTCATCGGCATCGTCGTCCAGTGCACCAATAAAGCATTAAAACTTTATATCACTGCTACTGTGCTGCTATTTGCCACTGAGAGAATGACCGTTCCTGGGATGTAAGTCTGTGAAGCGGATAGTGAAACAGACAAGTAGAAGAGTAGTATAATCTCAACAGACAAGTGGAAGAGTAGTATAATCTCAGCAGACAAGTGGAAGAGTAGTATAATCTCAACAGACAAGTGGAAGAGTAGTATAATCTCAGCAGACAAGTGGAAGAGTAGTATAATCTCAGCAGACAAGTGAAAGAGCAGTATAATCTCAGCAGACAAGTGGAAGAGTAGTATAATCTCAGCAGACAAGTGGAAGAGCAGTATAATCTCAGCAGACAAGTGGAAGAGTAGTATAATCTCAGCAGACAAGTGGAAGAGCAGTATAATCTCAGCAGACAAGTGGAAGAGTATTATTATCTAAACAGACAAGTGGGAAGGTATTATACTCTAAACAGACAAGTGAACGAGTATTGTAATATCGACTATATGTGAAATAATATTATAATCTCGACTGTGAGTGTATTATAATCTCGACTGTAAATGTAAGAGTATTATAATCTCGACTGTAACTGAAAGAGTATAATCTTGATTGTAAGCATTTCCACTAGTATAACATGTTCCAGCTACTACATCAGTGTTATAAACAAATAGGAAGCGGCATTGGGTTATCTGATATCTGATAGATTGGATAATAGGATATAATGATCTGATAAAAAAATAGATACATTTTATTGTAGTCTTTCATTTATGGATTTCCACGTGTTATCTGATATCCATGCTTTTCTACTTGTTATAATTTGCAGTCCAGGGCTTGTTTTAGCTGCTGTAATTATGGTTATGCTGTAAGAATGCCAGAATTCATCTATATCTGTCTCCTGAGCCTCACTGAATGCAGCGAACTGCCTGGTAAGTTCCAGATTAAAATGTATGTAACATATACTTAGCATTTTCATCCTGTACACTATAACAGTTTATCTTTCTGAATATTGCTTTCTTGAGTTGGCTTTTCAGTTTGTCTTATTTTTCCTATACACAGATTGTGATCACTGTTGACATCTACACCCCTATATGCTCTTATATCTATCAGAGATGTTCTGAATTGTTTTGTAATACAAAAATGATGTATGTGATTTCTGGTTCTATCATCTGGAGATATCCATGTTGTTTTATGTATCTCTTTATGTGGAAATATTGTTCCACCAATGACCATGCCCTCTGGTATTAGAATCATATATGAAAGAGTTACAAGCAGCACCTCTAGATCATTTGTACCAACTAACTGACCCTGGTAAGGCTCTAGAATACTGGATAAAAACCTCAGGGATTTATTTGATAAGCATGTTCCTATTAAAGAGCTGAGAGTTGAACATCAAGTGAAGTCCCCTTGGGTAACACCTGAGATAGTGCAAGTCATGAGGGAAAGGGATCAGGCCCACAAAAATAAGGAATTCACTAGCTACAGATTACTTAGCAAAAGAGTTCAGTACTTAATTAGGCAAGAAAAGAGACATTACTTTACTAACCTAGTTCAGAATAAATCAGACAATAAGTCTGTCTGGAAAGCAATTAACATTCTAGCAAACAAGATAAAACAGTCTGACTTGCAGAGTTATAATCATTGGCCCACTTGTAAAGAGTTCAGCAATCACTTCAGAGAAGAAGTCAATATTTTGAAATCTTCATTACCAACCCCTACTTTTGATTTAAGCGAATTAAATAAATTTATAAGTAGTCAGTTAGTGAAGTTTATAATTATTTATCTTTCATCTTTAAAGAACAACAACACAGCACGAATTGATTAAATCAGCAACAAGATATTACGCTACACTTCCCCAGTAATTACAAATACACTAACATACATTTACAATCAGTGCATTGCACATTGTCACTTTCCTCAAGCTTGTAAAATTGCAAAAATATATCTCATTTTAAATCTGGTTCAGAGAAAAATCTCTCAAGCTATAGACCAAGGCCCCTAGAAAAACACATACAAAAAAACAAGCTTACAACACATGCAAGGAAATGACTTGATTGTTGACTGTCAGTCAGGTTTTAGGCTATACAGCTCTCACAAAAATGACAAAACGTTGGTTATCTAATATAAACGATGATAAATTATGTGGTGCTGTCTTTGTTGACTTAAAATAAAGCATTTGACATGGCTAATCATGAAATCCTAGTTAGAAAGCTTGAGACTTATAAATTACACCCTGACTGACAAAATTTATTATATCTTTTCTTTCCAACAGACAACAGGTAGTTTGCCTCAGACTCTAAGTCAAGTTCATCTGTGGTTGATAATGGTGTTCCACAGGGATCTATTCTTGGTCCTCTCCTTTTTACCATCTACATCAAAGATCTTCCAGTTCATCTCAAAAAATCATCTTGTGACCTCTTTGCTGATGACTGCACAGTTTACACTAGTGACAGTGACTGTATTAGCCTTGAGTCAACTCTTCAAATTGAAATAAACAGTCTAATTAACTGGAGCAACAACAACAGAATGCTAATAAACACCAGCAGAACAAAATCTATGCTCATTACAACAAGACAGAAATGAACAAATTCACCAACAACAACAACACTACAGTTCCACGCTGGAACTTCACAGATAGAGAATGTTAGTGAATAGAAAACTCTAGGTCTCATGATTGATCACCACCTCAGCTGGAGTTATCATGTAGACAATCTAACCAAACTCATTTGCACAAAAAGTTTACCAACGTACTAAAATCAAACATTTTCTTGACACAGACACAAGAAAAATATACTACATATCACAGATACAAACACACTTAAACTACTGTTCCACAGTCTGGGATGGTTGTTCTATGTCAAACATGAAAAGACTTTACTCACTTAAAAAAATGGCAGTGAGCTTATAGATGACAAACATACCCTTCAAGATGAGATTTCTTTTCAACAAGGCCAAGTTAATTCATAAAATTCTGTCAGACAGTGCTCCAACCTTTCTGTGGTTGTTGTTCAAATCCAGCTCAAAACACAGTCAACGCTTAAGCAGTTATGTTCTCCCAAAACCAAAGCCTGACATGTTTAAAAATCTTCTACTCAGCTGCCAACCTTTGGAATGGCCTACCAATTCATGTAAAACTTCTAAGTAATATTCGTTAACTTTAAACTTTGTCAACATCTGTTTGATATGGACTACATGCCTCCCTAAGCATAGTCTAAAGTATTTTAAAGTGCGGCTTGGTTGTTGTAGTTTTTTAATACTGTTTTCTAGAAATTTGTTAGTTTTGAATGAATGTAAGAATGCATGTTTATTTCATGTTGTTGAATAAATCAGAGTGTAGAGTGTATGGACATGAGATAAGTTTATTATTTATTTATGTAATCATTTAATTGTGTCTTCATGATTATTATGCCCATTTACAAATGCTGAGTGACTGTGACTGAGTGAAAGCTGTATGATGAAGGGCAGAATGTTAGACGGGCCTGCATGCCCAATTCTTAACCCTTTGAAAATAAAGTATGTTCTTTTGTTCTGTTAGACATAATTCATTTAATCTTTCTCTATTCTGATTTATCATATCAATCCCTTCTTTCCCCAGTACATTTTCAACTTCGGTGTTATCTTTTCCTACCTTGGCATTGAAATCTCATATGATAACTAACATGTCGTGTTTATTGACTTTGCTAATGACTATATATCGTGATATTAATAGAAAAAGAAGTCAATATGATCCAAGCTGGTTTTAGACAAGGAAGAGGAACAAGAGATCCTATATTCAATATGAGATTAATAATAGAGACATGCAGAGAATTTAATGTGAATCTATATTTATCTTTTATAGACTATTCAAAGGCATTGATTGTGTACAGCACCATAAACTTTGGGAAAGAATAGAAAAAATGGGATATCCAACACATTTGATACAATTAAAATTACTGCTGTATCTAGACCAATTGCTTTTTTTAAAATTGCCATAGACTTTATAATGAAAAGATGCTGTACAGGTAAAACCGGCAATGATTGGGTACATGGGACCCAAATAGAAGATCTTGATTTTGCAGATGACATAACTCTTATCAGTGACAATGTGAAATCGATGCCAGGAAAAACAGATTCCCTGCTTTCTTGGCTAACAAAATAGGTATTGAAATTAACAAAGAAGACACAAAAATAATGAAACTTCTCATTAATCGAGAAAGAAAAAATATTCGTAGTTGATGATGAAGTAAACCAATTTTCATACCTTGGCAGCTACATAGATCAGGATGGAGACACCAGGAAGGAAGTTAGAATTCAAATTGCAAAAGCTGCATTTTCCTTAAAAAATTTGAGAAAATATGGAATTCAAAAGTTATAGGCACAAAAACCAAGTTAAGTTTATTCAATTCTTATGTAATATCCACCCTCATTTATGCATGCGAAAGCTGGAGATCAACTAAAGAAATAGACAAGAAATTAGACTCTTTTGAAAACAAATGCTTAAGAAAATTACGTGTTATAAAATGGAACGAATTCAAGATCAACGCAGAGATAAGACAAATGAGCATACAACAACTTATCTCATGGGTGATCAGAAAAAGAAGATGGACATATGTAGGCCATGTAATGAGAAGAAACAGTCAGAGGATACCAAAAGAAGCTATCAAATGGAGCACGACAGGCCGAAGAAAAAGAGATCGACCACGTGAAACTCTGAAGAGGACATTGTTAAGAGAAGCCAATTTAGTGGGCATAGCATCTCTTGATGAAGTTGAAAGACTAGCAGAGAACAGGAAAACTTGGCAAACAACTATGCGAGCCCTATGTGACGTTTAGCGGCACGGGAAGGATGTGTGATGTAAGATCTAGACCAACAGGCAGCAGTGAGAATAAATGGTGAAACAACAACTTAGTTTGATGTAAAACAAAGAGTCACCGAGGTGCATACTGTCGCCTTACTTATCTAAATTGTATACTGCAAATATAATGAGGAATGTTAGACAAAATGGAGGCAAAGAAAATTACTATGCCATAACAAGTGGAGGTTATGGAATACCAGATATTAGATATGCTGATGACACAGTATTACTGTCCACAACACAAAAAGGAATGGAAAATCTAATTATGTCCGTCTGTAAGAATAGTGAAAACAAAACATTTATCTTAATACGAAGAAAACTAAACTGATGACAACTGACAAAGAAATAAGACAGCTGTAACATGTATCAATGAGAAAAAAATTGGAAGAAGTGGAGAGTTATGCATATTTTGGATCATTACTAACTAATAATCGAGATACAATGAGAAAAATTAAAAGGAGTATAATAGTATATTGAGAAATGTACTGTTACGATGGTTGGATTTTGCAAAAAAAGGATATAATACGTGGTATTTTAATATTTGGACCATTTGTTTGAAAACCTTGGTATTTTTGTTGTATAAGAGTTCAGTTGAAAGGTCATGGTTGAGACGTTAACTCTTCCTTGATTCTACCTGTTTACGACCTTCCCACGAACACTCACTGGACATTCCGTAAATAACTTTTTTATTACTAACAGGTCAAGGCCAAGTTCATACAAATCTCCTGGAATCTAAGGAGTGAGAGGAGGAGATTTGGGATCATCATCATCATGTGCCGTGCGGACTGGCGTTGGCTATTATGCTTCTCCAGAGTACGCGATCCTTCATGCAGGCCATCATCTCAGTTGGTGATCTTCTCTCACACCATCCCGTCAGACTGTCCAGTATCATTTTTCTTGGCCTTCCTCTTGATCTTCTTCCTTCTATTTTTCCTGTTGTTATAATATTTTCAATGCCCCCTCTTCTCATTGCATGTCCTATGAAAGTACATTGTCTCTCTCTTATCTTTTTGACAAGGTTGTTTGTCTCTCCAGCTCTTCTCATACACTCTTCATTAGTTATTTTTGCTGTCCAGGGGATTCGCAACATTCTTCTAATAAACCACATTTCTGCTGCTTCCAATGATTTTTGTGCTGAGCTGCCTATTGTCCATGATTCACTTCCATATAACAAGATAGGTTCAATATAGCATTTTAGGACTCGTTTTCTAACATTCATTGATAAAGATGTGTTAGCTGATATGTTTCTCATTCTCTGAAATGCAGTCTTTGCTTGCCTATTCTGTTCCTAATTTCTGTTCTGCATTTCCCATCTGAAGTTATTACTGGTCCAAGGTATTTGAATTTCTGCACCTGCTTTAGAATAGTTCCGTTTAATTTAATACTGCATGCTGGTGGATTCTGTTTCTTAGATATAACCATAGTCTCTGTCTTTTTGATGTTCAAAGTAAGGCCTTTCTGTTCACTTTCTTTGGCGACTTTATCCAAGAGATTTTGCAGGTCTTGTTGGTTCTCAGCTATCAGTACTGTGTCGTCAGCATACCGAAGGTTGTTAATAGTGTATCCTCCAATTTTTATGCCTGGTTCTGTGATGATTGTTCTTAGAATATTCTCGCTATACAAAAAAGGTCTGGAGATAGTACACATCCTTGTCGAACCACTTGTTTTATAGGTTGATATTTTCCAATTCTATTTTCAACTCGAACTGCTGCTTCTTGGGATAATTTGAGATAATTATTATTATTATTATAGGATGATTATGATAGATAGAGAGAGACAGAGTTAGGATGAATTATGAGGATTGATTAGTAGCTTGAGATTCATTATGATTGAAAATTTATTATATAGAGGTTGACTGAGTAGGATGTTCCAGGATGTCCCTTGATAGGGACGTCCCTCAGTCACAAGGGTCTGAGACATGTAACATCTGTCAGTGAGCATTGTGGAGGCCTATTCACAGGCAGGGTCCCCTCTTGTAGTCGATTGCTCGGTGCAGACTGACCTGCCGCGTCCCTGTCAGCAGAAAGTTAGAGAGGGAACCAATACATCGTGTCCTATTGTTCAGGACGTCGCCATTAATGTATCGTTGCCTAGTGGGACCTTCCACAGGTAGTATGTGCAAGATCGTTGTAAATCTTACTTGCCGTGTCCCATTAGACAGAGATTTTCTCTTACGCCGCCTCCTCGCTTTGTTCCCAGGCTCCCACCGTGGTACCTGAAGGAAACCCAGCAGAGACTGGTCCCTGGGGCTTATATGGAGGTGGATGCTTCCGCCTCAGCAGTTCCTACGTCGGTGGATGATCTGCGACCTCGGCATAGACGGAAGAAACGGAGGAGAACCGATATCTGCCATCAGTCTCAGAAGGAACACTGTCCTCACAGTGAAGATTATTTCTATGAAGAGACTCCACCTAGTGCCGATTGCGATACGGAGATTGATCAGTTGTACGTCTCCGATCGTAAGCTCGTTGTGGCAATAGGGCAGATAATGGATACCGTGGACTTGGAAACGTTCACGATGCAAGATCTCCATAAGACACTTATGAAAAGGTTCCCTTTACTGAAACTGGATGTCAGGAAGCAGATCATAGAACTTGTTGTGATCAACATAATAAGTACACTTCGTCCTACTATATAGTTAGAAATCTATAGAGATTTCTAAAAAAACAAAGTACAATAGACACTAGTTTGGTAGTGTTCTTCATATAAAGAGTCCATTCTTTGCTCCTGCCCTGTTTCTATGGCAGAAAATAATGGTGTAAAATTAAAGAGTTCATATATATATATATATATATATATATATATATATATATATATATATATAAACAACAACCAGTCTCATGGGTGATCAGGAAAGGGAGATGGACATATGTTGGTCACTTGATGAGAAGAAAAAAAATGATCAGAGAATTCCAAAACAAGCTATCAAGTGGAACACAACAGGCCAAGAAAAAGAGGCAGACCGCGTGAAACTCTGAAGAGGACAATGTTAAGAGAGGCCAAATTAATAGGCATAAAATCCTTTGATGAGTTTGAAAGACTCGTCGAAGACAGGAAAAATTGGCGAACTACTTTGCGAGCCCTATGTGACGTTTAACGACACGGGAAGGATATAATATATATATATATATATATGTATGTATGTATGTATGTATGTGTGTGTGTGTGTGTGTTTGTTTGTTTGTTTGTTTCGTTTAGATCCACAATTGTTGTTCGTACTATATTGTACATATTGTGGATGCAGATACATTTTCATTGATGTTGCTTACAATCATGTTTGTGTTTAACTTATAAGTTGTGAGAGATTTGTGATGGCCAAATCTCTACTTTTTTGGAGGGGGGAATATCTATAATAGTATATTGGAAAATGTTCTGTTAGGATGGTTGGATTTTGCATACAATTGATATAATACGGGGTATTTTAATATTTGGACCATTTTTTTAAAGTCTTGGTATTTTTGATGTATAAGAGTTCAGTTGAAAGATCAGAGTTGAGACCTTAAATTCCACGAGATTTTTATGAACTTAGCCTTGTCATGTTAGTAATAGAAAAGTTATTTACGGAAGTTGTACGTAATGATCCATGGAATTTTCAGTGTTAGTAGGTTGGCTCTTATTCCATCATGTTGAACGCCTGTTTTTCCTGTCTGTTGCACACTCCCTCCTTACATGGCGAACTAGTTCTCGTCTGGAGAGGAGTTTGATTGTTCATCTGTTTGCTCAGTTTATTTGCTACATCCTCATTTATTCACTACTCATTTTTCCCATAATAAATATGTGTAATTGCTATATCAATTTGAGTGTTGGTGGTTCTCAAACTGTTGAGATGTGTTCGTTCTCAGTTACATATTAAAATTCCTCAGATATAATCAGAATTTAGAGTAAGGAAAACAGTACAGTTTATCATTTGAGTGGCGGCTTTACACAATTGCGAATTACTTAAATTATTGCCGTATCTGTAACTAGCAGACAGATGCACGCTACATCTAAATAAATGGTGAAGTATGGCTAGAGGAGGACATATATCGTTCTTCAAAAAGGAAAACAACTAAACAAACTGTGGAGAGGAACAAACAGAACTACAAAGATAACATTTTTAAAGGCATGGATCTATCCCATCGCAACATATGCCTGTGAGACCTGGACACTTAACAAAACAGCTGAGAAAAAAATAAATGCCTTTGAATGTAAATGCTACAGGAGAGTTCTTCAGATATCATGGACACAAAACAGAACAAATATATCCATACTACATGAACTTAATATTGAAGAAGACCGGCTAGTAAAGAGTATTAAACACAGAAAACTTAAATATTTTGGACACATTAAACGTCATGAGAATTTAGAAAAAACATCTTGTAAGTGTACATATTGGGAAAAAGAAAGAGAGGAAGACCAAGTCCAAGATGGCTGCAAGACATCGTTGATGATTTGCAAATCAGTGCATCAGCAGCAGGCCATCTTGCTTATAACCGAGAGGCCTACAGGAGAGCTGTTAGGGAGGCAAAGTTCTGCAAGGGACTTGTAAATAACTGATTGAATATATCATTGCTATTATTTAGGGAGGCAAAGTTCTGCAAGGGACTTGTAAATAACTGATTGAATATATCATTGCTATTATAACTATGAAGAAAATATATGATTCCACTATATAAAGATATATAGTGGCTACAGTGTGAAATAAAGACAGTTGGATTATAGATATGTTGATAATAATAACGATAGTGATAATATACATTGACAGTGGTAGTGAGAATATACATTGATAGTGGTAGTGAGAATATTGGGCAGGAATGAGAATGATAATGCTGATATTTAACGATACTGATAATCAAAAAGAAAATGTACCGTGATAAATTAACAGTGGCGACGATTGTAAACACTTGCTTATTCTCTATTTAGGGACACACACACAAACACACACACACACACACACACACACACAAAAGGGTGCATTTATTTAAATTTACATTTATATAAGATTATTTGTTTATTTCTTAAATGGAGGAGAATGTTTAGTTGTTTTATTTGTAATATTCGTTAACACTGTCTAACATGGTGGTCCGTTATTAGTGGTAGTGCTTGAATATACTGGATATGGTAGGGTTTTTGGAGCTATTTATTTATATTCTATTAATTTAATTTCTCCCTTTCACTCTCTCACAGCCTTGCATATTCTGCGGCACAGGTATGGGACTCCCTCCCCTACCACTGTAAATCCATTAGTGTTACTTCATCCTTTAACTCAAACCATTTTCAACATTTACTGGCTTGTAACTATATGCCTTCGTAGAATGTCTAATACCCCCTAATTCCATGACTGGCTATCCAGGGAGGGAGTGTTATTATAAAAGAACATAGTTCTAAACCTAATTTGTTAGATTTTGTTAGAAATATCGTGGTTGCAGATGTGAGCTTACTAGATGTGGTTGCTGATGTGTGGATTGTTTTTCAC
Source organism: Achatina immaculata (assembly GCA_009760885.1). Lineage (NCBI taxonomy): Eukaryota > Metazoa > Mollusca > Gastropoda > Stylommatophora > Achatinidae > Lissachatina > Lissachatina immaculata. Next base: position 19,434,225 of record CM019713.1, read on the forward strand.
TTGAGCTATTCTGATGTTCTGTAAGTATGGGAACATTTTGTTTGAATTTGAATGATATTAGCTCAATTCTAGCTATTAGAATTGTCCATCTCTCCCCACATGGCAAACTGAGTCTCGCCAGGTAGTGTAGCCTGTCATATGTAACTTCGTAAAGTCTTCCATCCTCATCAGTCACCTTCCACTTTTCCTCATAACTAAACTTGTCTAGTTGTAAAACTACCTTCTTGTTGAATGACTCAACATTGTCATCTCTTGGTGCTGTTGGAAGATTGCCTGTGATTTCTTTTGTGTTGCTATTGGCTAGTGGTGGAGTTGAGTACCTGAATGTCAGCGGTTTCTGTATGTGTAACAAAGAAACGACTTGTAGAAGAGGATATCACAAATCAACCTTTAGTATCTAAATTCTAGAACAGTGGCTCTAAATATATCAGTTCACTCCACTAGACCCTTGACATTTAATAGCAGTACAGTTCAACTTGTTCACAAAAGAAATGAAGTTCTGTTTCAGCTGATGCCATGTTGGCACGGCAGAACTTCTCACGGAGGCATACGCCTTTATGGTTAGTAGAGATGATTTCGTACAGATGATAGTGTATGTGCTGGGTCCACCCATAAGAATGTATGGTAAGGTTGTAGTATGAGTTGGGATGGTTTTAATACATAATATATACAGCTGATACGGGCTGTCAAAAATAAGGCTTTTGGTCTATGCTAACAGCATGGTATGATTTATTTATGCAAGAGTCATTGAACGATGGTTCAATTATGCATATTTCTTGCCATGAGTTTTGATGTAGTTGCCTTGCACATATAGCATACATCTGATGTTGAGTTTTGATATGATGCTTATTACAGCTGTTCTGAGGGGCAGCGTTATGTTTTAGTTTTAATGATAAATACTGTTATGAGGGCTCTCACAATTGTGACAATGCTTTACTTGTGTTGTGCAATGTTAATATTCAATGCATTCCTGACTTTATGTATGAATATATATATATATATCTTTTACATCCTTCCCGTGCCGTTAAACGTCACATAGGGCTCGCATAATTGTTTGCCAAATTTTCCTTTTCTCGGCGAGTCTTTGAACCTCGTCAAGGGATTTTATGCCTACTAAACTGGCTTCTCTTAACAATGTCCTCTTCAGAGTTTCACGTGGTCGATCCCTTTTTATTCGGCCTGTTGTGCTGCACTTGATAGCGTGTTTTGGTATTCTCTGAATGTTCCTTCTCATCACATGGCCTACATATGTCCATCTTCTTTTTTTCTGATCACCCATGAGACATGTTGTGGTCTGCTCATCTGTCTTATCTCTATGTTGTTCTTAAATTCGTTCCACTTTATGCCACTAGGAATTTGTTTTCAAAAGATTCCGATTTCTTGTCTATCTTTTTTAGTTGATTTCCAGCTTTCGCATGCATAAATGAGGGTGGATATCACATTTGAATTCAATAATCTTAACTTGGCTTGCGTCCTTACAACTTTTGAATTCCATATGTTCTCAAATTTTTGAAGGATAATGCTGCTTTTGCAATTCGAATTCTAACTTCTTGCCTGGTGTCACCATCCTGATCTATGTAGCTGCCAAGGTATGCAAATTGTTTTTTTTGTTGTTGTTTGACCATCGTCTTCGATGATGTCCACAGCTTCATCTTGGTCTAAGTACTGTCTGGTGTGACGTGTGTCTGTGCGTGACCAGCTACCCTATATGAGCTTTAAAAGTTTTACCACACACGGAACATACATGTTCCTGTTCAGTTGTGGGTAGCTGTGCAGCCTTGGCTTTTCGGATTCCGCGTCTGTGCTGGGCACTTTCAATTCTTGAGCGCTCAGCTCTCTAGGAACCCAGAGTGGTTATAGCCCTCCATGATGGGCGGACCTGTGCTTAGGCCTCCCAAGAGTTTGTGTCTATCCCGAAGGACTTTAGCTTTTGTCCCTTTATCATGACTTCCGGGTCAGTATATTCTTTATTGAGGATTTTTAGTAATAGAGGCCTCACCTGGGCAAGAGCAGAAAAAAAAAGCCAAGGACAGGCATTTGTGAAAAATCCTTACGGAAGTCCCATGTGCCCTGGGCACTTAAGGTTCAGAGAGAGAGAGAGAGAGAGAGAGAGAGAGAGAGAGAGAGAGATATTCTTTGTTGGGGGTGGGTTGATATACAACTTCTGTTTTCCGATGTTTATCGTATAGCTTAAATTGTTACATGCCGCTGAGAAGTTACCAGTAATAGTTTTCATGTTAGATACTGTGTTAGCATTTAGTGCACAATCATCGGCAACAGAAAATCTCTGATTTTCGCACTGTTAACTTTTGAGGAAGCTTTTAATGGCCTTAAATTGAAGAGCTTTCCGTCTGTTCTATAATTTAACGAAATATTGGTTTACTTAATCAACAGCTATTCCTTCTACGTATATTTTTCTTTCTTGATTAATGAAAAGTTTCATTATTTTTCTTTTGTCTTTGTTAATTTCAAGACCTATTTTGCTAGCCAAGGAAGACAGGGGATCTGTTTTTTCCTGCATCGGTTTCACATTGTCACTGATAAGAGTTATGTCATCTGAAAAATCAAGATCTTCTATTTGGGTCCCATGTACCCAATCAATGCCGGTTTTACTTGTACATCATCTTTTCGTTATAAAGTCTATGGCAATTCCAAAAAGCAAGGGAGATAATATACATCCTTGTTTCACGCCTGTTTAATTCTGAAACCATTCCTTCTTCTGTGTTGATTGCACAGACATATCTGTTGGAGAGATCTCTAATAATGTTGACAATTTTGGATGATATTCCATATAGTCTTAAAATTCTCCACGGTGGATCTCTGGGTATGCTATCAAATGCCTTTTTAAAGTCTAAAAGGTGAAGATTAGTGATTTCTGCTTTTCAATATGTTTTTCTAATATTATTCTTAAGAGTAAAGATCTGGTCGAGACAGTTTCTCCCTTTTCGAATTCATCCTTGTTATTCTCTCATTGAACCATCAACTATATCTTGAATTCTATTCAGAATAACTTTCCAAAATACTTTTGACACAACTGATAGTAAGGTTATTCCTTTCCAGTTGTTGCAATCTCTAAGGTTCCCTGTTTTGTGGTAATTTAACAATGATTCATTTTTTCCATTAAGAAGGTACCTTTCCTTCTTTCCAAACTTGATTAAACAAGCTCTGTAGTTGCCTCATGTTGTCACTGTTAATAGACTGTAACATTTCGGGTGTTATTACATCTTCACCTGCAGCTTTGTTGTTAGCCATTAGATTCACTGCTGTTTCGATTTAATTCAGTGTAATTTCATCTAAGCTGATGTTTAATTGTAGAACTGTTAAATCGGTTTCAAGATTTAATAATTCATTTGGGTGTGGTCGATTAAGTATATCTTGGACGTATTGGGCCCATCTTTGCTTTTGGTCTTTACATGATGTTAATAGGTTGCCTGTTTTGCTAAAGACTAGTCTTTCTCTGGAGGTAATGGCACCTGTTATCTTCTTCTGTATGTTATATAGAGTTTTGATGTCTCCTGTTTTTGTTGCATTTTCTGCTTCTTTTTGCCATATCGTCCATATATTATCTTTTGTCTCTTCTAGCTGAACTTTTACTTTATTGTCTAGGTCTTTGTATGTTGCATATATATATATATATATGTATACATATTTATTATATATATGTATGGTCTGTGGTCCTTATGTGTATAGTGTGATCGGAACCATTATTGGTATTGTGTGTGTGTTCATGTCGAGGGTTTTGATGTTAATAAACTTATTCTGTTAGTTGTTTTACACATTGAGATATTTGTTTTGTATTTGATATGAGAGATGATGAGTAAATAGGGTAGACATGATGTCTATATTTTGATATTTTGGGATGTTGAACTGTTGGCTAAAAAGGGTCTGGGAACCGGGATTGTTGTGGTCAGGTATTCTTTAAAAAAGTTAGGGTTGGGGGCACAGTAGGCTTGTACCACTGGAAGAAATGAATTACTTAATTACGATCGTATCACTCTCATAAGTCCTCCACTCCCCTCACTCTCTCCCCTTACATGTGTATGTGCATTTGTGTGTGGACACCATCTTGTTAGATTAGTTACCTCTTATATAGTTTATTATTCTATATTTGTAAATATTATAGTTTCATCCTTATATATACATATACACATATACAATATATATATATATATATATATATATATATATATATATATATATATATATATATATATACTGTCCAAAAAAAAAAAAAAGAAATTCACAGCTTATATAAGCATCATTTTTGATATGTTATGAGAAAAACTTTTTCACGGGTATCTCAAACCAAACTAAAAATTGTCACCAAGATATCAGGTCCATGATTTACCGTGAATTTTGGTATTCTCGTGTATTGTCAAAATGCATTAGCTGCCCTTGTTAATCACGCATTTTTTAAAACCAAAACTCACGTTGTGACTACGGAAAAGTCGTGATTTTTGTGGTGAGCACAACTCATTTTCAACACAAATGAAACCCTATAAAAGAATGAGTTTACACAAACAAATTCGGTTAATTATCAAGCAAACAGGTATGGTGCGTCTATCGCAAAATTTACTAAACATTGCTATTGTTCGCCTTCAAGCAGGCGTAAGTCAAAGTCAAGTTGCCAGGCATTTTAACGTTCAGCAGAGTACCATCAGTCGGCTTTGGCACCGTTTCCAAGCTACTGGCTCAGCTGAAGACCGGCACCGCAGTGGACGACCCAGGATGACAACAGCAGCTGATGATCGCTTTATTCTAGTTTCATCACCTCAGAAACATGTTTACAACAGCTTCCTAAAGTTCCCAGTCATTGCTTGCAGGACATCGTGTGTCTGATCAAAATGTCCGGAATAGACTGCATGAAGCTGGACTGGTGGCACGACGACCTCACCGAGGTCTCGTCTTACGTCTTAACCAGACGCCATCGCCAAAATCTACTTGTTTGGGCCAACCAGCATAGGTCCTGGACAATTGACAATCACTGGAGACGAGTCTGGTTTAGTGACGAATCTTTCTTTTTCTTGCACCACCATGATATGCGGAGAAGGGTCTACCGTAGGCCAAATGAACATTTTGCCCAAAATTGCGTTGATCAATATCCTTTGAACCGTGGTGGAGGTGTAATGGTATGGGGAGTGATCAATTTCAACGAAAGGAGTCCATTTTTGCAGATTGAAGGAGGCTTGAATACGTCAGTGAAATTCTTCAACCCCATGTCCTTCCATATTTGGCTGCGCAAGGGTCTGTGTTTCAACAGGACACCGCCAGACCCCATTCTGCACGGTTCACCACACAGTTCTTGACAGCCAACAACATTCTCACCCTTCCCTGGCCATCCTTGTCTCCAGATATGAATCCGATCGAGCACCTATGGGATGAGCTGGAAAGACGTGTTTGTCGCCGAAACGTTTCTCTAGCCATTCGTTGTGATCTGCGGCAAGCACTCCAGGAAGATTGGGCAGCCATCCCACAAGCGCACATCAGACATCTGATCGCATCTATGCCCACGAGATGCCAATCGCTAATCAATGCAAGGGGAGGCCACACACCATACTAAGTTGAGAACCCCTGGGGCTAACAAATTCTCGACACACAGATGCAAGAAACTGTCAAGTGAGTGTTTAAACACACAGATAGTATTGTGTGCAATTTGAACATTTTACTCATTCATTTTAAAAAGCTATAGAATATCAAAGTTATGCTTAAAATTGAGTCATCAGTAGTTATTCGTTTCTTTTGTTTTGGACAGTACAGATATATATATATATATATATATATATATATATATATATATATATATATATATGGCCCTTAGTCAGAATGGAGAAAGATTAATAGAAGTATGTCTAACAGAGGGCATGGTTATTGGAGGCACAATATTCCCACACAAAGAGATACATAAAGCAACGTGGATATCTCCAGATGATAGAACTAGAAACCAGATAGATCATTTTTGTATTAGAAAGCAATACAGAACATCTCTCATGGATGTAAGGGCTTATAGTGGTGCAGATGTCAACAGTGGTCACAACCTGTGCACAGGGAAAATAAAACTAAAATTGAAAAGTCAACACAAGAAATCAGTACACAGAAAGATAAACAGCCACAGCCTACAAGAAGAAAATACTAACATTAATTTCAATCAGGAACTTGCCAGTCATTCCAAAACACCCAGTGAAGTTCAGGAGATAGGTATAGATGAGTTATGGAATTCTTACAGCATAGCCATAATCACAGCAGCAAAAGTAAGCGCTGGACTGGAAAAACCAAATAGAAAAGCATGGATATCAGATAAAACATGGAAGTATATACATGAAAGACGAGCAGTCAAATTAGACGCGTTGAATGCAAAAATAGATCATGAAAGAGATTTGGCAAAAGCAAAATACAAAGAAACAGACAAGAAAGTAAAAAGTTCAGCTAGAAGGGATAAAAGAGAATACATGGACAATATGGCGAAAGAGGCAGAAAAAGCAGCAAAAACAGGAGACAGCAAAACTTTATATAACATACAAAAGAGGCTGACAGGTACTATTACATCTAAAGAAAGACCAATCCTTAGCAAAACTGGAACACTATTAACATCAAATAAAGACCAAAAGCAAAGATGGGCTGAACACTTACAAGAAATACTCAATCGACCACACCCAAAAGAATTGTTAAAACTTGAAACTGACTTACCAGCCCCACAACTAAATGTCAACCTAGATGAAATTAAATTGCATGAAATTGAATTTCATAGCAGTGAATTTAATGGCTAACAACAAAGCTGCAGGTGAAGATGAAATAACAGCCGAAATGCTAAAAGCTATCAATAGTGACAACATGAGACAAACTACAGAGAATGTTTAACAAGATTTGGAAAGAAGAAAAGGTCCCTTCTAATTGGAAGAAAGGAATCATTGTTAAAATACCAAAAAAGGCAACCTTAGTGACTGTAACAACTGGAGAGGAGTAACCTTAATATCAGTTGTGTCAAAAGTATTTTGCAAGATCATTTTGAATAGACTCAAAGATATAGTGGATACTGCAATGAGAGAAGAACACGCAGGATTTCGAAAAGGGAGAAGCTGTCTCGACCAGATCTTTACTCTCAGAATAATACTTGAAGAACATATTGAAAAGCAGAAACCATTAATACTGAACTTCATAGATTTTAAAAAGGCATTTGATAGCATACACAGAGATTCATTATGAAGAATTTTATGTCTATATGGAATACCATCTAAAATTGTCAACATCATTAAGGACTTATACAATGGATATGTTTGTGCAGTCAAGACAGAAGAAGAGATGAGTGAATGGTTCCAGATTGAATCAGGCGTGAAACAAGGATGTATACTGTCTCCTTTACTTTTTGGGATTACAGTAGACTTCATAATGAAAAAATGTTGCACAGGAAACACAGGTATTGACTGGGTACATGGGACCCAACTAGAAGATCTTGATGTTGCTGATGACATAACTCTTATCAGTAATAATGTGAATTTCATGCAAGAAAAAACAGATAGCCTGTCTTCACTGGCTAGCAAAATAGGACTTGAAATTAACAAGGATAAAACAAAAATAATGAAAATTCCTCTCAATCAAAATGGAAAAATACACATAGAAGGGACAGATATTGAAGAAGTCAATCAATTTGCATACCTTGGCATCTACATAGACTAGGACGGTGACACTAGAAAAAAAGTTAGGATCAGAATTGTAAAAGTAACATCAATCTTCAAGAATCTTGAGAACATATGGAATTCAAAAGTTATAAGCACAAAAACCAAGTTAAGACTATTCAATTCAAATGTAATATCCACCCTCATTTATGCATGCGAAAGCTGGAAAACAACTAAAGAAATAGAAGAGAAATTAGTCTCTTTTGAAAACAAATGCCTAAGGAAAATACTCGGCATCAAGTGGAATGAATTCAAGAACAATGCAGAGATAAGACAGATGACTGAACAACAACCAGTCTCACGGGTGATCAGGAAAAGGAGTTGGACATATGTTGGTCACGTGATGAGAAGAAATGATCAGAGAATCCCAAAACAAGCTATCAAGTGGAACACAACAGGCCGAAGAAAAAGAGGCAGACCACGTGAAACTCTGAAGAGGACATTATTAAGAGAGGCCAAATTAATAGGCATAAAATCCTTTGATAAGGTTGAAAGACTTGCCGAAGACAGGAAAAATTGGCGAACTATTTTACGTGCCCTATGTGACGTTTAACGGCACGGGAAGGATATAAGATGTAAGATATAAGATATATACGAAATTTATATACTTTGTTAAATCGAGTGTGTGGGAAGACTGAAAGATGAAATGATAAAGGGCACAATATAAGACGCAGATATAGCCTGCGCACATAATTCGCAATCCGTTTATAATAAAAATCATTCATTCATTTATTCATTCTCTGTCAATACTATGTATGTCTATGCATATATATCTCTGTTATTATATGTGTATTATGTACGTATATGCATAGCAAACGCGTATATGCATGTATGTATATGTGTGTACATACATTTATATGGAAATGTAACATACATACAAGTTCCGACAATTAAGTAATGAGACTAATTGCATAAAAATTAAATTAAACAACAGGTGAAGATATAACCTGTATTTTATTCAAGGTAAGCCCAGTGTGCATTGATACAGCGAGTGGCACGATCTAACAAGCACTGCAACGACCTTTGAAGTTCATCTGTTGGTATGGCCCTTAAACTCGATGCATTCAGTATCGTCAAAGAAGCGTCCTTTCAATGGTAACTTTAATTTTGGGAATAGAATATAATCTTAGGGAGACTAATCCGGGGAATAGGATGGATGGTTCAGAGCATACACTTGTTTTTGGGCCAAAAATTTCTGTACAACTACCGCCAGGTGAGCCGGTGCATTATCATGAAGAAGGAAAAAACTGCCAGGTGTTGAATACTCAGGTCGGACTCGGAGAATCATTTTCAATAGTCGTTTCAAAATACTTAAATAAACTTTGGATGACAGTCTGTCCATCTGGAGTAAATTCTTTGTGAATAACTCCTGTGCTGTGATAGAAGCACACCCACATTTCACTTTTGGATTTCTTGCTATGTTGACTTTCGACTTTTGAAGACGAATATTTTTATCGTTTGGTGATGATGATGACTTCCACTGAGCACTTTGGCGTTTAGTTGAGGGATAATAGAGGAAAATCTATATTTTATCCTCTGCAACAATCAAATTTAAGAAATGTTTATTTCTGCCACACGTTTTGATGATGTCTTTTGCGTACTCAACACGCTGATGTTTTTGGTCATCAGACAACCGATATGGTAGAAACCGGCACACAACTTTTTTCTTGCCCAAATCTTCCACTAAAGTTAACGCCAAATTCATCTGTCATCATCCTCATAGTCACACAACGGTCTTCTTTTATCCGTTCTCAGACTTTTGCAGTGAGTTCCTCATTACGAACAGAAATTAGATGTCCATGTCTAGTTGCATTTGTAATCGTTTCCACACCCCTTTTGAATCGTGAATATCGCCTGAATATCTGTGCACGAGATAAACAGTTATTCACATAAACTTGTCACATCAATTCAACTGTCTCAGTGCACATTTTCCGAGTTTTAAACAGAGTTTAATATAAAGCTTTTTGCACTATGCTGATTATGTGACAATGTATAATATTGACGACTGTGTATCATCTATTTTTGACTAAAGAAGATGTTATTGATTAATACCGACTTTATCTTCACACACATCCAGATTTCTGTTGTTTAGATTAGGTTTCACAAACATTACCACTTCACTAATCAGAGCAAGTCTGATGAAATGTTCTCTACAGAATTCATTTAATTCTCACAAATACGTTCAAGATGTATTGTCGACTACGTCACTTGGATTGAAACACTTAATCATTTGTTCACAATATCAAACTCTTTCATATTCTACATGCAGCATTTCTCATTTTCTCAAATTCGCAATATTCTACACTTGATACGAGAACATTTCCTGTCTCAGTATTGTATCACATCTGCATCACGTGGTCAACTAGTTTCTCGTCTAAAACCACTGTACTCAAAGTTTCAAAAGTGCCAATTCTTCTTAATTGTTTGAATCACTTGAAAACCTTCTTCCGTCTAACACTGCTTCTGATTTTACATCGTCTCCTCCTCTTTCTTCTCTTGTCTGTCTTCTGATTTCTTCTGACAGTCTTCCTCTGCCGTCTCTCAATCGCAGTGTACTAACGAGCAAAGTCTACTTGCCTCTTCTCTGGACTTCTTTTCTTATCTCTCATTTGATGGCTTCTCGGCTGTTCTGGTCGGACCTTCTTTCCTCACTCTTGACTGTTCACGTGCACTGACCATCCTTCTTGCATTCTTGTCAGTCTCTACTTGCCGGGCCGACGGTTTTCTGACCATCTCCCTCCTCTGTCTTCTCTCTCTTCTATTTCCGTACTTCTTCTTCCTTCCCCCTTTTCTCCTGTCTCTCTACTCACCATTTTATCTTCAAGTCCAGCTTGATGGATTAACCAATAAGTATTTTGACTCATACCTTCAGATGTCCACTGGTTCTCATGAGCGTTTTGAATATCTGTCATTCAAACTGCCCCGTGACTTATCTCTCCTATGTCAATTGTCCAATAGGCCACGCCTCTAAATATTTAATTGGTCAGCTGGCCGAGTCGTATACTCCTTTATTTAAAAACCCTGTGCAATCGCGTCCTAACGCGTGTCAGACTCTGTCAGTTTCGTATATACAATTGTTATTTACCTAAGTCATTATCTTGCTCTTTCATATCGGAGGTTTTATTGTGTCCTCGCTTTTTATTGTGTCTGCATTTTCTATTCGTCTTTTCTATTTTGTTTACACGTGTCAACGTCCAGTCACTGCTTTGTTATCACTAGACCATCCTACTTTCTGGCGTCCTACCATTGTATTACCTATATCTCAACGTCACTGAGTCTCGTCTTTTTCTATTCAGTGTTTCCACTGTTTACTTTTGCCCGCGTCTTGTTCTAGTGTCATGGACGTTTTATACCTTTCTCATCCTTTTTCTGCCTACTTTTCTCTGTCGCTATTCCATGTTACTATTGTCTTTACAGTATATTTTCATAATCATATTGATTAATAATAATAACAAAAATAATCATTACTTACAAGGCCGTGCTACAAATGCATCTCTGACTAGGTCAACAAAATGACGACTTGTTTGTCATCTGCTTATCGGGCGGCGATGAAAAGACGATCATAGATGAAGGTTGCTTCTTTAAAGTTCATGCTTTGTTTTATAGAATGCATTTTTGTCTTGACCATAATAAGATCAATTTCATTACTTAATTGTCGGACCTTGTATGTGTTCGTGTACATATGTGACAGCATACATTTATGTGTATACGTATGTATATATGTATATGTGTTTGTATATATATATATATATATATGACATGTGCTTGAATTTGTGTGTGAATATATTTGTCTGTATGTACTTTCTAAATATATGTACTTACTGTATGTAAACTCTAAAGAGGACATTGTTAAGAGAAGCCAATTCAGTGGTCACAGTATCCCTTAATTTAGATTGAAAAACTCGCAGAAGACAGGACATCTTGGCAAACTACCATACGTGCTCTATGTGACGTTTAACGGCAGGGGAAGGATGCAAGAAGTCAGATGTACGTTCGTATATGGAAAGTGGTATATACATACCGTCAAAGTCTAAATTGATTTAAAGCATGGTTTGATTTTGTATTTTTTATACTGCTTTTCTATAAATTTGTTTAGAATGAATGTGAGAAGGTAATAAAGTCTATTTCATCTAGTTACACAAATCAGAGTGTGGAGTGTGTGGACCATAGATAGTTTGTTATTTAGTTATGGTATTCAATTGATTCCTTCATCATGTGTATTATGCTCATTAACAAATGCAAAATGACTGTGACTTAGTGAAAGCTGTATGATGAAGGGCAGAATATGCGTGCCGAATTCTTAACCATATGAAAATAAAGTATGTCCGTTCTGTTTCTGTGTTTAACTATGTTTTACCTTCATGTGCCGCGGTACTGTAAAAAATATATAACTTGTACTTGTTCTTCTGAGGCTGCATCTTATATTAGACACATCTAATAATAAATTCTTCTCTCCTCTTACTCTATTTCCCATCCCACATTTTCTGTCAATCCAGGTTTCGTTCGTCCCTTAACCATCAGTAAAGTAAGAGAGCACAGTAAAGTATGAGAGCACAGTAAAATAAGAGAGCACAGTAAAGTAAGAGAGCACAGTAAAGTAAGAGAGCACAGTAACGTATGAGAGCACAGTAAAATAAGAGAGCACAGTAAAGTAAGAGAGCACAGTAAAGTAAGGGAACACAGTAAAGTAAGAGAACACAGTAAAGTAAGAGAGCACAGTAAAGTAAGAGAGCATAGTAATGTATGGTTAGACTTTGAGAAAGTCGTAACTAAAGCACTTTTAGACATCATAGAAAGAAAAGTGGCAAGAGAATTACCTGGGACTTGAACCACGTTCTCCGGTAAACGAGCAACCGTCTAGCCACGAGAGAATATCGCATTACTAAACTCAGCCATCTAGCAGCAATCCCCCCATCTCCTCCAACCCTTTCCACAAATCCACCATTTTAAAGCAAAACTTTCAACGCCTATCTCAATGAAAGGAAAACCGTGACACCCGGAAAGAAAACGAGGCATGATCCATAAATTCTGTCACTTAGATTTAGTCTCTCGCTACAGCTCACTCATACATTTTTTTATATCCCCCTATTTGTGCTACTCTACACAATCTCTCGACGGTATATCTTCTTCTGTTTATCTGTACTAAAAGGATTTTAATCTCAAAAAGCTGCAAATTACAGATAGAACCAAATATCTTATCTTATATCTTATATCCTGTCCGTGCTGTTAAACGTCACATAGGGCTCGCAAAGTAGTTCGACAATTTTTCCTGTCTTCGGCGTCTTTCAACCTCATCAAAGGATTTTATGCCTGTTAATTTGGCCTCTCTTAATAATGTCCTCTTCAGAGTCTCACGCGATCTACCTCTTTTTCTTTGGCCTGTTGTGTTCCACTTCATAGCTTGTTTTGGGATTCTCTGATCATTTCTTCTCATCAAGTGACCAACATATGAGGCAACTCCAGATGGGAAAAAAAGATATCGTTATGGAAACTCGCAGAGAAACCAACCGAGCATCAGGGACGCCAATTCCGAAGAGATCATTCGTCGGCCCCAAAAATATACTACAACACAAATTACTCTGTATATACGAACAACACAAAACAAAAAAACCTACAACATATACAACTACAACATCTACTCTCGTGAGTCAATGGGTCAATGAGATCATTGCCTTTTGCACAGTACATCACTCTCACCGCTACACGCAGGTTTCTACTTACATGTGCGGTTTTCTATGCTACTAGTTAAACACTGCCGGCGAATAAAAACATTCTGTCATTCTCATTATCAACAGTGAAACGTCGCCTAAATTCAGTTCAGCGTTCGACCCAAACCTGCTAGAATTTAGCCTGCTTGAGCCTTATAAACTATGGACCCCGGAATTTTCCATTCCTACAAACCTGTTATTTAATAGAAATTAATAATTTCCGTTCTTAGAACAAAAGTCGCTTAGTCAGTAGTGTTATGCTGTGGTACCAAGAACCTTGGCCTAAAATAACAAGTTTAGTCTTCATTGAAATGTCTACATGACAAACTACCATTCATTGCTTACAAAATATATAGTAACAAAATAATGATGACAACGAGAATGCACACTGACAATGATGGTGATACGTGGCAATAAAAGATAATGGTAATTAGGGAATATAGCGATCATGGTAATGATGATAAACATCTGCAGTGACAGTGACAATAGCCGTTCTATCAACATCTGTGTCTGTACTGAATAAAAACACACACACAAACCCCAAACAAACACACACACACAGAAGACCACACACATACACACAGAGAAGGCCACACACACACACAGAGAAGGCCACACACACATACACAGAGAAGGCCACACACACACAAAGAAGACCACACACACACACACAGAGAAGGCCACACACTCACACACACAGAAGGCCATACACAGACTTCGACAGATTCATACCCGAAGTGAGGTAGATAGTACAGATCCTTTCAGAAATTGGTCCTATGAGACTCACAGTGTTCACCAGGAAGTCCACGTCACACATCACATCCAGATGAGACTCATTAATTGGCATATATACCTTTTGGTTGGGACATTTATCTTCATCATTAAGTTTCACTGTCACTTTTGGAGGGCGGCCAGAAGCTGTCGTAGAAAGGGAAAACATAAACAAAATATAAACAAATATTTATGTACAATGGATTAGTTAAATTATATTTTTCTATATAAAAAAATAGAACAGAAGAAACAGTAAATAAAATGTTGGGCTGTGGCAAGAAAGTGCACGACTCTGTGATGTTCCAAAATAACGCTTTGTCAAGGTGGCTGGTTTTGAGCTTTATCTGCAGCCGACCAGAAAAGATCAAATAAAGCGACTCGTATTTGTCACGAGATCTGGCCAGTGTCTATGTCCGGTCAATGATGTGCAGCTGATTTAATTGATTTGTCTTAGTGCTGTTGTTGAGGTATGGCCAGGCAGTGACGGAGCGTGTTGTCGTAATTGGCTTATGGATATTAATGTGGTATTTTGTAGTTTTTTTTCCAATAATCTCCACCTGCACCCCCTCATTTTGATGTACGTTTTTATATACTTTGATGTCTTTTTGTGAATTATTTTGTTAGTTTTGTTACAAAATGTGTAGAACGTGATGTGGTATCGAAGGTGAAGTTTTCCCGTGAAGTGTCGAGTTTTTAAGTGTGTTACATATATTCATTAAGTGTAGGTGATTGATCACTATTAATGATACACCGTTGCTAAGTTGATTTACAGTGCTCATTGAAAAGTGCCAAGTGTTAAGTCTATTGAAATTGCTCATTGAAATTTTAGCATTCGCCGTTTTTGTGAAGCGTGTATTCTTAAGTCATAAGTGAGCTCACCATAGATCATTATTCATGTATGATGTTAAATTTCATACATAGACATGTTTCACATATTTTCGTGCCCAGAGATGTATTTTGTATATATGTTTTGAGATGAGTTTTCTAATTTCATTGATTATCATTTTTGTCGACAAACTGCACGATTTTTCATGGCTCATATGATTGTGGATGCTCAGAAATGTGTGTGAAAGATAGTGTTGAAGAGTTACTGCGACTTACACAACAAAAGCTCGCATGATTGTGAGAGGTCAGAAATGTCAGAGAAAGTAATGTTAAAGAATTACTGACATTTACACAAAAATAGCTCACATGACTGTTAGAGGTCAGAAATGCCAGATGAAGATAATGTTGAAGAACTACTGCGACTTAAACAACAATAGGTCACAGGATTAAGAGAAGTGAGAAATATTTGTGGAAGACAATATTTCAGATTAGTGCGACTTGCACAACAATAGATCACATGATTTTGAGAGGTCATAAATGTTTGTGGAAGACAATGTTTAAGATTATTGCGACTAATACAACAATAGGTCACGTGATTGTGAGAGGTCAGAAATGTCAGAGGAAGATAATGTTTAAAATTAATGTGACTTGTGCAACAATATGCCACATGATTTTGAGAGGTCAGACATATTTGAGGAAGATAAATTTGAAGAAATACTGCGACTTACACAATTGTACGTCACATGACCATGAGAGGTCGGAAATGTCAGAGGAAGATAATGTTTAAGATCACTTCGACAAGGGGGAAGATTTTCCTTAGTGAGGCCTTAGATTAATTAGGGGCCTAGTGAGTGAAGTGTAATATAAGCTTCACTATGACGATATGTAGTGCTGGTGGATTATTAATCATACATTGTCTATTTTTTGTGGTTCAAATGTGTCTCGTTCATGTTGCAGTATGGTTTGTTATTCCGAGTTGCTGTTTTGAGTGATGTGCTTAGTATTATATATATATATATATATATATATATATATATATATATATATATACACACACACACACACACACACACACACACACACACACACGTGGGGTGATTGAAAAGTTCTCGGCATAAGGTACAAATACTTCAAGCGCAGAGTTGATATTAGGTGCATTTGCAGATCAGGTTAATGTAAGATTAGACACCAAGTTTCAGTAAATTAACTGCAACAAATTTTTTACAGGCTACTGAAGTGGTAAGGGGTGGCAGAAATTGAAAAAATGGATAAAATTTCTCATCGAGCAGTCATTCGCAACCTCTGCTTCAAGGCTTCAAATCGAAGGGGATCCATGAGGATATGGTTGAGACTCTAGGGGAGAGTGCCTCTTCTTACAGCACAGTGAATAAATGGGCAGCTCAATTCAAACATGGAAGGGAGAGTCTGGAAGATGATCCCCGTCCAGGAAGACCAAGAACGGTAACCACCGATGAAATCACCGGCAGAATCCATGACATGATAATGGAGAATCGACGACTAATTTGAGCGGTACATTGCTACTGAGTTGGGCATCTCCCAGGAACGTGTTCAAGCCATTATTCACAATGATCTTCAAATGACAAGGGTCTCTGCTCGATGGGTCCCGAAACTTCTTGGAACTGATCACAAACGACAGCGTCTCAACATGTCAAGAGAAAATCTTGGCCGTTTTTCTGCAGATCCTGAAAAGTATCTTCAACAATTTGTGACTATGGATGAGACTTGGGTTCATCATTTTCAACCAGAAAGCAAAGAACAGTCAAAGCAGTGGAAACATCATGGATCTCCACCTCCAAAGAAAGCAAGGTTGGTTCTGTCTGCATCAAAGTGATGGCTTCCATCTTTTGGGATTCAGAAGGTGTGCTATTGGTAGATTATTTTCAAAAGGGCAGAATGGTCACCGAGGGCTGTTAGGCGAATCTTGTGAAGCAACTGCTGGTCAAATTGAAGGAAAAGCGTGGAGGGAAATTGACGAGAGGAGCGATCTTTCATCAAGTTAATGCTCCAGTTCACCAGTCGGCGGTGGAAATGGCTGCCATTTATGACTGCGGATTTCAGCTTCTTGAACATCTTCCTTATTCCCCAGATACCTGTTTACCAAACTCAAAAAGGAGCTCAGTGGTCGCAAATTTGGTTAAGATGATGACGTCATTCATACTGTAGACCACCTTTTACTGGCACAGGATGCTGACTTTTACAAAGAAGGGATCCGTATGCTTCAGAACTGCTGGACTAAGCGAATAAACTTCAGAAATAACCCCAAAAAAGTGTTCACAATTAATCCGTTGTACCTTATGTCGAGAAAATATCAGTCACCCCTCTTGTACATACGAAATTGTATATATACATATATAATACTATCTGAGTAGTACCCGAGGTTTTCCGGGTATTTATTTATCCCAATCACGAAAGTTCTATTCATTTCCACAACCTTCTAGACGGTTCAACAAAGCTCTATTCATTTCCACAACCTTAAAGAAGGTTCTATAGAGTTTAGACTGTTCTACAGAATTCTATTCGTTCTATTCGACTAAACGTGGGTTTAATTGTCATCAGTACTGCAACCAATCAGCTTAGCGACCCCAAACACTATGGATTCGATACTAATCTCGGTCAGTTTGGACATATTATTTCCCATCCCCACCCCCAGGCCCCCCATGCCGATGGGGGGTGAACGTGGACGTAAATGTCACCGGGAGTGTCACTATTCATATCAGCAACACCGAAAACTATGGATTCGACACTAATATTGGTCGTTTTAGATTATTTGTTCATGCCATCCCAACCCACCCCCAGCCCTAGACCCCCTCCTCATGCCGATGGAGTCTGAACTTGGGACTTAAACGGCATTGGGTGTGTCACTATTCATCTCAGCGACAACGACAACTATGGATTCAACACTAATATCGTTCGTTATCCGAGAACAGATGATGAAATATACATTTCAGTCAACGAGACAAGTGTTGAGCGCACAGTTTTCTACAGAAAATATCTTACATCTTAAATCCTTCCAGTGCTGTTAAACGTATCATGGGGCTAGTAAGATATTTCGTCAAATGTTTCTGTTTTCGGCAAGCTTTCGATCTCATCAAGGGATTTTATGTCCATTAATTTAGCTTCTCTTAACAAAGTCCTCAGAGTTTCATGTGATCGACTCCTTTTTCTTCGTCCTGTTGTGTTCCACTTAATAGAGATTCTGTTCTATTCTGTTAATTGTTCGTGTTACACATGTGTCTATGCCAGTGCTTCTAAACCCACCCCACTCCCCAAGACTCCATTTTTTCCACCCAGGCTGTTCCCGAATCCTCCGCTATATATTAAACCATCAACTAGAAACAATTTTGAAGCAAAATTTGAACAACAGAAATGTACTCAGAGTAGATAACAAGTTAGTGGAGGAGGTCAACGAATTTGTATACCTTGGCAGCAGAGTAGTAGAAAATGGAGACAGCACAGAGGACATCAACAGCAGACTTACTAGAGCAAACCAGGCTTTTGCAGTGCTGCAGACTATATGGAAATAAAAAAAACTAAGCATAAATATGAAAATCAGGATATTTAAGAGTAATGTTCTAAGTGTACTACTCTATGGAAGTGAATGCTGGAAAATCACCAAAACCATAGAAAACAAGTTGAATTCTTTCCAGACTAAATGTTTACAAAGAATTAGAAAAATATTTTGGCCAAACACCATAAGAAATAACATCTTATTGGCAGAGATGCAGATGAAGCCACTGACAGCAGTTATTGAGGAAAGACGCTGGCGATGGTTAGGACATGTGCTCCGAATGACTGATAACTCACTACCAAAAATAGCACTAAGATGGACACCACAGGGGAACAGAAGTAAGGGTAGACCAAAAGAGACATGGAGAAGAACAACAGAAAGGATGTTGAGCAATAGAGAGCTCACCTGGGCAAGAGCAGAAAAAAAGGCGAACGACAGGCATTTGTGGAAAACCCTTGCGGAAGCCCCATGTGCCCCGGGCACTTAAGGTTCAGAGTGAGAGAGAGAGAGAGAGAGAGAGAGAGAGAGAGAGAGAGAGTTATGCATTTGTTTTCAAAAGAGTCTAATTTCTTGTCCAATGCTTTAGTTCTTTTCCAGCTTTCGCATGCATACATGGAGGTGAATATTACATTTGAGTTGAATAATCTTAGCTTGGTTTGTGTGCTTATAACAGAAGAGTGCAATATGTTCTCAAGTTTCTTGAAGGTCAATGCTGCTTTTGCAATTCTAATTCTAACTTCCTTTCTGGTGTTACCATCCTGGTCTATGTAGCTGCCGAAGTATGCATAATGCTTTACAAAAACTAAACTTAGAATTTATTATCAAGCTAGCTGAGTACCTGACGTCCGGATATTTATTTATCCCAATCACGAAAGTTCTATTCATTTCCACAACTTTCTAGACGGTTCAACAAACTTATATTCCTTTCCACAACCTTAAAGAAGGTTCTACAGATTTTAGACTGTTCTACAGAATTCTATTCGTTCTGTTCAACTAAACATGGGTTTACTTGTCATCAGGACAGTCAACCATCAGCTTAGCGACCCGGACACTATGGATTGGACACTAATCTCGTTCAATTTGGACATTTTATTTCCCATTCTCACCCATGCCGATGGGGCTGAACTGGGACGTAAACGGCATCGGGTGTGTCACTATTCATCTCCACGCCATCGAAAACAATGTTTTCGACACTAATATCGGTCGTTGTCTATTATGTCACCCCCATCCCATCCCCACACCACATACCGATGGCGGCTGAACTAGGACTTAAACGGTATCAGCAATGTCACTATTCTTCTCAGGGACCCTGAAAACTATGGGTTAAATACTAATATCGGTCCTTTTCGATTATTTCTATACGTCATCCCAAGCCCTAGCCCCCATCATGCAGATGGGGGCTGAACTTGGACTTGCACGGCATCGGGAATGTGAATATTCATCCCATTGACCCAAAAACTATGAGTTAGACACTAATATCGGTCGTTTTCGATGAGTTGTAAATGTCAGCCTCGTCCTACCCCCACCCTCCAATAAGACGATCAGCCCCCCCCCCCAATGTAGTTGGTGACTGATCAACCACTGTATGGGCGCTCTCTGTTATGAAATAAACACCCTGACCATTTTCTAAATGGGCACTGAGATGAACAACAGTAGGATGTCTTTCGTGAATCAGAAATCTGCTCCGTCTATAATGTTTCTCATTATCAATGCCAAAGGTTTGGCATCTCAGCAGATATAACGTCATCGATTTGTGTGGACCGACCTTTATCCGTCACTACTGACAATCCAAAGCAGGCATAAATATAACGGGAGTTACTTCCCGTCGTTCAGTGGGTGTATTATTTGCATTGACTGACGCCCCCACCACCCAGGCCCCCCACAGGGGTCCTAAGGATTCTCTAACCCCCACGATGCATTGTTCAGGTTATACGTTAAATGTGTGCCAAGTTTGGTTGAAATTTCTCCAAACTTTCCATTGTGATGCTCTAACATATACAAATGCATCCATACATGCACACGTTCATTTTTATATGTATAGACTAAATACCTTTCATTTTAGTCTTCAGCAAAAAAAAAAAAAAAAAAGATAACAGATCGCGTGTAAAGCGAAGACTGAAGTCGGAAGAGAACATGCATTGATAGGATAAACAACTAGTGGAAATAAATAACCGGTTTCACATTTGATAACGCAGTTACATCACATCCGTGTTACTTTCAGCATAACTTGTAGGAAAGAGCGTTATCCTTGTTACTTTCAGCATAACTTGTATGAAAGAGCATTGTCCTTGCTACTTTCAGCATAACTTGTAGGAAAGAGCGTTATCCTTGCTACTTTCAGCATAACTTGTAGGAAAGAGCGTTATCCTTGTTACTTTCAGCATAACTTGTATGAAAGAGCATTGTCCTTGCTACTTTCAGCATAACTTGTAGGAAAGAGCGTTATCCTTGTTACTTTCAGCATAACTTGTAGGAAAGAGCGTTATCCTTGGTACTTTCAGCATAACTTGTAGGAAAAAGCGATGCGGCCGAAGTAATCTCCCTGGTACTGTGATCTGGCGTTCTTTGCCGTCGATGCAGTGAGGATACTGTGTCACACTATCGTGTCGGCTTGGAAGCGGGTCATGGCACCTGTTTTCAGTGTATGGATGCAGCTAAACGAAAGCAGGGGGGAGGCAATACTTCTTTAGCAGAACCCACCACTATGTGGAGACTACGGTGATTCCCGCCTCATTACCCATGCTAGGTCTGTTACTGGGACTACCAGCAGAGAGGTCTAACAGGGTCTTGGTCAGCCATAGTTGGTCAACCCTGACTCCAGTATGTCAACTATCGGTGGCTGGCTGTCAAATCTGAGAGCGTCTATACTACAAGTGCTCAGGAAGTGACCTTTTTTAACGGCGCAGACCAAGACCTGGTGTCCGGTACAAACCAAGACTTGCTGGACGGTACAGACCAAGACTTGCTGGCCAGCACAGACCAAGACCTGGTGTCCGGTACAAACCAAGACTTGCTGGACGGTACAGACCAAGACTTGCTGGCCAGCACAGACCAAGACCTGGTGTCCGGTACAGACCAAGACTTGCTGGCCGGTACAGACCAAGACTTGCTGACCAGCACAGACCAAGACTTGCTGACCAGCACAGACCAAGACTTGGTGGCCAGCACAGACCAAGACTTGCTGACCAGCACAGACCAAGACTTGGTGGCCAGCACAGACCAAGACTTACTGGCCAGCACAGACCAAGACTTACTGGCCAGCACAGACCAAGACTTGCTGGCCAGCACAGACCAAGGCTTGCTGGCCAGCACAGACCAAGACTTGCTGACCAGCACAGACCAAGACTTGCTGGCCAGCACAGACCAAGACTTACTGGCCAGCACAGACCAAGACTTACTGGCCAGCACAGACCAAGACTTGCTGGCCAGCACAGACCAAGACTTGCTGACCAGCACAGACCAAGACTTGCTGACCAGCACAGAAAAAGACTTGCTGACCGGCACAGACCAAGACTTGCTGGCCGGTACAGACCAAGACTTGCTGGCCAGCACAGACCAAGACTTGCTGGCCAGCACAGACCAAGACTTGCTGGCCAGCACAGACCAAGGCTTGCTGGCCAGCACAGACCAAGACTTGCTGACCAGCACAGACCAAGACTTGCTGACCAGCACAGAATAAGACTTGCTGACCAGCACAGACCAAGACTTGCTGGCCGGTACAGACCAAGACTTGCTGGCCAGCACAGACCAAGACTTGCTGACCAGCACAGAACAAGACTTGCTGGCCAGCACAGATCAAGCAGACAACTAATTTGTTTAGGCACGATACAAACGAAGTTAGGTAAGGGCAGAGTCGCAAAACCCTTTGCATGATAGCATATTTCATTGTTTCTTTAAGAAATGACTCAGTCTCAAATATACCCTAAGAAATGCTATTAAATAAAACTAGGCAGAAATGACATATATTTGAGTCGAATTTAATTACGATGTCTAACGTGTAATATGAAGATTTTCTAAATACAAGCGAAATAGAAGTATGCAGGCTGCACTGACGGGCTGAGCTCTTAGTTTCAGTTATTACGAAGTTGCCAGCTGTTGCGTACCATGCAGTAATGTAGCAGCTGAGAGAGAGAAATCTGAAAGTTAGAAAATTATATTTGTTGTGTGACACCCAATAATGTAGCAGCTGATAGAGAGAGAAATCTGAAAGTTAGAAAATTATATTTGTTGTGTGACACCCAATAATGTAGCAGCTGACAGAGAGAAAAATCTGAAAGTTAGAAAATTATATTTGTTGTGTGACACCCAATAATGTAGCAGCTGACAGAGAGAAAAATCTGAAAGTTAGAAAATTATATTTGTTGTGTGACACCCAATAATGTAGCAGCTGACAGAGAGAAAAATCTGAAAGTTAGAAAATTATTTTGTTGTGTGACACCCAATAATGTAGCAGCTGACAGAGAGAAAAATCTGAAAGTTAGAAAATTATATTTGTTGTATGACACCCAATAATGTAGCAGCTGACAGAGAGAAAAATCTGAAAGTTAGAAAATTATATTTGTTGTATGACACCCAATAATGTAGCAGCTGACAGAGAGAAAAATCTGAAAGTTAGAAAATTATATTTGTTGTATGACACCCAATAATGTAGCAGCTGATAGAGAGAAAAATCCAGAAGTTATAAAATTATATGTGTTGTGTACCATGCAGTAATAGCAGCTGATAGAGAGAAAAATCTGGAAGTAAGAAAATTATATTTGTTGTGTGACATCCAATAATGTAACAGCTGACAGAGAGAGAAAAATCTGGAAGTAAGAAAATTATATTTGTTGTGTGACACCAAATAATGTAGCAGCTGATAGAGAGAAAAATCTGGAAGTAAGAAAATTATATTTGTTGTGTGACACCAAATAATGTAGCAGCTGATAGAGAGAAAAATCTGGAAGTAAGAAAAGTATATGTGTTGTGTGACACGCAGTAATGTAGCAACTGCCATAGAGAAAAAATTTGGACGTTAGAAGATTATATGTGTTATGTGCAATGCAATAATATCGAGCTTGCCGCTGACAAAGTTTAAACGTTAGAAGTTCCCATGTGTTGTGTGGCATGAAATAATTTAACGATTGTTACTTAGAAAGTCTAGACATCTGACTGACTCATCGAAACGAATGTGAATGTTTGAATGAGTGTTCATATTTCCCTATATATATTCGTATGGTTGCATCTCAGAATGAAAGTTAGATGTTACAGTATACCACTAACATCCTTAGAACTCAAACTGCAAAGGTAAAGGTAATCCTGTCATGCCTTAGAAGCACATAGGGATATGGTGTTAGCGCCCATATTTTCTTTGCCTGTCAGCACACTAGAGGGTGATATGGTCAGTATCACGCCTGTCTGCTTTCCTTCCCCAACTCCAGAAGAAAGCTGAACCTTAAATGTCACTACTGCATTGACGTTGATGTGTTATCTATCTGTAACGTTTGGGTGTCATTAAACAGTGATCTGACAGATGCAGATATGTCTTGTTATCATGTGTATACATTACATGGCATATTGCTTGCATGTTACGAGTGTTTAACTGATCATATGTTACGTTCACAAGAACCGTGGACAGGGACTGACAGTGGTAGTTCACATTCCACAAACAAACGTTGTATAACAAACCATATACAACTTAAAAAATAGCAAAATCGATCAAGTTACACAGAGCGTTGTATACTTTAAACCAGCGTTTCCCAGCCCTTTTACAGCAAGAAGCACTTTTCCAGTTAGTAAAGTTGCAGACCACCTTTTTTACTATAATATTGCACTGCAATAAAACATATTGATTATATTCAATAGTCGTCAATTAACATCAAGATGATATCGTATCCACAGATAGCACTTATCATTAAGATGGTATCATAGTGACAGATAGCACTTAACATCAAGATCATATCGCAGCGGCGGATGGTACCTAACATCAAGATGATATCGTAGCGACAGATAGCATTTAACATCAAGATGATATCCTAGCGACAGATAGCACTTAAAATTAAGATGATATCATAGCGGCGGATAGCACTTAACGTCAAGATGATATCGTACCGACAGACAGAACTTAACATCAAGGTTAGATCGTAGCGATAGATAGCAATTAACATCAAGATGATATCGTAGCGGCAGATAGCACTTAATGTCAAGATGATATCGTAGCGACAGATAGCACTTAACATCAAGATGATTTCGTAGCGGCGGATGACACTTAACATCCAGGTAATACCTTGAGTCAACTCTTCAAATTGAAATAAACAGTCTAATTAACTGGATCAACAACAACATAATGCTAAAAAACACCAGCAAAACAAAATCCATGCTCATTACAACAAGACAAAAATTAACAAATTCACCAACAACAACACTACAACTCCACGCTGGATCTTCACAAATAGAGAATGCTAGTGAACAGAAAACTCTAGGTCTCATGATTGACCACCACCTCAGCTGGAATCATCATGTAGAAAATCTAACCAAACTCATTGCACAAAAGGTTTACCAATGTACTAATATCAAACATTTTCTTGACATAGACATAAGAAAAATATACTAAATATCACAGATACAAACAGTCAGCATCGCAGAGCCGCGCTGAGCTGCACAGCGCGGGCTGCTGTTGCACAGGCCGACCGTTCTTTCGGTGAAAAGAGTGTTCCGTGCATGGGGAGAAAGGCTTTCACTCCCTCCCCGGACGGCGAGAGTTAAGGTGTTTCGATGCAGAAACGAGTGGTTTGTCCGTCGAGCGAAGCCTATAAACTGCTAGGCAGCCAGGTTCGTGTTAACGGTGTACTTTGGTTTTGTTGACCAATGGTCTCGAAATTGGACCATCTCTCGCAAAGAGTATCGGGTCTGTAGTATATAATGTACGTTGGTAGTGGGTGCCGGGCTTTCTTCTCGTTCGTTAGAGCAGAGAGAGCCGGTTAAAGGAAATAAAACGCCACCGGGATTGAAAGGGATCCGCTCTGAGCAGAGCGCTGTCTCCAATGCCCAGCGTCGGTCTGTCGGCAGATATTCGACTAAGGTTCGGTGAAGAAAGCTGTCTGGTTGATCCTGCCAGTAGTCATATGCTTGTCTCAAAGATTAAGCCATGAATGTCTAAGTTCACACTTTCTCAAGGTGAAACTGCGAATGGCTCATTAAATCAGTCGAGATTCCTTAGATGACACGATCCTACTTGGATAACTGTGGCAATTCTATAGCTAATACATGCTTACCAAGCTCTGACCCTCGTGGAAAGAGCGCTTTTATTAGTTCAAAACCAATCGTCGGGGCTCTGCGTCCCAACTGGTGACTCTGGATAACTTTGTGCTGATCCCATGGCCTTCTGTGCCTGCGACGCATCTTTCAAATGTCTGCCCTATCAAATGTCGATAATACGTGACATGCCTACCATGTTTGTAACGGTTAACGGCGAATCAGGGTTCGATTCAAAGGAGGAGCATGAGAAACGACTACAAATCCAAGGAAGGCAGTAGGCGCACAACTTACTCACTCCCGTAACGGGAAGGTAGTGAGGAAAAATAACCGTAACTGGAGGCCCCGTAATTGGAATGAGTACACTTTAACCCCTTTAACGAGGATCTATTTGAAGGCAAGTCTGGTGCCTTCAGCCGCGGTAAATCCAGCTCCAATAGCGTATATTAAAGTTGTTGCAGTTAAAAGCTCGTAGTTGGATCTCAGGCGCTGGCGGACGGTTCGGCTCGCGCCGGTTCACTTCCCGTTGTCTCCTGCCGTACCGTCTGCCGGCTCTCTCTCGCGGGTGCTCTTCGCCGAGCGTCCCAGGTGGCCGGTGCGTTTACTTTGAAAAATCAGTGTTAAAAGCAGGCCTCAGCTGCCTGAATAATGGTCAATGGAATAATGGAATAGGACCTCGGTTCTATTTTGTTGGTTTTCGGAACTGAAGGTCGATGCTGGCGAGATTCTTTAGCTGCCGTGCGTGGAGTAGGGCTCTTCTCGGCCAGTGAAGAAAAGTGCAAATGAGGTTGCCGTGCAGCACCACTGTGGAAAGGGTGAAAGAAAGGAATACGCGAACTAAACAGTAGTCAAATCACGGCACCTCTGGTCTGGGGGTCGGCCAAGTCCTAAGTGCACTCATATCAGGCGAAATGCCTGAACCGTCTTAACCCAGAGGTTAAGACACTGCATGCGAGATTCTTCGGATGCCGGGCGTGGAGTGAAACTCCTCCTGGCCAAGGAAGAAAATGCAGAAAAGCAATTAGGGTTGCTGTGTGGCACTGATGTGAAAAGGTGATGGAAAGGATAAAGTGAAGCTTAATCGATTGTCCAGTAGTATCGCGGCGAGAGCTACTCATACCACGGGGCCTCTGTTCTTGAGGACGGCCACGTTCGAAATACACCCATACTGTTGAACTATGAGGGGTGAAACTTGATGGCTACGCATGTCACAGTACCTCAGCTCTAGAGGTACCCATTCTGCTGAAATATGCCTAAACCGGCCTACACCAGGTGTGATACTTCATGGTTACGCATTGGGATGGTTGTTCCATTTCAAACATGAAACAAACTTTACTCACTTAAAAAACGAGCAGTAAAGCTTATAGATGACAAACATGCAGCACGCATTACAAATAAGGACAAAGATCTTGATTTTCTACCCCTCAAGAAGAGATTTCTTTTCAACAAGGCTTGGTTAATTAACAAAATTCTATCGCACAATGCTCCACCCTATCTGTGGTCGGTGTTCAAATCCAACCCAAAACACAGTCACCGCTTAAACAATTGTATTCTCCCAAAACCAAGACTTGACATCTTTTAAAAAAGCTTCTCTCACTCAGCTGCCCACCTTTGGAATGCCCTAAGTAATATTTGTTCGTATAACTTAACTTTATCAACATCTGTTTGAGATGGACTATATGCATCCTTAAGCATAGTCTAAAGAAATTTTAAATATGGCTGGAGTGTTGTAATTTTTTTATACTGTTTATCTATAAATTTGTTAGTTTTGAATGAATGTAGGAATGTACCTTTATTTCATGTTGTTGAATAAATCAGAGTGTAGAGTGTATGGACATGAGGTAAGTTTATTATTTATTTATGTAATCATTTAATTGTGTCTTCATGATTATTATGCCCATTAACAAATGCTGAATGACTGTGACTGAGTGAAAGCTGTATAATGAAGGGCAGAATGTCAGACGGGTCTGCGTGCCCAATTCTTAACCCTTTGAAAATAAAGTATGTTAGTTCGTTCCCTCAAAGTCTTCACAAACATTGGATCGCTATAGCAAAAAACAAGACCTAGGTAAATCCAAAAGCATAGAAAACTTTGTCATCACATCAACCAACAACGTGCTTCTATTGTTTATCACAGAGTTCTTACTTCTGCCGTTAACGTAAATTCGCATCCAGTAGAACGGGACAGGTCGCTGTAGCACCAGTGTAACCGAACTGGCAGTCTTGTCGGGGTTGCAAGTGCTGTGGTTATTATCTCTTAAAAAATCATCAGCCTCAGTTAAGCCATACTTCCTGATAAGATCTACTGAAATCGTTTTCGGAATGAAAAAAAAATAATTAGAATCCAGACAGTGGCGAATTAGACCTCAGAAAATGAGTTTAAACAACAGAAGGAGAAAAATGAAGAAGAAAAAGGAGGGGGAGGAGGAAGACGATGAGGATGAGGAAGTATAGAAGAAGAAGAAAGCTACACGCATCAATTAACTAATCGCAATCATTAAAAAAGTGCAACATTTTAGAAGAGTGAGACTTCTGTGACAGGCAAAGATGAGTAGACAAAGAATCTGAAACACAAGAAAAAGGATAAAATATTTCTAGTTAAAATATTTACTAACTTTATCAAGGTTAAAAAGGATAAAAGAATGTGAAGCCTTAATGTTTCTCATTCAAGCTGTAATTTCAAATAATAAATAAATAAAGGAAACAGGATCCAGTATTTGCAAAAAGGTAAATGTTATCACATTCTTGTGTGATCAGTAGACTGCTACATTTATTCTATCTGAAGTATTGTGAACTTAACTCTTCCACATTCTCTGTCCCAAACCCAGGCTAAGAAGACAAAGGAAGGGATCTAACTAGGTCTAATGGCATACTTCATCACAAAATCTAAAGGTTAAAAGCAGACTAAAAAGTCAGAAACAATTACAGGATCTGACTGGTAAAATTATTAATCTCTGAGAAATACTTGAGTGATCATCGACTTGAGAACACTGACACACACCTACACCCTGGTCTACCAATGTCGGGATGTTAGCTACAGAGTATTAATCAGAGAAAATCAGAACACGCAGGACTGAAAGCCAAGGCATGTGTCGGCCCAGACAGAAGTTACATACTGTTTTTATCGGACAGCATAGACTGATCTATGCGACTATCACTACTGTCGGGAATATCGGCTAGTACGGAAGCTAATGTCTTCTACTCATGGTCTTGTCTCCTACCTGGACTACAGCTGCTGTCAAGGACATCGGTTGCTACTGAGACTATTGTCTACTACCCAGGAAATTGTCTATTATCGGGGTTATCGTTACTGTCAGGGATATCAGCTACTACCGAGACTATTATTAATTATCCAGGCAGTTTTCTTTTACCAGGGCTCTGCCTTCTGTCAGAGATATCAGTTATTACTCTATTGTCTACTGTCCAGGCTAACACTACTGTTAGAGATATCAGTTATTACTCTATTGTCTACTGTCCAGGCTAACACTACTGTTAGAGATATCAGTTATTACTCTATTGTCTACTCTCTAGGCTAACACTACTGTTAGAGATATCAGTTATTACTCTATTGTCTACTCTCCAGGCTAAGACTTGTGTCAGAGATATCAGTTATTACTCAATTGTCTACTCTCCAGGCTAACACTACTGTCAGAGATATCAGTTATTACTCAATTGTCTACTCTCCAGGCTAACACTACTGTCAGAGATATCAGTTATTACTCTGTTGTCTACTCTCCAGGCTAACACTACTGTCAGAGATATCAGTTATTACTCAATTGTCTACTCTCCAGGCTAACACTACTGTCAGAGATATCAGTTATTACTCAATTGTCTACTGTCCAGGCTAACACTACTGTCAGAGATATCAGTTATTGCTCAATTGTCTACTCTCCAGGCTAACACTACTGTCAGAGATATCAGTTATTACTCTGTTGTCAACTCTGCAGGCTAACACTACTGTCAGAGATACCAGTTATTACTCTATTGTCTACTCTCCAGGCTAACACTACTGTCAAACATTAAAAAAAAACTTAGTGACAACATGGACAACTACAGAGAATGTTTAATAAGATTCGGAAAGAAGAAAAGGTCCCTCCTAAACGGAAAAAATGAATCATTGTTAAAATACCGAAAAAGGCAACCTTAGTGACTGTAACAACTGGAGAGGAGTAACCTTGCTACCAACTGTGACAAAAGTATTTTGCAAGGTCATTTTGAATAGACTTAAAGATATAATTGATACTGCAATGTGAGAAGAGCAAGCAGGATTTCGAAAATAGAGAAGCTGTCTCGGCCAGATCTTTACTCTAAGAATAATACTTGAAGAACATATTGAAAAGAGAAACCATTAATACTGAACTTCACTGACTTTAAAAAATGCATTTGATAGCATACACAGGGGTTCATTATGGAGAATTTTAAGTGCATATGGAATACCATCTAAAATTGTCAACATCATTAAGGATGTCTACAGTGGATGTGTTTGTGCAGTCAAAACAGAAGAAATGATGAGCGAATGGTTCCAGATTGAAACAAGCGTGAAACAAGGATGTACACTATCTCCTTTGCTTTTTGGAACTGCAATAGATTTCACCAGTTGGTGGATGGAATGGGAGAGGAACTGACAGATAATGTTGGTTATTTTCACCATTCTATAATGGTAGGCAGATGATCTCAATGTAGGGACAATGGCTCTATCACTGACTAGTACAGTTACTGTCCGGAAGGATAGCAATGGTAAACTACCTTCTGGAAATATACCAAGAAACCCAAACAGCAACATGGAAAGTCAAATAGGAAAAAGATCTGGTGGTGAGTCCCCCAGGCCAGATAGATCTAATTTTAACACTGGGGAAGAGTGTGAGACAGAGGTCAGTACTAGTAATTGTGATGACGGACAAAATCCTGACGGTGTTACCAAGGAAAACCCCTGCATCAAACTAAAAAGAAAAATAAGAGTAGGAACATGGAATGTAAGAAGTATGTATGAGGGAAAGTGTCAAATAATAAGTGACGAGATGAAAAGAACGGGGATACACATTTTAGGAATCTGCGAAAATCGATGGAACAGGATCAGGACTCTTCAAGAGCGAGAATGCTAATATCTTTATATACTCTGGTGGAGAATTGGGAGGAAAGAATGGAGTGGCTTTTTACTTGGATAAATCAACATCAAAAGAATTACTAGGTTACAATCCAGTAAGTGATAGAATCCTCACAATCAGACTTGAGGCCACTCCTAGAAATGTAACACTCATACAGATATATGCACCTACATCAGCAGCAGAAGAAGAGGAAGTAGAAGACTTTTATAATACACTGCAAACACGATAGACCAGGTACGAATAAATGATATTATATTAATAATGGGGGATTTTAATGCACAGATTTGTACAGAAATAGCAGAAGATGAAGGACATGCTGTAGGGAAATTTAGCATAGGACATAGGTGACAATCTAATGGCTTTTTCCATGGAAAATGAGCTAATGATCGCTAGCACACTTTTTAAACTGCATCAAAGAAGACTTTACACATGGGCACCACCTGATGGGAAAACCAATTATCAAATGGATTACATTTTAGTGCAAAGAAGGTGGAGGTCAAGTATAACATTAGCAAAAACTTTACCAGGTGTTGATTGTGACACACTGAGCATAAGTTATTTATAGCAGACATGAAGATAAAGATAAAAAAGACAGTTGCAGGATCAAGACCACTCCGCTTTTATCTTACAAAAATGTCAGATCAATGCGATATAGAAGCGAAGAACCGTTTCGAAATCCTAATGGCTGTACAGGGGGAGATGACACCAGATGATTTGGCTACACAGGCCAGAGATATCTTAATAACAACAGCAAAAGACATGGTTCCAGTAAAGAAAACACATACGAATGGATGGATTATAGCAGGCACACAAGAACTGATAAAACAACGTAGAGAAATGAAGAAACAATGGAAAGTGACAAACTATAACAAAAAGGAATATAAATCTTTAACAAAAGAAATATGAAGAAACATAAGAAAAGACAAAAAACAATACATACGAGATTGTTGTGAAAGAATAGAAGGACATCAGAAGTGTAGAAGAGATAGTGAAATGTTTAAAGAAGTGAAGACACTGACGAGAAATGTCACACCTAAGCTAAATGTAATTTGTGACGAGATGGGGAATACCTTGACAGAGACAGAGGAAATTCTAGAAAGATGGAAGGAGTATTGCAGAGGAATGTGAGAAACAAACGACTGTGAAAGCAGAAATTAACAGTGTGAATTATTATTGGAGGAGAAAGAACCCGAACCGACAATAGAAGAAGTTTTATGGGCAATAAAAAATCTGAAAAATGGTAAATCACCAAGATGTAATGAGATAACACCTGAATATATTAAAGCAGGAGGAAAGGAATGTGCAACTATCTATCATGCACTATATAAAAAAATATGGCATTCAGGTATCTGGCCAAAAGAATGAAAAAGAATTGTATTCACACACCGCCAAAAAGGGCAACTAGAAATTTTGCACAAACTACAGAACTGTTGCCCTGATTAGTCATGCCAGTAACATTCTGTTAAAAATCATAATGGGTAGACTTCGTAAGAAAATAGAAGAAGTCAAACTGGTTTCAGGCAAGGAAGAGGATCAAGAGATCATGTATTCAATAAAAGATTAATAACAGATAAATACAGAGAATGTTTAATGTGAATCTATATTTATCCTTTATAGACAACTCAGAGGCATTTGATTGTGTACAACACCAGAAACTTTGGGAAATAATGGAAAAAAATGAGATTTCCAACACATTTGATACAATTAATATCACTGCTGTATCTAGACCAACAGGCAGCAGTAAGAATAAATGGTGAAACAACAAATTGGTCTGACATAAAACAAGGGGTCCGTCAGGGGTGCATATTGTTACGTTACTTATTTAACTTGTAAACTGAAAATATAATGAGGAATGTTAGAGAAGATGTAGACAAAGAATATTACGATGCCATAACAATTGGAGGTTTTGAAATACCAGAGATTAGATATGCTGATGACACAGTATTACTGTCCACAACACAAAAAGGAATGGAAAAACTAATTATGTCAGTCCGTAAGAACAGCGAAGATCAAAGCCTCAATCTTAGTGCAAAGAAAACTAAATTGATGACAACTGACAAAACAAATAAGGCAGCTGAAATATGTATCAGTGAGGAAAAACTAGAAGAAGTGAAGAGTTATAAATATCTTTGACCACTACTAATGATGGAGATACAATGAGGGAAATTAAAAGGAGGACATCTATCGCTCTTCACTAAAACAACTAAAGAATCTGTGGAGAGGAACATACAGAACTACAAAAATAATATGTTTAAGGGCATGCATCTTTCCCATCGCAACATATGCCTGTGAGACGTGGACACTTAACAAAACAGCTGAGAAACACATAAATGCCTTTGCATTTAAATACTACAGAAGAGTTCTTCAAATATCATGGACACAAAAAATAACAAATATATCCATACTACAAGAACGTAATAGTGAGGAAGGCTGGCTAGTAAAGAGGATTACAGAGACAAAACTTAAATATTTTGGACACATTAACGTCATGATAATCTAGAGAAAACCGTCTTGGAAGGGTACATAATGGGAAAAAGAAAGAGAGGAAGATCAAGGCGAAGAATACTGCAAGACATCGTTGATGATCTGCAAACGGATGCATCAGTAGCAGTCCATCTTGCTCACAACCGAGAGGCCTACAGGGGTGCTGTTACGGAGTTCGGCAAGGGACATGCAAATGAATGAATGAATGAACTAATAGATTTCGTAATCACAAAATGCTGCAGAGGTAACATAGGTAGTGAATGGTTCATGGAACCCATAACAAATATCTTGATTTTGCTGAAGACATAACTCTTATCAGTAACAATGTGAATTCCATGTAAGAAAAAACAAATATTCTGTCTTCACTGGCTAGTAAAATAGGACTTGAAATTAACAAGGACAAAACAAAAATAACGAAACTTCCCATTAATCAAAATGGAAAAATACACGTAGAAAGGACAGATGTTGAAGAAGTCGATCAATTTGCATACCTTGGCAGCTTCATAGACCAGGATGGTGACACCAGAAAGGAAGTTTGAATTAGTATTGCAGAAGTAGCATCGATCTTCAAAAATCTTGAGTATATATGGCATTCAAAATTTATAAGCAGAAAAACCAAGTTAAGTCTATTCAATTTATATGTAATATCCACCCTCATTTTGGGTGTCTGAGTGGCGAAGTGGTTAGTGCACTGGTCTCTCATGGCGAAGGTCGGGAGTTCGAATCCGGCCGGCGGCACCCCAGTCACCCAGCTGTAGAAATGGGTACCCGACTTCTTCTGGAGTTGGGGAAGGAAAGGCGGCCAGGCGTGATACTGACCATATCACCCTCTAGTGTGCTGACAGGTCAAGGAAAATATGGGCACTAACACCATATCCCTATGTGCCTCTAAGGCACGAAAGGGTTACCTTTGCTTTTTTTGCTTCCACCCTCATTTATGCATGCGAAAGCTGGAAAAGTACAAAAAAATAGACAAGAAATTAGACTCTTATGAAAACAAATGCATAAGGGAAATACTCGGCATCAGGTGGAACGAATTCAAGAACAATGCAGAGATAAGACAGGTGACTGAACAACAATCAGTCTCATGGGTGATCAGGAAAAGGAGATTGACATATGTTGGTCACGGGATGAGAAGAAACGATCAGATAATCCCAAAACAAGCTATCAGGTGGAAAACAACCTGTCAAAGAAAAAGAGGCAGACCATGTGAAAATCTATAGAAAACATTGTTAAGAGAGGCCAAATAAATAGGCATAAAATCCCTTAATGAGGCTGAAAAGCTCCCCGAAAACACGAAAAATGATCAAACTACCGTGATAGTTTAACGGTACGGGAAGGATATAAGATTGTCTACCTTGCAGGCTATGGCAACTGTCAGAGAAATCAGTTAATACTAAGACTATTGTCTACTATCCAGGCTATGGCAACTGTCAGAGATATCGGCTACTACTGAAGTTGTTGCCCACTACCGAGGCTATTGTCTACCACCGAAGCTATATTACTGCCGGGCATGTAAGCCGCTACTAAGTCTGTTATCTTCTACTGAATCTATGTTCTAGTACTCAGGCTATCACTACTGCCACTACTGATGCCGTTCTCTACTACTGCCGTTGCATGCCAGCCATCTGCATGTCCCTTGCGAAACTTTGCCGCCCTAATAGCTCTCCTGTAGGCATCTCGGTTCTAAGCAAGATGCCCTGCTGCTGATGCATCCATTTGCATATTATCAACGATGTCTTGCAGCCATCTTCGCCTTGATCGTCCTCTCTTTTTTTCTATTATGTACCGTTCTAGACGGCCTTCTCTAAATTCTCGTGACGTTTAATGCGTATGTAGCATGTACTGAAGGCATTATCAGCTACAACTTTGATATAAGCTACTACTTTGTTGTTAGCTACTATAAAAGGGGTAGATTATTTCC
This sequence comes from Achatina immaculata, assembly GCA_009760885.1. NCBI lineage: Eukaryota > Metazoa > Mollusca > Gastropoda > Stylommatophora > Achatinidae > Lissachatina > Lissachatina immaculata. Next base: position 19,469,474 of record CM019713.1, read on the forward strand.
ACGGCTATCAGATTTTTGTGCGGCTACAACTTCTACCGTTGATATGATCTAATTATAGTTTGGGATTATAATCTACTGCTGGCTATATCAAACACTTTGGCAGTCAGTTACTATGTTCTCTGTCTTGAAGTGGCCCACCAAATCTGTCGGTGTCTCTTGTTAACTTGACCAATAGTGGAAGAATTGCTGATGATTCGAACTAGAACTGTCAGGCCTGGCCGCTGAGTTTTTTAAAAAAAAAGGCTTTTCTAAATGGGTTTGAAAACTTTTAGATAATCTGAAATGTATGAAATCTATGTTGTCTTTCATACAGTGGCCACTGAATGGAAATGAATTAATCCACAGAATTCTTTTCTCTGGAGAACTGCGAAGGGAGCAGTTGAAATGCGCACGGGTGAAGCTCAAGGCTGACACAGAAGATGAGAAAGGGAAGAAGATGAAACACAAGAAATGCATGAACGATTTATTCTTGTCTCAAGAGTGCGTGACTGTGATCAGGAATGACAGTTGATCTTATACCAGTCTGGTAGTTCTTTCTTCAGTGTTAATACACTACTGTGGGCCCCAGTTTATTGTCCACCCTCGTGTGATAAAGCATCTTCTATTTCAGTTTCTTGTCTAAGGTTTTGTCGAGCGTGCCTATACCTTTTACTTGCTACAGTGAAAAGCAGGCTAGCAGTAAGTTTTATAAGCAGCGTCGCTGTGTGATAGTGAAGGTTCGCACATATAGCAGAAAGCCAGTCGATTTTTTGTTCTTTTTTACCTGCAAGAAAACTGTTATATCAAACACCTATATATTTGAATTCTAGCATATGTTATGTAGGGCAACGCGTACATCATACAATATTAGGGACACTTGGAGTACTTATTGAGCTCTTACAACACATAAGACAGCATGTGGTTTACACTGTACTGACCATATTGGCACCCTGGACCAAAGAAGTTAGGTGGGCATGTGTCATTCTCTGGACAGTCTCCATTACTGTGACACTTAATGGAGCGATGACAGTTACACTTGTACATGCAGTTCTCGCCAAACCATCCATCTTTGCACGCTGTATTTATGGTGAAAATGAATGAAAGTTGTTAGTTGTAGTTGCATGCAATGACAATATTCTGTGGCACGCGAAGGTGCGCTCCAGGTGTAAAATCATCAACGACAGAAACACCAGGCGTAGGAATATACACAGAGCTAGACCTGGTCACATAGGCGGTCTTACCATTAATCATTCCAGACGACCACCTACGGCACAGATCATAGAGGGGCGCATTACTGACCTTTGATGGACAGTGTGTACTAAATTAGTTAGCTTTGCAGCTAACCTAATCCTTGCCTGGCAACCGTTTTCAGACCTGAGACAGAACTTTGGAGTTTTTCAGTAGACCTTTAGTGTGACTGAGGACTTCATTTTAGCGACATAGTTAGAGATATAAGGTTACCTAACACTTGAATACAGACAACCGTGTTATTCTATAATCGACATAGTATCCACAATCTCTGACCTATTCCATGTTGGAGCACTGGTTTTGCTGAGAGGATTTTGCTCCAGTGACTTCCCTTTGTGTTCCACACAAAATATAGGAGACGAACATGAAGTGATTGAGTATATACAAATACTTTATTATTTTATGTCACTGCGTCTTACTTGGTTTTCATTGTCATCATCATAATCATCATCATCATCATCAGCAGCAGCAGCAACATCCTCATGATCACTATCATTCATTCATTTATCGCATCTCCCTTGCGGAACTTTGCCTCCCAAACAGCACTCCTGTAGGTCTCTCGGTTGTGAGCAAGATGGCCTGCTGCTGTTGCATCCATTTCCAGATCGTCAACGATGTCTTGCAGCCATCTTCGTTTTGGTCTTCCTCTTTTTCTTTTTCCCATTATGTAACCTTCCAAAATGGTCTTTTCTAAATTATCATGACGTTTAATGTGTCCAACATATTTAAGTTTCCTCTCTTTAATCATCTTTACTAGCCAGCCTTCTTCAATGTTAAGCTCTTGTAGTATAGATATATTTGTTCTTTTTTGTGTCCATGATATTTGAAGAACTCTTCTGTAGAATTTTCACTCAAAGGCATTTATGTGTTTCTCAGCTGTTTTGTTAAGTGTCCACGTCTCACAGGCATATGTTGCGATGGGAAAGATGCATGCCCTTAAAAATCTTATTTTTGTAGTTCTGTCTGCTCCTCTCCACAGATTCTTTATTTGTTTTACTTTCTGAAGAGCAATAGATGTCTTCCTTTTAATTTCCCCTATTGTATCTCCATTATTAGTTAGTAGTGATCCAAGATATTCAAAACTCTCCACTTCTAACAATTTTTCCTCATTGATATATATTTCAGCTGCCTTGTTTGTTTTGTCAGTTGTCATCAATTTAGTTTTCTTTGAATTAAGATAGAGGTTCTGCTCTTCGCTGTTCTTGCGGACTGACATAATTAGTTTTTCCATTCCTTTTTGTGTTGTGGATAGTAACACTATCATTACAGCTGATTAATTCTGTGGTAGCAGGTCTATGTTCACAATCATCGTAGAAAGTGATACTGAGTGATAAGTGTGCTTGTAAGAACTGACAAAGGTGAGTTTTCTTGGAAGATGGGAGAGGGCAATGTTTGTGGAAACTGGGATACGCAAGATGTGGTGAAACCTGGGAGACGTTACGCAATAATTGGTGTATAAGTATACAACTATACACGAAGCACTACAGTAAAGCTGTGATACCAGAATGTATAAAATAGGAAAAAAGTAGGAGCAGCTTTATTACTTAACGATTACAAAGTTGTGACGTTTCGGCGTGAGCCTTAATCATACAAAAACATACAGAACGAAGAAATAGAGAGAGGAGATAAAGTATAGATTCACATGAATACTATTAATAAAAAGAAAAAAAAATTTAAAATAGTACTTAGCTGTAAATCGCAAGGTGTGGCTTGTCCGGTGGTGTGTGTCAGAAATGGAGATTGTTTAAATAGAGACCTGTGACATGTGGTAGGTGGGTTGTAACTGGGGGTGGTGGATGGGGAACCGGGGAGGGGAGAGAGAGTGACGCAATACCGACCTAGCTAGGAGAAATTGAAACAGATGATTGGGGAAGAGGGGTTGCAGAGAAGAGGGGTTGCAGAGAAAATAGCGGGGTTGCAGAGTGATGCTGTGAGGAGGCTGGTAGAGGTAAGATGTTGTGGAGGCTGGTAGAGGTAAGATGTTGTGGAGGCTGGTAAAGGTAAAATGTTTTGGAATGAATGAATGCATAATCGTTACTACTAAAGGGTAAAGAATTTGGCACGCAGGCCCGTCTTACATTCTCCCCTTCATCATTCAATCTCTCATTCTTCCCACACACTCGATTTAATACAGGTATACACATTACACTATGAAAAAAAACATATCAAAAGAGTGTAAGATTAAACTTTGCATTCAAATTAAAAGAAAAGAAGTAATTAACCTAATAAAATAACACTCACACACATACACGCGCACACACAGACATATATCTAAGCAAAAATACATTATCAGTAAAGATCTTCTAACATATGTTTTTTTAACAAACATTAAAATAATTTCTACCAATATCTAACAAGTTATTCTTCGAACTACATCATTTTAGTATTTGATGGCTAGCGAGTAATGGGTTCAGAGAGTGCTGGTTATTCAATGGAGGCATATAATTACAAGCAAGTAAATAATGAAACAGGTTTGAGTTAAAGGATGAAGTATTACTAATGTATTTTAAATGGTAGGGAGGGTGTTCCAGAGCTGTATTGCAGAGTATGCAAGGCTTTTCTTGTACAGATAAATCCTGGGTTTAGGAAGAAGACAGTTTTTTAAACCCTGGCTATGTCTAGTGGTATACGTAAACAGTGAACAAAAGTAATTCGAAGCATTGTGCGACAGAATCCTGTGAACAAACTTAACTTTGTTAAAAATGACTCTATATTTGAGAGGTAGAATGTTGAGTTGTTTGTGCTGATCTACAGTCTGTATTGGGTGTTTGTCACAAATCAGATTTAATGCTCTTTTGTGAAGTGAGTGGAGCCTTTTTATGTTTGAGACTGAGCATCAATCCCAGACTGTGGAACAATAATCTAAATGTGTTTGAATGTGTGATATGTAGGATATCTTTCTTGTGTGTTTGTCGATAAAGTGTTTAATTGTGTAGAATCTGGTAGGAAGCAAGTGTTGTGGAGGCTGGTAGAAGTAAGGTGTTGTGGAGGCTGGTAGAAGTAAGGTGTTGTGGAGGCTGGTAGAAGTAAGGTGTTGTGGAGGCTGGTAGATGTAAGGTGTTGTGGAGGCTGGTAGAAATAAGGTGTTGTGGAGGCTAGTAGAAGTAAGGTGTTGTGGAGGCTGGTAAAAATAAGGTGTTGTGGAGGCTAGTAGAGGTAAGGTGTTGTGGAGGCTAGTAGAGGTAAGGTGTTGTGGAGGCTAGTAGAGGTAAGGTGTTGTGGAGGCTAGTAGAGGTAAGGTGTTGTGGAGGCTAGTAGAGGTAAGGTGTTGTGGAGGCTAGTAGAGGTAAGATGTTGTGGAAGCTGGTAGAGGAGAGGTGTTGTGGAGGCTAGTAGAGATAAGGTGTTGTGGAGGCTAGTAGAGGTAAGATATTGTGGAGGCTAGTAGAGGTAAGGTGTTGTGTAGGCTAGTAGAGGTAAGGTGTTGTGTAGGCTAGTAGAGGTAAGGTGTTGTGGAGGGTGGTAGAGGTAAGGTGTTGTGGAGGATGGTAGAACTAAGATATTGTGGAAACTAGGTGTAGTAGAGGAAAGGTGTTGTGGAAGATGAAAGAGGATGAACATGTGCAGAACTAAAGTGGAGTAACCTGTTTGTGAAAAATGAAGAGATACAAACTGGTTGTTGAGGCTGAATGAGTTAAGTTGTTTGTGGACAACGGTTGATGTAAGCTGTTTGTGAAAGATGAATGATGTATGCTGTTTATGAAAGATGAATGATGTAAGCTGTTTGTGGACGACGAATGATGTAAGCTGTTCGTGGAAGATGAATGATGTAAGCTGTTTGTGAAAGATGAATGATGTAAGCTGTTTGGGGGAAGACGCCAAGAATTAAATTTGCTGGTCTTTTAATGTTCACTTTCTTTGCGTCCTGACTCCTTCCTCTAATCTAGTCCCATTTTTTTTATCACATGACTCAGGGTAAACTCCTGTCCTCTAATCTAGTCCTAGTTATTTTATCACATGACTCAGGGTAAACTCCTGTCCTCTAATCTAGTCCTAGTTATTTTATCACATGACTCAGGGTAAACTCCTGTCCTCTAATCTAGTCCCATTTTTTTTATCACATGACTCAGGGTAAACTCCTGTCCTCTAATCTAGTCCTAGTTATTTTATCACATGACTCAGGGTAAACTCCTGTCCTCTAATCTAGTCCTAGTTATTTTATCACAAGACTCAGGGTAACTCTCGTAATTCTGACAAATATATATTTCTTAAATGTCAATGGTAATTATGAAATTTAGTCATGTAGAAACTTTCCAAGTATGTACAAATATTTATTGATTTGTAGGATCTTTGAGTTCCTTTTTTTCCAGTACATCTTCGTGGGCCACAGAGAGAACCTATGTTGGTAAAGAAACTTGATTTTGAAACACACAAGTAGCTACTTTGGTTTGTGTCTCTTGACTCTAGCGATAACATCTAGGAAAATTCATTAGCACTGACAATCTACAGAGACAAATGATGAGTGGTAATCTCTACTGGCAAATGCTCTCCATGGTCACTGACAACGCTTGCAAAGGTACAGAACGTGCAAATATAAAGCGAGAATTTCTTTACCGAAAAAAGCAGGCATAAACGCCATCATGGTAGTCAACATCAGACAGACTTGTGGCAAAGAATCCAGCATATTCAATGTTCTTTTTCTTTCATTTCTGATTGAGTGCTTCATTGTGATGCTGTGACGGAAGGGAAACACATTTAAACATTCACAGAATTTAATGAAATGTTCAGAGACTAACATGTATACCTGTAGCTGTTTTAATAGTTAAAACTATGTCTAGTCAATACTGGGAAGGGGTCCATATTTCAACATATGCTGTGTTTTCTCAAAGAATTCCTGGTGTTACCCATGTCGACCCTCTGCCCTTTCCTCATTGATATTCTCGTAACTGAGATCCTACGTCTGTAACTAAAATAAAAAAACGAATAACCTGCAATAAAAGGGGCACCAAAGTGTACTACAAACACAGGAGACAGATAGGGAAACCTAAGTGTACTACAAACACAGGAGACAGAGAGGGAAACCTAAGTGTACTACAAACACAGGAGACAGATAGGGACACCAAAGTGTACTACAAACACAGGAGACAGATAGGGACACCAAAGTGTACTACAAACACAGGAGACAGATAGGGACACCAAAGTGTACTACAAACACAGGAGACAGATAGGGATACCAAAGTGTAGTACAAGCACAAGAGACAGATATGAATGGCAATTTGCTTTCTAAAGTCAACATCGGTTCATTGTAAGCAAAACTACAACAGAATCTCAAACCTCAAAATCAAATTAAGGGCATTAGATTAATTATTAATCAATGATGACAGTCAATGGACACTGAAGGACAAACGTGTGAGCATGATATCTACGTGTCAGTAGCGCAGCAGTGATCATCATGTCCAAACTGTCATGTCTTTTGATGTAGCATCTTTAACCCAAAGGCCCTGATTATTCCAAGTTTGTTGTGAGTGGTGAAATGTAATACATGTACCATAGAATTCACATTCAGTCAGTCATTTGCATGTCCCTTGCGGAACTTTGCCTCATGTAGGCCTGTCGGTTGTAACCAAGATGCCCTTCTGCTGATGCATCCATTTGCAGAACATCAACGATGTCTTTCAGCCGTCTTCGCCTTGGTCTTCCTCTCTTTTTCCCATTATGTACCCTTCCAAGACTCTTCTGTAAATTATCATGACGATTAATGTGTCCAAAAATATCTAAGTTTTCTCTGTTTAATCCTCTTTACTATCCATCCTTCTTCAATATTAAGATTTTGTTGTATGGATATATTTGTGCTTTTTTGTGTCCATGATATTTGAAGGACTCTTCTGTAGCATTTACATTCAAAGGTATTTATGTGTTTATTAGATGTTTTGTGAAGTGTACAGGTCTGGTGCGATGAGAAAGATGCATGCCCTTAAAAATCTTATTTTTGTAGGTTTGTCTGTTCAAGTTACGTAGGGATAAAATATTTCAGTGACAGACTAAATTATTAATGATAATATTGTATGCGTGATGGCAGAAGACAAGGTATATTTACATCAGTCAACGAAACATGATTTATAATAAATTTATGAGGCAATCTACCTTGATTTTCCAAGTATGGACATCGTACTTCACACATCTAAAATGACTGACGGAAGCTCAGAAGCTCTCATAAGTCAAAGTTTGTCGTATGAAGTATATGAGTTTGATCTGAGAGTACAGTAAGTAGTGACGTCATTAAAAAACTGCCTTAAACATCACAACGAAGATTTAAAACTTACCTGCGACAAATGTGATGATGTAATGGCTGCAGTGCCGAATTTTGGCATTTAACTAAACAAAGTACAGTTTAAGGTCGAGAAATCGTTCTGGTTTTAATTTTTAACAAAAGGGCTCTAATCTTTGCATAGGTAGCTTATCGACTCACCAAGTCGAAAACCAGCAATAAACCAGTGTCAGTATTAAGTTTTCGGTATCATCACAACAATGATGAGACTCGTTAGTCTTTGTTGGTAGCTCATCTAGGAGAAGGAAAACTCTGATTTCAAACCCCTTGCTGCCTTGCAGGGTAGGCTCTGGCCAGAGTCAAAGGCTAGTGGATTAAACCATAACAAACCAGTGGCAGGTAAGGGGAAACCAACACTGTACATTCCCAAGAACAATCATGACAATCCACAATTCTTTGAATGATAACGACGTTAATGGGGGTTCCAATGGAATCACCTCGTCCGGTAGGGTCATTCACGTGCGACAGGTGATATCAGATGGGCATCCAACTGCTGTACGCAAATAAAACATAAGAAAGACCACAGTAAATGTAACGTTAAACATTAGAACATTAACAAAACTAGGAAAACTGAAAGCATCGAAAAAGAAATGAAAAGTATGGAAATTAACATCCTTGGTTTATGTGAAATAAGATGGATTGGAGCAGGAAGCAGAGATAGATAAAGACTTCAAAATAATATATTCCCGGGAAACCAGCGTAGAACTGGCATTATACTGGATACGAATACAGCAAAAACTGTGAAAGGTTTCTGGTGCATATCAGACAAGAGTGTTAATGCTTAAATTGCAGGGCAACCCAATGGACACAAATCTCATCCAAGCATACGCACCAACTTCAGAAAGCTCTGATGATGAGATAATAGAATTTTACAACAATCTGGACATGGCAATAAAACAGTGCAAACCATGGGAAGTAAACTTTGTGCTGAGTGATTTAAACGCGAAAGTAGGTACTGAACAAGACAATGAAGCTACTGGCAAGTATGGACTAGGAATCAGAAACAAAAGATGAGAGATTTTTATTGAATGAGTAGAAAAGAATATAATAATATTAGCAAATATTTGGTTTCAACAGCACCCAAGGCGACTATGGACATGGAAAAACCCAAATAATAACATACGTAACCAGATAGATTACATTATGATCAACAGAAGGTTCAGGAACTTACTAATATCCGTTAAAACAAGACCAAACTCAGACTGCAACAGTGACCATATCTTAGTCGTAGGAAAAGTGAAAATCAGGCTAAAGAGGCTGAAAATAGCAGCTAAAACATTAAAGGTAGATAGAGGTGTATGGTGTAGTTTTACAAGCTGGAAGAGAACGTGGATAAAGTGAGAATAAAACGAATAGAAAGTATGAGAATGTATAAATGAAAAACATACAACATCCGATATATACATTCATAACCCAAACGTTGCGGTATGAAGTACATAGGGGAGACCGGTTTACGCTTAGGAGATCGTTTTCGCCAACATCTTAACGATATTTCAAAGAAGCCTGGACACCTGTGGCTAAACATGTTTGCCTTAGCAACCACAGGGGAAAACAGGATTTTTCTGTTAATTTGATCCGCTCTTGTTCTGCTGATGTACGATCTCGGAGATTCCTAGAACAGCGCCTTATTTTCCAGGCTGGCTGTCTCTGCCCAGCTGGAATTAACAATGTCTTCAGTTTCCTTTAACTTCTTTAGTTTTCCGCCTTTATTTCAATGATTTATACTCTACTTTCTTGTTTCTTTCCCCTAGCTCCCCCCCCCCCCCAATCGCCATCTTCTCTTCTTCTCTAACGGCTATCATGTTTCTATTGCCCTTCTCCCCTTCCCCCGTTTCCCTCCCTCTCTCCGCCTCTTCTTTTACGATTGGCTCTTTCGGCGTATCCTTTGTGTGGCCCCCTGTGGTATCTTTGTCTCGTCTAGTGGACACGCATTTCTGTATTCCCTACTCCTGGACGATGCCACATTAAGATAAGTTCCCTATTTAGTTATTCGTTTTTTGTCTCGTTTGTTATGTAATCCTCAACAAAGGCTCACACCAAAATATCGGATGTTGTATGTTTTCCATTTATACATTCTCATACTTTCATCTCAAAGAAAATAATACCACCAAAATGTAGCATTACCATCGATATCACAAATCTGAAACAAGTTGATAGATTCAAGTACTTAGGAACGATTATAACAACTGATGGGAAATGTCACAGTGAAATAAAAAGCAGACGTGGTCAGGCCAAGTCAGCATTCCAGACAATGAGACACATCTTGTGCAACAGATCCATATCAATGGAAACAAGATTCCGAGTACTTAAATGTTACATCAAGCCAATTCTGTTTAATAGGAGTGAAGCATGGTCCATGAATAAGAGAGTACAGCGAGAAATAGAGGCCATAGAGATGTGGTTTATAAGAAGGATGTTGACGGTACCATGGACAAGCGAGATTTATAGGATATTTCCTGAGAAGAGGAAAATTGGACCACGCTGTAAAAAAATTGAGGGAAGAAGAAACAGAGGAAGACAGGGAGAGAAATTATTGGATGGGCTGTCAGTGTGGCTAGGAAGAAAGTCACCGGCGGATCTCATAATCAACGCAAAAGACAAGGATGTATGGAGAGAAATGATCGCCTACGCCATGCAGCATGGCATTTGATTGACTGATTATCGTCACGAACGATATACTCGCATAATCATGAATATCACACAGGCTGTTTATTGATTGCCCTTGGCATAAGTCCTTGACCCAGTGAGGACGACATTTTAGGAACTAAAACCGACCAAATTCGAAACTAGTCAGCGTCACTCTCGGTATGAACTGGTAGCTAAGGCGCCAAGCCGAACCAGGACAAACAAGGACCATCACAGTCCATCACTGGCCGAGTAAATATAACAAAGAGACATCAAATTATCTATCGAGTAAACATAACACAGAGACATCAAATTATCTATCGAGTAAACATAACACAGAGACATCAAATTATCTATCGAGTAAACATAACACAGAGACATCAAATTATCTATCAAGTAAACATAACAAAGAGACATCAAAGTATCTATCGAGTAAACATAACAAAGAGACATCAAATTATCTATATAAAGTTCACGTTTCACAATGGTGAGTTAGCATTAAGCTCGGTACACAAGGCCGACATTAATCTTGAAAGCCAACCAGCTCTAAACGACTGATATTTTTCCGACATTAAACTTGAAAGTCAACCAGCTCTAAACGACTGATATTTTTCCGACATTAATCTTAAAAGCCAACCAGCTCTAAACGACTGATATTTTTCCGACATTAATCTTAAAAACCAACAGCTCTACACGACTGATATTTTTCCGACATTAAACTTGAAAGCCAACCAGCTCTAAATGACTGATATTTTTCCAACATTAATCTTAAAAGCCAACCAGCTCTAAACGTCTGATATTTTTCCGACATTAAACTTGAAAGCCAACCAGCTCTAAACGACTGATATTTTTCCGATATTAATCTTGAAAGCCAACCAGTTCTAAATGACTGATATTTTTCTTTCCAATAAGATTTAACTGGATATTTACAATTTTTTTCACTTAGCTACATACATACTTCGATGATGCTGATTAAAATAGCTATAACATAACTCAGTCAGTCAGTCATTTGCATGTTCCTTGCGGAACTTTGCCTCTCCAACAGTTCTCCTAAGGGCCTCTCGGTTGTAAGTATGATGCCCTGCTGCTGATGCTTCGATTCGCAGGTCATCAACGTATTGCAGCCATCTTTCCTTTGGTCTTCCTCTCTTTCTTTTTCCCATTATGTACTGTTCTATGAATGTCTTCTCTAAATTCTCATCACGTTTAATATGTTTAAAATATTTAGTCTTTCTTACTAGCCAACACTTTTCAGTATTAAGTTTTGTAATATCCATATATTTGTTCTTTTTTGTGTCCATGATATTTGAAGATTTCTTCTGTAGCATTTACATTCAAAGGCATGTATGTGTTTATCAGCTGTTTGTTAAGTGTCCAGGTCTCACAGGCATATGATGCCATGGGAAAGATGCATGCCCTTAAAAATATTATTTTTGTAGTTCTGTCTGTTCCTCTCCACAGCTTCTTTAGTTGCTTTATTTTTGAAGAGCGATAGATATTCTCCTTTTAATTTCCCTCATTGTATCTCCAATATTTGTTAGTAATGATCCAAGATATTAAAAACTCTCCACCTCTTACAATTTTTCATTATTTTTATATATTTCAGCTGCCGTATTTGTTTTGTCTGTTGTCATCAATGTATTTTTCTTTGTATTAAGATAGAGGGTTTTGCTCTTCGCTGTTCTTACGGACTGACATAATTAGTTTTTCAATTCCCTTTTGTGTTGTGGACAGTAATACTGTGTCATCAGCATATCTAATTGCTGGTATTTAATAACCTCCAATTGTTATTGCATCATAATATTCTCTACATCGTCTTTAACATTCCTCATTTTATTTTCAGTATACAAGTTAAATAAGTAAACCGACAATATTCAACCCTGTCGGACCCCTTGTTTTATGTCAAACCAAGTTGTTGTTTCACTATTTATTCTCATTATTGCTTATTGACCTAAATACAGCAGTGATATTAATTCAATTTTTTCCATCATTTCCCAAAGTTTCAGGAGGTGTACAAAATCTAATGATTTTGAATGTATAATTGTTATAATTATTAATATTATGTTGAAAATATGATCTTTTGTTCTTCTTCCTTTTCTAAAACCAGTTTAGACCATATTGATTTCTCCTTCTATTTTCTTTCGAAGTCTACCCATTATGATTTTTAATATAATTTTACTGGCATGACTAATCAGGGCAACAATTCTGTATAACATAACTACTGAAGAATAATAAAACTGTCTGTCTGTTTCTGATGATTTGTGCAACAGATAATCATCATCATCATCATCATCATCACCAGCATCATCATCGTCGTCGTCGTCAGCATTGTCATCATCACTCCACTCCCCTTTGTTTTACCAATATTTGCCTGATATACTAACTTTAAAATTTTCTTTAACAATTTCAGAGAGTCTTAATTATATTTTCCTGATATTTTTGACTACTTCTTTTTAAATCTGAATATTTTCTGAATAGACTGATAGCAGAAAAATGATATTCATTTTTGTATTTAAACGGATAATTGGACGCATTCTGTGATATGATGAAAATAAAAAAAAAGAAAATTTTTAGAGTTAGGACAAAACGAAAGAAATGATAATTAATTGATAAACTGAGAAGCAAACCCAAAATTACATTGGGCCATCAAGAGCTTGAAAACGTAAATACATTTTAATATCTAGGTTCAATCGCCATCAATGGCGAATGCGAGGTGGAAATCAAAAGAAGAATTGCAGTTGCATCAAAGAAACTATCACAAATGAAGAGTATATGGCATGGTATCAACAAGAAAACAAAGGTATATTTACCACGAGCTTACATATTCCCAGTGACAACATACAGGTGTGAAATATGGACACTTAACAAATCACCAGAAAAGAGAATAACAGCTTTTGAAATGAAACGTTACAGAGTCAGGACATGACGGAAATTCTGAATGTGTCACTGCGAGACGAGGGTCAACTTGCACAAGACCACATTGCAATCAGGAGGGCTGTGAGGGATACAAAGTTCTGGAAAGGACATGTCATGTGACTGAGAGTTGTGATAATTTATGCCATTCGTTCCAGGATGAACATATAATAAGCTGATCAATGGGTCCAGACCTTAGATTGAAGATATAAGGATTGCCGTGAAAACTGTGAACTTTATTCTGGGACAAGGCTGTAGATTTTCCAGAAGAAGAAGAAGAAGAAGAATTTGTGAAAACTGATTTTCTTTCATTTAAACGTGTACGTAGTAAAATATGAGCAAACAAAATCTGTGCTGTAAGGTTTTTTTTTAACAATGTTTGAAGTTCAGACATAAAAAAAAATCAGCTTGATACTCAGTCAATAAGAAAGGAGAGTTTATATTTAATTTGTTATCTGTTAGTTCTTAAAAAAAAAGGCAAAACAAAATGCAGAAATGAAACAAAAGACATCTCTTTTCTTCAAGATCTCACTCTTACAGAGAAAAAGCGTGAAACGAAATAAAACAATCGACAAAGAACACGTGCTGGATGTCCACAGATGTTCATTCCTGCGATCACTGCTCACATTTCTTTGATCACAGATTGGGATCTTGGTTGTTTTTCTTGTTTAATTCCCATGAACATTTCAGCAATGAACAACACTGAAAACAAGAGCTGCGATCACCGAAATTCCTGCAGCGTTCGAAGAAAAGCCACAGAAGCACGTAGGAGACATGCCGTTAGTGCTATTATTCTGGATTTTTATTTTTCTTGACTTGAACAACGATGTGCTCAACCTAGCTTCAGAAGGCTTTAAGTATCAATTTCTAAATCTGAACGACCTTGACGCTACCAGCTCTATTCGAACCAGAGACTTTAGGCTTGAGAGATAAGTGCACTAACCGCACTGTAGGAGATTACGGTGCAATATTTAACTGATGAAAATCTAAATCTAAAGTGTAGAATTTCACTGATCCCAACCAAAAGTGAAATAATTGAGGCTGCGTCGGCGGCAGTTGAATGGGTATTTGCTCATGATGTGGTTAATGGTGTGGTTGTGACGGATGGTTTATGATTTATGGGCTGTGGCCATTATGATTGCACTATGGACATGTCACAAGGCGCTCAGATTCCAACCCCCATCCCCACCATCTTTCAACATATCCATTAGCGTACTGTGGCTGATAGTGCCTGTCCTGTGTTGACTGACACGTTGTTTCACGTGTCTAGTCTGCCCTTCGTTTCTGTGATGGATTCACAGACTATGCTTCGCAAGAGTGAGAAGTAATTGCTCAGAAAAGAATAGGTTCAACTGTTAAGCCAGAAAACTATGAGGAGCCTAAAGTGGCTTTACTGTCCAGGGCATGCGGGAGTACATGGCAGTGATGTGGCAGATACACTGGCTGGACAGGCTAAAATAAATGGCAGACTGACAGTGGACAAGGGGAACATTGTTGAGGCTGTACTGGACAGACTACGGGAAAATGATGAGCAGGAATGGAAGAGCAATGTAGATGTGAAGAGACTGCTGCAGCTATGACAGATTAAAGGAACTGGCAGGAAATCCGAACTGCGTGGCAGAAAACTCTTCGTCAACAGCCAGCACTTGACAGGAGCTATATTAGCCAGGATACAGTCTTCACAGAGTCTGGGGGAAAGGGTCTCCTCGTCCAAAAAAAAAAAAAGGCGCGGGTGATTCTGTCAAATGTCAAGCTGCTGTTGGTTATATTTTTGGATTGTAAAAGGCATTGTCCAATATGAATTTGCATCACGTGATAGGATAGTTAAAAGACAGTTGTTCCATTAATTCTTAGCACGTTTAAGGGATGTTGTGGGCAGAAAGAGACCCGAATTGTGAGTGAACCAGACTAGGATGATGCACCATGACAGTGCTCCAGTTCACACGTCGCTCTTCATTCACAGTTATCTGGTACAACATCACGTGCTGGAAGAAACAGTTAGAAATCTTCTCCATAATTCTAGACAGCGTAATAAATTACCCCGGCCCCCTTTTTCTCCTTGTCGTAGGGATACAATATTAACAAACTCTCGCTTACTTGTTCCACGCCCATTTCACGATTTGCTTTCCGGAATCTGCCATAGGCCTCATAATGAAGAACGCCTTACACAGCTAAAACAAACATTGACTGGGTACATGGGACAAAGCTAGAAGTTCTTATTTTTGTAGACGATGTAATTCTTATCATCAGTGACCATGTGATTTCGATACAAGAAAAAGACCCTGTCTTCACTGGCTAGTAAAATATTACTTGAAATTACTAACAAGGAAAGAATAAAATAATGAAACTTCCTGTTAAAATACATAGAAAGAATAGCTGTTGAAGAAGTACACCAATTTGCATACCTCGGCAGCTACATAGACCAGGATGGTGAGACCAGAAATGAAGTTAGAATTAGAATTGCAAAAAACAGCATTGATCTTCAAGAATCTTGAGAACATATATCACTCTAAAGTTATAAGCACAAAAACCAAGTTAAGACTATTCCATTCAAATGTAATATCCACCCTCATTTATGCATGTGAAAGCTGGAAAACACCTAAAGAAATAGACAAGAAATTAAACTCTTTCAAAAACAGCTGATTAAGGAAAATACTCGGTTTAAAGCGGAACGAATCCAAGAACAATGCAGAGATAAGACAGATGAGTGAACAACAACCAGTCTCATTGGGGGGGGGGGGGTGTGATCAGGAAAAGGAGATAGATATATATTGGTCACGTGATGTGAAGAAACAGTCAGAAAATCCCAAAACAAGCTATTAAGTGGAACACACCAGGCCAAAGAAAAATAGGTCAACAACGTTAAACTCTAAAGAGGACACTGTTAAGAGAGACCAAATTCTTACTTATATCTTACATCCTTCCCGTGCCGTTAAACGTCACATAAGGCTCACATAGTTGTTTGCCAAGTTTTCCTGTTCTCGGCGAGTCTTTCAACTTCATCTCGTCAAGGGATGTTGTACCCGCTAATCTGGCCAAATTAGTAGACATAAATCCCTTGATGAGGCTGGAAAAACTCGCCGAAAACAAGAAAACCTGGTGAACTACTACGCAAGCCTATGTGACGTTAAACAGTCCGAGAATGATGTAAGATCTCGCTTACTGGAAAACTATTAGACAATCATTTTCTTGTCCTATCTGTGACAGTACTGACAGCATCTTCATGACATCTGTAATGAATAAACAGTAAAGAAAAGTGATGGCATGATGAGGGAGTTCAACGTCCAAATGTGATTCTGGGCTTGTGGGTCCCGTTCGAGACGAATCAGGGTTCCACGGACTCTGGAGCTATCGAGAACCAGTCAGTTTTGACATTTAACCTAGACACTGCGATCTGTACAGGTTATTAGGTTACTCAACTTCTCGTCATGTCGAGTTCACTGGCACAACAGTTTACAAAGGTTCATTTGTTCGGTTATCTGAAAATAAGAAAAATAACTTTTCGTCATTCACATTTTTGTAACCAAATCGATTACAATATGCCGTACTTGTTTGCCTCGCAACTGGGCTCTCTCACACGTTTATGGCGTAATCTTGTCGTGGATATGTGTGATGATTCATGTTGTATGAGCTTACAGCTAAACACATAACAACATACAAAATAACACTTCACGTTGAAAATTCTCGCTTCCTTTCCAGCTCTCTTTCTCCCCCCTCTCTCCTTCTCTCTCTCCCTCTCTCTCTCTCTCTCGCTCTTTCTCTGTCGCACGTTCTCTCTGTCTGTCTGTCTGCCTGTCTGTCTCTCTTGGACATTGAAGAAGAGGTCCAAGCATAAGCCCAACTCCAAGACCTCACACATAAAATCCATGTTCAATCTCTTTCTCAGCATCCGTGTAGACAGAGATCTCGCAATATTGCACACGTCCATCTTCTAGCTACCACTCTCTCTCTCTCTCTATCTCTCTCACACACACACACACACACACACACGCTGTCCAGCCAAATACCTCTCTCGTGATAAAGGTTAAAAATAACAGTCACATGACGAAATGACCAATTTTCACTTCGTCACGTGTGTAAGACCTGAACAGCCACGACACACCTAATAACCCATATACTGTTACACATCCATAATGTGCAAGTATTGGAGCCTATAATCTCATGAAATTTCGAGAGGGCATTTTTCTGTGGCTGCGATTTTGGGGACAATGACATTGACCGCTGCCTTTGACCCTATGCTACTAACATTGTCAACAAATAACACTTCCATTTGTGGAAGGTACTTCAAGCGAATTTCTTGAGCTCTTTTCCCTAATCTCTGCTCCTGAGTCGAGCCATAACGGACAGTGGGGGCAGGGTCCTAACTGAATTCTGGGTGGAACGTTTACTCCGTCCGGGACAAACATGCGAAATTGTTAGTTTTTTCTAAAAGTTAGAAGTATAATTGTTCTTATTGAAGACAAATAAATAGTGTCATACTCTATAACTTTAAAACGTAAAGTTAAAAAAAATACTTTGTCACTAGTGAGGCTCAAACCCATAATTCCTATAGTAAGAAACTTATACTCTACCGATTGAGTTAGCTGGACGGTTGAGGACATTCTCATTTCGTAGCACATACTTCGTGATAGAGCAAAGGTCAGTGGACATGCGCAGTTGCGCCCGACTTCGTTGTCCCAATAATCACTCCCTTTTTCTGTTTCTTTTTTTTCCTAGGGACGTTTCTGAGCGGAAAATTCATGGCAAGTCCAAAGGTTGATGTGCCAGAAGACCGCTGTAGCTATCATGATAAGTGAACTAGCGAGGGAACTGAACCTCATCATACCATGAGCCATCACGAAAAAGGCGGTTGTTCTTCTACCTGGCTTTTGGGATTAGACATCGCCGTAGTCACTGAGGAGCCATTTATGGCTTTTCTCAAAGAATTCACATCAAGCAACTTCAGTTAGACATGTACGTATTTCAAGATGCTCGCCACGACCTCACGATTTGGCTTATGTTGTCTCTCTCTCTCTCTCTTTCTCTCTCTCACTCCCTCTCCGCTTATCTCGTTCTCTCTCCTCCTCTCTGTCTCCTTCTCTCTCGTTCTCTCTCCCCTCCCTCTATCTCTCCCTCCCTCTATGTCTATCTATCGCTTTCTGTATCTCTCTATCGCTCTTTCTCTGTCGCCCTCTCTCTGTCTCTCTCGCTCTCTGTCTCTCTCGCTCTTTCTGTCTGTCTGTCTCTCTCGCTTTCTCTCGTTCTCTCGCACTCTCTCTCTCGTTCTGCGTCTCTCTCTCTTTCTTCTCTTCTCTCTGAAGCATTTGGATTCTGCAGCCAGCTCTAACTGAAGACTGGTTTTGTTTTGTTAGAGAGCTGTATCTTTACATGGAATGAACATAACTGTTTCTGTCCATAACTTTTTTGGTTCTGATTTATATATTGTCTTTAGTGTTCTGATTATATTGCTGGACTTGGCATAATGGCGACTGTAACGTACAGCTGCAAACTTTGTCCGTTTAAAGGTTATCAACCTAAGGGATGACTTCTCTAACTTCTATTTTAGGCTGAGGCCGCGACAGCAAAGGCATTTTCCAACATCATTGTTAACAGGTTGTGACCATGACAACTACTGCACTTTCCTACAACATTGTTAACAGGTTGTGACCGTGACAACTACTGCACTTTCCAACAGCATTGTTAACAGGTTGTGACCATGACAACTACGGCACTTTCCTACAGCATTGTTAACAGGTTGTGACCGTGACAACTACGGCACTTTCCTACAGCATTGTTAACAGGTTGTGACCGTGACAACTACGGCACTTTCCTACAGCATTGTTAACAGGTTGTGACCGTGACAACTACGGCACTTTCCTACAGCATTGTTAACAGGTTGTGACCATGACAACTACTGCACTTTCCAACAGCACTGTTAACAGGTTGTGACCGTGACAACTACGGCACTTTCCTACAGCATTGTTAACAGGTTGTGACCGTGATAACTACGGCACTTTCCTACAGCATTGTTAACAGGTTGTGACCGTGACAACTACGGCACTTTCCTACAGCATTGTTAACAGGTTGTGACCGTGACAACTACGACACTTTCCTACAGCATTGTTAACAGGTTGTGACCGTGACAACTACGGCACTTTCCTACAGCATTGTTAACACGCTGTGACAGCGACGACACTGTTTTCTCCATTGTCTCTTTTTAGTTATGAATGCATTACTATGTCTTATTTTTTTTACTTCGACATTTCAGAATGTGATACTATATGATTCACCACAGGACTGAAATCTTAACATTCATAGTCACTATAAAATTCAGATGGTTCGTTCCAGAATCAAATTATAGTTCACCTTTAATATTCACTAAACGAAATTCACAAATACCACACTGAGACATCTCCGAAAGCATTTTACACAAAGTTCCAAAAATATCAAATATTCTGCATTTCTTACGCCGTACTAATAGTCACTTTGTAACTTGAAACACATCTTCTGTCTGTCCTAAACTACTTCTAGTTCTAAACTTCTTCTTTATCTCCTGAATACCTATTTGTTCTACGTGTCCATCTGTTCTTTCGGTCATTGCTCTTCTATCGATTCTTCTATTCTTCTTTTTCTCTGTCCCCTCTGTTCTCTCTATCTTTCTTTTATTCTTTTCTTTGTCCTTTATTTCTGTCTTCCCTCTAAAACTGCTTGCCTAGCTTATATATTGTAAGTCAGTTGTCCAATAGGACACACCTCTAGATCATTCTATTGATCAGCTGATTAACTACATACTGATTGAACTTCGGGATAAGTTAGTCTACTCCCTTTTGTTATCTTATTGGTTTACTGGACTATTCATGTGTGCAAACGACATCCTAAGATTAGCAAATATGCCTCACATGCCAGCAAGTCTGTTGCGTCAGATCCGTCTATTCAGGTTTATGGCGTGGGTAAACACTTCTTATCCAGTATCAGGTGTTTGCGATACCTGACGGGGATTAATAGTCCACTTCTGTTTACATAATGTCCATCTGTCTGTCTCCACATACTATTGTTATCTGAGCATATCCTCTTCTTCCGTATCTGACTACTATTTCTAAGTATCTACATAATCCTATTGCAAAAATACTAATACCATATCTCAGGTTATTGATGTTATGTTCTCCAACTTTTATTCCAGTCTTGTTGGTACTGGCTGTCCCACCGGTTCTCAAATCTTCCATCGTTTCTTATCTATATTCTATTTATCAATAATAATGATAACTATAATAAAAATGATAATAGTAATATTACTACTACTATTACTAATAATAATATGATTATTAATAATAATAATATTACTATCCTCATTTACCTATCTTATCTTATATCTTATATCCTTCCTGTGCCGTTAAACGTCACATAGGGCTCGCATATTAGTTCGCCAATTTTTCCTGTCTTCGGCGAGTCTTTCAACCTTATCAAAAGATTTTATGCCTGTTAATTTGGCCTCTCTTAATAATGTCCTATTCAGAGTTTCACACGGTCTGCCTCTTTTTCTTCGGCCTGTTGTGTTCCACTTCATAGATTGTTTTGGGATTCTCTGATCATTTCTTCTCATCAAGTGCCATCATATGTCCATATCCTTTTCCTGATCACCCATGAAACTGTTTGTTGTTCAGTGATCTGTCTTATCTCTGCATTGTTCTTGAATTCGTTCCACTTGATGCCGAGTATTTTCCTTAGGCATTTGTTTTCAAAAGAGTCGAATTCCTTTTCTATTTCTTTAGTTGTTTTCCAGCTTTCGCATGCATAAATGAGGGTGGATATTACATTTGAATTGAAT
Organism: Achatina immaculata; assembly: GCA_009760885.1. Classification (NCBI taxonomy): domain Eukaryota; kingdom Metazoa; phylum Mollusca; class Gastropoda; order Stylommatophora; family Achatinidae; genus Lissachatina; species Lissachatina immaculata. Next base: position 19,490,311 of record CM019713.1, read on the forward strand.
AGTCTTAACTTGGTTTTTGTGCTTATAACTTTTGAATTCCATATGTTCTCAAGATTCTTGAAGATTGATGCTGCTTTTGCAATTCTGATCCCAACTTCCTTTCTCGTGTCACCATCCTGGTCTATGTAGCTGCCAAGGTATGCAAATTGATTGACTTCTTCAATATCTGTCCCTTCTATGTGTATTTTTCCATTTTGATTGAGAGGAATTTTCATTATTTTTGTTTTGTCCTTGTTAATTTAAAGTCCTATTTTTCTAGCCAGTGAAGACAGGCTATCTGTTTTTTCTTGCATGGAATTCACATTATTACTGATAAGAAGTATGTCATCACCAAAATAAAGGTCTTCTAGTTGGATCCCATGTACCCAGTCAATACCTATGTTACCTGTGCAGCATTTTTTCATTATGAAGTCTATTGTAATCCTAAAAAGTAAAGGAGACAGTATACATCCTTGTTTCACGCCTGTTTCAATCTGGAACCTCATTTACACGGCTATAATAATGTTGCAGTCATAACCTACAAGGCACTATGTTACATGTACTCTGCGAGTTTCTCACTACCATGTTCAATTTATGATTACAATCTTATAGGTGCCTCAGTGGCCAAGTGGTTAGTGTACTGTTCTCTCATGGCAAAGGTGAGTAGTTCAAATTCGTCCGGAAACGACCAATCACTCAGATGTAGAAATGGCTTCTTCTGGAGCTGGGAAAGCAGTCAGGGTGAGCGCTTCACTCTGTAGTGTGTCGACAGGTCAAGGGAAATATGGACACTAACATAGTATCCACTTGGTGGCTCCGTGGTTTGCCTTACCTTTCTTTTTATGTGGCCTTACCTTTCTAAATGTTTACATAATGTTAATGAAGATTAACTGAAGATGGGAGATGAGGGTGAATTTTTTTCCCCAGTGCTTCTGCTGCTGGGGTCTCAAGTGAACTAGATTGTGTGAGTAAATCTTCGCTTCGGTTTGCGTGGGGAAACATATTTTGTGCAGCTGAACTGTTTATTATAGTATGGACATAATAGACTGGCCCATTCATGACATATCCTAAAATAAAGTAAAGTGACAACCTGCATGGATGAGGTTCATACCGTTGTCGAAGCTGAAGTAATGTACCACTTTCCCTGGATCATAGCCATCATCATGTGCCATGTCTGGTGGCGTTGGCGACCATGTCTCTCCACAGTTTCCGATCTTCCATGTTATTCATTAGTTCTGTGTTGTGCCTCTTCCATGCTATTTTGTAAAGATCTAAGATTTTCCCTCTTGGTCTACCTCTGCCTTTCTTGCCTCCAATTTTCCCTGTTGTCACGATAATTTCGATCCCTCCTCTTATGTGGCCGACAGATCTTGACTGTCTCCCCCTTAGTGTGTTTTTACGGGGTGTACATATAATAATAATTAATTAACATTCGTTTCTCATTGGCTTTCCTAAGTCATTCTTCATTTGTTATTTTGGCTGTTCATGGTATTCCTCATTTTCATCATAGAAACTACATTTCAGTTGCTTCTAATTCTCTTGTTGCTTTTTTTTTTAGTGAAAATGATTCGCTTCCATATAGTAGTACTGGCTCGATGTAGCATTTCAGGACTCTTTTCCTAGTATCTATTGAAAAGGATGGGCTGCACAAAATAGATTTCACTTTTTTAAATGCTACCTTTGCCTGGCATATTCTGTTTATTTTATCTCTTGTGTACACCTACCATCTGATGTTATCGTTGTACCAAGAGATTCGAATTTGTGCACTTGTTTTAATGTTATTCCTGTAATTTTTACATTGCATTCTGGTAGTTTTCTTTCTGGACACGACCGTTGCTTCTGTTTTGTTACTGTTCATTGACAATCTGTATATTCACTTTCTGCGACTACTACATCTAGCAGCTCTTGTAGTTCTTTTTCCATTGCCTGATATCAGGACTGTCGTCAGCGTATCTCATGTTACTGATGCTATGTCCTCAAACTTTTATCCCAGCCTGTATTCGGTGGGTAATGGCTCTCATAATATTCTCACTGTAGAGAGAAAACAGATATGGGGACAGTACACATTCTTATCTTGTTCCCTTGTTTATGCTCTGAAATTAAAATATGTTACTGCTTGGATGCAGATAGATTAACACCGTTGTCGAAGCTGAAGTAGAGTAATAATTTGCTTGGATTCAGATAGATTAAAACTGTTGTCAAAGCTGAAGTAGAGTAGTAATTTGCTTGGATTCTGATAGATTAACACTATTGTTGAAACTGAAGTAGAGTAGTAATTTGCTTGGATTCAGATAGATTAACACAGTTGACAAAGCTGAAGTAGAGTAGTAATTTGCTTGGATTCAGATAGATTAACACCGTTGTCAAAGATGAAGTAGAGTAATAATTTGCTTGGATTCAGATAGATTAACACCGTTGTCAAAGATGAAGTAGAGTAGTAATTTGCTTGGATTCAGATAGATTAACACTGTTGTTGAAGCTGGTAGACAAATAACTGCTTAGATGCGGATAGATTCACACTGTTGTCGAAGTTGAAGCAAACTAACGGCCTGCTTGGATTAAGATAGGTTTATACTGTTGGCCAGGTTTAGATAAAGCAGTGTTTCCCAGCCTTTTCTGGATTATTTCTGACCTCAACATCTCCAAGATTTTGATGCGCCACACGCAGCGTAAAAGTGAAACAAAATTCTTAAAAGTATAATATAAATATATTCTAACTCCCCTCCAAAATATTCAAACTGTCCCCGTATGGAACCTGTGCCCCAAGCTGGGAAACACTGAAGTAAAGAAACCGCTTCTTTGAATGCAAAAAGATTCATAGTATATACCGAATAATAGCCTTCTTCTTTCTTCAGTGAGTATATCAAGGAGATACTGTAAATGCTAACTCTTTAGGACAGTCATATTTGCTCTGTAACATCAAGATCGAATCTGACAAAAACTCTGAGTGACATATATCCAGTCTGGGAAAAATACAAGTTGGTCAAGATTCAAAATTACCAAAGTTCAAGATAGCCACAAAAAAGTCACAGTCTTGAGTAGCCAAGATCTATAATGACTCAAGATCTGTAATAATCGAGATTTAAAATGATGAAGATCCAACGCTGCCAAGTTTAAAGATGACCAGACCCAGTGTCATGACATCTTGAGTAATCAGTGTTTATGGTTATGATATGGCCATATTGTCTTTTCGAAAGCTAAACTTACAACACTTTCCTGAGCCAACAAGATCCAACATGGAGGGAGTGATGTTCTGAAAGGTAAATAGAAGTCTTGAAAGGTGAAGAGAAGTCCTGAAACAGCCAAGAAATCACCAACTCAAAATGCACTAGCTCACCGAAATAGTGGACTTTTCTGCTGAAGACAAAATACAAACACGAAGCTCACGTCTCTTATTCCTCAGTGCTAGAAGCCTTCTCCAGGTTTGAGTCTATCTATACCAGTTTTTTACCCTATTGGTCGGTTTTTTATGATGGGCAATAGTGATGCTTTCCCATTCATTTTATTAACTTTTATTTTGCAAAATGAATACCTCTCACTGATTACAAAATTCTATGAGGTTCAGTTTTTAGTAATTGTATTTCACCAATTTTTTGTGTGAAGTCTGTGTGACAAAATGACTGCGTCTTTAAACTTAACAAAGATAATATACAACATGAAATTAATTTCAACTATTGTTCTTCTCTTCTGTCTTTTAAATAGTAAATTTTACTGACAATGAAATGAATTGCTTGTTAAAAAACTTTGACATAGAACTTTAACGTCAGATCTGCTATTTACGTAGAACTATAACGTCAGATCTGGTTGTGACACAGACCTGTATCGTCAAATCTGGTCGTGACACAGAATTGTAACGTCATATATGCCATTTACACAGAATTCTAACGTAAAATCTCTCTGGGAAACAAAATTCTGACATCAGATCGGCCATGACACAGAACAGCATCATCAAAACTGACTTTGACACAAAAAAAGAAACACTATCACAAAAACGAATTGAGGAAAATGTAACAAACCTGTACGTGAGAACTGTGTTTGTTGACATTGAGGTGGCCGTCGATGCTTCCGTGTTCGCACCGCTGCTGGTTGAAAGAGCTGTTCCATAAGCTTTCTCCACATTATCGTCGTCATCATTATCATCATCAACAAGAGGTAGTTTTCTATGCGATTTGAGGGTTTGGAAGCATAAGCACATAATAAAACTCATGACAAGAAACAAAAACATTACAATGGCTATGACATTGACTGGGAGATGGCTCTCTGGACCTAAGATGAAAACAAAAAAAAAAAAAAAGATAATCTGAGCAAAGAGACAAAAAGATCTGAAAAAAAACAACAATTCAAAAAAACAAGCGAAGAAACTATTTTCAGAGTTTGAATGGAGCGCTATAAGGTCTTGTCTGACATTCTGTACTTCATATCACTACGTTCGCTCTATCGTAGATATTCTACATTTGTTTCGAATATGTAGAATCCATGATCGAGTATGTAAAACGGTTCACAGACTCATACACTAACAGACATGAAGCTGTGTCCATGTATGTGTAAGCAAATGCGCATATATATATATATATCCAGTTAAACAAAGCTGTAGTCTCATAAACATACAGACATGATAAACATACAACAACGATTGTTAGATAACCACACACCATACAAACAGACGATACATAGAAGTTTTAATAGATCATAGTGTCAAATAACAAAGAGACGGGCTGAATGTCAAAATGATAGTTTTGTACACAAAAATATACACAGACAGTCACACAAAAATATACACAGACAGACACGCAAAAATATATACGGAAGGGCGCACAAAAGTATATTGAGAAAGGCATACAAAAGTATACTCTCATTGACAGTTAGATACACGATATATAGTATACACAGACAGGCACAGAAAAGTGTACACAGACAGGCACAGAGAAGTATACACAGAAATTCACACAAAAATGTATACATACAGGCACACACAAAAATATACACAGACAGGCAAACAAAAGTATACACAGACAGATACACAAAAATATACACAGACAGGCACGCAAAAATATATATAGACAGGTACACAGAAATATACACAGACAGGTACACAAAAGTATACACAGACAGGCACACAAAAGTATACACAGCCAGGTACACAAAGGTGTACACAGACAGTCACACAAAAATATACACAGACAGTCACACAAAAATATACACAGACAGACACACAAAAATATATACGGAAGGGCGCACAAAAGTATATTGAGAAAGGCATACAAAAGTATACACGGAGAGGCACACAAAAATAAACACAGACAGGCACACAAAAGTATACACAGACAATCACAGAAAAATATACACAGACAGGTACACAAATGTATACACAGACAGATACACAAAATTATACACAGACAATCACACAAAAATATACACAGAGAAGCACACAAAAATATACAGAGACAGTCACACAAAGGTATACATAGACAGTCACAAAAAATATACACAGACAGGCACACATAAATATATACGGAAAGGCGCACAAAAGTATATTGAGAAAGGCACAGAAATGTATACACAGACAGGCACACAAAAATATACACAGACAGGCACACAAAAGTATACACAGACAATCACACAAAAATATACACAGACAGGTACACAAAAGTATACACAGACAGTCACAGAAAAATATACACAGAGAAGCAGACAGAAATATACAGAGACAATCACACAAAGGTATACACAGACAGGCACACACAAATATATACGGAAAGGAGCACAAACGTATACACAGATAGGCACATAAAAATATACACAGACAGGCACATAAAAATATACATAGACAGGCACACAAAAATATACACAGACAGGAACTCAAAAGTATACACAGACAGGCACACAAAAATATACACAGACAGGCACATAAAAATATACACAGACAGGCACACAAAAATATACACAGACAGACACACAAAAATATACACAGACAGGCACACAAAAATTAAGTGGGAGTGACAGTGCTAAGATTTTTAGAAGCCGGTATAGACGTACCTGCCCCGTCATCTTGGATGAACTACTTTCGGAAATAGCGCTTTCCTTATCACAACTTTCTGCACTTTATATAAATTGATCCTTTAGCTCGCAGACTCATGGTGTTTGTAAATGCTGAACCTTGACTCTTTCACTGCCATACTACACAGTGAGAGGCACTTATTTTCTAACTGAAAGTTGATTAGAGCTTCAGAATTACCTGCTGCGCCAAAGATAAAACTGTTCGAAACTATGCTTCCAGTGTTCCTTTTTCTTACGTGAGTCCATCAGATGAATACGTGTCAACAGACGGCTGAGCAACTTCATTTAAAACAGCTGAAATGTGACTTTTGCTTTCGGTATGTTTCTTTAGTGCAGGCGCCTGACAGTTTCTTCAACTTTTAGTAAATCCACTCTTCTGTTTAATTTGCTGACAACGTAACAGAGCACAGTCCCTTGCTTGTGGCTAAGTAACCATGTAATAACACTTTTTCCACTTCTTGTTAAAACGATGTTTAGTTAGATTTTTTTTCCAGAAGATCAATCTGAACCTTCAGGCTCTGTTGGATTTTCCTGTTTTTGTTTCCTATCACTGTCTTCGTTATTTCTGATAAAAGAAAACCGCATTACCATTTTCATAATTACAGGGTGGTCAAAGCGTAAGACCACCAAACATTTTTAAACAAAAATGACAGATAAAAGGGATGGCGACTGCACTAAAACTGGTTGAAATAAATAAGAAGAGTACAGGAGGTAGCTGTTAGAGTCTGTAGGTTTATAGTGGATAGAAGTAGTGAGCCCGGAAGGGCCGATAGAGACGGCAATGTCAAGAAAGTTCTGGGACTACAGGGGAAAGTTGTTGATGGAATTCATGACACGAGGACCACTACTACTTCTATCCACTATAAACCTACAGACTCTCACAGCTACCTCCTGTACTCTTCTTCCCATCCCAGATCGTGTAAGGACTCTATTCTTTTTTCCCAGCTTCTTAGGTTGCGACGTTTGTGTAATGAGGATTTGGATTTCCAAGATCAAGGCTATAAAATGCTAGATTTCTTCCGTCAACGCGCCTATCCAGAACACGTTCTCTCGTCATCTTGGAACCGCATTAGCCACATATCGCGGCAACAAGCCCTCACCCCTAAACCGCACTGTAGCTCGGACAGGGTGAAACTAGTACTCACGTACCACCCTCATAGCTTGGCAGTTAAAAACATACTGTTTCGCCATCTCCATCTCCTCCAGACCGAGCCTGAGACACGTGAACCTTTTGGGGAACCCCCATTGGTGGCCTACAGACGGGACAAGAACCTCAGGGACTTTTTAATTCGTAGTCATCTTAAGACAGATGACACGTTTTACGGTACCAGACGTTGTGGACGCTGTAGATGTAACACTTGTCCGTTTGTTGTCGAGGCTAGCCAGATCTCCTTCCCTAAGTCCACGTTATCAGTTCAGGAGGGTTTCACCTGTACTTCACGGAATGTTATTTATGCTATTATGTGCAAACGTTGCGGTTTGAAGTACATAGGTGAGACTGGCTTACGGTTAGGAGATCGATTTCGCCAGCATCTCAATGATATTTCTAAGAGGGCCTGGACACCTGTGGCTAAACATTTTTGCCTTAGCAACCATAGGGGTAAACAGGACATTTCTGTCAGTGCGATCCGCTCTTGTTCTGCTGATGTACGATCTCGGAGGATCCTAGAACAGCGCCTTATTTTCCAGACTGGCTGTCTCCACCCAGCTGGAATTAACAATGTCTTCAGGTTTCTGTAAGTTCTTTATTTTTCCACTGGCCTTTTTTTTAAACTCTATTTTCTTTCTCCATGCTACCCCTCCCTACCACCACCCTATTTTCTTCTCCGCCAACATATTGGTGTCTTTAGGGTCTTGTCCTATTTACCAATTTCACATTTTCTCCCTGCAGGTGTTTATATTCTTCATTCACTATCTCCTGGCGTCCCCTTTTCCCTCCCCCCTTCCCCCCCCCCCCGACACCTCTAGCGGCCATCATGTTTCTATTGCCTTCCCCCACCCCTTTCTCCAACTTGTTCTCCTCCCCTCTCTCCACCTCTTCTTCACGATTGGCTCTATCGGGCATCTTTTGTTCAGAGGCAGCGTGGTCTTTCCTTCTCTCTTCTACTACACACTTTTCTGTCCTAACTCGGAGGAAGACATTTCAGATAAGTTCTTCATGTTTTTGTCTTGTTTTGTATGTATCCTCGAATAAGGCTCATGGTGAAATATCGGATGTTGTATGTTTTTCATTTATACATTCTCATACTTTCTATTTGTTTTTTCTCACCTTACTCACTCACTCCCTCACTTTGTAAAACTGCACCATACACCTCTATCTACCTTAAATAAAAATGACGTAAACGCTGTACAGAAAGAAAAAAAACAATGCAACACCCACTTTTAAGTTAGATTTGTTCAACATCCTTAGCCTCGCTTAACTTCGTTCGTTGTTTAGTACTTTGTGTGTCCACCTTTTCCTTGGTGACCGCTTGGAAGCGTCATGACAAGGTGAAGATGAGCTCTTGACAATAATCTTCTGAGATGTCGATCCAAGCTTTTTTAACAGCTTCGATAAACGTCTTGGCACCGGATGGCTGTTTGTCTGCAAACTTAATTTTCATATGGGCCAACACATTTTCAACAGGGTTTAAGTCCGGGCTATTTCCGGACTATTCCAGCATTCTGACCTTGACCTTCTGAAGGTCCTCCTGTACGATTTTCGCTCTGTGGCATGGGGCACAATCGTGCACGAATATCGTGCAAGAATGTATGTCCATGTGTGCCTCCAGTTTCTTTTTCAGCAGGTCCGGGTGCTTCTGACCATCCATCTTCGTTCCAGGGTTCAGGAGAATCTAAACAAGCAGTTCCAGACTTTGAAGTTGCACCTCACATCATCTGGCTCTGTGGATGGTTCATTGTCTTTATGGTGTATTTTTCATCATATCTCTTTCCTTCAGGCTTTCTTACATGATGTCGGTGTACTACAAACTGCTTAAGCGTCGATTCATCAGAAAACATAGCATTTCCCCAGTGCTCTTCCGTCCAGTGTTCTCACTTTGAAGCAAATCCCAGGCGCTTCCTTCTCATTTCTGATGTTACTCTTGGTTTTCGGGCAGGCTTGTGTGATTTCAGTTCAAGCTCGTCCACTAACCTCCGGGACACAGTCCTCCGACTCACATCAACACCTCTAGAAAGCAGAGTAGATCGAATCTTCCTATATGAAGCTGCTGGAGAGTATGAAACGATAGATTGATTACCTGGTCGTCTCTAGAGCAGCGGTTCTCAACCCATGAGGTGCGGCCCAAAGGTGGGCGGTGACAGGGGGTATTGTGGGCCGCGCTGAAGTCTCAAAGCAGCAAAAAAAAAAAAGTAGATACATAAAAAAATTATTCCGCATTTTTCACGCAATGCATAGTCCCAAGGGGCAGACTGCACGTATGCACGCCGAAGATTTGTAGGTCGCTTTATTAGTATGTCCGCAGTGCGAATTTTGGAGAAAGAATGGTCCAGATAAATGTGACGCACATAAAAAGATGGCATCACTTTTGAAGTGGGACACAGGCCTCTTTCTGACCGTGTTGATGAATCATGCAGTTTTACAATATAATTTTAGAGAACAGATTCTGCGAGAGAGCAGAAGTGAAATATAATTCTTGGCTGTGGATATCTCTTCCTTTTGGTGCAATGTTTCGCTGGAATATCCGTTTTTGTCAGCCCTGGCCCAAATGAAAGGACGACCAATAAACATAAATATTATACAAGTGTACGCTCCAACATCTGAAAGATTTGAAGAAGATGTACAGCTATTTTATAATGACATAAAGACAACCCTGAAACACACAAAGTCACATGAAGTTACCATAGTCATGGGAGATTTTAATGCCAAAGTTGGTAAAGGAAGAACTTCAGACATCGTTGGTGACTATGGCCTGGGGTAGAGGAATGACAGAGGTTGTAAATTAACTGAATGGGCAAGAATACATAGCATGGTTGTAGGAAACACCTGGTTTAAACAACATCCCCGAAGACTGGCAACGTGGTGCAGCCCAGACAAAAAGAGTTCAAACCAGATAGACTAAGTATTAACCAACAAACGATTCCGCAATGCATTACTGACAACAAAAACCATGCCAGGAGCTGACTGCAATAGTGACCATGACCCACTCTGTGGAACAATTAGAATAAAGCTAAAGAAAGTATGCAGAAAAACGAGAAACATCAAACTGAATACAGAACTACTTAAAAATGACCAAGAACTGCGAGAACAATACAAAGTTATTATAACACATAGATATACAATGCAATAACAAAATAAATAGTATAGATGAATAATGGGCAATGTTAAGAGATTCTATCCACCAAACTGTTAAGGCGATAATATCACCGAAAAAAGAAGTCCCTAAAAATAAATGGATGACAGACGACATCTTAGGACTGATGGACAAGAGGAGGAGGAGTAAAAATAACAAAGAAAAATATAGCAGGATAAATAAAGAAATAAGACGCAAATGCAGAGAAGTAAAGAAACACAATAATTGGTGTATAAGTATACAACTATACACTAAACACTGCAGTAAAGCTGTGATACTAGAATGTATAAAATCGGAAAAAGGTAGGAGCAGCTTTATTACTTAACGATTACAAAGTTGTGACGTTTCGGCATGAGCCTTAATCATACAAAAACATACAGGACGAAGAAATAGAGAGAGGAGATAAAATATAGATTCACATGAATACTGTTTAAATAAAAAAAAATTTTTTTAAGGAGTACTTAGCTGTAAATTGCAAGGTGTGGCTTGTCCGGCGGTGTGTGTCAGGAATGGATCTGGTAGGACGTGGAGATTGTTTAAATAGAGACCTGTGACATGTGGTCGGTGGGTTGTAACTGGGAGTGGTGGATAGGGAACCGGGGAGGGGAGAGAGAGTGACGCACTACTGGCCTAGCTAGGAGAAATTGAAACAGGTGATTGGGGAAGAGATGTTGCAGAGAAGAGGGGTTGCAGAGAAAATAGCGGGGATGCAGAGTGATGCTGTGAGGAAGTTTGAAAAGTAAGAAGGGGTGGATTTAGTGAAGAGGTACTATAATGATTGAAGAAGATGATGTTACGTGTAACTAAACAGCGAGTTTAACCCATGTGGTTCCAGCGTCCCATAATTTTGAATGCAGCAGTTCTCAAGTGCCAGGCGGCTTGTGTCATCTGCGTGACATTGTTTAATGGCTATTACCAGAAAATCAGATTTGCCTCTGTGGTTGGGGCCATTGAAATGATTTGGGACTGGTTTCGAAGCATGCTGGGCGATGTCGTACAGATGTTTTTGCATGCAGTCCCCTAATCTGAGGCCAACAACAATTTCCACGTCCTACCAGATCCATTCCTGACACACACCGCCGGACAAGCCACACCTTGCAATATACAGCTAAGTACTCCTTTAAAAAAATTTTTTTTTAACTTAAACAGTATTCATGTGAATCTATACTTTATCTCCTCTCCCTATTTCTTCGTCCTGTATGTTTTTGTATGATTAAGGCTCACGCCGAAACGTCACAACTTTGTAATCGTTAAGTAATAAAGCTGCTCCTACTTTTTTCCGATTTTATACAGAAGTAAAGAAAGTGTGGTTAAATGAACAGCGCAGGCAGATAGAGGACTCTCATAATAAAGTCAGCAAAAGCATGCACAAACGAATTAGTGAACTCACAGGCAGGAAAACAAAATATACCACAGGATTCTTGAAATCAAAAGAAGGTAAAATGTTAATGAGAAAAGAAGACATTTTGGACAGGTGGACAGAGTACATCGGTGAGCTACATGGAGAATAACGACCAGAATTAACACCAGATACTGAAAACTGTGATAGACCACCAATACTTGAAGATGAAATCATAGATGCCATCAGACACATGAAGAAGGAAAAGCGACTGGGCCTGATAATATAACAATAGAAGACAAAGAGGCGCTCTAGGAGACAGGAATAATAATAATAACCAAGTTACTGAATGACATTTACAACAGTGGTTATAGGCCAGTGACCTGCTTAAATCCACGTTTATAGCACTACAAAAGAAACAGATGCAGAGGAATGTGATGATCACTGGACTATCAGCCTCTCATGTCACATAACAAAGCTACTTCTGAGAATCATTATGAGAAGAACAAAGAAAAAGATAAAAATGGAAATAGCAGATGAACAGTTTGGATTTGATGAAGGAAAGGGAACACACAATGCCATTTATGCTTTACGAACACTAACAGAATGAACTTTAGAAGTACAGAAAGGTATCTTTTTATGGTTCATTGATTACACCAAGGCATTTGACAAGGTGAAACATAATGAAATTATTAAATGCTTGAAGACATCAATATAGACGGCAAAGACCTGAGGATTGTAAAACATCTATACTGGCAGCAAGAAGCAGCATTTCGAGTTGAAAATAGAACTGGAAAATATCAACCTATAAAATAAGGGATGCGAAAAGGATGTGTATTATCTCCAGACCTTTCGTCTTTGCACAACGAGAATATTCAAAGAACGATCATCACAGAACCAGGCATAAAAATTGGAAGATACAATATTAACAACCTTCGGTATGCTGACGACACAGTACTGATAACTGAGAACCAACAAGACCTGTAAATTTTTTTTTTGGATAAATCACCAAAGAAAATGAACAGAAAGGCTTTACTTTGAACATCAAGAAGACACAGACTATGGTTATATCTAAGAAACATAATCGACCTAGATGCAGTATAACATTAAACGGAACTATTCTAAGGCAGATGCAGAAATTCAAATACCTTGGAGCAGTAATAACTTCAGATGGGAAATACAGAACAGAATTAGGAACAGAATAGGCCAAGCAAAGACTGAATTTCAGAAAATGAGAAACATATTATCCAACACATCCTTATCAATGAATGTTAAGAAATGAGTCCTAAAATGCTATATTGAACCTATCTTGTAATACGGAAGCGAATCATGGACAATAAGCAGGTCTGCACAAAAATCATTGGAAGCAGTAGAAATGTGGTTTATTAGAAGAATGTTGCGAATCCCCTGGACAGCAAAAATAACTAATGAAGAATGTATGAGAAGAGCTGGAGAGACAAAAAATCTTGTCAAAAAGATAAGAGAGACAATGTACTTTCATAGGACATGCAATGAGAAGAGGGGACATTCAAAATATTATAACAACAGGAAAAATAGAGGGAAGAAGAGCCAGAGGAAAACCAAGAGAAATGATACTGGACAGTCTGACGGGATGGTGTGAGAGGAGACACCGACTGAGCTGATGGTTTGCATGAAAGATGGTGTACTCTGGAGAAGCATACTAGTCAACGCCAGTCGGCACGGCACCTGATGATGATGATGGCGATAAACATTCTTCTACCTGTTTCAACAACTTATTTATGCGAAATTTCATTTTGTGCATTGACTGCCATGAAAACCAAATATCGTTCAAGAATGAACGTGGAGGATCTTCGAGTGTGTCACAAATACAAATTCCTGCCAGAATGGACATGCTGTCCAACCGGAAACATTGCCATCTTTAAGGTAAATGAAAAGAACTTTTGTGTAGCAATGAATATGCAGCTAAACATGGAAATTAAATATTAAATAATTCTTTAAAAAGTAGATTTATACCTTGCAAATATAAAGCACTTTATTGGTGCAAAAATGTTTGACTTTTAAATGTGAGCCGTGCAGCAAAAGGGTCTGAGAACCGCTGCTCTAAATGATATTTTTCTGGGAAGTCCACTTCTCTTTCGGTCTGAAAAAGTACCTTTCAACTCGTACCTGGTGATCGTATTCTGGACCGCCGTCTTGTTACAGCCAGTTCGAACAGAAACATTATGTTTTTTGTACCCTTCTCCATGTAATGTTACTATGTGAGCTCTTTGAATGGCGAAAAGTGTTGGCCCATTTTCTTGAAAACAAAAGCCCACAGATAACCTCACTGAAACCAGCAAACGGCACTGAAAACAACTACAGTCTGTGTTTTCACAGTTTATGATGTAAGAATTAGGCAGCAGACAGCAATGACTGCAGTTAGTATGAACTAAATTAGTAGATGATGGAATACTCCGTAATAGTATGGAAACATCAATTATTTACCAGGTGGTCTTAAACTTTTGGCCACAGCTGTAATTATGTCGTTCTTATCATCATTACCGATGTCGTCATCGCCATGGTAAAAAATTGCAGCCATCATTACAAAGGTTATATTAATCATTGGAGGACTTCTGGAGAACATAAAAAAAGATGGCCCGACCTTGGACCACAACAGTAAATTTTCGCGAAAGGATTTTTAATTAAATTCCCCTCACAAATTTTACTGTACCATCAGCAGATATTTTCCTCTTACATTTCATTTTATTTTGTTTAAAACGTTTTGGTTTTCTTATAATATAATGCTTACAGTACTTAATGTTACATCGAGCCAATGTTGTTTTATGGGTGTGAAGCATGGTCTGTGAATAAAAAAGTACAGTGAGAAATAGAGGCCATGGAGATGTGGTTTATAAGAAGGATGTTGAAGATACCATGGACAGCCAAGAAAAACAATGAAGAAGTCTTAAGAGAGGCTGGAGCTAAAAAGCAAATTATAGCAAAGATCAGAGGCAGACAAGCGAGATTTATAGGACATTTCCTGAAAGGAGGAAAAGTGGAACACACTGTAGCAACTGGAAAAATTGAAGGAAGAAGAGACAGAGGAAGACAGAGAGAGAGAGAGAGAGAAAGAGAGAGAGAGAGAAATTAATGGATGGGCTGTCAGTGTGGCAAGGAAGAAAGTCACCAGCGGATATCATAATCAAGTCTAAAGACAGGGAAATGTGGAGAGAAATGATCGCCTACGCCACGCGGCCTAGCACTTGAATTGAATTGATTATAATATAAACTTGTGCCGGTAATCGATGACTTCTGAACAGTTCGTTTTTGCTGTTCTGTATTTAACTCGTAATTGCCGGTTAACGCGATCACTGAGTGAAAGGCAGTCAGACAAACATAGACCAAGACAAAAACATAGACAAGTGGGCAGCCGGTCAGATTTACAGTGATAACTAAAACAGAAGTATGTGGACAGACAATTAGACATACAAAGACGACAAAAGCAGAGTTAGGTGGACAGACAATTGGATGTACATAAACGACAAAAATAAAACAGAGGTAGATGGACAGACAAGTGGATGTACATAAACGACAAAAATAAAACAGAGGTAGATGGACAGACAAGTGGATGTACATAAACAACAAAAATAAAACAGAGGTAGATGGACAGACAATCAGATATCAAAAGAGAAGAAAAGTCACACGTAGAGACATTTAAACAGACATGGAAATGGTCTCAAGGTCAGACAAATGCACAGTTGAATACTTAGTTCAAAGCGTAAAGATATGAGCACGTAGGCAAATCCACACTCTACCTTTTTATCTTTCTGTTCTGCCTTTGTCATGGAAAGAGACAAAGCACGTTTAATGCGTGTATAAGACTGACATTACTAGAGTGAGTAAAATTTCAGATTAGAAAACATACATGTTTAATTTCATAGCCATACAGTATACACTGTAAAGTAGCAAAAAAATTAGATAATTTTATTTTCTGTTTGTTAGCTAAATATAGTGTAAGAAATCATTCTACATTAATACAAATATTGTAGATGTTCTATAGTGCATACTGTCTGTAATACAAATCTAAAGTTGTAAGAAAAGTAGATACTTTGAAAAGGTGAATGTCGACCTCAAGAGGATATTGAAGAAAAGAGCTTTTTAAAGGATTAAAGCAAACATCACTGACCAGTTTCTAATGGTATAGGAGACTATTACAAAGGTAAACAGTTGAGAAAGACAGGCTTTCTTCGCACATGTAAACTCAACCTTTTAAAATGAAAAGACACATGTGTAGACAATGGCTGTGTTTTGGTTTACATTTAAAGTGCATGCATATAGCGGCATTCTGCTGTATATATTTATTAACTAGTTTCGCTTTGTTTACTGTGAATCTGGTTTTTAAACGGCAAGCAGACAGCCAGACAAGTAGTCTAACAGCTGTAGTATAGAAAGACAGAGACGTCAAGCTGACAGTCATAGACATTTGCAAAACACAGACATGCGCGCAAAAAAAAAAAGAATGCATGTACTGCATGTTTCTGCTAAAACCAGAATGTGAACGCGAAGCTCATGTCACTTTTTTCTCGTTGCTATAGATCTTCTCATTAATGCATGGGAAAGCTGGAAAACAACTAAAGAAATAGACAAGAAATTAGACTCTTTTGAAAACAAATGCCTAAGGAAAATACTCGGCATCAAGTGGAACGAATTTAAGAATAATGCAGAGATAAGACAGATGACTGAACAACAACCAGTCTCATGGGTGATCA
Organism: Achatina immaculata; assembly: GCA_009760885.1. Lineage (NCBI taxonomy): Eukaryota > Metazoa > Mollusca > Gastropoda > Stylommatophora > Achatinidae > Lissachatina > Lissachatina immaculata. The sequence continues at coordinate 19,506,708 of CM019713.1, forward strand.
GGAAAAGGAGATGCACATATGTTGGTCACTTGATGAGAAGAAATGATCAGAGAATCCCAAAACAAGCTATCAAGTGGAACACAACAGGCCAAAGAAAAAGAGGCAGACCGCGTGAAACTCTAAAGAGGTCATTGTTAAGAGAGGCCAAATTAACAGGCATAAAATCCTTTGATGAGGTTGAAAGACTCGCCGAAGACAGGAAAAATTGGCGAACTATCTTGCGAGCGCTGTGTGGCGTTTAACGTCACGGGAAGGATATAAGATATCAGATATAGATCTTCTACAGGGTGAGTGTGTCTGAACTGTGTAGCCAGTGATCCCTTTTTATGAGGAGCAATATTGTTGTTTTCCCGTTCAGTTTATTTGTATACAAAATGAAGACCGCTCAGGACTGCCAAATTCTTGGACTTTCATTTGTCAATAACTGTACTTCATCAGAGATGATTTTCTCTGCATGTTTACTTATCTAATCTATGCAAAAAGAAAGATTAACATCCTCCCTCCTCTATACAAATGAAAGGCCTGGTTAGCTGAGTGATTTAAGCGCTCGGTTCAATAATCCGGTGGTACTGGGTTCGATTCCCGACAACGGGATATTTTTTTTCTGGTGCACACCGAAACGGCTCCAAGGATCCACCCAGCCTCTAAAAATGGGTGCCAGAGAAATCTGTGAAGGTAAATGCGTCCAAGCTTGATACAGACCACACCAGACTTTCATGTGCCGAAGGTCGTGGATATACAGGCCTAACACTGTATCCCTAATATGCCTTAATGGCATGGAAACGGGGATTTTATCTTTTGCCTTTACCCATGCAACTGAAAGCCTCTGGATTAATGTCAGAAAAATGTTGCACATCTAATTTTAATGGCCACGAAGAGACTTTAGACATCTCTCATTAGTACATCTGTGGTATCCTCATAAGCACGTTTGTAGTATACTCATGATCACATTTGTAGTATCCTCATGAGCACATTTGTAGTATACTCATGAGCACATTTGTAGTATCTTCATGAGCACATTTGTAGTATCCTCATGACCATATTTGTAGTATCCTCATGAGCACATTTGTAGTATCCTCATGAGCACATTTGTAGTATCCTCATGAGCACATTTGTAGTATCTTCATGGTCCATAATGCATAAATCGCTCCTGAAACGATCACATTATCTCAACAGTGACCCAGCCATGCGACTTATGACCTCTGACCTGCGATAGCTAACATGTTATGTTGCCCAGAGAAGTACCAAATTAGTCTAATGTTCATTATTCGTGGAAAAAATTAAAATGCCACTTTTCTTAAAAAAAAAAGGAAAACAAAATTCAGACGTTGTAAACTTTCAAAAACTTTCCAGGCTATCGATTGATATGACAGTGTTGTTTGTGAACCATGAAACTATGACACTGTTAAATATGACACTGGCAGCAGCAAAGTCTTGCTAGAATACATGCCTGTCCCGCCAGTGATCAGTGATCTATTCCAGAAAGACATTTTTGTTGGTCTTTGTTCATTTTAATTTCAGCTATCGCTGGTCTTCTTCGCGTACTCTTAAACCCTCAGAGTATACTGCATTTTGTTTCATGCTGTAAATATCTCTGTACATGTACAGTGTACAACACCAGTATATCTACTGCAGATTTCTGTCCTTTTCTCCACTTTGCTGTAATAAACTCCACCGATCAAAGGAGTCTCTGCTAACGATATGTACAAACACTCTGAAGATGCTCCAACCTGTTCTAAAAGTTCATCTACGTTCTCCGGAGGCTGATGTTCGTGCGTCCCACATCCTCTGACCTGGCAACTCGTGACTTTTTCTTGTGGCAATACTTTAAAGACAAATGTTTTACTCATCGCCACTTCCACGGGATCTGAACATTCAGAAGCAGGGAAAAATGGACGCAACCAGGTCTGTTACTCCAGATATGCTACATTCAACGCAACCACGTCTGTTACTCCAGATATGCTACATTCAAGCAACCACGTCTGTTACTCCAGATATGCTACATTCAACGATTTCCAGTGGAAGATGGCGGACAAGATGTACGGCTTCTGTATATTCTGTCCAAGTGCGTGAACGGTTGTGCCTATTTTCAGCACGGAGTGGAGCTCTCCTGTGAAACTGACATGGTTACGCCATGTCCCAAGATTCTGTGCCTGGTTACTGTGATATTCGTGTAAGCAGTGGGGCCCGGGACGCACAGGTAAGTGCCGCCATTATCGATAACAAGAGGTCACAAAGGTTGCCGAAGACGGAGTGTGCCTGGGAAAATCACGACACACACGCAAGCACGAGAAACGGTCATGAAACAATCATGGCTGCGTTCCTGGCGATTTCAGGTGTCATGTCACCGGAAGGGGTGAGCTGCTTTAATGCCCAAAACTTTGAGAATTTCTCTACAAAATAACACACACTTTATCCTTGTAGCAGCATTTGTCTTTCTAAAATGGCTTCCGCAAAGTATATAGGAACTTTTAGAACACCCTGTACAAAATTAATGTCACGAGGGCATATAAACATGCTTCTTGTAATGAAAACAAAATAAATGAGAGACACGTTTTAAATATATCCATGCACACACACACATTATATATATATATATATATATATATATATATATATATATATATTTTAAATCAGCTGTCATTAAAAGAAAACATTATTATCATCGTGTGCTGTCCCGGCAGGGAATGTTGACTGTAATGACTCCTCAACTTTCTCTGCATTTTGTTTTCACGGTGAGCCCGACCAGATTGTGTCCAGTAGCTCTCTTCACATTGTTCATTCATCTTTATCGTTATCGTCTTCTTGCTCTCCTCCTTTCTCCTCAGATAGTGCATTATTATTTTACTCCTCTTGACATAATCGAAGTGTGTTAACTGTCTGGTTCTTATGCTTTTCGTTATTTCCCCCCAAAAAACCCTCTTCTTTAGTTATAAAAATAAGTTCCAATTAATAACCACTTTAACCATCTAACATAAGATTACTAAATGGTCGTATTAAGCATATGACATACATCTCCGAATCTCTTACTTGTTAGACACTTCTCTCCTGAATAGTTATCCGTACAAACAGAACAACTGCCGTTTTCTGGATCACAAGTTTGATTGTAACAATGTATCGAGCACGGCATGGAGCAATGAAGGCCATAATGGTGGTCAGGGCACTCTGCCGTTTAAAAATGATAAACTTCCTAAGGTACTTCGGGTACAGTACAAGTGAAACCATTTATTGTAATATAAATTTAAAATAATAATAATAATAATAATAATGAAAATGAACTTTAAACGATAAGAGAACTGGCTACATACATACATTGGTGTGAGAAATGGACATCTTAACTAGTATCCAGTTAGAATATAGTTTAAAAGCTATATATTCCTCAGTAATACGTAATATTTTCACTAGTGCTTTATAGTAATATCAGATTCAGCTTCAGAAATTTTTTTTCACTTTTTAATGGAGATTTTTGTTAGTGACAAAAGTGAATGGTAACGGCTATATCAGCCGTGTCAAGATTACACAACGCCACAGCTGCAAAAACTCCACTACTACGTCTATGGCCTAACTGTAGAGAGTGTAGTTATACATTCCCCTGCCCGGTGTGACTTCCTATGCCTATCTTTGTTGGTGAAAAGATCTTTTACGTTATTTTCCATCATAAGTGCTGTCTGGTCGAGTTCGCCTACAACGGTTTGACCAGTCCCTGTCAGACTCACTTCTTGTGGGTGCCTCGAGAGAGTCAGTGGTTACCCAAAGATAGTTCATGATGAGTAGACGAAAGAAAGAACGTCTTCAGTATCTGTTTTCGAGTAGCCATTGACTGTCTCAGCCACCCAACAGTGGCTTTGACAGGGATTGGTCGTATAGTTGTAGCCTAAACCAGCCACCATTTTAATATCTTGGCATTCCCTACAGACATAAAGAATATTTTTCTTTTCCCTGAAGCTGATTGGCTGAGCTGAAAGGTGGAGGAAAGAGGGGGGGGGGGGGCTGGAAATTCAACATGGGAAAGGAACATTCTCCATTCCACCTGCCCCTGCTGTTTAACTGTTTTGTTTTTTTTTTATGAAATTCTTTCGTGTCCTCTTTTTCGTATATCCACTTCTTATTTTTCCTAACAGTCTTCTTCAGCGGTCCCTCTAAGAAACAACCAAGCATGTGGAGGAACAATATTGTGGCTTTCTGTCTAATAAACCAGTTTTGAAGCAGGCAGATATCAGCTGTCATTTGTTATGCCAAGTGTTACTTTGTTAAGCAGCACCTATCATGGCTAATTGTAGCATTTTTCCCTCACAAACAGCATGTCTGAACAAAGATTATGTCTGCACAAAGAACATGAGAAGAAACATTATGTATCCACAATGAACATATCTAGACATGATTATTTCTTCAGAAAGATTATGTATCCAGAATGAACATATCTCAACATGATTATGTCTCCAGAAAGATTATGTATCCAGAATGAACATATCTCAACATGATTGATTATGTCTCTAGAAAGATTATGTATCCAGAATGAACATATCTCAACATGATTATGTCTCCAGAAAGATTATGTATCCAGAATGAACATATCTCAACGTGATTATGTCTCCAGAAAGATTATGTATCCAGAATGAACATATCTCAACATGATTATGTCTCCAGAAAGATTATGTATCCAGAATGAACATATCTCAACATGATTGATTATGTCTCCAGAAAGATTATGTATCCAGAATGAACATATCTCAACATGATTATGTCTCCAGAAAGATTATGTATCCAGAATTACATATCTCAACGTGATTATGCCTCCAGAAAGATTATGTATTCAGAATGAACATATCTCAACATGATTATGTCTCCAGCAAGATTATGTATCCAGAATGAACATATCTCAACATGATTATGTCTCCAGAAAGATTATGTATCCAGAATGAACATATCTCAACATGATTATGTCTCCAGAAAGATTATGTATCCAGAATGAACATATCTCGACATGATTATGTCTCCAGAAAGATTATGCATCCAGAATGAACATATCTCAACGTGATTATGTCTCCAGAAAGATTATGTATCCAGAATGAACATATCTCAACGTGAGTATGTCTCCAGAAAGATTATGTATCCAGAATGAACATATCTCAACATGATTATGTCTCCAGAAAGATTATGTATCCAGAATGAACATATCTGAACATGATTATGTCTCCAGAAAGATTATGTATCCAGAATGAACATATCTCAACGTGATTATGTCCCCAGAAAGATTATGTATCCAGAATGAACATATCTCAACGTGATTATGTCTCCAGAAAGATTATGTATCCAGAATGAACATATCTCAACATGATTATGTCTCCAGAAAGATTATGTGTCCAGAATGAACATATCTCAACGTGATTATGTCTCCAGAAAGATTATGTATCCAGAATGAACATATCTCAACATGATTATGTCTCCAGAAAGATTATGTATGTAATTGAAAGCCATGTGCGTTAAATATTTATTTAAATAAAAACATTATGTTTGTGTTTTATAAACAAACTAAGCAGCAAATCGATCGTAAACCTCTAAGCAAACAGTTTTAAAAAAACTGACCAGTTAGTCAACCAGTTAAACATTTTAGCAAGCAGGCATCCAGTTAGTCAGGAAAGCACAACCAGCCAATCGACCAACCAAACAATAAAAGCAACCAATCAAGTAACTAAACAAGGAAACAATCACCCAGTAAATAAACTAATTAACCAAACATGAAATCCGCCAACCATACAACACAAAAAAAACAACCAATCAAAGAGTCAGTCATCAGCTAATTACACCGCCTGGCAACCAGCCAACCAATTAGCCAACCAACCGTTACATGTATCTCCTCTTCTGGTACCAGAACAAGCATCACATAGTCCAGTATGCCTATCACAGACGTTCTTGTCACAGTGCTTGGAGCACAACCTGCTGCACATCCACCCGTACCATCCTGGCTCACATGCTGTTACAGAAGTCATAAAATAAACCTAAATATTTTCTGGTGGACACTCTTCAAGACAAAGGCTCTGAAAATAGATCTACGCGTATAATGGTGGACATTTTGTAAGACAAGAGGTCTGAAAATAGGCCTACGCGTATATTGGTGGACATTCTGTGAGGTCAGAGATAATATTTTATGAAATAGATATGGTATGCTATCTGGTGGATTGTCTGTAGGATGAGAGCTCAAAATATAGATCTCCATCCTTTCTGATGGGCATTCTGTGAGATGCAATAAAGCATTCCACACATTTATATATTATCTACGAGACATTCTCTCTGAAATATACAGGACAAGAAATTAAATGAACTTGTTTGCTTCAGGACATTGTGAAAAAAGGAAAAGAAAAAAAAAACACAGAACTAAATGCTCTGAACATACGCAAGCATCCACAGAAATGTTGGTATCATCCACAATGTGTGAGAATGACGTAAAGCCCTGTGAGGAAGACAGGTAGGAGCCTTAGGCTGTGTGAGAAATGGTGCTTAAGGACAAGGTGAGAATAATTTGCAGGCTCATCTGAGAATGATATACACAGACAGTCACATATACGGACCAAAATGAAAATGCTTTACAGTCCCATATGATGATCACATGTTGGAATCACGTTAGAATGATGTACATTCCTATATTTGTCAAATACAGGGGCCACGTCATACTGGTGCACAGGTCTCATGTGATGTTGGTGAAGGGATCATCTGTCATTTTAAAATTATGATTAAAATCACGTAGGGTTCATCAGGTATTCAGTCATTTCTCTCAACAGTTTGATGGATTGATTGGACGGAACGAATGGATAGATACATAATGCATGGATAAGTGGGAATATGGCTCACTAGACAGAGCATGGTGGATAGATAGATGAATGAATGGAAAGATTGATAAACTTTCGGATGAATGAAATCCGTAAAGAAAAATGGATGGATGGATGGATTGGTGTGATGGATGGATGGATGGATGGATGGATAATAGACAGGATGGCTAGATAAATAACTGGATGTTGTGAAAAATGAATAGACAAATAATTGTTTAAATGGAAGAAAAGATTGGACTAATCGATATATGGGCGTCCTGATGGGCAGCCAGAGGGATGGAGAATTAAACAAATAAACAAACAGAAGAACTGACGGTCAGGCAGGCAGACAGAAAGACAAACTTACATACATACATACATACACACATACATACAAACAGGCAGACATATACTAAACAGCTGATAACCTGAACAGCTTGGACCAGCAAAACGCTTTTTGCACATACAGTGTCCAGAGACATGACTGCAGTTGTCGATACAGAACTCTGAACATTCTGACTCGCAGGAATCTCCGTAAGTCCCTGGATCACATGCTATCTCGAAAAGACAGACATTTGATGGCTACAGTCTACTTCCTTGTCAAGGACTCTGCCTGTTTGCTGAAATTAACCTTGCATATTTTTTTTTATAATTCAGAATATGACTTAGTAATTTGTTTACTTTCTTTATGATGATGATGATGATGATGAAAGCTCTCTGTCAGTTCTTTTTTAACTAGCTTGAACGCCATGATTTTCTGCCGGTACATAATGGCTACTGTTTGGTGTACTGATTTTCGATTCAGAATTTTCATCATCATTATCGTCGTCGTCGTCATCATCATCATCATCATCATCATCACCGTCGTCGTCGTCATCATCATCATCATCATCATCGTCGTCGTCGTCATCATCATCACCATCATCATCATCATCATCATCGTCGTCGTCGTCGTCGTCATCATCATCATCATCATCGTCATCATCATCATCATCGTTATCATCATCATCATCGTCGTCGTCGTCGTCATCGTCATCGTCATCATCATCATCATCAACTTCTTCTTCTTCTTCATTTTCTTCTTCTTCTCTTTCTTCTGTTTTAACTATTTTTCCTCTGATTCTTTTCTGTCCTCTTCCTCTTCATCCTCTTATTTCTTTCCTTTTTGTCTATCACTCTTCTTCTAAGGTTCCTCTTAGATAAACTTGGCATGTGCACAAATGTTTTTGCATAAATGACAGTTTATGTAGTCGGACAATTTATAAGAAGAACATAAAAAGCAATGTCAATGAAAATTAAAGAGGAGAGCGGCATGGTTAATTTATGATCCACAACAACAATAACAACAAAAATATGTCAGCTGTCATTCACCTGAGCAGTGGATCCAAAACTATGGCAGATTAGCCATCAGTGTAAGTACTTCCACCCCACCCCCCGCAGTGCTGTTTGCAGCTTACATGATAGAAAGCAAATTTCGTGATAAATGATTTAGAAATTTCCAGTTTTCAGTAACTTAGTTTACTAGAGCAACTTAGTGCTCCACGAGATTCTGTACTGAAAACAGAGTAATGTTAAAATGAGTAGTGGAACTGATGGGATTATGTATAGCTTGGGAGAACGTGAGAATCACTGGATAGTTGGGGACGTTAGCAGAGATGATAAAACTGATATTTTGGGAGTAATAAATATAGGACAGCCAGAACATGAGTTAGAGCTAGTCAGAGTATAAGAGCGAATGAGAGCATGAGTTAGAGCTAGTCAGAGTATGAGTTAGAGCGAGTCAGAGCATGAGTTAGAGCGAGTCAGAGTATGAGTTAGAGCGAGTCAGAGTATGAGCTAGAGCGAGCCAGAGCATGAGTTAGAGCGAGTCAGAGTATGAGTTAGAGCGAGTGAGAGCATGAATTAGAGCGAGTTAGAGCATGAGTTAGAGCTAGTCAGTGCTTGAGTTAGAGCGAGTCAGAGCATGAGTTAGAGCATGAGTTAGAACTAGTCAGAGCATGAGTTAGAGCGAGTCAGAGCATGAGTTAGAGCTAGTCAGAGCATGAGTTAGAGCTAGTCAGAGCATGAGTTAGAGTTAGTCAGAGGATGAGTTAGAGCTAGTCAGTGCATCAGTTAGAGCGAGTCAGAGCATGAGTTAGAGCGAGTCAGAGTATGAGTTAGTGCGAGTCAGAGCATGAGTTAGAGCGAGTTAGAGTATGAATTAGAGCGAGTCAGAGCATGAGTTAGAGCGAGTTAGAGTATGAATTAGAGCGAGTCAGAGCATGAGTTAGAGCATGAGTTAGAGTATGACTTAGAGCGAGTCAGAGCATGAGTTAGAGCATGAGTTAGAGCATGAGTTAGAGCATGAGTTAGAGCATGAGTTAGAGCATGAGTCAGAGCATGAGTTAGAGCATGAGTTAGAGCTAATCAGAGCATGAGTTAGAGCGAGTCAGAGCATTAATTAGAGCATGAGTTAGAGCTAGTCAGAGCATGAGTTAGAGCTAGTCAGAGCATGAGTTAGAGCTAGTCAGAGCATGAGTTAGAGCTAGTCAGAGGATGAGTTAGAGCGAGTTAGAGCGAGTTAGAGCATGAGTTAGAGCGAGTTGGAGTATCAATTAGAGCGAGTCAGAGTATGAGTTAGAGCGAGTTAGAGTATGAGTTAGAGCGAGTCAGAGCATGAGTTAGAGCGAGTCAGAGCATGAGTTAGAGCGAGTCAGAGCATGAGTTAGAGCGAGTTAGAGTATGAATTAGAGCGAGTCAGAGCATGAGTTAGAGCGAGTCAGAGTATGAGTTAGAGCGAGTCAGAGTATGAGTTAGAGCGAGTCAGAGCATGAATTAGAGCGAGTCAGAGCATGAGTTAGAGCGAGTCAGAGTATGAGTTAGAGCGAGTCAGAGTATGAGTTAGAGCGAGTCAGAGCATGAGTTAGAGCGAGTTAGAGTATGAGTTAGAGCGAGTCAGAGTATGAGTTAGAACAGTTATGTCAGAGTATGAGTTAGGTCGTAGTCAATTTAGTAGTCATGTGATAGTTTGTGTTTTGAGTTACTCCAGTTCTTTTTTGAGTTGCTTTGAGATATAGTCAGGTTGAAATAGCTGGGATTATTCATTTTTTTCGTTTTGTTATTATGTAGTTTTGTTTTTTTTCCTTTTTAGAACAGACTTGCAAGTTTCTTAAGAATTCTAGATAGAATGATGAAATAGTTACAAGAGTGATGTTCACCAGTGAAGGAATTGTTATGTGGTAATTTTGGAAGTGATGTTATATTCATTGTGAATTGAATTGTAAGCACGTGAGTTGGCATTTTTCCTTATTGTCAAACATGGCTCTGTTCCCATATGGCGAACTAGTTCTCACCGGGAAGTTTTTCTTATCATCATATTCTATATTTCCTGCCTTGTGGCAGTGATGTTTGTTTATCCTCACAATTTCACCCTTCACTCTATCTATTAGTAAATGTGTGTTGTCTGATGTAAAACTACATTACTGACTGTGTTGGAACTCTCACTGTTTAACAAGTTTGTTTATGTCGGAAGACTGCCAAGTTTAGACAAGTTATTGTATCTCAATATTCTTCTGTGGAGTTGTGTGCCTGGGAGTTCGTGCTGAATTTTCTTAGTGTTTAGCAGAGGAAATTAGGTTGTCTACTTATAAATTCTGATCTATTAGCACCAACAACAAGAAGAAATTTCTGTAATGAAAACTGTGCTCCACAAGAAGACTAATCAACAGTGTCAGTTGTAATGTACATTAGTTTAGTGTATACTCAGGCATGCGGTAGCTTGATACGTCGTCTTTCAGGCGCTCTAGTGCCAGCCACTATGAGGAGTGGGTCCAAGATGCTCTAATGCCAGCCACTATGAGGAGTAGGTCCAAAATGCTCTAGTGCCAGCCACTATGAGGAGTGGGTCCAAGATGCTCTAGTGCCAGCCACTATGAGGAGTGGGTCCAAGATGTAGCCACTATGAGGAGTGGGTCCAAGATGTTCTAGTGCCAGCCACTATGAGGAGTGGGTCCAAGATGTTCTAGTGCCAGCCACTATGAGAAGTGGGTCCAAGATGTTCTAGTGCCAGTCACTATGAGGAGTGGGTCCAAAATGTTCTAAAGCCTGTCATTATGAGCAGTAGATCCAAGACCTTCTTGGGCTTTCAAACTGAGGCAGACCAAGGTGTTTCTAGACCACATGCAACTCTAAGGAGTGGATCCAAGATGCTCTAGAGCCTTTCATTCTTCGGAGTGTGCTCAAAATGTCCTAGAAACCTATTAAAATGAGCAGTTAATTTAAAACGGCCTTGAGGCCATCACTTGTGATATACGGACATGTGAAATAAACTTTTAAACAACTCAATTTCGCTGGCCCAGCTATATCTTGTACAGTAATCTTTTCTTCAATATCTCTACAAGACACAGCAAGGTAAACTATAAATTACGCAAGAAAAGCTCTTACACAATCACTCACAACTGCGATGGGAAAATTAAAAATAACTTACTTTGACCATTCATGGCCGGATTACAATAAATTAAAGCTTTGAATACAGCAGCCAGATTTTAAAACACTGTAAATTAACCCTTTGATCTTGAAACAAAGATTTAAGCAATTGTATATTAATCTCTTGATCAACGAAATAGCTTATACCAAGAAAATAGGAGGCATATGTTTTCACATATATACCTTCGTTGCAGTGTTGACCCTTGTAACCGGTTTTGCATTTGTAGCAGGTTCCATTACGAATCTGACACAGTCTGTCGTAACAATATCTGCTACACTTGAAAGAGCAGCGGTGGCCATAAAAGCCCGATATACACCCACGTTGACAAACGCCAGTGACCAGGTTGCACATTTTGTTCCCTGTACAACTGCAATTCTTGTTGCAGTAAAGGCCGTATGTGCCCTCATTGCAAATAGTTTCTACGGGACAGGTAGAGAATTCTTCATATTAAAAAAAGTCGTGTTATTATGGCAAGCAAAAATATTTTGTGACGATGCAAGAATTAAAATATAAAATAGAATATTTTTTGTACCTAGCCTTTTTTCTGTCCATTTATTTGAAAACAAAAATACCTGACCGCCCATCCGCATGTTACAACATCATCTACAAAGACAACATAGATGTCACAGTACAGCATGTCACATTTTGCGAGTATATTTAGGAAGACACGACAGCATCGATATGATTCATTCTGCCTACGGCTTGTTCATACATTTCTGGTTCTTTATTTAATTTTGTTTAGATTTTACCATATTTTCACCTCTTCTAACCGTATAATTCATGTATAAACAACATAACACAAGTGTTAAATGCGTTCACATTGTACTTCCAGTTAATATGTTATAATATAAAATGACATGTTCTGATGTGCTGATGGAGATGTCCTAAAATTATAGAGATGTCGTAAAGATGTGGAGATCTCATAAAAGCTCAACCTTAGCACAGAAACAGACACCTAACACCATAAATCTCACACTCTTCACAAGATCGGAAACCCAACACGATAAATCTCAACATAAGTTTCTCATGGCATCAGGAACATACTGTCATAATTCTCAACATCCATACTATATTAAACAGTTCAACATTAACGTCAACCCCTACACAACATTATAAATCAGGCAACAAAGTCTCAACAACCAAACATATGTCACAGTATGTCTCAGTTTCACAAAACTTAGTAACCTGTCGCCATAGAACTCAAGGTCACGTGACACTAGCAGCCTGCCCCAGACGTCTCTGCTTCACACAGCGTCAGAAACTCACATCATAAAATTCAGTCTCACACAAACCAGAAACACATCTCCGTAAGTCTCAACGCCATTCAACATCAGAAACCTACCCTCATAGTTCTCAACCTCATATAAACCCCAGAAACCTACCCTCATAATTCTCAACCTCATATGAACATCAAAACGTACCCTCATAATTCTCAACCTCACACATCACCAGAAACTTACCCTCATAATTCTCAACCTCACATAACCCCAGAAACCTACCCTCATAATTCTCAACCTCATATAAACACCAGAAACTTACCTTAATAATTCTCAACCTCACAACATCACCAGAAACTTAACCTAATAATTCTCAACCTCACACAACACCAAAAACTTAACCTAATAATTCTCAACCTCACACAACACCAAAAACTTAACCTAATAATTCTCAACCTCACACAAGACCAGAAACTTAACCTAATAATTCTCAACCTCACACAAGACCAAAAACTTAACCTAATAATTCTCAACCTCACACAACACCAAAAACTTAACCTAATAATTCTCAACCTCACAAAATACCAGAAACTTAACCTAATAATTCTCAACCTCACACAATACCAGAAGCTTAACCTAATAATTCTCAACCTCACACATCACCAGAAACTTACACTAATAATTCTCAACCTCACACAACACCAAAAACTTAACCTAATAATTCTCAACCTCACACAAGACCAGAAACTTAACCTAATAATTCTCAACCTCACACAATACCAGAATCTTAACCTAATAATTCTCAACCTCACACATCACCAGAAACTTACCCTAATAATTCTCAACCTCACACAACACCAAAAACTTAACCTAATAATTCTCAACCTCACACAAGACCAGAAACTTAACCTAATAATTCTCAACCTCACACAACACCAGAAACTTAACCTAATAATTCTCAACCTCACACAAGACCAGAGACTTAACCTAATAATTCTCAACCTCACACAACACCAGAAACTTAACCTAATAATTCTCAACCTCACACATCACCAGAAACTTACCCCCATAAGTTTCAATCTCACACAAAATCAGATTAAAAGAACCATATCCTTTAATTCTGAGTGATTTTATCGGTGTCCTGAAGCTTAGTTTTATCTCGCAGATATTCTGAGAACAAATGTCTATGTATGTAAAGCTTTCTGTCTTGTTTCCAATTTCATTTAATGTCTCCAGAGTGAATCCATATTTCGGGCTAGATGACACTGCAAAACGAATTTCAGTGCATGGAAAAAAAGTTATTTCTAATGGAAAACGGCTATAACTTAAAATGTATTCCCCCCAGCCCTCAAGAATATCGTAAAATTGTAACTGTACGTTTAATGGTGTAGGGGAATTAAGCAAATAAATACTTTTTGGAATACAAGAAGTCTTAGTTATTCCCCTTGAATGATAAGTGTCCACATCACAATTAGTAAGTGATTTAAATATCGATTAGTTCTTGAGACAAGTCTCGTGAGAAACACAAAGAATATTCTAGTACTAAGTAGACAGGGTGAATGAGTACTCTACTGAGAATACAAGTACTGTACACCACGAGAAAAGTATTATGAAAGTTCGAGAACCTAGGGCAAGGACTGCGTGTGCAGTAAAAGTCACGAGATGAGAAAAGACGAAAAAAATCTCGGGATTTCAGAGCTAAGGCTGGTAATATGAAAGCTGGAAGACAGAAGAGAAGGGATAGAGGTCAGGACGAAATGATTAGGTTCAGTTGGAATTACTGAGAATTTAGGAAAATCTGATGATGGATTTAGAGACAGTTATATGTGAGGTTCTGAGTTAGAGAATAGTTCAATCGGAATTACGATGTAGAAGAACCCACAGTGCTGCACACATTCGTATCCTAACATGGCACAAGAAAAACTAGAGAGTAATTAAAGGATGTAGAACAGTGGCTGTTTAGTCTTTGAGATTTTTAATGGCAATTCGTTGAAGTGATTTTGTTTCATATCCTTCCTTGGGAAAATTGTGAGTACGATTTGTTAGAAGGTTTCTTCCCAATGCCGGAGAGCAGACACGCCGGGAATCTTGTGATGCAACATTTTTACTGCCTTTTGGCATTAACTTCACATTCACTTCTTCACAGTTCGTTTTGCCCCGTCAATAAATGTGTCTTCGATTGCATTACTTTCCAACAAGTATTTTGTCGGTTGTTGAGTTGATGCTTTGTCAGTGTTATCCAGCGAAGGCCAGTGAACTATGGTCCAGTTCTGTGATACATGTGTTTTTGTGTACATTGTCGGAATGCCTGGGTGTTGTTGTTGTGTTACTCAGCATATAGTACAGTAACATTTTGCCTAACTGCTTCAGAAACAGAAATCAGTTAAGCAACCAACAACAAATAGTAATACTCAAGAAGAGAGTTAAAAGTAGCACAAGTACAAAGTAGTAGCAGAAACCAACTATATCATATATCAGTTCTACTTCAAGTCTTCTTCTTCTTCTTCGTTCGCTTCTACCACCATAACCGCACTGTGATCCTACTGAATTTACGCCTGTTGTCCTCGTTTGGTCCCGTGGTCTCCTGTGGTCCCCGAAAGGACCACACGAGATCCACGAGAGGACCACAAGGGGTTCAGAGTATCACAGGGCTTTAGCCTGTATTCTTGGTGGGTCTCTGAAGCGGATTGCGTGACACAGTGGTTTTCCTTGCACCAGTTTAGTCTAGAGTTGGACTTTCTCACCGGAAGACCTCGACGTGTTTAGGATATCAGTGCATCCCCGCTGGATGAGAGGCGGTAGCCCACTTAGGCCAGAGTTGGACCTTCTCACAGGAAAACCTCGACGTGTTTTGAGATACCCGTGTATCACCGCCGGGTGAGAGGTGGTTGCCCATCTAGTACAGAGTTGGACTTTCTCACCGGAAAACCTCAGCATGATTAGGATACGCAAAACATCCCCGCCGGGTGAGAGGTGGTTGCCTATCTAGACTGCCCTGGTCCAGTGTCTCCGACTTTAGCATTTTGTGATCGTGGCCGCTACTTTTCCTAGTTGTGACCAAGATGGAGCTTTTGTCCAGGAGGACGAATCCTCGCCACTAGTGACTTCCACCCCTGGGTTGAGCCGGTTTAGGCATATTATCCCAGTATGGGCATGTTTGGGACGTGACCGACCTCTAGAGCAGAAGTACTGTGACATGCATAGCCTTCAAGAATCACCCCTGGTGTGAGCCGGTTAAGGCAAAATTCACCAGTATGGGTGTATATCAGGCGTGACCGACCTCTAGAGCGGAGGTGGCATGACATGTCTAGCCATCAAGTTCCACCCCTGGTGTGTGCCGGTTTAGGCATATTTCACCAGTGTAGGTGTATTTCGGACGTGGCCGGCCTCTAGAGCAGAGGTACCGTGGTATGTATAGCTCTCGCAGCGATACTACTGGACATACCGATTAAACTTCACTTTATCCTTTCCTTCACCTTTTCACATCGGCGCCGCACAGCAACCTTTATTTCTTTTCCGCATTTTCTTCCTTGACCGGGAGGAGCTTCATTCCACGCGCGGCATTCGAAGAGACTCGCCAGCAGTGTCTTAAACTCTGGGACAAGCCGGTTCATGCTTTTCACCCGATATGACTGCACTCAGGACGTGGCCGACCTCCAGACCAGAGGTGCCGTGATTTGACTGTTTGCTTCACTTTATCCTTTCTACCACCTTTTCCGCAGTGATGCTGCTCGGCAACCCCATTTGCACCTTTCTTCATTGGCCAGGAGGAGCACCGCTCCACGTACGGCAGCTGAAGAATCTCGCCAACAGCGGCAGATGAGCTACCAAACGTGCCGCTCATCTACCCTAAGTATCTGGTTTTAAGGCGCCAGATATTCGCCTTCGCCCCTTCTCCAGTCAGTTTAAACAGTTCTGCCACGGGAAGGCCAGGAGCTGGACTTGACTGTCAGAGGCTGTTTGAGACGCACGCCGTTGGAATGGAGAGCGAATTCTCCACCCCACCTCCGGCAATAACAGTCCTTAGAACCATACTTCAAGTCAATTTTTGTTGCCTACTAATTGGGGCAATATTCTGTTTCAAACTCCCCTTTCCATGCCATTAAGCTATATTGGTGATACTGTGTTAGGACCGTATTTACAAGACTTTGACCTTCGGCACTTGAAAGTCTGATGTGGTCAGTATTATGCCTGGTGGCATTTACCTTCCCAGATTTCTCTGGTACCCATGTTTAGAGGCTGGGTTGAATCCGGGAGCTTTGTGGTGTGTATCAGGAGAAGAAATGAAATTGAAGGGAACCGACACAAACAAAAAACAAATATATCCATACTACAAGAACTTAATATTGAAGAAGGCTGGCTAAGAAAGAGGATTAAAGAGAGAAAACTTAAATATTCTGGACATACTAAACCTCATGATAATTTAGAGAAGACCGTCTTGGAAGGGTGCATAATGGGAAAAAGAAAGAGAGGAAGACCAAGGCGAAGATGGCTGCAAGACATCGTTGATAACTGCAAATGGATGCATCAGCAGCAGGGTATCTTGCTCACAACCGAGAGGCCTACAGGAGAGCTTTTAGGGAGGCAGAGTTCGGCAAGGGACATGTAGACGACTGACTGACCAGAAGAAGAAGATAATCCAACTGCTGTGACATGAACCCGGTACCACCTTATAAGTAAACCGACTTGAACACTAGAAGAGTGAGGCACAAGTGGAAACATAAAACAAAGGCCAGCTCAATCTATGTATCATCTGTCTAGCTCGTCCCACTGGACTGGTTATCTCGTTTCTGTACAGTTGGGTCCCTCAATACCCGACGGGTCTGTCTTGTACAGCACACCCGCAGACCTCTGTGAAAGCTACCAATCCTGTCGTGTTTTGGACATCCGTTTTTGAAAAGAAATTCTGGGAATTTACAACTTGTCGACACACAAATCTAGCTTTAGCATTTGCATAGAACATGCTCTAATAATACAAAGACATTCATTTGAAAGGTGAGTCTGCCCTCTTGCTAATGCTACATAAAAATGGCAAAGACGAATTATGATTATCTCATGTATAGAAGAAACTATAAGCATAATTGTGTGTTTTTCTAACTGTAACATTAAAACAAATAAGAACATCTATCTGCACTTAATAATAATATGGATGTTAGTAATAACAACATAATAATAACATGGATATATCCAATAAGTGTGAGGTATTTTGCTCTTCCTAGAGTGGTAAACATAGAACCAATAACCACACATATTAACCTACAAATATGAAAATCAACTGAGCATGTTGTAGGGAATAGCACTTTAGCGATAATCTCTCTGCGAAGTCAGCTTGGTAACAGTAGGGAGGGTTAATGCTCACACATTATCCTTTTATACTACATGTAGGAGTTCCCGGCCATTTCTAGAACTGGGGGAGGCAAGTTGGCAAAGTATGTTGCTGGCTACATCAGCACTACTGTGTCGTCATGTGAAGGAAAACATGACCACTAACGCGATATTTCTTACGTGGTTCATGCTATGAAATTCTACTACTTTAGAACGCATAAGATCATCTTCTGTGAAAGAACTGTAATAAAACATGTTTTTTTTTTTAAAATCTCCTCTCAACATTTTGTTGTGGTATTTCATACAAATACTGTGTATTACGAAGATGATATAAATAAAACTGCATTAAATTCACATCAGAACACAGTGCTATCGTTTTTACAGTGTTTTTTCTGTCTGTGCTAAATGTTTGTCAAGTGACATTAATTCTCGTAAATCTGACACTGCTATATATGTAGCTGTCTTGATATGGCCGCAGATATAATTTGCATGAAGAAAGCATGGAAGAAGAAGAAGAAGAGGAAGAAGAAGAATTGGAGGACGAGAAACAGCAGAAGAAGAAGAAGACATTGAAGTAGTTGCAGCTTATGAGACGAAAAAGAAGAACTGCACGACGAGGAAGAAGAGATGGAGGAGGATATACATCAGCAGCAACAGAAGAAAAAGAAAAAGAAGAAAGAAAAAAAGAAGAACGGATAGTAGAAGAATGAGGACAAAAACACACACACAAATTAGTGCTAAAAAAAGCGCTACTCACCGGCACGTTGTGAAATTAATTTTACTTAGATAAAAGTATAAAAGTAGATGAAAGTATACAAGTAGATGAAAGTATACAAGTAGATAAAAGTATACAAGTAGATGAAAGTATACAAGTAGATAAAAGTATACAAATAGATGAAAGTATACAAGTAGATGAAAGTATACAAGTAGATAAAAGTATACAAGTAGATGAAAGTATACAAGTAGATAAAAGTATACAAGTAGATGAAAGTATACAAGTAGATAAAAGTATACAAGTAGATGAAAGTATACAAGTAGATAAAAGTATACAAGTAGATAAAAGTATACAAGTAGATGAAAGTATACAAGTAGATAAAATTATGCAAGTAAATTAAAGACGAATGGCAAGAAAGCAGGTGGCTGTGCATGAAAATTTAAGGAGGTCAAATGAAGAATAAAGATGGTAAAGAAAGTATAAAGCACAAACATTATCATAACCAAATCTACTAGACTAGATCGTAGGAAACAAGACGTATCCTGCATTCCAAATCTTACATTTTTCAGGATATATCAACACTCTATAGATGACCTGGAGGCGATTATAAGAAATAGTCAACGATGGCTTGATTTGTCTCAACGGCACGAATGTATTACAGGGTGACTTTATCTGTTCTTGATTGTATATGAATCCATCGACCACAATCCCAGGAAATCTAGTAATGCCCGTTTTCTCCATAGTACGCGACTGCAGGACGTGTTGCTTTAGTGCCACATTACGACCTGCAGCGTTACCAACATGTGTTATATACACACATATATATATATATATACATATACATATTTATATACAATACACAATTGTATATACAGTCATTTGCACAAGTGTAAGACCAATTGTTGTTTTCATGAGATTCAGCTGGATATCTCTCCCGTATTGTGAAACTAACTGTCGATGTCGCATCTTATTACATAGAGTAGAAGAAAGTGTTTGGCCGTCAGTCCGCTTCTGATTTTCATGCTGAGAGGTTGTATATATATTTTATGTGTAAATAAAAATAGGCACACACACACACACACAAAACATTATTAAATGTATGTCAGAGGATAGCAAGACCGCTGTTCATAATGCGATCACGAAATATCGATATAATGGAGATTTCAGCGACCGAAAGAGAAGTGTCCGTTGCAGGAAAACAACTCTACGTTATGTCAATACTATACGGTGAATTCTTATGCGTTCTCCGACGTGTTCGCGCAGGAAAATCAGGGCTGTTCTACAGTCAGCAGGGACAGATATTAATATCACTACTGTTTCTCGTAAAATTCTGTTAAAAATCATAATGGGTAGACTTCATAAGAAAATAGAAGAAGTCAATATGGTCCAAACTGGTTTCAGGCAAGGAAGAGGATCAAGAGATCATATATTCAATATAAGATTAATAATAGAGAAATGCAGAGAGTTTAATGTGGATCTATATTTATCCTTTATAGACTACTCAAAGACATTTGATTGTGTACAACACCAGAAACTTTGGGAAATAATGGAAAAAATGGGATTTCCACCACATTTGATACAATTAATATCACTACTGTATCTAGACCAACAAACAGCAGTAAGAATAAATGGTTAAACAACAACTTGGTTTGACATAAAACAAGAGGTCCGTCAGGGGTGCATATTGTCACCTTACTTATTTGACTTGTATACTGAAACTATAATGAGGAATGTTAGAGAAGATGTAGACAAAGAATATTACGATGCCATAACAATTGGAGGTTATGAAATACCAAAGATTAGATATGCTGATGACACAGTATTACTGTCCACAACACAAAAAGGAATGGAAAAACTAATTATGTCAGTCCGTAAGAACAGCGAAGAGCAAAACCTCTATCTTAATGCAAAGAAAACTAAATTGATGACAACTGACAAAACAAAAAGGCAGCTGAAATATGTATCAATTAGGAAAAACTAGAAGAAGTGGAGAGTTTTGAATATCTTGGATCACTACTAACTAATAATGGAGATACAATGAGGGAAATTAAAAAGAGGACATCTATCGCTCTTCAGAAAGTAAAACAAATAAAGAATCTGTGGAGAGGAACAGACAGAACCACAAAAATAAGATTTTTAAGTTCATGCATTTTTCCCATCGCAACATATGTCTGTGAGACCTGGACACTTAACAAAACAGCTGAGAAATACATAAATGCCTTTGAATGCAAATGCTACAGAAGAGTTCTTCAAATATAATGGACACAAAAAAGGACAAACATATCCATACTACAAGAACTTAATATTGAAGAAATCTGTCTAGTAAAGAGGATTAAAGAGAGAAAAGTTAAATATTTTGGACACATTAAACGTCATGATAATATAGAGAAGACCGTCCTAGAAGGGCACATAATGAGAAAAAGAAAGAGAGGAAGACCATGGCGAAGGTGGCTGCAAGACATCGTTGAGGATCTGCAAATGGATGCATCAGCAGGAGGTCATCTTGCTCACAACCGAGAGTCCTACAGGAGTGCTGTTTGGGAGGCAAAGTTCCGCAAGGGACATGCAAATGAATGATTGAAACTGTTTCCTGCCGTCTCAGCAAAGAATTTGGATTAAAATCATATAAACCAGCAAACAAATCTAGACCAGCCTCATTAATGACAAGAAAAGACTATAGTTTGCTAAGCGTCATCAATCATGGGCCGCTGAGAACTGGAGTCAAGTTCTAGTTTCTGATGAATCAACTGTGTAGCAATTTGCCTGACGTTTATCACATGTTCGACGATATAAGTTAAACACATTTCATGATAAATACATAGTTAGCACTGTAAGACGTCCTCAAAGTCAGGTGATGTGGGGCGCAATGTCAAAATCCGGTGCTGCTTCATTATACTTTTTGTTGTCGAAGGGAACTACAACGACTGCTCCTCGTTAAGTGGGAATGTTAAAAGACAGTCTGGTAGCTCATATGACAATTCACAGATGCTTAGCTTTCACGCATGATAGCGCCCCATGTCATAGTTCAAAGGCTGTGAAGGATTACCTGACAAGGAGCAAAGTAACTGTGACTGTCTGACTAGCAACTATCCCGACCTCAGTCCCATAGATAATTTTGTGGCACACAATAATCAGTGTATAAGTATACAACTATACACGTTAGGTAAACGTTAATCTACAAAGCTGTTTCTACTTTTTTCCTAGTTTATACATAGAGAATTTATGGCACACAATAATTAGTCTATAAGTATACAACTATATACGTTAGGAAAACGTTAAATAAAAAGCTGTTTCTACTTTTTTGACTAGTTTATACTTAGAGAATTTGTGGACCCTTTTAAAAGATAAACAGCAATCAGATTCCTAAGCTTCGATTGAACCAATAAAGTAGTTTTTTTGCAATGACATTTCACGTGACTGCAATATATAACGGTAGTCTGTCACATCGTATTCTATCTGTAATGCCATATCGTACTCTATTTGTAAAAAAAAAAGACAAACAAGGTGGCCACATCAAGTATGTACTTGTGACTTTTAGTTGAAAGGAATGTAAATGTTCACCCACTGTGTCATTTTTTCAAATATCTTCGGAACTAGATATGTACAACTGTGATATATCAAGAAAATGACAAGTCGTCTTAAACTTTTTGCAAATGACTGTGTATGTATATATATGTATATATATATATATATATATATATATATATATATATATATACATAGTGCAAAAGCAACAGATCTTATAGATCAAGCTAACACCAGCAACAAAATTATAAATTCATTTGCCAACAACGTCATGAATTCATCAACTATAGAAAAACAGAAACAGTTTAATCGTATATCACAGACCAGCGGTTCTCAACTCTTTTTTTTACCACAACCCTAAACTACAAAGGTACTTGATCCACAACTCATGAAAAAAGGTTTAAAAAGTATTAAAATTCCATAGAAAATGATTTCAATGAATAAAAAGGAGGTCAGTTATTGTATAAATAGTTTTGAAATTATTAGTAGTATAAACCCTTCTTTTCAAATTTAACTTAATATTTTATTTTATGTTCTTCTTATGTACATTTTCATATCTTCTAGAGAATCTACATCAGTCACACCAGACCTCTAGGATGAAAACCACTGCTGTAGGCAAACAACAGTATACTTTCATATATTGCAGACGAAAATAAAACGTTTGAGTTCAAAGACGGGAAACAATCAACATTAAGAACTCATTTAATATTGACCAACAACGACTGGTACACCACTGTAAGATAGACACTAACTGAAAGACTTTCATATAAACTTATAACTAGATTCATATTACAAAAAAATGGACAACGAACTAACAAAATAACCTTATTTTCAAAAGAAATGGATGGACAGACCCTTCATCATTATACTTTCACTAAACTTTCAAACATTCAGTTTAGTGGAAGGGGCTACATATACACAAACAATTGAGAAACTTCAAAAAGACAAACTTTTATATTCAACATCTGATCCACCCCTTCAATAGTATAAGGAAACACCAAATAAATTGTTATAATATTCACATTAATACAACTCAATTATACCAATGAGTAGGTTAACATACGCTAATATAATTGCTGTAGACACTCTGTGAACATACTATAATTGTTAATCAATTCTAAAGTGAGGAAAGTTCAAATTTTCAGTGGCACATATTCGAATTCTAATTTTGAAGAAGCTTGAAGTTGAAGGAATGAATATTACTTACGAGTTTTAGCTGGGATGGAAGTGTATTTTAAAAGTGCGCAGAGGAGTAAGCAAAGCTTTTCTTGAACAAGTCAATTTTGAAAGAAGACGGTGTTTACGCAGTGACTAGATCCACTTTGCCTTTGTTAAAAATGAGTCTATTTTTTTAGAGGTAGAATTCCGAGCTGTTTGTGTTGATCTATAATCTGCTTTGGTGCATGTTACTAACGAGATACACATTTTTAGACATAGGAAGAAACGAAGCTTTTGTAAAATAATAGAACACTGTGTTGTATGATTCTTATCTTATATCTTATATTCTTCCCGTGCCGTTAAACGTCACATAGGGCTCGCAAAGTAGTTCGTCAGTTTTCCTGTCTTCGGCGAATCTTTCAGCCTCATCAAATGATTTTATGCCTGTTAATTTGGCCTCTCTTAACAATGTCCTCTTCAGAGTTTCACACGGTCTGCCTCTTTTTCTTTGGCCTGTTGTGATCCACTTGATAGCTTTTGTGGGATTCTCTGATCATTTCTTCTCATCAGGTGACCAACATATGTCCATCTCCTTTTCCTGATCACCCATGAAACCGGTTGTTGTTCAGTGATCTGTCTTATCTCTGCATTGTTCTTGAATTCGTTCCACTTGATACCGAGTCTAATTTCTTTTCTATTTCTTTAGTTGTTTTCCAGCTTTCACATGCATAAATGAGGGTGGATATTACATTTGAATTGAATAACTTAACTTGGTTTTTGTGCTTATAACTTTTGAATTCCATATGTTCTCAAGATTCTTAAAGATTGATGCTGGTTTTGTAATTCTGATCCTAACTTCCTTTCTAGTGTCACCATCCTGGTCTATGTAGCTGCCAAGGTATGCAAATTGATTGTCTTCTTCAATATCTGTCCCTTCTATATGTATTTTTCCTTTTTGATTAATGGGAATTTTCATTATTTTTGTTTTGTCCTTGTTAATTTCAAGTTCTATTTTGCTAGCCATTGAAGACAGGCTATCTGTTTTTTGTTGTCTGATTAGACCTAGAAAAAATCTTATGCAAAGCACTTTTAGACGTAAGAGAAAGAAAAATCACAAGAAGACAGTCTCATGTGAGGATTTTTATGTAGAAACACCAATACAGTCTTATATCAGGTGATATGTGTAAGAAATATCGATGAGGAGACTATGTAAGTAACATCAAAAGATAGCCCCATATGAGGAGACGTATGTGGTAACATCAATAGACAGTCTTTTATGAGACGATTTGTGTAGAACTATCATTACACAGTTTTATATGAGGAAATTTGTGAAAAATATCAGCACAGTTACAAACATATTTTATTGAAATTTTCAACGAAACTAAAATCATATAACATTTTCTTTTTCTGTCAAGACTGCAATTTTTGCACAGTAAAGTACATCAAGATGAAGACTGACAGCGTTCATGATACTCTCTGTGCAGTCAATATTGATGCCAATGTCTCTACAATGATTAAGACTTGCACAGTCTTAATATTGCTCTATTAGTACAAAGAATTATGAGAAAAATGATCACAGAGACAATGAGAGCTATAAAAGAGTCTCGTTAACAAAGCGCTCGCTCCCAGATAAAAGTTAAGACATGACTAACCTCCATTAATGAAGATGGAACAAACAGTCGGAGCTATTTTCCCTTCAAGTGCCAGTGTTGTTACAGGAGAATCATTGTCGCATGAGACATCCATGGTCACAGTGTTGACAATGAAATCTCTCCGTAAATCGCAGTCCTCATCTCCGTTTATGATGACTTTAAAATCCATGAGCTTTTCTGAAAGGTGAATTTTGCAGTGTATAAGTATTTGCCTGATGGAGTTCGCCTATCAGTGTATGAGAGCAAGTGCTGCAGGAAGTTCATGCCAGATCTTGTCGGTGGCTCAGGAGATGCAAGGACCAAGAGGAAAAAAAAACCGCTTAAGAAAAATCCTGGAGAAAATGCCCATAAGGTAGTTGCGGGTGATGTTCTTTAACCATCTCACATTCTTGCAACCCCTGCAACTTTGCCAGATTGCCAGAAGAGCACAAGTGCAACAAGGTTAAGTCATAGCCAGAAGAGCACAAGTGCAACACGGTTAAATCATAGCCAGAAGAGCACAAGTGCAACACGGTTAAATCATAGCCAGAAGAGCACAAGTGCAACACTTTTAAATCACCTTTCTCCATGTAACTTAACCAAGCAAAACAGAACTGGTAATAAGTGGACATGCCAAGCTTCGACTCCGCATTCAGCTCAGAAGTAAACAGGAAAGTGATTCTTCGTTCAGCTCGAAAACGAACGGGAAAACGACAGAGATCGTCCTTTTTTCTCTTTTGCTGGGACCAATGCCTTCTTCTATCGGCTTCTCCAAACGAGTGCATCTCTTGATGTGGCTGATGTATCTCAGCTTTCTAATCGTTATGGCGTTTACTAGCAAGTTCTCTGCGAAACCTAATCCATTATTATCTCTTTATTTCATGTTATTTCTATCCATAATATTCTAAGTGTCCTTCATTTCGTTTCAAATGCTGTTATTCTCTTTTCTAGTGATTTGTTAAGGATAAAAACGCCCTTATATAGTCAGTGATTTTCAGCTTCAAACAATCAAAGGCCAAAATTGTATCCATGAAGGAAATGGCCGGCTGCATCTAAAAAAAACAGCTTTTACCAAATTACGTAACTTCTTTCGGAGAGGGAAGGGGGAATATTACTACTGACTTCATAACAAGCTGGCGTTACGATGATTTCTTTTTTTTTTCTTTTGCATCATCGTTTTATGACTAAAGGAATTAATTTTAATAAAATAAAATACATATTTAAGACAAGCTCCATGGTCGCAAAGGAAGAGCCGCCAGCTGTTTACCTTTGATATAAGTAAATGTCATGAGTTTTGCTATGGTAGTCTCCTTGTCAGGAGTTTTGCTATGGTAGTCTCCTTGTCATGAGTTTTGCTATGGTAGTCTCCTTGTCATGAGTTTTGCTATGGTAGTCTCCTTGTCATGAGTTTTGCTATGGTAGTCTCCTTGTAGGTCATTTCTGAATATACAGTGATAAACCTTCAAAGCATGAGGCGTGTTTCGTTGGTCCACAGCAAGAGTGTCTGTGCTACATCTCTGAACTGATGACTCCGAGTGTCTGTGCTACGTCTCTGAACTGATGACTCCGTTCGGATAGTGAGTAGAAATGTTCTAGGATGTTATCTCAATTCTCAGTGAATATAGAATGTAGTCTCATGTCCTAACCCTCTAGAAAGTTGTGTCATGTCCTAAACCTCTAGGATGTTGTGTCATGTCCTAAACCTCTAGGATGTTGTCTCAGTTCCCAGTGAATATAGATTGTTGTCTCATGTCCTAACGCTCTATGATGTTGTATCAATACCCAGTGCTTACAGTATGCTGCTTCAATGCCTGTTGCTTCTAGGATGTTGTCTCAATGCACAGTGCCTTCATACTCCTTATTAACACTTATTAATTCTCTAGACTGCGTACACCTACATCCGCTAGTGCTACATATTAGCTTTATATAAATAATATCTTTAAAACTGCATTCAATGTTTTTTTTATACATTTACGTAATTAAATTTCTCTTTTTTTTTTAGTGTTCTGTCTTTCTTGGAATGATGAAACTGTGTCCTATTATCTATCTGTTATAGGTCTTATCTGTCTACTGGTTGTGCTACTTTTGTACGCTTAAGTATTGTTTGGTGGGTATTTACTGTGTGATGGTTTTGAGTTTTGTTCTCAGAAGCGTGAATTTGTACCCGTGTTGTCTGTGTTTATCTAGTTCCTCTTGTAGTGGATGAGTTTCTGCCCATCTAAGTTTGATTGCTTCTTCTATAATTTTCTGTTTTGTCTCAACCTTTCTCTGTGTGTTTGTGTTGAGAGTGTTTGTGCTTTGCCTCTTAATACATCTCCTAATGTTTCCCAGTGTTGATGGAGGTTGTGTAGGTACATCACTCGCCAAGGTATGGATTAGTTATGCCATGTATTCTACAAATTGTTTATTTTGGAGAAGTGCATTGCTAATTTTCCAGTGTGGTGATCGTTTTAAAGGTAAACTACTTGTAGGTACTGTGCTTATTGTTGCGACGATTGCGTTATGGTTTGTGAAACGCAATCTCCTTTCGAGGCGTTTAGCTCGTGTTATGTCGTATGTTGTTAATATACAGATTGTCTAGCCTAGCTGCTCTCATGTGTATGTTGAGTTGGTGGCTGTGCCTGTCTGAATATGTCTACTACGTTATATGTCTACTACGTTATATGTCTACTACGTTATTTGTCTGTGATGTCTTGAAACAAGTTCATTCCCTGCCAGAAGCAGAAACTCGGACTTTCCATTTTTCCCAGAAGCAGAAACTCGGACTTCCCGTTTTTCCCAGATTAAATGCGCGCGTGTTGTATTTTTTTTGTGTATAGTTGAAAAAGAGAATCTAACACATTATTCCCACGTTAAGAGTATACTTTGTATGCATCAAAATAACTGTAAATGTATGAAGATTCCATAAATGCAGAGTTTATTTTTAGAAAAAAGGAGTAGTATGATGATTTTAGCTGAGAATTGTGTCCTATTTACCATCGGCTAGGCTTAACTACCATCGGCGAAGTCTAGATCTACCTGTAGACTTAAACGATCTCATCTTGTGATGATATATGGCATGTTCACTAAAATAATATCTGAAATAACCTTCAAACTACTTTTCCAGTCCGTCTTATAGGTCTAGAAGTACTTGGGGTACATTCAAGAACAGTGGTCTGGTCACAGGGCATGTCCGTATGCCTCGGAAATCACAACAAAAAAAAACCAAAAAACTGAAAATTCTCGATAAAAACATCCGTTTCACTCAAGTTGCTAACCACGCTTCTGACTGTATTATGAAGGGTCACCGGATACGCGCAAATAAAATGTTTACAATTAAAACGTTACACCGTTTTTAATAAAACGAAACATGTCCCAATCAGTAAGTCAGTCAGTTGCATATTCCTTGCGGAACTTTGCCTCCCTAACAGGTCTCCTGTAGGCCTCTCGGTTGTAAGCAAAATGGCCTGCTGTTGATGCATTCATCTGCAGATTATCATTGATGTCTTGCAGCCAACTTCGCCTTGGTCTTCCTTTCTTTTTTCCCCATTATGTACCCTTCCAAGACGATCTTCTCTAGATTTTCATAACGTTTAATGTGTCCAAAATATTTACGTTTTCTTTCTTTAATACTCTTTCTATGCCAGCCTTCTTCAATATTAAATTCTTGTAGTATGGATGTATTTGTTCTTTTTGTGTCCATGATATCTGAAGAACTCTTCTGTAGCAGTTAAATTCAAAGGCATTTATGTGTTTTTCAGCTGTTTCGTTTAGTGTCCAGGTGTAACAGAATAGCAATTCTGTACAGAGAGTATTTGTGTATTGCTAGTAGTTGTGTTCTCGTAGACCACAACTCACGTCAGTGTGCAAAGCATGTCGTTAGGAAAGTCCGTGTGCAAAGCACGTCGTTAGGAAAGTACGTGTGCAAAGCACGTCGTTAGAAAAGTCCGTGTGCAAAGCACGTCGTTAGGAAAGTACGTGTGCAAAGCACGTCGTTAGAAAAGTCCGTGTGCAAAGCACGTCGTTAGGTGTTCGTGTGCAAAGCACGTCGTTAAGGAGTCTTGGTTTGAACGTGGAACTGTGTGGACGTGTTTTTTGTCCAGCTCTGTGATGTCTTCGTGGAACAGATGAACGTTTTGGTTGTACGTATGAATGGACTGGCCACATGGCAGGGATAACCAGCCGGCAGTCGAATGTAATGTTATTTTTATCAGCATTATCATCATTGCCATCAATAAATGTTCCAAGTTACCGTTACCAAGAAGAAATAAGAACGACGACGTCGAATATAAATACAAAAATGCAATTATAAAAACACCATTATAATTGGTGCCGTCGGGGAGACCCACCTTGGCGACATAAAACTACGATCGGTGGAAGTGTCGCAGTGGGGCGACACACACACTTGGTACAGAAGGTAATGTCCTGGCCCTAAGGTACGGCGAACTCCTCTGGCTGTGTCGTCGCTATTCTTCTCTTTCGATTTCGCCAGCAAGAATTGTAAGCGGCATGGGCTGTGCTTTCATTCATCGTTGCTTGTATGAGCCTGATTGTCCTATGCCGTCCGTACGTGAGAGGAATCTGTTCGTGTATGCTGTCACTGTGCGGGATAATCGTACTAGCCTTTCCAAGCTCTCCTGAAGGCGAATGGGGAGATGATCCGGCACTCTAGGCTGCTGTACATACGGCGGGGGCCAACCCTGGCTCTCCACAGCTGGGAAGAATGTGCACGGACTCTACCTGTCGTTATCATGACTGGCGGGGAGCCAGCTGCAGCCTGTCCGAGTCAGAGCTTGGAACTTATTTCGTTTTCTCTTTCGTTCCAGGAGTAGGTACTTTCTAGAACTTTTGGACTAATTTCCTTTTCTTTTGATGGAATTCATCAGGTCTTGTGGTGGCTCGTAGTGACAGTTTCGGATTAGTTTGGTTCATCTTCCCTTACTTATGGGACAATAATGAGCTTACATTAGGTTATGCAGTGAGCTTGCTTGCTGTGCCATTGCCATGATTGTCTCAAATCTTTTCGGTCGTTTATATGTTTTTTTTACTGGGCGATTGTTATTATGTAATATTTGAGCACACTGGTATGCTCGCTTTTGTTGAGCGTTGCGTGTGAATGGTATACGCTGCATTTTTTTATTCCGCACTGTTTATGTGTGTACTATACTTATAGTCAGGGAGTTGGCGTGTTTTTTTCCTCCCCACGCCATCTATGTCAACACATTTTGTGTAACTTTATTCTTGTTACGTAACTTGGTTTTTTGTTTTGATATATTTAGCCAGGTTGATTTTTGGGTTTTTCTTGTATTTTACTTGTGCTTCGAGTACTGGCGCCTTTATTTTTGCGTTGGTCTGTGGCTAGTACTCGAGACTTCATATTTTCCGTGCGTGGTTGGAGGTTATGGCCCGTGTCGTAGCCCGTGTTTTCGTGTTTGTTCTGTTTTGGGTGCACCCATGTGGTTGTGTTGTGTTTCACGTGGAGGCCTGCTAGTTGATGTGTCTATGACTGTGAACAAAGTTTTCACGGTATGCGCGTGTGGGCCTGCTATATTGACCGTCAGAGTTGACCTCTTGACCGCCTTTGTTTTTATTTGTGCGGTACTGAGATTGTTAATGGTCTTTGTATCACATTTTGTTTTTGCCAATGATTGTTATTTCATCATGCATTTTTTTTCACCAACGTGATTGTATTTCACTATGCATATAAAACACACCTGTTTGTGTGTTGCTTTGTATGTCGTCTTCAGTTTATGCATAACTGTTGTCAGATCATGTTGTGTTTTGGTTGGAGCACTATGGTACTATTGACCTGCATAACCTGCGTATAGCTAAGCTATGCAGTGTTCATACTATCTATATGCTGTTTGCCCGCCGAGCTGAGATGTTTTTTTTTTTTGGTAGGTTGCTTTTCGAGCGGTTAGTCAGAGATGAGTTCCGTTTTGTCTGTTTGTCTTGACCTTGTATGTTATGACAATTAATGTCTTGATGATGTGTCATATATTTGATGATGTGGCATATCTTTGATGATTGCGTCAGATATTTGATGATGTGTCAGATATTTGTTGATGTGGCATATCTTTGATGATGTGTCAGATAATTGCTGATGTGTCAGATATCTGGTGTTGTGTCATATGATTTATGATGTAGTATATCTTGCTGTTTTGATAGTGTGTGATTTGCAGCTGTATGTCATGTATTATATTTTTTTATTGGTCTGACGTCCTATTGTTTGTGAAGGATGTCATCAGGTAGAAATAGCTGGTGTCGTTCATAGAACTCATTCTCTTCAAAGTTGTACGTATATGTATATTCTGGTTGCACCACAACGGTTTCATGTACTTATTTTGTACAAATTGTGCGTGCATGAAGTTTTTTGTAGCTGAATAAGCAGTTTTATCTTCATGGTTATAGCTCACATTTAGTGAGGGTTTTTCTGTAAAAGTTCGACATTTTTTTGTTTGAAGGTATTTGATGGCCAAATATCTACCTTTAGGGGGTGGGGAGATATTCTGTAACAGAATAGCAATTCTGTACAGAGAGTATTTGTGTATTGCTAGTAGTTGTGTTCTCGTAGACCATAACTCACGTCAGTGTGCAAAGCATGTCGTTAGGAAAGTCCGTGTGCAAAGCACGTCGTTAGGAAAGTACGTGTGCAAAGCACGTCGTTAGAAAAGTCCGTGTGCAAAGCACGTCGTTAGGTGTCCGTGTGCAAAGCACGTCGTTAAGGAGTCTTGGTTTGAACGTGGAACTGTGTGGACGTGTTTTTTGTCGAGCTCTGTGATATCTTCGTGGAACAGATGAACGTTCTGGTTGTACGTATGAATGGACTGGCCACATGGCAGGGATAACCAGCCGGCAGTCGAATGTAATGTTATTTTTATCAGCATTATCATCATTGCCATCAATAAATGTTCCAAGTCACCGTTACCCAGGATTTACTTGACTATCTGTACCGGCTGTCGTCAACGTGAGGTTTAAAAGAGCCTGGATGAACAGTATGTCTGGAACAGTGTGTAACTAATCCAGAAGGTGAGAGTGAGAGCTGGAATTATGTGTGTAACTAGTCTAGTAACCTCAACTCTCAAAGAAGGAAGATGGAAGTCGATCTTGGTATCCACGTGCGTATCGTGAATCAGCACGACTTATGTCGACGCGGCCAGCTAACGAGTGTCATATACACAGCAAAGTTTGTGTCCCAAAAGATTAGCCTGTTATTGATTGCACAGGCACCAAGAAGAAAGAAGAACGACGACGTCGAATATAAATACAAAAATGCAATTATAAAAACACCATTATACAGGTCTCACAGCCATATGTTGTAATGGGAAAAATGCATGACCTTAAAAAATCTTATTTTTGTAGTTCTGTCTGTTCCTCTCCACAGCTTCTTTAGTTATTTTACTTTCTGAAGAGCGATAGACGTCCTCCTTTTAATTTCCCTCATTGTATCTCTATTATTAGTTAGAAGTGATCATGTGCCACTGAATTTGCAATATACTGGCTTCCGATAAGGGAGGAGCTAGTTGGTGTTTATTGTCTGTACTGGTTCTGGCTATATATTTTCTAACTTGATCACCTATAATATCTAAATCTGATAAACCACAACTGAAATCCCCTCCAAATGTAATGTCATGTCCCCTGTTTGTGTGGATGAATAGAGACTCTAGGTCTTCCTAGAAAGTGGGTTGGCGAAAGCGGTCAGCTGGCGTATATGTTAACTATAGTGTAAGTGGGTGAACTGTTGTTACTTCTACTGCAACTCTCCCTCTGCTATTTCTGCTTGTTCTAACTACCTGCTACCTGTCAAATGTCTGTATTACTGACACCCCATATCCTGATATGTGTAGGCCTTATCTGGAATGTCTGAATCCTAATTGTGTTGTAATCTGTACTGCTTGCTTTTCTGTGTGTCTGTTTCTTGCATGAAAATAAATTGTTTTGTGTGTGTGAAACGATCCAGTGAAGATCAGCTTTCTGGCTTTCTGTATCCAGTTGCTCTGTTCTGGCTTTCTGTATCCAGGTGTTCTGTTCTGGTTTCCTGTATCCAGTTGCTCTGTTCTGGCTTTCTGTATCCAGGTGTTCTGTTCTGGCTTTCTGTATCCAGGTGTTCTGTTCTGGCTTTCTGTATCCAGGTGTTCTGTTCTGGCTTTCTGTATCCAGGTGTTTTGTTCTGGCTTTCTGTATCCAGGTGCTCTGTTCTGGCTTTCTGTATCCAGATGCATGTGTTCTGGCTTTCTGTATCCATGTGTTCTTTTCTGATTTTCTGTATCCAGGTGTTCTGTTCTGGCTTTCTGTATCCAGGTGTTCTGTTCTGGCTTTTTGTATCCAGGTGTTCTGTTCTGGTTTTCTGTATCCAGGTGTTCTGTTCTGCTTTTCTGTATCCAGGTGTTCTGTTCTGGCTTTCTATATCTAGGTGTTTTGTTATGGCTTTCTGTATCCGGGTGTTCTGTTCTGGTTTTCTGTATCCAGGTGTTCTGTTCTGGCTTTCCGTATCCAGGTGTTCTGTTCTGGCTTTCTATATCCAGGTGCTCTGTTCTGGCTTTCCGTATCCATGTGCTCTGTTCTGGCTTTCTGTATCTAGGTGTTTTGTTCTGGCTTTCTATATCTAGGTGTTCTGTTCTGGCTTTCTATATCTAGGTGTTCTGTTCTGGCTTTCTATATCTAGGTGTTCTGTTCTGGCTTTCTATATCTAGGTGTTCTGTTCTGGCTTTCTATATCTAGGTGTTCTGTTCTGGCTTTCTATATCTAGGTGTTCTGTTCTGGCTTTCTATATCTAGGTGTTCTGTTCTGGCTTTCTATATCTAGGTGTTTTGTTATGGCTTTCTGTATCTAGGTGTTCTGTTCTGGCTTTCTATATCTAGGTGTTCTGTTCTGGCTTTCTATATCTAGGTGTTCTGTTCTGGCTTTCTATATCTAGGTGTTCTGTTCTGGCTTTCTATATCTAGGTGTTTTGTTATGGCTTTCTGTATCTAGGTGTTCTGTTCTGGCTTTCTATATCTAGGTGTTCTGTTCTGGCTTTCTATATCTAGGTGTTCTGTTCTGGCTTTCTATATCTAGGTGTTCTGTTCTGGCTTTCTATATCTAGGTGTTCTGTTCTGGCTTTCTATATCT
Organism: Achatina immaculata; assembly: GCA_009760885.1. Classification (NCBI taxonomy): domain Eukaryota; kingdom Metazoa; phylum Mollusca; class Gastropoda; order Stylommatophora; family Achatinidae; genus Lissachatina; species Lissachatina immaculata. The sequence goes on from CM019713.1 coordinate 19,540,640, forward strand.
AGGTGTTTTGTTCTGGCTTTCTATATCTAGGTGTTCTGTTCTGGCTTTCTATATCTAGGTGTTCTGTTCTGGCTTTCTATATCTAGGTGTTTTGTTATGGCTTTCTATATCTAGGTGTTTTGTTATGGCTTTCTATATCTAGGTGTTTTGTTATGGCTTTCTGTATCCGGGTGTTCTGTTCTGGCTTTCTGTATCTAGGTGTTCTGTTCTGGCTATTTGTATCCAGGTGCTCTGTTCTGGCTTTCTGTATCTAGGTGTTCTGTTCTGGCTATTTGTATCCAGGTGCTCTGTACTGATGATCACCTTAGAGCTCCCTGCTTGGAACATTCTCCCCTGGAGTTGGGCAGAGTGCACGGTGCATGCATCTGCTTTTAGTTTCGCATGTCCCTGGGCTTTGTTTTCAAAGCAGTACAGAACTGAAATGACCACCCACCCCCCTTAGACCGTCAGAAGTTTAATGGGCCGATACGCTTGCCTTCGGGGGGTGGGTGGGGGGAGGGGAAGGGGGTGTTCTCTGATGATGTAGGTAGTGGCCTTGTTGTTCTGCTCTCTAGAACAGAGAGTTTCCTGCCTTGACATGTAACAAGGGCGCAGTATAAAATACGTTCACAAATTGTAGAAAACCCACTTTAGACATGACAGAAGGGAAAAGAACAAGAGATTGACCTGAGACTTGAACCACGGACTCTCGTGTCATTCTTCTTTCTCTCGCGTCTAAGATGTTTTATCAATGTATCTCAACGTTTTCCAAGGTTAGCCTTTTAACACTGTACTATATTGCTTTATTATGCATGCGCCTTGTGTTTTCACATTTGAAAAAATGGATATCTATAAAAAATATGTCTAACTTTTATAAGGACATCTATTAAGGACGCAGTATGAAATAATGGATATCAGCTAACACATGGAAATCCATACATGAAAGACGAGCAGCCAAATTAGCCCTGTTTAATGAAAAGATAGCTCCTGGGAGAGATTTGCCAAAAGCAACACACACAGAAATAGACAAGAAAGTAAAATGTTCAGCTAGAAGGGATAAAAGAGAATACATGGACAATATGGTGAAAGAAGAAGAAAGGCAGAAAAAAGAGACTGTAAAACTCTATATAACATACAAAAGAGGCTAACGGATGCTATTGCATCCACAGAAAAGACCAATCCTTAGGAAAACTGGCACCCGACATCAAGTAAAGACCAAAAGCAAAAATGGACCGAACACTTCCAAGAAATACTTAATCGACAACACCCAAAAGACTTGATAGACCTTTAAACTGACTTATCATTCCCACAATAAATGTCACCTTAATTGAAATTACACTGCCTGAAATTGAAGAAGCAGTGAATCTAATGGCTAACAACAAAGCTGCAGGTAAAGATGACATAACAGCCGAAATGTTAAAAGCTATTATCATAGACAACATGAACTAACTACAGAGAATGTTTAATAAAGTATGGAAATAAGAAAATATCCCTTCTAAATAGAAAAAAGGAATCATTATCATAATATCCAAAAAAAAAAAGGCAACCTTAGAGATTGCAATAACTAGAATGAGGTAACCTTATTATCAGTTGTGTCAAAAGTATTTTGCAAAGTTATTCTGAATAGAATTCAAGATATAGTGGATGCTGCAATGAGAGAAGAACAAGCAGGATTTCGACAAGCGAGAAGCTGTTTCGAGCAGATATTTACTCTAAGAATAATACTTGAAAACATATTGAAAAGAAAAGACTGTTACTCCTGAACTTCACTCAATCAAGTGCCGTGCCGTGTGGCGTAGGCGATCATTTCTCTTCACAATTCCATGTCTTTAGACTTGATTATGAGATCCGCCGGTGACTTTCTTCCTAGCCACGCTGTCAGCCCATCCAGTAATTTCTCTCTCTCTGTCTTCCTTGTCTCTTCTTCCCTCAATTTTGCGGTTGCCACAGTGTGTTCCAATTTTTCTCTTCTCAGAAAATGTCCTACAAATCTCGCTTGTCTGCCTCTGATCTTTGCCTGAGCACATCTGCATTTTATTTCGTTGTGACATTTCCCATATGCTGTTATAATTGTTATTAAGTACTTGAATCTAACAACTTGTTTCAGATTCGTGGCATCAATGGTAATGCTACATTTTGGTGGTATTCTTAGACTTGAACTTCTTAGACTAGAAAAAGGCATTTGGCAGCATATACAGAGATTCATTGTGGAGGATTTTAAGAATATATGGAATACCATCTAAGACTGTCAACATCATTTTAGAACTCTTTCTATGGATCTGTTTGTGCAGTCAACACAGAAGAAGGAAAGAGAGAATGCTTCCAGATTGAACCAGGTGTGAAACAAGGATGTATATTATCTCCCTTGCTTTTTTGGAATTGCCGTAAACTTCATAATGAAAAAAATCTTGCATAGCTAAAACGGGAATTGATTTGGTAGATGAGACCTAACTGGAAGATTTTGGTTTAGCACTTGCATAATTCTTATCAGTGACAATGTGAAATCAATGCAAGTAAAAACAGATACCCTGTCTTCAATGGCTAGTAAAATGGAACTTGAAATTAACAAAGATAAAATAAATATAATGAAAACTTTCATTAACCACGAGGGACAAATATACGTAGAAGGAACAGCTGTTGAAGAAGTTAACAACCATTTTGCATATCTCGGCAGCTATATAGACCAGGATGGTGACACCAGAAAGGAAGAAAGAATTCAAACTGCAAAAGCAGCATTGACCTTCAAGAATCTTGAGAACATATGGCATTCAAAAGTTATAAGCACAAAAACCAAGTTAACATTAATATCCACACTCATTTATGCATGTGAAAGCTGGAAAACAACTAAAGAAATACACAAAAAAATTAGACTCTTTTGAAAACAAAATGCCTAAGGAAAATGTTCGATATAAAGTGGAACGAATTCAAGAACAACGCAGAGATAAGACAGATGAGCAAACAACAACCTGTCTCTTGGTGATCAGAAAAAAAAGAAGACAGAGATATGTTGGTCATGTGATGAAAAGGAACAACCAGAGGATCCCCAAACAAGCTGTCAAGTGAAAACACCACAGAACGAAGAAAAAAAGAGGTAGATCATGTGAAATTCTAAAGAGGACAGTGTTAAGAGAGGTCAGTTCAGTGGGCACAACATTCTTTGATGAGATTGAAAAACTTGCCGAAGACAGGAAATCTTGGCGAATTACCATGCGGGCCCTATGTGACGTTTAACGGCACGGGAAAGATGTAAGATCTAAACCCCCCCCCACCCCCACCCCCCCCCCCACACACACACACACACACAGACAGACAGACAAGCAGACAGACAGAGAGAGACAGAGAGAGAGAGAGAGGAAGCAGTATAAAGTAACAAGGAACGCTTGGCGATGGAAACTTCAAACACAGACAGAAAAGACAGACTACACTTGGAGACGGATAGAAGAAACAGCTCAAGACAGAAATAAATGGAGAGCCCTTGTTGATGGCCAGTGCCCCAGGTATATGGGTAATGAATGCGAGGAAGGAATGAAGGAAGTATAAAATACATGTTACTTTTATAGCAACATATATCAAGTACACAATTTAAAAAGGAAAAAAAAAACATCCTTTACCTTTAACGACCACTCTGAACCAGGAGAAAGGAAAGCTGTCATCCAGGATCACGGTCACACGGTCCGCATGTGTGTCAGTGTTGCACGTAGTGTCGTTCCCGTCTGTTAAATATGGCTCATTGAAAGTATCACCTTCAGTTGCGGCCAAGTCCACTGAAACATATATATAAATATATACATATATTTTAAAATCCCATAAATCTATACTTTCCTCATAGCTACTAAAGCTGAAGACTAATATGTGTTCTGTAAAATAAAAACTAATAATGATATACAACAGAACTTAAGACTATATACGACTATTTCATTCCCTTGCGGAACTTTGCCTCCCTAACAGCTCTCCTGTAGTCCTCTGGGTTGCATGCAAGATGCCCTTTTGCTGATGCGTCCATTTTCAGATCATCAACGATGTCTTGCAGCCATCTTCGCCTTGGTCTTCCCCTTTTTCTTATACGACTAGTATAAAATCTAAAATAGTGATGATAATAGGATACTAATATATATATATATATATATATATATATATATATATATATATATATATGGAGATGGATAGGATATAAACTCAGAAAGCCAAGGAGCCTTGAGGCAGAGATCAGAAAAATGGACTAAACCTGGAGACGGATAGAAGCAGCAGCCCAGGACAGAAAAAAATGGAATCAATTCATTTGAAAATTAAATGAGCAAGTATAGGTTATCTCACTACAGAACAAGGACTCATCATCATTGGCCGTTTACAGACTGGACAGTCACAATGTGACAGTTTAATGTGGTTGGAAGCACCATTAGTCGCCTTTGGAGACGATTTCAAGAAATGTTCTCAGTTGCAGCCCGGCCACGCAGTGGAAGACCCACAGTCACAATTCCTGCCGAAGACCGCTTCATACGGCTGCGTCACCTCAGGAATCGATTTGCATCTGCGTCCTCAACACTCCAGTCAATGACAGCAGCTCGCCGAATTTCAGATCAAACGGTCAGGAACCGGCTGCACGACGCTGGTCTTTGGGCTAGAAGACCCTACAGAGGTCTTTACATATGGAATCATGCAGTAGGCGAACCAGAATCGTCAACGGACAGTTGTGAATGATCGGAGAATGGTTTGGTTCAGTGATGAATCATTCTTTCTGCTCCAGCGACATGATAGACGGAGAATAATTTACGGCAGAGTCCATGAGCGCTACTCCCAGAACTGCGTGGAAGAGGTTCCTCCACATGGTGGTGGATGTGTACTTGTGTGGGACGATCAACTTCACGGGAATATGTGACCTGGTGCAAATTGAAGGCTGCCTGAATGCCCAACGATACGTCGCTGAAATTTATCGTCCTCACGTACTTCCACTTCTTGCTGCACCTTGGTCAATATATATATATATTATATATATATATATATATATATATATATATATATATATATATATCGTCATGTTGTTGCCCTTTAAAAAACATTGGAAAAAAACTTGAGTTTGAATCCTATAAGTCGTACCATATATACACGCCAAAGACTTGATTTAGCGTGGTCAGCATTGGATGGACAAGGAAGCTATCGGCGCTAGATAACTAGAACTGGTCCAGATCCTCTCCAAACACCTGACAGTGCTTATATAAAGTAGCTGTTGTTTCACACAAGGCTAGTCAATGAGTATTCTACATAGTGGAAGTGCTGAGAACCTGTGTATTCGGCTGCTTTAAAGTTTAGAGAAACAGACTGTAACCCACATCTTATTCAACTTGACATGTGTGTGGAGCAAAGAACTAAAGTTTAAAGTTATAGAAGATATTCAATCAGTCAGCTAATCAGTCAACAAGCTAATTAACAGCGAACAAGCTAAGCAAGCAACCAGCCAACAAAATAGCCAATAAGCTAATCAAATTATTAGTCAACAAAACAGCTAAAAAACTAATCAGCCAACCATCCATCAAAACAGCCACCAAGCCAGTCAACCAACAAACCAATAAAACAGCCAATAATCTAGTCAACTAACGAGCCAACAAAACAGATAGCAAGCTGGTCAATCAATCAGCCAAGAAAACTGCCAATAGGATAGTTCATCAACTAAAAATTCCTATCAGCCAGACCAAAAAAAAAACAAACAAACTAAGTTGTGAACCAGTTAATCACGATCAGCTAGTTAATAAGACAACCACATTAGTCTTCTTCTTCTTCTTCGTTCGCATTGTCTGTCTATATCTGTAGTCCTGTCTCTGGGATAAATGTCACTGGTTTTTTGTAACTCATGTATGGAACCATAGAGCTTATCTTCTTTAGTGGTTTCACTGAGCCAGTAATTATTTCTCAGTGTCTCGTAGTTGTTGCAATTTTGTAGGATATGTTCCACAGTTTATGGCACCTGGGCCCATGTACAAAGAATAGTAGTACCAACCTTAAACTTTGTATACTTACGACTTCGGAGTCGGCTGTGTCCTGTTCGGAAACGGAAAATGGTGACTTGTTCCTTTCTGTTTAGCATATGATAGTCATCATGACGTGGTGTTTGTGGCTTCCTGTAGGTTTTTATCATGCTTTTCTTCTGATTATAGGTGGCTAGTATATCTGGTTGCTCCATTTCAGTGCCCTCTTTGGCCAGATGGTCAGCTTTCTCATTGCCTGGTATCCCACAGTGGAAGAGAATCCACTGCAAAGTAACTGCGTGTTGTAAGCCAGTTTTTGACAAGGCATCCTTAAGGTCTGGTAGTTTGTTGCACTGAAGAGCTTCCAGTACTGATCTTGTTTCTGTAAGAATTACTAAAGGGCACGAATCAATTCTTGAGTCTGATAGTTTTTCAGCTGCAGCAATAACTGCCATAACTTCTGCATCATAGTTGTTGCAGTATTTTCCAGTGGGTATGGAAATCTTGTCAGTGGTGTTGTTTGGATATTGAATATGTGCTCCTGCCCCTCCATTCTTTATGGCATTGTGTGCAGATCCGTCTGTATACACACGTATCCAGGTGTCACATGGATATTTGTCATCTAGGAAACTAAGTGTGGCCGTTGATCTTACAGGACTGGTTTGCACATCACCATTCTGCACACCTTTCACTTCAGTCTGAATAGTTATTTGTGTATAATCTGCTTCTTTCCATGGTGTATGCTCTGGTACAGATGATAATGGAGCGACTACAGTTGGAAGGTCAGGTATCAGCTTACGCATACGCTTGGCCTGATGAATGAAGCTGCTTCTTTCAAGTCGTCTTAGTGTCAAGATTGAATCTCTCCTTCAGGGAATGGCTTACAGAGCTAAGGAATTTTTCTCCCGTGGTCATGACCTTTGTGTCTCTACGTTCATTTTAGCGCTTGAACACCAACTATTTTCTGCATTTATACTACTGATGTGGACCTCATGGAACCTGTGATAATCCGTAGTGACTGATTTTGTACCTTGTCTAGATTATGCAGCGTAGTGTTTGATGCTGTGCACCAAGATGTTGAGCCATATTCTAAATGTGGTAGAATATTATGCTGATATACATTCTTGAGGATTCGTTCACTAGCTCCCCATGTGGTTTCACTCAGTTTTCTTAATATGGCTAGTTTTCTTCTGGCTTTTGCTTCTGCACTGTTGATGTGTTGCTTCCAGGTCAGTTTTGAGTCAAAAGTCACTCCTAAGTAAGTGGATTGGTTGTCCATCCTTAAGAATACTTAATTTACAAAGATCTTACCTGCTTTCTGTTTAGATGAGAGAGTGAACAGAGCGGCATTTGATTCCTCTGTGTTGAATCTTACACACCATTCGTTTGTCCATGATGTCAAGATGCCTGCTGTTTTTTGGAGTCTCTGTGTAACAACTGTCGCATATTCATCTGTAAACCACATGACCAGATCATCTGCATACAGTGCCGCTTTGATTCCATAGGAACGTTCCTTGACCAGGTCATTAATGAATACCAGGAATAGTGTAGGTGAAAGGACTCCTCCTTGTGGTACACCATGTCGCAGCAATACTTTCTGGCTTTTGTGTCCATCCATTACTACGCTAGCTCTTCTATTGTGTAAATAGGACTTTATCCAGTTGTACAGTCTTCCATTCATATTGCAGTTTCTTAGTTTCCATGGCAGACCATTTGTCCATACTTTATAAAAGGCATTCTTCAGGTCTATCCACGCTTCTAGTACAAGGTTTTTTTTCTCTTGGAATGCATCCTTAATCTCTTGAGAGAGACATGTCACTTGATCTTATGTACTGTAGTACTGCCTAAATCCTGCTTGTTGTGGAATGAGAAGGTTTTCACTTTCTATGTACTATTTTAGCCTCAGGTCAATGATGCGTTCCATCGTTTTGCATAGGCAGCTACTGAGACTGATTGGCCTGTAGCTGGAGGCCGTATCACTGTTTTTCCCTGGTTTTAGCAGTGGTACCATGCTTGCTTCCTTCCAGATTTGAGGTAACTTACCTGTGCTCCAGCACATATTGAAAATATCCAACAGCTTTCGCATTGCTGCCATTCCCAGGTTCTTGATCATTTCACTGGACACTCCATCTGGTCCTGGTACTTTCCTTGGTTTCAGTTAAGTGACTGCTAGGTATAACTCACTGCGCGTGATTGGTGTATCAATGACCTCCACTTTTCTGACCTGTTCATCTTCTTTCTGTGGGTCAGTGCAAACTGTACGCTCTTTCTTTGGATGGATATCAATGTTGCAGTCCTGTGCAAACATGCGAGCAAAGTGATCTGCTACCAGCTTACCTGTACGAGTTTTCTCATCCTCTATTAATGTAATCTTTGTACTTCTTCCAGTGCTCTTATCGTTTAACTGTTTGATTAGTTTCCACAGTTTTCTTCCATCCTTTTCAAATTTTAGGGACTCTGTTTTCTCGCTCCAACTTTTCCGTCTGGCTTGCAGCTTAGCTCTTTGAAATTTAGCCTTAGAATGTTGGTAATTATTGTGGTGTTCTTGTCATGGTCTATTTTCTGCTTGCTTTCGGGCTGTTTCCACGTCATCATGGAGTTCTCCCAGCTCACTAGACCAGTATGGTTTATAGTCACTTCGAGCTCCTCTGGGAATGGTTTCACGGGCGGTCTGAAGGATACAAGCATTGAATTCCTTCACTATGCTGTTAATATCCTTACCTTTTATGGACAGCTGTCCCACCAGGATACCTGTACGATGTCGTCCAGTTTGCTTTTTTATAGTTCCATCTGGAGAGAGGGCTACTGGTGTTAAGGAGTTCATTTTCTATTGTCAGGAAGACTGGTCGATGGTCGCTAACTCCAAGTTGTTTTCCAACTTTGCGTGTAACGTTCCACTTCAGGTCTGGAGAGTGGAATGCCAGATCTGGTGTTGATGTTGTATGCCAAGCCCTTGAGTAAACTGTTGGGGGATCCATTGGCTGGTTGATCAGGAGAAGTCCATTATCATCCTGCCAGCTCTCAACTTCCTCTCCTCTCTTGTCTAAGTGGTCATAGCCCCAGCTCTGGGAATGGCTATTAAAATCACCACAGACCATCAGTCTCTCTTTGTGTGGGATTGTTTCTAAAGCAAGTGGGCGGTCATTAGGACAGTAATAGTTAAGGAGGTGGAAGTCTGTATTACTGGTTTTTAGATGGATCATCTGGTATTCGGCTCCTTCCATGTACACTCCTACCTGACATGCGCTGATGTTATTCTTAACAAGTGTGAGTACTCCTCCTTTTCTTCTGTCCTGTCGGTCTGATCTAAAACACTGGTAGCCTCTGATTTTAAAGGCGGCATCTTTGGTTAGGTGTGTCTCCTGTATGCAGCTTATACTTACCTGCTCTGTAAAGAGCATGTTCTCTAGTTCCACCTTTTTACTTTAGACATCTCTAACACTGCTGACACTCTCAGCATTCCACTGCATTATTTTAAGTTCTTGCTTTTTGGCAGTTTTCTGCTGTCGTATTTTTTACCCAGTAGCTCTACTCTCATGTCTCCTGGCTCCACAAGACGAACTGAGAGGACCTCCAGTAGCATTGGGTGGATCCTTTCGAAGCAGAGAGCCCGGCACGGCACCTGCCTGGTTAGTCTTCACAGGGCGAGCACCATGTTTGAAAACTGCAGATAGAGACATTTCATTAGCGATAATGCGTGGTACCCTGATTTTTGCCATGCGCCTTTTGCCTGGGTACCTCCGACTTCAGCACCTTTTCCTGCTAGAGCAGATTGTGGTCTTGCTAAGGCAGACTGTAGCCTTGCTCGGTCTGCATGAAGACAGTAGTGTAAGCCGGCCTGGCCAAAACTTTGTTTTCTAGCCTATGGTGGCTGTGTAATAATATAATATAATGAGGAATGTTAGAGAAGATGTAGACAAAGGATATTACGATGCCGTAATAATTGGACGTTGTGAAATACCAGAGATTAGATATGCTGATGACACAGTATTACTGTCCACAACACAAAAAGGAATGGAAAAACTAATTATGTGGGTCCGTAAGAACAGCGAAGAGCAAAACCTCTATCTTAATACAAATAAAACTAAACTGATGACAACTGACAAAACAAACAAGGCAGGAAACAATGAGGAAAAACTGGAAGAAGTGAAGAGTTTTGAATATCTTGGATCACTACTAACTAATGATGGAGATACAATGAGTGAAATTAAAAGGAGGATATATATCGCTCTTCATAAAGTAAAACAAATAAAGAATATGTGAAGAGGAACAGACAGAACCACAAAAATAAGATTTTTAAGGGCATGCATCTTTCCCATCGCAACATATGCCTGTGAGACCTGGACACTTAACAAAACAGCTGAGAAATACATAAATGCCTTAGAATGTAAATGCTACAGAAGAGTTCTTCAAATATCGTGGACACGAACAAATATATCTATACTACAAGAGCTTAATATTGAAGAAGGCTGACTAGTAAAGAGGATTAAAGAGAGAAAACTTAAATATTTTGGACACATTAAACGTCATGATAATTTAGAGAAGACCGTATTGGAAGGGTACATAATGGGGAAAAGAAAGAGAGGAAGACCAAAACGAAGATGGCTGCAAGACATCGTTGACGATCTGCAAATGGATGCAGCAACGGCAGCCCATCTTGCTCACAACCGAGAGGCCTACAGGAGTGCTGTTTGGGAGGCAAAGTTCCGCAAGGGACATGCAAATGAATGAATGAATGAATGAATGGTGGCTGTACTTAAGTCCCTTCTCCATTTCAGACGGTTTTGAGACATTTCCACAAAGACACTCCGTCTTTGGGATGAGGAATCTGATGTGTTCTTCAATGATATCCATTCCCAGCCACCTATAGTCTACTGGCTCTGTCTTGTTTACATCATTCTGATAGCCATTGTTGTAAAAACCCATAGGCTTTTCACGGCATGGATTCATTGGTTTCACATCAGACTTTCCTCATCCCTGCCAGAGATCTCCATGTTAAGATAAGTGTGCTCTTAACACAGTTGTTCCTAGGGGGAACATTAATCAGTGATTCAGCTCCCAATCCACTAAGCCACAAGTATGTTATCAACTAACAAATCAGCCAGCCAATCAACAAACCAACAAATCAGTCCATCACACCACAAAATAACCAACCAATAAAGTTAGTCACTCACAGTCTACAAGCCAATCATAACCAACCAGCAGTCTAGCAGTCCACATCAATCAGTCATCATATCAGTCAACAAATCAGTAAGTCAGCTAGCCAGTTAATTAACATACAGTCCGGTCAATCAACCAAACAGTCAACAAACCAGGAAGAAAGCTAGCTAGTTAACTAACATAAGTCTAATCAATCAACCAAACAGCCAACAAATAAGGAAGAAGGCTAGCCAGTTAACTAACATACAGTCCAGTCAATCAACCAGCCAATAAATCAGGAATAAAGCTAGCCAGTTAACTAACATACAGTCTAGTCAATCAACCAATCAACCAACAAATCAGAAAGTCAGCTAGCCTTTTAACCAACATGCACCCCAGCCAAACAACCAACCAGCCAGTCTCTCAAATAATCATCAATAAGCCAGCTAATAAAGTCATCTACAAATAAACCCCCATTCAGCCAAAATCATCAACTAGCCATCCAGCAATTGAAGCAACCAGAAACCACCTAGCTAAGAAATCAACCAACCTACCAAACAGCTATCAAGCCAAACTTAAAAACACAACGAACTAACTAGTGTACCAGCAAAAATGAACCAGCCAACTAGCTAAACGACCCATCAGTTAACCAGCAGACCATACAAACAACGAACCATCCAACCAACAAAGCCGTGAACTAAGCAACTAGCAAACCAATCAGTCAGCTAACCAACTTACCAACCAAATGTTTCAACCAGCCACCAAACACACAGTAACTCTCTTATTCCGAGAGTACCTCTTATTCTTATTCACTGAATACTAACCATATTGACATGATGGGCCGAAGTGACCAGTTTCACACATTTCGCAACTTCCGTCATTTTCACATGATGTGGGGTCAGCACAGTGACACTTGTACATGCATTCTTCACCAAACCATCCAGGGCTGCAGTCTAAAACATACTTAGATTTTCATGAAAGCATAAAGGTCTAAGGTTGTATCTACGTCACAGCTTGAATGTCTTAATGTCTCATATTGTATCTTCACAGTGCAGACAAATAAAAGACTCCCATGATAAAGACAGCAAAGTCATGCACACATGAATTAGTGAACTCACATGCAGGAAGACAAAATATACCACAGGATGCCTGAAATAAAAAGAAGGTAAAATGTTAATGGGGAAAGAAGAGACTGTGGATAGGTTGACAGAGTACATAGGTGAGCTATATGGAGGAGAAGACCAGAATTAACACCAGATACTGAAAACTGTGATAGACCATCAATACCTGAAGATGAAATCATAAATGCCATCAAACACATGAAGAAAGGAAAAGCGACTGGGCCTGAGAATATAACAATAGAAGAAATACAAGCACTAGAGGAGATAGGAATAAAAATAATAACCAATTTACTGAATGACATTTACAACAGTGGTTATATGCTCAGTGACCTGCTTAAATCCACTTTTATAGCACTACAAAAGAAACCAGGTGCAAAGGATTATGATAACCGTAGGACTGTCAGCCTCTCATATCACATAACGAAGCTACTTCTGAAAATTATTATGAGAAGAACAAGGAAAAAGATAAAAATGGAAATTGCAGATGAACAGTTTGGATTTGTTGAAGGAAAGGGAACACACAATGCCATTTATGCTTTACGAACACTAACAGAAAGAGCTTTAGAAGTACAGAAAGATCTCTACTTATGCTTCTTTGATTACACCAAGGCAATCGACAAGATGAAACATAATGAAATTATTAAAATGCTTGAAGACATCAGTATAGACTGCAAAGACCTGAGGATTGTAAAACATCTATACTGGCAGTAAGAAGCAGCAATTATAGTTGAAAACAGAACTGGAAAATATCAACCTGTAAAACAAGGGGTGCGACAAGGATGTGTGCTATCTCCAGACCTTTTTTCTCTGTACAGCGAGAATATTCTGAGAACGATCATCACATAACCAGGCATAAAAATTGGAGGATACAATATTAACAACCTTCGGTATGCTGACAACACAGTACTGATAGCTGAGAATCAACAAGACCTGCAAAATCTTTTGGATAAAGTCTCTAAAGAAAGGCTTTACTTTAAACATCAAAAAGACAGAAATTGTGTTTATATCTAAGAAACAGAATCCACCAAAATGCAGTATAAAATTAAACGGAACTATTCTAAAGCAGGTGCAGAAATATAAATACCTTGGAGCAGTAATATCTTCATATGGAAAATGCAGAACAGAAATTAGGAACAGAATAGGCCAAGCAAAGACTGCTTTTCAGAGAATGAGAAGCATATTATCCAACACATCCTTACCAATGAATGTTATAAAATGAGTCCTAAAATGCTATATTGCACCTATCTTGTTATATGGAAGTGAATCATGGACAATAGGCAGGTCTGCACAAAAATCATTGGAAGCAGCAGAAATGTGGTTTAGTGGAAGAATGTTGCGAATTCCCTGTGCAGCAAAAATAACTAATGAAGAATGTATGAGAAGAGCTGGAGAGACAACAAAAATCTTGTCAAATAAATAAGAGAGAGACAATGTACTTTCATAGAACATTCAATGAGAAGAGGGGGCATTGAAAATATTAGCTTAACTGATTGAATATCGTCTGTAACTTTAAACTTCAGTTCTTTTCTCCACACACATGTCAAGTTTAATGGGAAGAAGATCAAGAGGAAGATCAAGAGAAATGATACTGGACAGTATGACTGGATGGTGTGAGAGGAGATCACCAACTGATCTGATGGCCTACATGAAGGATCGTGTACTCTGGAGAAGCATAATACCCAACGCCAGTCGGTACGGCACCTGATGACGATGATGATTGTATCTTCGTCACAGTTTGAAATGTCTAATATTGTATATACATCACAGTTTGAATGTATTAATGTCTCAAATTGTATCTACGTCACATCTTAAATATACTAATGTCTCATATTGTATCTACATCACAGCTTGAATGCTCTAAGGTCTCAGATTTTATCTATATCACATTTAAATGTACTGATGTCTCAGACTGTACCTCTGCAACAGCTGGAATCCATCAGCTGTAATATTGTATATATATATATATATATATATATATATATATATATGTCTCGTTTATGATGAGACTAAAGCATTTGTTTAAATTTACTGTTATTTTGTATATATATATATATATATATATATATATATATATATATATATATATATATATATATACACAATATATATATCTGTATCTGGAAACAAAATAACAAAGATATCACAGAATGAAACATCCAGAGAAAGTACCTGAGTTTCAAATCTCAGATTTCACCAGAACAGCTGAAGAATCAGCGTAGCCATGTAAGATAACAAAACTAACTATTGAGGCACGGAACATCTGCTTATTAAATCAAATAAAATGAAACAAACTTCTGGAGCTTTCTAGTCTAAAGTGGTCTATTTCAGACGGTTATGTAGCTTCTTGGAAATTTCCATTGTCTGAGTTATTGATTTTTTTTTAGGTTTCCTCTTCCTTTTCTTATGCAATTTTTTTTTTTTTGCTGTACAATTTATAAGAGACCCAGTTACTCGTCTATGTTAGTGTCTGTCCTGTGTATACGATGATATAACATATACATATAACACATACTTCCTGGGGAAGTCGAGCGAGAGAGCAGACGTGTTAGTCGTTCGTCTAGAGGTTTAAGACGTTTGTCTTTGTAACTTCTGTTGGTGTGTAAGATTTGTAACGTTGTCGGAGCGTAATATTTGTCTGTTTGTTTTTTTTTAAGATGCAGTTGTAGTTTTTGTGAAGTATAGTTATGATGTAGAAATAGCTGATAGGATGGCTGTTATAATTTCTGCTTTGTCCATTTTAGGATGCCTATGGTTGTTGCTTTGCATGCCAGTTGATCTGCCATTTCATTACCTTTGATACCGGCATGTCCTGGGCAATAGATCCATAATAGGGAGGAGATTTGTGACTCTTTTAGTTTGACCAACCACTCGCAACGCATCATCTGGTTTTTTATTTTTTTTGTTTGTTTGTTAGCATGCATTGTGAATCTGATAATATTATGGTTTGTGATGTTTGCTGGTTTGTTGACCAGCTTATGGCTCGAGTGGTTGCTTCAGTGTCCATCGTCATGCTGAATGTGGTTGTAGCGAAGGCTCCAGACTCTTTCACCTGATCACAACCTAAGTTTGAAGGTAAATGCTACAGAAGAGTTCTTCAAATATCATTGGCACAAGAACAAGTGTATCCATACTACATTGAAGAAGGTTGGCTAGTATAGAAGACTGAACAAAGAAAACTTAAATATTTTGAACACATTAAACGTCATGAGAATTTAGAGAAGACCGTCTTGGAAGGATACATAATAGCAAAAGGAAAGAGAGGAAGACCAAGGCGAAGATGGTTGCAATACATCGCTGATAATCTGCAAATGTATACATAAGCAACAAGGCATCTTGTTTACAATCGAGAGGCCTGCAGGAGAGCTGTTAGGGAGGCAAAGTTCCGCAAGGGATATGCAAATGACTGTCTTACTGATCTCAACCCTACTGAGCGTCTCTGTGACATTTTGTGACGATCAGCAAGAGGTAACCTTCCACCAGCTGATGACCTGAACCAAATGCATCAAGAGTTGAGTCCCCTGCATACTCTCTGGAAGTTGATTATATCCATGATGCAGCGTTGTTTTACTTATATCAAAGCACGTTGTCGTCACACACGTTGCTGTCAATCTTTATTTCAGCTGCCACCATCTCTAAATTCAGAAATACGGATATGTCCAAATAACCAGTAATTACTTCCATACAAAGTACTAGACAATAAAGTTCGTTATTCTTCGTGAACCATGTGTCCAAGTGACTGAAGAACAATGTTATTAAATATTCATTTCTCATTTTAAAAAATATTCTTAATATAGTGAGATTTGATAAGTGACCCTTGATTTTGTTGAGTAGTATATAAAGTAGTATACATAAAGCCACTGCAGCAAAGCTATGATAACAAAATGCTAAAAGTACTTAAAATAAAGGTAGGAACAACTTCACTAGTTAACGAAAACACATCGTAAGTGGTGAGTACTGTGCTGGGTTGAGTGCCGTATATCAGCGTAGATCATGTCTGCATTTTGGTTTCGTGGACATTTGAAAGGACCAGATCTATGTGTAGTTAATGATGGGCAATGTATATTGCTTACCTTCGCAGCTGACTTGCATGGTAATGAGAGCGATCAACATGGCGTACATGTGAGGCAAACAAACCGGCATGGTCTGCAAAGACTCCTACCACTCTCGCTGCTCTGGATCGCTAGGGTGAATGTGAAAGTTTAATTAAAAGTAAAGAGTATCACTATAAGCAGTTTTTGACTGGTCAGTCTGAAGAGAGATTAGATAAAGAAGCACAGTGTAGCTCTATTTGTCGGCAAGGAAATGCTGTGATTAGTTAGCGAGCATCAGTGGATTTAGTAATTATAAGAGAAACATTTACCGATTTGTCTCGATCACCGCGACAAGATACTAAATAGGTAGAAAATAAAACTCAACAGGAAAAAAAATTGGCATTAATAAGCATCGTTGCTACTGGGCTATTCAAACAATACAATTCTTTTCCCACAGCTCAGATACTATTGCTTCTGTTGAACTGTCGATATTTTAAATCAGATTACGGACAACTGTCTGTTATAAGAAGAAGAACAAAATAATCTTCTAAATGACCTAACCAAATTCTCCGATCTTATACTTCGTACTCATTAGATCCACAATGTCGGAGGGAAGTTTCAAAGATCTCATAAATGATGCTTTGTTCTCATGAGATACAACATTTTGGTTTCGAGAGTATAAATTGTAATAACGTCATTAATAAAAGGGGTAGGCAGGGAAGAGGAATGGGCGAGAACAGAAGACGATAAAGAGAACTTTAATCCAGAAGATCGTAAATATAGACTATCGTTCTATCTTTGTTCAAGAGAGGGAATAACTGAATATTAGATATGAAGGGTCTACATGATCTGGCTTGTAAAAGGAACAAGAGGAACAAGTGTGATGAAGATGATAATGAGGATGTCGATGAGGACTGTTGACTAAACAAAAATTCAGACAGTGTTTACAGAGAAAGAGAGAGACATTTAGACAAGTGCTTTTCATAAAAGTAGTTTATGTTTCAGTCAGTCAGTCATTTGTAGGTTTCTTACGAAACTTTGCCTCCCTAGCAGCTCTCATGTAGGCCTCTCGGTAGTAAGCAAGATGCCCTGCTACTGATGCATCCATTTGCAGATTATCAACGATGTCATGCAGCCACATTCGTTTTGGTCTTAATCTCTTTCTTTTTCCCATTATGTAACCTTTCAAGAAAGTCCTCTAAAAATTCTCATAACGCTTCATACATCTTACATCATTCTGTGCCATTAAACATCACATAGGGCTCACATAGCTGTTTTGCTAAGTTTTCCTGTTCTCGTGGAGTCTTTGAACTTCATCAAGGGATGCTATGCCCAGTAAACAATATACTCTTTAGAGTTTCCATGGTCATCATCTTTTTTTTCAGCCAATTGTGCTCCACTTGATAGCTTGTTTGGTATTCTCTGATTGTTTATTCTCAACACATGACCTACATATGTCCATCTTCTTTTTCTGATCACCCTTGAGACTGGTTGCTGTTTGCTCATCTGTCTTATCTCTGTAGTGTTTTTAAATTCATTCCACTTTATACCAAGTATTTTCCTTAGCCATTTGTTTTCAAAAGAGCCTGATTTCTTATCTGTTTCTTTAGTTGATTTCTAGCTTTCACATGCAAAAATGAGGGTGGATATCACATTTGAATTGAATAATCTTAACTTGTTTTTTGTACTTATAACTTTTAAATTCCATATTTTCTCAAGATTTTTGAAGGACAATGCTGCTTTTGCAATTCTAATTCTAACTTCTTTCCTGGTGTCACCATCCTGGTCTGTGTAGCTGCCAAGGTATGCAAACTGGTTTACTTCATCAACTGCTGTTTCTTCTATGCATATTTTTCCTTCTTGATTAATGGGAAGTTTCATTATTTTTGTTGTGTCTTTGTTCATTTCAAGAAATATTTTGCTAACCAATAAAGATAGGGAATCCGTTTTTTCCTGCATCGAGTTCACATGTCACGGATAAGAGTTATGTAATCTGCAAAATCAAAATCTTCTATTTGGGTCCCATGTACCAAATCAATGCTGGTTTTACCTGTACAGCATCTTTTCGCTATAAAGTCTATGGCAATTCCAAAAAGCAATGGAGATAGCATACATACTTGTTTCACACTTGTTTCAATCTGAAACCATTCGCTCATTCCTTCTTCTGTCTTGACTGCATAAACGTATCTGTTGTAGAGATCTTTAATGATGTTGACAATTTTAAATGGTATTTCATATAGTCTTAAAATTCTCCACAATGAATTTCTGTGTATCCTATCAAATGCTTTTTTAAAGTCTATGAAGTTCAGGATTAATGGTTTCTGCTTTTCAATATGTTCTTCAAGTATTATTCTTAGAGTAAAGATCTGGTTGAGACAGCTTCTCCCTTTTCGAAATCCTGACTGCTCTTCTCTCATTGCAGTATCCACTACATCTTTAATTCTATTCAGAATCACTTTACAAAACATCTTTGACACAACTGATAGTAAGGTTACACCTCTCCAGTTATTGCAGTCACTAAGGTTGAATCTTCAAGAATCTTGAGAACATACGGAATTCAAAAGTTATAAGCACAAAAACCAAGTTAAGACTATTCAATTCAAATGTAATATCCACCCTCATTTATGCATGCGAAAGCTGGAAAACAACTAAAGAAATAGAAAAGAAATTAGACTCTTTTGAAAACAAATGCCTAAGGAAAATACTCAGCATCAAGTGGAATGAATTCAAGAACAATGCAGAGATAAGAAAGATGACTGAACAACAACCAGTCTCATGGGTGATCAGGAAAAGGAGATGGACATATGTTGGTCACTTGATTTGAAGAAATGATCAGAGAATCCCAAAACAAGCTATCAAGTGGAACACAACAGGCCAAAGTAAAAGAGGCAGACTGCGTGAAACTCTGAAATTAACAGGCATAAAATCCTTTGATGAGGCTGAAAGACTCACCGAAGACAGGAAAAATTGGCGAACTACTTTACAAGCCGTATGTGACGTTTAACGGCATGGGAAGGATATAAGATAAGATATAAGGTTGACTTGTTTGATTATTTTAACAATGATTCTTTTTATTTCCATTTAGAAGGGCCCTTTTCTTCTTTACAAATTTTATTAAACATTCTCTGTAAGTGGCTTATATTGTCACTGTTAACAGCTTTTAACATTTGTACTGTTATTTCATCTTCAACTGTAACTTTGCCATTAGATTCACTGCAGTTTCAATTTCATTAAGTGTAACTTGTTCTAAGTTAACATTTAGTAACATTGGTAAATCAGTTTCAAGATTTATTAATTCATTTGGGTGTGGTTGATTAAGTACTTCTTGGAAGCGTTCGGCCCATCTTTGCTTTTGGTCTTTACTTGATGTTAATAGGATGCCTGTTTTGCTATAGACTGTTCTTTCTCTGGAGGTAATAGCACTTGTTAGCTTCTTTTGTATGTTATGTAGAGTTTTGCTGTCTTCCATTTTTGCTACATTTCTGCTTCTTTTGCCATCTCTGTCTCTCTCTGAATCTTAAGTGCCCAGGGCACATGGGGCTTCCACAAGGTTTTCCACAAATGCCTGTCCTTCGCCTTTTTTTCTGCTCTTGCCCAGGTGAGCCCTCTATTGCTCAACATCCCATCTGTTGTTCTTCTCCATGTCTCTTTTGGTCTACCCTTACTTCTGTTCCCCTGTGGTGTCCATCTTAGTGCTATTTTTGGTAGTGAGTTGTCAGTCATTCGGAGCACATGTCCCAACCATCGCCAGCGTCTTTCCTCAATAATTGTTGTCAGTGGCTTCATCTGCATTTCTGCCAATAAGATGTTATTTCTTATGTTTTTTGGCCAGAATATTTTCCTAATTCTTTGTAAACATTTAGTCTGGAAAGAATTCAACTTGTTTTCTATGGTTTTGGTGATTTTCCAGCATTCACTTCCATAGATTAGTACACTTAGAACATTACTCTTAAATATCATGATTTCTCTTTTGCCATATTGTCCATATATTCTTTTTTGACTGTTCTAATTGAACTTTTTACTTTACTGTCTAGTACTTTGTATGCTGCTTTTGCCAAAACTTTTCCAAGATCTGTCTTTACATTCACCATGACATTTAATATGTCCAAAATATTTAAGTTTTCTCCGTTTAATCCTCTTTACTAGCCAACTTTTTTCAGTATTAAGTTCTTGTAGTATGGATATATTTGTTCTTTTTTGTGTCCATGATATTTAAAGAACTCTTCTGTAGCATTTACACTCAAAGGCATTAATGGTGTTTCTCAGCTATTTTGTTAAGTGTCCAGATCTCACAGGCATATGCTGTGATGGGAAAGATACATGCCCTTAAATATCTTATTGTTGTAGTTCTGTCTGTTCCTTTCCACAGCTTCCTTAGTTGTTTTACTTTTTGAAGAGTGATAGATGTCCTCCTTTTTATTTCCCTCATTGTACCTCCATTATTAATTGGTAGTGATCCAAAATATTCAAAACTCTTCACTTCTTCCAGTTTTTCCCCATTGATATATATTTCATCTGCCTTGTTTGTTTTGTCAGTTGTCATCAATTTAGTTTTATTCACATTAAGTTAGAAGTTTTGCTCTTTATTATTCTTATGGACTGACATAATTAGTTTTTACATTCCTTTTTGTGATGTGAACAGTAATACTGTGTCATCAGCATATCTAATCTCTGGTATTTCATAACTTCCAATTGTTATGGCATCATAATATTATTTGTCTACATCTTCTCTAGCATTCTTCATTATATTTTCAGTATACAAGTTAAATTAGTAATACGACAATATGCCCCACTGACAGACTCCTTGTTTTATGTCAAATGAAGTTGTTTCACCATTTACTTTTACTGCTGCCTGTTAGTCTAGATACAACAGTGATGTTAATTGTATCAAATGTGTTGGAAATTTCATTTCTTTCTATTATTTTCCAAAGTTTCTGGTGTTGTACACAGTCAAATGCCTTTGAACAGTCTATAAAAGATAGGTATAGATTCACATTAAATTCTCTGCATTTCTCTATTATTAACATTATATTGAATATATGATCTCCTGATCCTTTTCCTTTTATTTATTTTCCATTTCTGCATGTGAAAGCTGGAGATCAACTAAAGAAACAGACAAGGAATTAGACTCTTTTGAAAACAAATGCCTAAAGAAAATACTTGGTATAAAGTGGAATGAATTTAAGATAAGACAGATGAGCAAACAACCTGTTTCATGGGTGATCAGAAAAAGAAGAAGGACAAATGTAGGCCATGTGATGAGAAGAAACAATCAGAGAATATCAAAACAGGCTATCAAGTGGAGCACAACTGGCCGAAGAAAAAGAGATTGACCACGGAAACTCTAAAGAGGACATTGTAAAGAGAATCCAGTTTAGTGGACATAACATACCTTGATGAAGTTGAAAAACTTGTCGAAAACAGGAAAACTTGGCAAATAATTATTCGAGCCCTATGTGAAGTTTAATGGCATGGAAAGGATGTAAGATGATCCTCTTACTTGCTTAAAACCATATTGACTACTTTTATTTTCTTATGAAGTCTACCCATTATGATTTTTAATATATGCAGGAAACTCTTTACCGTAGAGAGCGGAACAACAACACAACTCCTTCAGATCATCAGAGGAAGTAACCCCCCTCAGACAAGTGTTTCGGCCCTTTAAACTCCTGACACTCTAAGAGGGGTGGGCCCCTCTGGGTCATGACTCCCAGAGGTCTTGTGAGTTGTTGCTTTTTGTTTTATTATTACTTATGTTCCCAATGCTTGTTTCGCATACTCCACAGCCAGCATGAGGCCTTTTCAGCTGTTTCTGAATTTTACTGGTATGACTAATTAGGGCAGTGGTTGTTTGTGCATAATTTAAAGTTACCCTTTCTTCTTCTTGTAATCTTATATCCTTCCCGTGCTGTTAAACGTCACATAGGGCTCACAAAGTAGTTCACCAATTTTTCCTGTCTTCAGAGAGTTTTTCAACTTCATCAAGAGATTTTATGCCTGTTAATTTGGCCTTTCTTAACAATGTCCTCTTCAGAGTTTCATGTGGTCTGCCTCTTTTGCATCAGCCTGTTGTGTTCCACTTGATAGCTTGTTTTGGGATTCTCTGATCATTTCTTCTCATCAAGTGACCACCATATGTCCATCTCCTTTTCCTGATCACCCATGAGACTGGTTGTTGTTCAGTCATCTTTCTTATCTCTGCATTGTTCTTGAATTCATTCCACTTGATGCTGAGTATTTTCCTTAGGCATTTGTTTTCAAAAGAGTCTAATTTCTTTTCTATTTCTTTAGTTGTTTTCCATATTTTCATATTTCATATTTCCATATTCCATATTTTCTCAAGATTTTTGAAGATTGATGCTGCTTTTGCAATTCTGATTCTAACTTACTTTCTAGTGTCACCATCCTGGTCTATGTAGCTGCCAAGGTATGCAAATTGATTGAATTCTTCAATATCTGTCCCTTCTATGTGTATTTTTCCATTTTGATTAATGGGAATTTTCATTATTTTTGTTTTGTCCTTATTAATTTCAAGTCCTATTTTACTAGACAGTGAAGACAGGCTATCTGTTTTTCTTGCATGGAATTCACATTGTTACTGATAAGAGTTATATCATTAGCAAAATGAAGATCTTCTTGTTGGGTCCTATGTACCCAGTCAATACCTATTTACCTGTGCAGCATTTTTTCATTATGAAGTCTATTGTAATCCCAAAAAGCAAAGGATACAGTATACATCCTTGTTTCACACCTGTTTCAATCTGGAACCATTCACTCATCCCTTTTTCTGTCTTGACTGCGTAATCATATCAATTGTAGAAGTCCTTAATGATGTTGACAATTTAGATGGTATTCCATACAGACTTAAAATTCTCCATAATGAATCTCTGTGTATGCTATCAAATGCCTTTTTTAAAGTCTATGAAGTTCAGTATTAATTGTTTCTGCTTTTCAATATGTTCTTCAAGTTTTATTCTTAGAGTAAAGATCTGGTCGAGACAGCTTCTCCTTTTTCGAAATTCTGCTTGTTCTTCTCTCATTGCAGTATCCACTATATTTTAAGTCTATTCAAAATGATCTTGCAAAATACTTTTGACAGAACTGATATTAAGGTTACTCCTCTCCATTTGTTACAGTCACTAAGGTTGCCTTTTTTGGCATGTTAATAATGATTTCTTTTTTCCAGTTAGAGGGGACCTTTTCTTCTTTCCAAATCTTGTTAAACATTCTCTGTAGTTGTCTCATGTTGTCACTATTGATAGCTTTTAGTATTTTGGCTGTTATTTCATCTTCACCTGCAGCTTTCTTGTTAGCCATTAAATTCACTGCTGTTTCAATTTCATGCAATGTAATTTCATCTAGGTTGACATTTAGTTGTAGGGCTGGTAAGTCGGTTTCAAAGTTTACCAGTTCTTTTGGGTGTGGTCGATTAAGTATTTCTTGGAAGTGTTCAGCCCATCTTTGCTTTTGGTCTTTACTTGATGTTAATAGGGTTCCAGTTTTGCTAATGATTGATCTTTCTTTAGATGTAATAGTACCTGGTATGTTATATAAAGTTTTGCTGTCTCCTGTTTTTGCTGCTTTTTCTGCCTCTTTCACCATATTGTCTATGTATTCTCTTTTATCCCTTCTAGCTGAACTTTTTACTTTCTTGTCTAGTTCTTTGTATATTGCTTTCACCAGATCTTTTCCAAGATTGTTTTTGCACTCAACATGTCTAATTTGACTGCCCGTCTTTCATGTATATACTTCCATGTGTTTTCTGATATCCAGGCTTTTCTATTTGGTTTTTTCAGTCCAGCATTTGCTTTTGCTGCTGTGATTATGGCTGTGCTGTAAGAATTCCATAATTCATCTATACCTATCTCTTCTACTTCACTGGGTGTTTTGGAAAGATTGGCAAGTTCCTGATTGAAATTACTGTTAGTATTTTCTTTTTCTAGGCTGTAGCTGTTTATCTTTCTGTGTACTGATTTCTTGTGTTGGCTTTTCAATTTTAGTTTTATTTTCCCTATGCACAGGTTGTGATCACTGTTAACATCTGCACCCCTATAAGCTTTACATCTATGAGGGATGTTCTGTAATGCTTTCTAATACAAAAATGATCTATCTGGTTTCTAGTTCTATCATCTGGAGATATCCACGTTGTTTTATGTATCTCTTTGTGTGGGAATAATGTGCCTCCAATGACCATGCCCTCTGTTAGACATATTTCAATTAATCTTTCTCCGTTCTGATTAACCATGTCAATTCCTTCTTTCCCCATTACTTTTTCAATGTCGGTATTATCCTTCCCTACCTTAGCATTGAAATCCCCTATAGCAATTAGGATGTCGTGTTTAGGGAATTTGTTGATGATTTGTTGTAGTTGGTGATAGAAGTCGTCTTTCACATCATCATCTGCATTGTTCGTGGGTGCATAACATTGTACTATTGTCATTCTTCCATGTCTTAGGTTGTATCATGCTCTTATTATACGACTGTTCACTGGTTCCCACTCTACAAGGCACTTTGCTGCTACGTTTGACATAATAATACCTACCCCATCTCAAAGTTTACTATCGTTTCTGCCTGAATGTATTATTAACTTACCGTTTTACGCTGATCTTTTACCTGCTTCTGGCCATCGCATTTCACTGATACCCAGTACGTCTAGATGGTGTCTCTCCATTTCTTTAATGACCTGAGTAGTTTTTGTTGTGAAGGAGGCAACATCTGACATCAGACAAATGCAGAGGATTACAATGGACCCTTGACACAGTGCTGGAGGACCTTGACTTTGCGGATGACATTTGTCTACTATCAAGCAGCCACAAAGAAATGCAAGATAAAATAAACAAGCTAACTCAGAATGCAAACAACATAGGACTAAAGATCAACGTAGGAAAGACAAAGTTAATGAAGCAAAATGTGAACAATAGAAATGTAATCAGAGTAGATGGCATGTTAGTGGAGGAAGTCAATGAATTTGTATACCTTGGCAGTAAAGTAGTAGAAAATGGAGACAGCACAGAGGACATCACCAGCAGACTTACTAGAGCAAACCAGGCCTTTGCAGTACTGCAGACTATATGGAAATCTAAAACACTAAGCATGAATATGAAAATCAGGATATTTAAGAGTAATGTTCTAAGCGTACTACTCTATGGGAGTGAATGCTGGAAAATCATCAAAACCATAGAAAACAAGTTGAATTCTTTCCAGACTAAATGTTTACGAAGAATTAGAAAAATATTTTGCCCAAACACCATAAGAAATAACATCTTGTTGGCAGAAATGCAGATGAAGCCACTGACAACAATTATTGAGGAAAGACGCTGGCGATGGTTGGGACATGTCCTAAGAATGACTGATAACTCACTACCAAAAATAGCACTAAGATGGACACCACAGGGGAACAGAAGTAAGGGTAGATCAAAAGAGACATGGAGAAGAACAGAAAGGATGTTTAGCAATAGAGGGCTCACCTGGGCAAGAGCAGAAAAAAGGCAAAGGACAGGCATTTGTGGAAAACCCTTGCGGAAGCCCCATGTGCCCTGGGCAGAGAGAGAGAGAGAGAGAGAGAGAGAGAGAGAGAGAGAGGAGAGAGAGAGAGAGAGAGAGAGAGAGTTTTTGTTGGTACTGCCACCGTTCTCACATTTCAGAATCAAATCCTTGTCACATGTTTGGGGCCGACGAATGAGCTCCTCAGTGTTGGCATCCCGGATGCTCGGTTGGCTTCTCTGCGAGTTTCCGTAGCGATATTTTTTTTTCCCATCTGGAGTCGCCTCTAGATAGGTCCCATGATAAGGTTGTTAGCCTTATGTCCAACTCCCGGTACAGGATATGTGACCGATCAAGAGGAATTCCGTTGATTTCTGCATGCCGGCCAGAGCGTTAAAAAAACGTCCGCCATCTTGCACGCTACACCCTTTCTTGGCAGTGGTATAATTACAGTTCTTGTACGTTCTTTTTGGCCAAATACCTGAATGCCATATCTTTTTACAGGAGGAAAGGAATATGCAACAGTCTATCATGCACTAGCATAATAGATTGTTGCACATTCCTTTCCTCCTGCTTTAATAAGTTCCAGTTGTTATCACATCCTGGTGATTTACCATTTTTCAGATTTTTTATTGCCCATAAAACTTCTTCATTTGTTGGTTCGGATTCTTTCTCCTCCAATAATAATTCACACTGTTGATTTCTGTTTTCACAGTCAGTTGTTTCATACATTCCTCTGCAATATTCCTTCCATCTTTCAAGAATTTTCTATGTCTCTGTCAAGGTATTCCCCATCTTGCCACAATTTACATTTAGCTTAAATGTGACATTTCTTGTCAATATCTTCATTTCTTTAAACATTTCATTATTTCTTCCACACTTCTGATGTCCTATTCTGTTTTGTTTATGTTTACATAACAAAAAAATTAGTTGCATAATTTTCCCTCTTATTATCTTGAAATGTAAAAACTCCACCCGATTTATTTTGAAGCCCATTTGAGTTATTGCAGACTGAAGTCCACTGAATTAATTTACGCCAGTTTTATTATTTGTTCTGCAGCAGGAAGACTGATATTATAAGGCAGAGAGCTACAGAGAGCAAGAATAGCTATATATAGGGAGTTGTAGCAGCAAGTCTGATATTATGTAGAGAACTATAGCAGCAAGACTAACAGTATGCAGAGAACTGTATCAGAAAGTACAACATTATGTAGAGCTGTAACAGCAAGACTTTGAATTTATTGCTGAAAGACTAGGATTGTGTAGACAGCTGTAGCAGAAAGACTAATATTATGCTGAGAGCTGTAGCAGCAATAATGCCATTATGAAGTAGACAGCAGTAGCAGCAAGACTGATATTTTGAAGTAGACAGCTGTAGCAGCTGGAATGATATTATGATGTAGGGAGCTATAGCAGCAAGAGTGACATTATGTAGAAAGTTGTAGCAGCAAGACTGTTGTTATGTAGAGAGTTGTACAGCAAGACTGAATTTATGTAGAGAGCTGTAGCAGCAAGACTGGCATTATGAGGTAGAGAGATGTAGCAAGCAAGATACAAGAAAGCTCTCTATCTCCATAGTTCTTGTCTTAAATCCTACAAACTCTAGATTGGTTAAAACTAGCAGATTAACTCTATTCCTTTCATGAATCATTTATGCAACTTTGTAAAAAAATGAAAAACAAACACAGTAACTGACAACACATGACATAAGTCATTTTTTAAACAACAAAGTCATCTATGAATATAAAGGCTTCTTGTAATTGCTTAGTAAAAAATATGTCGTTGATGTGTTTATTTTAAAAGCTTTAGTGAGGTCTTGAGACTTTTTTCTCTGAAAGGAAAATGCTTAAAAACCTGTTTATATTTGTATCTTAATGAGAGGTGCACAGGAAATGATTATCCATCAAGAACCAGTAAAAACCAGTTAAACCTAAGAAGAGTTTATATACATAATCTCCATCATAATTTTAATGTAATTTGCAGAGGAGGACAGAGACTGGACCTTGCAACACAAACATCATTTGTTATTATTGCACTCATTTATGCAGGTAAAATACTGATAAATAAAAAATCTTGAAAGTTATGAGAAAAATGATGCTTTGCACGTTTTGCAAAACAGATGCACTCATTAACTTTAAAACAATTGTTTAAAGTGAGAAGAGTCCCTTTATTGAAGGTAATTTCTTGCAGGTATTTGGTCTTTAGTTCAGATTAATGTCTTCTAGAACATGAAAAGAAAATGGAATCTTTCTCAGATAATTTTTTAGTACAAGAGCACTCAAATTATCTCCATGGGATACAGGAAGCAGTGAAAGCATCTACAAGAACATGATATGGATGAAAACTAATACCTCATTTCCATCAAGAAAATAAAGTAAACCTTCATCAGTCATATTAAACACACTAAATGATGGGCATTATTCATAGAAAATGAGAGGTTGATGGGCCTAGATTACTAGTAATACTCTGAACACCACAGTCAATGAGAGAGGCAACCTTGCTAGACAATGAGATGATTTTTGTTTGACTATCAAAATGATCTCTGTAATAAACAATGGAACATGAAGAGAAAGGTTTCTTTAGAAATGTTATTTGTTGTTAGTCTTGGTAATTTTATTTTAAAAAAATATTGTTTATTATAAAAATATTGTTAAATAGTATTTGTTACACAGGTAAAAAAATGTTAATATGGTTTTATTTATTTTAAAAGAATTGAACCACATTCAACTTATATTTATGTACATTTTCATTTCCTTCTTTTGTTATGTTTATGTGCCATTTCATTCTTAATATATTGTGAATGTTACATAAAATTAGAAATAATCATTCAGTATACTACTTAATAGCAATTGTTATTATTATTAAACTCAGTTAAACTTTCTCTCTGGTATACTGCAAGTGATGACAACAATCTTCTCTCTGGTGTACAGACACTGATAAACTAATCTTCCCCCTGGCATACACATGCTGGTGAGAATAATCTTCCCTCTGGTGTACAAATACTCATGACAACACTGTTCCCACCGGTGTACAAATACTGATGAGAATAATCTTTCCTCTCCTGTACAAATACTGATAAGAATAATCTTCCCTCTGGTGTATAAATAGTGATGACAACAATCTTCCCTATGGTGTATAAATACTAATGAGAATAATCTTCTCTCTAGTATACAAATTCTAATGACAACAATCTTCTATCTAGTGTACACATACTGATGACAACAATCTTCACTTTGTTGTACAAATACTGGTGATAACAATCTTATCTCTTTCTGGTGTACAAGTGCTAATGACGACAATTTTCTCTGTAATGTACAAGTACTAATGAGAATAATCTTCTCTCTAGTACACAAGTTCCCATGATAACAATCTTCTCTCTAGTGTACAAATACTAGTGACAACAATCTTCTCTCTGGTGTACAGTTTCTGATGACAACATTCTTCTCTCTAGTGTACAATTTCTGATGACAACATTCTTCTTTCTAATGTACAATTTCTGATGACAACATTCTTCTTTAGTGTACAATTTCTGATGACAACATTCTTCTCTCTAGTGTACAGTTTCTGATACCTCTCCAGTTCCCGCAGTCTCTGAGGTCACCCTTCTTTGGTAGTTTTACTATAAGGCCAGTTTTCCATTCCTCTGGAGCTTTTTTCTGAATCCCAAATTTGTTGTAGTACCACATAGATGTTTTGGTGTTTTTGTTTCTTCTGCTTTTAACATCTCAGTAGTCATTTCATCTTCACCTGGTGCCCTGTCTAATTTTAGCTTCTTTAGTGCTTCCTTTACTTCACTTATTGTTATTGGTCCTGTATTAATGTATAATTCCATTTTGCGTGGTATATTTATTGGTTGTGCTGCTTGTGTTCTGTATAGTCGGGTGTTAAAGTGTTCCCTCCATCTTTCAATTTTTTCTCTTTCTCCGCTGTTCAGTTGTCCCTTATGTGTCCTTACTACACTCTCACATCTTGTGCTGAAGTTACCTGTCATATGCTTTGTGATTTTGTATATGGTTTTCATGTCATTTGCATATACTGCTTTCTCTACTGCTTCAGCTAAGTTGTCATAGTATTGACGTTTATGTTGACGGCATGATTCCTTCACTTCTTTGTCTTTTTGTGCATAATTACTTAAAACTGTTCTTTAGCCTTAGTGATTTGGTGATCAGTAATTTTTTCTTGATTTCCTTTCTTTGTTCTATCTTTTCCCATGTGGTCTTGCTTATCCATTCCTTTTTTCTCTGTTTCCGATATCCCAGCACCTCGTTTGCTGTTTCCTGTAGTGTTTCATTGAACTCTAGTAAGGACATTTCTGCTTCGTCTTGTAGGACACTGAAGCGGTTCTTAAGTACTTTTGAGAATTCATTCCTTACTTGCTGATCTTTCAGTTTTGCTGTATCAAAGCGTGCCTTTCTGTGTTCTCCGATTTTGATTTTGCCTTAATTTTAGTTTTATTTTTGCTACCAGAAGGTTGCGATCACTTCCTACATCTGCTCCTGTCCTTACTCTCACATCTTGTACTGACCGTTTCCACTTGTTGTTTATTATTTTGTGATTTATTTGGTCAATTTCAGCAGTGCTTTGATGCTTCTTTTGTTATAATCAATGCTACTTCTGCCTTGTCCTGTCCATCTTGCTTCGTGTATTCCTAGTATGTCAGGTTTGTATCTGTGCATTTCCTTGATGGTGTGTGCTAGTTTTCCAGTTTGATTAAGTGTTCTTACATTCCAGCTGCCTATTTGCATCTTGTGTTTAGGCTCCAGGAGGTCTGCAGTCAGGCTGGGGACTTCCAGTGGCTGGCTTTCATCCACAACCTTCATGGGCTCAGTTTCCTGATAAGCATTTCTCCTTCCACCTGCATGTGTTTTTTCCCTTGCTTCTGTTTCTGTAACAGTCTGATAGTTTTTTTTTTAATCAGATAAGGTTGCTGGCCGTATGCCGAACCCTCTTTAGTCGTCTTTTACGACCATGCGTGGTAGGCTACAGTGGTCCTATTCTTTGCTTCCCAGGCATGTGCCTAGATCCTGGGTTACCACAAAAGAGGGGGGAGGGGGTTGTTCGCTTGTTTCCTTTGAATTCTTTCAACTTTATACAGAATAGTTCCTTAAGCATTCGCTTTCAAGTGTCTAATTTGTTGTCCATTTATGTTTTCCAGCTTTCGCATTCATAAATGAGGATGGATATTACATTTTAATTGAATAATCTTTGCTTGGTTTTTGTGCTGATAACTTCAAAGTGCCGTATGTTCTAAAGATTCATTAAGGATAATGCTGCTTTTGCAATTCTAACTCTTTTCTGGTGTCAACATCCTGGTCTGTGTAGCTGCCGAGGTAAGCAAGTTGGTGTACTTCAACAGCTGTTCCTTCTATGTACACTTTTAATTCTTGAATAATCGGAAATGTCATTATTTTTATTTTTTCCTTGTTAATTTCAAGTCCTATTTTTCTATCCAATGAAGACAAGTTATCTGTCTTTTCTTGCACTGTCAGTCAGTCAGTCATTCGTATGTCCCTTGAGGAACTTTGCCTCCCTAAGAGCTCTCTTGTAGGCCTCTCGGATATAAGCAAGATGCTCTACTGCTGATGCATCCATTTGCAGATTATCAATGGTGTCTTGCAATCATCTTCGCTTTGGTCTTCCTCTTTCTTTTCCCAATTATGTACCTTTCCGAGTGTCCATGTGGCAGTGGAGTCCAGGCTCCAGAACATATCCTACAAGAGTGCCCAAACAACGAAGACATGAGTCATGAGACATGGCCAGAGGATACAAGTTTGGGGCAACAGCTTTGGGGCTCCTATTAGAATCTAGAGAGGACTGCGGGCTTTGCCATGTCGACATGGATCAGGATCTAAAATGACCACCAACCTCGAACGCAGAAGAAGAGGAGGAAGAAGAAGAATGTACCATTCCAGTACGGTCTTCTCTATATTATCATGACGTTTACTGTGTCCAAAATATTTAATTTTTCTGTTTAATCCTATTTGCTAGACAGCCTTCTTCAATATTAAGTTCTTGTATCATAGATATACTTTATTTTTTTGTGTGTCCATGATATTTGAAGAACTATCCTGTAGCATTTACATTCAAAGGCATTTATGTGTTTCTCAACTGTTTTGTTAAGTGTTCAGGTCTCACAGACATATGTTGCGATGGGAATCTTGCACTGATTGAGACAAAAATGACCCCCTCCCAATATTATTGTGATAATTATTCTCTATTGATATATATTACCTGAAGTGTTTGTAACATATTTATCACTTCATTCGTGATTATCAGTTTTAGCTCCGAGGTTTAACAATACAAGCTGAAATTCGGTATGTGGACATGCATTGCTTGTCTTCATTTGGTTTATAGAGTGTGTCATTCAGGGACGTCACTGCCAATTATTTGTACAGTATACATCGAGAAGAAAGAGATGTAGTAATAGTAGTAGTAGTAGTAGTAGTAGTAGTAGTAGTAGTAGTAGTAGTAGTAGTAGAAACAGCAGGCGGAGGAGGAGGAGTTGTTGTAATTGCAGTAGCAGATTTAGCTGTAACAGCAATAGCTTCGGCAGTTGAATTAGCAGAAAAATAATAGAACTTAGTAGCCGTAGTAGTAGTAGTACTGACAGTAGTAGTAATAGTAATGGTAGTTGTATTAGTAGTAGTAGTGGTAGTAGTAGTGGTAGCAGTTGTAGTACTGTGGTAGTACTATTATTAAGTTAACAGTAGCAGTAATACCAGTACTAGCTAGTAGTATCCGTAGTAGAAATATTTCCAGTTGTATCAGCAGCAGCAGCAGCAGCAGTAGTAGTAGTAGTAGTAGTAGTAGTAGTAGTAGCAAAGCAGAAGTAGTAGTAGTTGTTCTTGTTAGTGTTGTAATGGTAGTAACATATTTATTTGTTAATGCAGCAGGAATAATAGTAGTTAGTATTAATAGTAGTATTAGTAGTAGTACTAATAGTAATATTAATAGTAGAAAGAGTTACAAGTAGCCGTAATAATAGTAATAGTTATTATATATATATATAGTAGTGATATTTGCGGTTATATCTGTAGTAGCAGGAGTAATAGTAGTAGTAGTAGTAGTAGTAGTAGTAGTAGTAGTAGTAGTGGTATTACTAGTAGTAGTAGCACAGTAGTAGTAGCAGTAGTATTAGTAATAGTATTAGTAGTAGTAGTAGTAGTAGTAGTAGTAGCAGTAGTATTAGTAGTAGTAGTAGTAGTAGTAGCAGCATTAGTATTAGCAGTAGTAGTAGCAATAGTAGTAGTAGCAACAGCACCAGCAGTAGTAGTAATAGTACTAGCAGTATAGTAGTAGCAATAGTAGTAGTAGCAACAGCACCAGCAGTAGTAGTAATAGTACTAGCAGTATAGTAGTAGCAGCAGCAGCAGCAGCAGCAGTAGTAGTAGTAGTAGTATTGGTAGTAGTAGTGGTGGTGGTGGTGGTGGTGGTAGTATTCAATCTCAGTCATTTGGATGTCCCTTGCGGAACTTTGCCTTCCTAACAGCTCTCCTGTAGGCCTCTCAGTTGTAAGCAAGATGGCCTGCTGCTGATGCATCCATTTGCAGATTATCAACGATGTCTTGCAGCCATCTTCGCCTTGGTCTCTCTCTCTCTCTCTCTCTCTCTCTCTCTCTCTCTCTCTCTCTCTCTCTCTTTTGCCCATTATGTAATGTTCCAGGACGGTCTTCTCTAGATTATCATGACGTTTCATGTGAACAAAACATTTAAGTTTTCTCTCTTTAATCCTCTTTACTAGCCAGCCTTCTTCAATATTAAGTTCCTGTAGTATGGATAATTTGATCTTACAAATATACCAGAACAATACGATATAGAAGTGAAGAACCGTTTCGAAATCCTGATGGCTGTACAGGAGGAGATGACACCAGATGAAATGGCTACGCAGGCCAAAGATATCTTATTAACAACATGGTTCCAGTAAAGAAAACACAAAAGAATTGGATGGATTACCGCAGGTACA